>CM051239.1:330745275-331945275 GCA_027917425.1 Gastrophryne carolinensis
AAAGGAGCCAACCTCGGTATTTGAGGAGGGGGCATCCCAAACACTAGCATAAATATTTCAAGACGACCTGTCTATTAACTGGTTGCATTTTGTAAGCAAAGTCACTTTTACACTATCAAAACAGCCAACCTCTGTATTTGAGGAGTGGACTTCCCAAACACTAGCATAAATTTTTGAAGAGTACCTGTCTATTAACTGGTTGCATTTTGTAATCAAAGTCACTTTTTCCACTATCAAAACAGCCAACCTCTGTATTTGAGGAGGGGGCATCCCAAACACTAGCATAAATATTTCAAGACTACCTGTCTATTAACTGGTTGCATTTTGCAATCAACATCACTTTTCCACTCTCAACACAGCCAACCTCTGTATTTGAGGAGGGAGCATCCAAAACACTAGCATAAATATTTCAAGACTACCTGTCTATTAACCGGTTGCATTTTGTAATCAACATCACTTTTCCACTACCAAAGGAGCCAACCTCTGTATTTAAAGAGGTGGCATCCCAAACACTAGCATAAATATTTAAAGAGTACCTGTCTCCTAACTGGTTGCATTTTGTAATCAACGTCACTTTTCCACTATGAAAGCAGCCAACCTCTATATTTGAAGAGGTGGCATCCCAAACACTAGCATAAATATTTCAAGCGTACCTGTCTACTAACTGGTTGGATTTTGTAATCAAAGTCACTTTACTACTATAAAAGGAGCCAATCTCTGTATTTGAGGAGGGGGCATCCCTAACAAACACTAGCATAAATATTTCAAGATGATCTGTCTATTAACTGGTTGCATTTTGTAATCAACTTCACTTTTCCACTATGAAAGCAGCCAACCTCTGTATTTGAAGAGGGGGCATCCCAAACACTAGCATAAGTATTTCAAGAGTACCTGTCTACTAACTGGTTGGATTTTGTAATCAAAGTCACTTTACCACTATAAAAGGAGCCAACCTCTGTATTTGAGGAGGGGGCATCCCAAACACTAGCATAAATATTTCAAGACTACCTGTCTATTAACTGGTTGCATTTTGTAAGCAAAGTCACTTTTCCTCTATCAAAGGAGCCAACCTCTGTATTTGAAGAGGGTGCATCCCAAACACTAGCATACATTTTTCAAGAGAACCTGTCTACTAACTGGTTGGATTTTGCAATCAAAGTCACTTTGCCACTATAAAAGGAGCCAACCTCTGTATTTGAGGAGGGGGCATCCCAAACACTAGCATACATATTTCAAGACTACCTGTCTATTAACTGGTTGCATTTTGTATGCAAAGTCAGTTTTCCACTATCAAAACAGCCAACCTCTGTACTTGAGGAGGGGGCATCCCAAACACTAGCATAAATATTTCAAGAGTACCTGTCTATTAACTGGTTGCATTTTGTAATCAAAGTCACTTTTCCACTATCAAAGGAGCCAACCTCTGTATTTGAAGAGGGGGCATCCCAAACACTAGCATACATATTTCAAGAGTACCTGTCTGCTAACTGGTTGGATTTTGTAATCAAAGTCACTTTACCACTATAAAATGAGCCAACCTCTGTATTTGAGGAGGGGGCATCCCAAATACTAGCATAAATATTTCAAGAGTACCTGTCTACTAACTTGTTGGATTTTGTAATCAAAGTCACTTTACCACTATAAAAGGAGCCAACCTCTGTATTTGAGGAGGGGGCATCCCAAACACTAGCATACATATTTCAAGACTACCTGTCTATTAACTGGTTGCATTTTGTTATCAAAGTCACTTTTTCACTATCAAAACAGCCAACCTCTGTATTTGAGGAGGGGGCATCCCAAAGACTAGCATAAACATTTCAAGAGTACCTGTCTACTAACTGGTTGGATTTTGTAATCAAAGTCACTTTACCACTATCAAATGAGCCAATCTCTGTATTTGAAGAGGGTGCATCCTAAACACTAGCATACATTTTTCAAGAGTACCTGTCTACTAACTGGTTGTATTTTGTAATCAAAGTCACTTTTCCACTATCAAAGGAGCCAACCTCTGTATTTGAGGAGGGGCATCCCAAACACTAGCATAAATATTTCAAAACTACCTGTCTACTAACTGGTTGGATTTTGTAATCAAAGTCACTTTTCCACTATCAAAACAGCGAACCTCTGTATTTGAGGAGGGGGCATCCCAAACACTAGCATAAATATTTCAAGACTACCTATCTATTAACTTGTTGCATTTTGAAATCAAAGTCACTTTTCCACTATCAAAACCGCCAACCCCTGTATTTGAGGAGGGGGCATCCCAAACACTAGCATAAATATTTCAAGAGTACCTGTCTACTAACTGGTTGCATTTTGTAATCAATGTCACTTTTCCACTATCAAAACAGTCAACCTCTGTATTTGAGGAGGGGGCATCCCAAACACTAGCATAAATATTTCAAGACTACCTGTCTATTAACTGGTTGCATTTTGCAATCATAGTCACTTTACCGCTATAAAAGGAGCCAACCTCTGTATTTGAGGAGGGGGCATCCCAAACACTAGCATAAATATTTCAAGACTACCTGTCTACTAACTGGTTGGATTTTGTAATCAAAGTCACTTTTCCACTATCAAGGCAGGCAACCTCTGTATTTGAAGAGGGGGTATCCCAAACACTAGCATAAATATTTCAAGACTTCCTGTGTATTAACTGGTTGCATTTTGTAAAGAAAGTCACGTTGTCAAATTGCCAGCAGCTATTGCCTTTAACCGGGGGGGGGGGGCATCCCAAATATGCTAGCATGTGTCTTTTAAGAGTGCACACATTGGAGTTGGCAGCAGCAGCATTAGGAACACATATATTTCCTAAAAGACACCCATATGAGCTGGCAGCAGCAGCATAGGTAACCCATATATTGCCTGGAAGCCACACCCTGGAATTGGCAGCAGCATAAGGAGCTACCATGCATCAGCTACTTCCATGGATCAGCCATTGGTGGGCGGAAATCCTGGATGATCCAAACCTGATTCATCTTCACAAAGGTGAGTCTCTCCACATTTTTCGCGGACAGACTATGGCCGCCGCCGCACTAAACACCCTCTCAGATGGCACATTACTCGCCGGGCAGGACAGCTTTCCCAGGGCAAACACTGCCAGTTGTGGCCACAAGTCAAGTTTGGCTGCGGTTCCTCAAGGTGCGTTGGCATGGTCATGTCAAGGTATGACATGACCTGCTGTTTCAGGGCCTGCTCCAGGTCTTTATGCTGCTCATGATTAGCCTCATGATTAGCCTCACTATGCGGGTGAAGAAAGCTACTCTTTAGCAACTGAAAACTCAGGCTGCTGCTAATGAAGCTGCTGCTGCTGCCAGTCACCATGGTTCCCGTTTGCAGTTTTCATGGAGTAAGCCATGATTTCATTTATTGATTTATGATTTTTAGCAGTTCCTCCCATGTGTGACTCCGTGGCTCAAGGCAAACCATGTGAAGAACAGTGTGAAACCGCCGTGTCCTGCACACATGGTAGGCTGGAAGGGCACTGAAAAAAATAACCAAAGAAATAAAAATACCGAAAAAAAAATATTTATAAAAAACAAAATACAAAAAAAAAAAAATGAGAAAAGAAATTTGTAAAAAAATTAACAAAATATTAAAAAAGACAATGAGAAACAAAATGGAAAAAAAAAATACAAAAAATATATATTTTTAAAAAATACAAAATATAAAGAAAAAAAAAAAAGAAAATGAAAAAAAAAAAATACAAAATTAACCAAAAAAAAAATGTTGATAAATGTTATATGTTATTGTTATTATGTTATATGTTATTATATGTTATTATTATAAATGTGTTCAAATAATATAAATGTTAACAATTAATATGTAATTGACAATTAGACACTTTTTTCTGTGACACCATTGGTAAGTGCAAGTGCACTGCCACAGGCACAATGGCCTAGGTGCGTGGAGGCCACAGTGGAGGGACCTGTCCAAGTTGCTGTTGTGGTTGTGCAGGAACCACAATCACCCAGTGGGCCTTAAAGTATATGTATTGTCCCTGACCGTAGTTACAGCTCCAGACATAGGTGCTGCCGTGCACTTGTACCGTGTACACACTGACAGCCTAAATGACTGGCCCACCTTCTGTTCAACAAAATTGTACAGGGCTGGTACTGCCTTCTTTGCAAAGAAATGACAGCATGGGACTCTCCACCTCGGCTCGGCACAAGCCATCAGTTCTCTGAAAGGTCCACCACCTCAAAAGGGAGCTTCTGCATGTTGGATGAGTGGGCACATACTCTTGGACATGGCTTGGCCAATGGATTGCTGGCGGAATGACTGACTCGGATTAAGAGGAGGAGGAGCATCTGGAGCGACAGAGGATGGGTATGACACACAGGAGGTGGTGGAGCCTTGGCTGGCTGGAACAGGCAGCGGCGTGCCACTGGGTAATGCAGCAGGCTGGACCACCGCTTTGCAGCCAAGTCTCCCAGGCCGCTTTATGGTGACGCTGCAAATGTTGATGCAGTGCTGTGAGTCCAACATTGGGACCCTGGCCACACTTCGCATTCTGCCTACACATCTTTCATATAGCCATGTTAACCTCCGCCAACGCCTCCAGGGACCCTCTTCCACTGCCTCCTGGGAAGGTAGCCTACCACGCAGCAAGTGGTCTACCCCGAGCACATTTGCCTCCATACTTTCCCCTTCTGCCACCATGCTAACCGCTAAATCTGTCACTCTCCATCACGCCAAGCCTTTAAAAGTGCCCTCAAAACTCACTGATGTCCTCCTCAGGTTCCTCAACAGTGTCTGCTTAAGAAGCCAAAATGCTTGCAACACCACCTCCCACGCCACTCTCCTCATTATTACTTGCCCGCCTAGTGGAAGAAGCGGCGAGTGTCTCCTTCACTTCTGGGCTGGGCAGTAGCTGCTGATTTTTCAGATTATCAGATCGTCCTCACTGAATAGCGGAGCTGAACCCAAAGCATAAGATATAACCGACAGTTGACTGGGGGTGTCAAATGTCACTTGTGATGAAGTGGATGATCTTGTTAACCAATGGATGATGGCAGATGGGTTGCTGGTCAAGACACAACCACTAGCTGATACCGGGAGATCCGGCCTCTCACTGAGACTCCTGCTGCCACTCACCCCTAGTCTGCTGACACCTCTGCTTGATGAATTTAGGCCTAATATGTTACTATGTTACTAATATGTTACTATGTTACTAATATGTTACTAATATGTTACTATGTTACTATGTTACTAATATGTTACAAATAAGTTACTAATATGCTACTATGTTACTAATATGTTACTATGTTACTAATGTGTTACTATTATGTTACTATGTTACTAATATGTTACTAATCTGTCACTCTCCATCACTCTAAGCCTTTAAATGTGCCCTCAAAACTCACTGATGTCCTCCTCAGGTTCCTCAACAGTGTCTGATTAAGAAGCCAAAACACTTGCAACACCACCTCCCACGCCACTCTCCTCATCACTACTTGCCCGCCTAATGGAAGAAGCGGCGAGTGTCTCCTCCACTTCTTGGCTGGGCAGTAGCTGCTGATTTTTCTGATTATCAGATCGTCCTCACTGAATAGTGGAGCTGAACCCAAACATAAGATATAACTGACAATTGACTGGGGGTGTCAGATGTCACTTGTGATAAAGTGGATGATCGTGTTAACCAATGGATGATGGCAGATGGGTTGCTGATCGAGACACAACGCTAGCTGATACCGGGAGAACAGGCCTCTCACTGAGACTCCTGCTGCCACTCACCCCTAGTCTGCTGCAACCTCTGCTTGATGAATTTAGGCCTCTGCAACTTCTCTGTGCCCATCCTGGCACTTCTCTGCCTGACATACTTAGTGTGTATATGAGGGTAGGACAAAACACTACACTACACTTAAAACAGGATTTGTCGATAACAGCAGCAGGTGTGTAGCTGTCTATGGCCTTTCACTAAGTAGGTGACTAACTAGGCCCTGAAGACTTTAACAGGAACAAAGTGATGAAATTCTTAGATGTGCGTATGTGATGCTCTGATGAGGGCAATTCAATGTGCTCCAGTACGCTTGAAAAATGTTTTTTTGAGAGACTGGCCTGTGTGGAAATGAATCAGGCATGGATCAGCCAAGATTTCCACCCACCAATGCCTGATGCATCAGAGTAGATTGATCATGGTGCCAGACCAACACTAAAGAAATATGGAAAGTGCAAAACAGATTTAAGGCGCTGCTCTCCAGTTACAGACATTCCTCCGCATCAGACCACAAGTAATTATTGAGGAAATGCTTTAAGTTAATCTTAATTTTTATTAATATTCTTAGATAAGATATATGTGCCCAAAATCTGTATATGTTCTCCTCATGCTGCTGCCAACTCCAGGGTGTGTCTTTCAGGCAATATATGGGCTCCTAATGCTGCTGCCAACTCCAATGTGTTTTTCAGGCAATATATGGCCTCCTAATGCTGCTGCCAACTCCAATGTGGTTTTCAGTCAATATATGGGCTCCCTGTGCTGCTGCCAAATTCAGGGTGTATTTTTCTGGCAATATATGGGCTCCCTATGCTGCTGCCAACTCCCGGGTGTGTGTTTAAGGCAATCTATGGGCCCCCTATGCTGCTGCCAGTGCCGTTCAGGCAGCACTGAGCAGCCAGCTAGGGAGAAAGTAAAATGACGGTGATCAGCACTGCAATCGTTCGAATATTGCTGCTGGATTGCGTGATCATAATCTTAGAGATAACACTTAGAGACTTAACGGATGGCAGGGCACCCACACAGGAAGCAGAAGGTTTAGGCCAAACACAGATAAAGTAATAAACTTACACACAAGACAAGGCAATATGTGGGACTGACACAAAAGGCTAACACTTCAAATTGCCACTCAAGACAATTTTTATTACAGTATCAAGATAGATCATGGCACAAATCAATATAAATCCATTCCATAGCAAAGATAAAAAACACACAAATGTGAATTAACATACACGGGGGCCCCCCTCAAGCAGTCTTTACAGCCACTCTCTCAGCCACACTCTTCCTCGGGTCTTCACCGTAGTAACGGCCATGTATAAATAGCTCTATATGGAGTGTTGTATCCAAACAACCAAGCTAAGATCATAGGCTCGCAATCGCACTTTTTGTGGACATGAATCGGTTTCCAGCTTCTCTTAAGCAGCAGCAGCAGTTGTTCATGCAAAGATGGGAAGAGAGACTCCACAGACCTGCCCACATGCCTCTCTGTGCTTTGAGCAGCACTGCCCAAAGCACAGTCTGTATTGTTCCAGTGTCCTTTAGGAAGACCTCAAAAGACTGCCATTAGTAATTGCACATATGTAACTCAAAGTGCTTCTTGTGAATGGCTGTTACTTATATGTTCCAGGGATGTGTAGCCCAGGGCAGGTGGGCAAGGCAGGGCCAGGGCAGGTGGGCAAGGAGGGGCCGGCCGTCCGCCGACATGTGTTTCGCCCCGCCCACCGAAGCTTCATCAGGATGAGGGGCGGCCAATCCACTCATCGCATTATACTGTGAAGTTCCTCCCCACAACACTCCGTCCTCCAATCCAAGACACACTTCAGCCAGCATCATAGCAAACGTCATCTGGGGCCTGAAGCCGACCTCCCGATCAGGTTTTCAGCTATTCGGCTTCATTGTACGCATTGCCTGAGGCGGACTACTGGGTCACAGCAAGTCTGCTTTACTATACGCAGACTTTTATCCCAAGTGGACTTCTTAGTCTTGACTGCACAAGGCAGAGCCCTCATAGCAAACAGCACATTTAAAGTAACACACACAGTCAGATGGCAATTATGGAAAGATTGTAGGCAGCAGTTCACTCCAATGCCAACTTTTCCATTACGAAGTTTCACAGTCTCACATTGCATTCCCTCATTTCCATATCCATACGCCCCTCATTGTGCAGCCTTGCTAGTGTTGGAACAGGACCAGGTAAGTATGTTTTATGTGATGTTGCCTTCCATACTATATAACCACATTAAATATACCTTGCCACAAAACATGCGGACCTGAACACACAGGCAAACTCAAGGGCAATATGGGAAAAAAAAATAAAACAGATAAAGTAATAATAATAAATAAGTTCAACCAAGGGATAGGGTCAATGTACTACTAGGATTTATTTTAGGGCAATTCTGAAAAGCTTTTCCTGTATTAGAATTATGTTCTTATACGGCTATAAAGTCAGTGACAGTTGGTTGAATGGTCAAGAGAAGTCGACAGGTTTGGCATACAGGAGATGTTTCCCAGATGGTACAATAACAGTGAACCTTTAACAGTGTATGTCTAGGTTCCCTATTAAACATTTATTGACACAGATAAAATGTCTGTATACTCACCAGGGCATCTGGGCACGGTAACATTTTTGTATTGGACTTGAGAATTATCTTATGTTACGGTTGAGATTCTTTTGGTAGATTATGTACTTTATCTTTATCTAAACTGATTAAAACTGCCGTGGCTTGAAACTGTTTGGGCCTTTCATTCTTACTCTTTAAGAAACTATACTCATTATAGAGTTTTCCACTGGATATTTTGCAATAAAAGTTCAGAAGCTACGTACCAACTTTTATAGAATATTACAATATTCATCGGCAACTTGATTTCCCCATTATCATTCTGGTACCCCTAGAGAAGAAATTTCCATATATCTTTAAAGACAGTTTCTTTGTTGTTCTTTTTCAGCAATGAGTGATGGTGTGTATGTAATCTATTTAAAATAACTATCTTGCTGGGACTAAAAATATTCTAAACTGTTCTGCAGTCCTATTCAATAAACTGTCAAAAGAGGAATAAAAGGAATGACACTGATATGCAACTTTAATGATGTCAGTGCTGAAAATAACTGCCTGTGCTCATAGTTGTTAGAACTCTGAGCTAAATGCTGAATTTCGAATAAATGGGGGTAATATTGCCATGCATTCCTTTGAGTGTCAACATTTTTGTGGCACTGCTATTTGATATGACTTTTTTTAAAGAAAAGTGTGAGAAATATATATAAAACTTTTAATGAATTCTTTCATTTTAATAGCAACCACTAGGGGGAGCATTAGCCAACACATAGAGCAGGATTTTTTTCTTTTTTTAATGCAGGACTTATACTTGCCTACAGCCTAATTACAACAACAACAAATATTATTATTCATTTAACATACTTGTGTATTTTTTAAACATGTTTTAAATATTATTTAATTAAATCTTATATTTTAATAATTCCATTTATTTATTCCACAATGCAACCCCCCTGTCACAGCCATAGAGGCATGGGATGCCCCACAATCCCAAGCAAAAAGCTGATTGACGTAGAGCTTCAGCTATGCCGTGGGACTGACCAGTGAGGTATGTGTAATGGACGACCGATCTGGTTTCACACAGAGGGCATCCCAATTCAGGAGAAGGACAAAAACTGGGATAGTAAAAACCCTCTGTTTTGGTCCACTTTAAAGATAAATTATAAATAGAAATGCTTTTTTTACAATGCTCATTGGATTTTTTTAAAGCCTGCATAATACTGTAGACATATAATGATATATACCTATAAAATAAGTCATGTGTTGTTTGCACAAAACATTTTAGCCATAAGCAGACTCTTTACTATATTTAATTGCTCATATTAACAATAAAAATAAAGGGAAATGCATTTAACATATTTGAAAAGTAATTAAAAATATATTTCACCATATGCTCTTCTCTTGTTTCTTCTCAGCTACAAGCGCCTAAAGCATCTATTTTGTTTCATAATTTTTAAGGAAGACTCATGTTTCGATTTGGCAGAAAGATGCAAAATGAATCTCCATTAAACAAAGCACCATGAATTTATTTTGTCTGGCATACACTAATGTTAAGTCTGAGCAACTACATAATAACACAAATAAAATTCTAGAGCAAATTCAATTTAGTGATTTACATTTCTACATTATTTAAGCATCTAACATATTTTACAAAGAGGCTAAATGGATGCAAAATGTATTTACTTTGAGTTTGCTTTCTTAATAATGTACAGTATGCATTTTAGTTGGTTGATGCTGGATAGAGGCCTGAATAGGTAATTGGTTCAGGGCAAAGTAAGGGGAATCAAATGCAAGGCAAGGCACCGAGTTGCCAGAAAACATAAGAAGTACATTTAAAATGACCCGCTTATAACTCACACACACACAGGGACAAAAAGAATGCAGAGCACCAAGTGTTGTCACCCAAGTCCCTGATAGGCAGGAATACCTAACTAATGGTCGATTCAGTTCCATGAGAGAAAGCATATCTACATGCTTTTTGCAGAAATGTCCCCACTTTGCCTTTATACCAATACAGCAGATCATTACTTTTCTGTGCATAGTTTTTCTGCACATAATTTTGCATATATATAAAAAAAGATCTAAATCTCTCAAAAAGTGAAACTGGCATGTTTTTTTTTCACTGAAAATCACATGCTGGCATCTTTTTTTAGCATTTACCTAGCCCCTATGCTGTTTCGGGTGGGTCTGTTTCTCTTCCAGGGGTGCCAAGAGCACCCCTAGAAGAACCCTGTTCCTATACCGATGGTCACCAGGCTATTCCACACCACCAGGTGGTTGTATCAGCATATCACTCACCAGTCGGCAGCAGGCTTACCACCCCCCTACTCTTTGAACTGGTATAGGGGTCTTTTGGACCCCTTATCAGTTCTCAAAAAATGTAAAATGCAATTCTTGAGCATACCTAGCTATTCCCAACACCAACCTCGCACCAGCTCTTTTAAAATTATGCCATTGGGGTGAATATCTTAGGTACCCTGCTGGCACATGGAGTGAGAGGAAACAGAGGTCCCTCCTCCTTTTGTCAAGGATAATGACAGGTTAAGGGATAGAGAAACATTTATACTAGAGAGGCAAAGCATTTCTGGAATCTCTCCCATGTGACGTATAGAGGGGTATACTCCAGGAAACCCCCTTCCAATCCAGTGATATACATAGGCACATTCTGGAAAAAAGCCTCACTTTCAGCTACTGGCCCAGTTCACAAGGTACGGGGGCCGGCAAGTAACCTGCCGAGACTGGCAGATGACATACAGCAGCACCAGGGGTACAGAAAAGCCCTGTTCCCCTCTGTATGACCCCAATGTTCTTGAGGAGCAACATACCCATACGGAAGGGCTTAGGGTCTGGCAATTTATTGGTGGGGGGCTTCATAGCTGACTGCAATGTGTAATTGATCTCTACATCATGCTGCTGTCATGGAGAGATCACTATCTGTATTCCTTTTTCTGTGTTGCTTGCCAGCAGCAGGGAGAGATGGGGAAGAGTGTAATGTAGTTGGACCTTCTCTGACACAAAGTTGTGAAAAACAGTTTAAGGGCTTGATTTATCAGTCAATTCAGCCAGAAAGTGCAATTTTAGTGCAAATTAGAGTAGTGCAAAATATGATTTATACATTTTTCAGCTAATGTTTTAGTAAATGGGCTTCTTGTAGTGCAGCAACATGCACAAGTGTGAAAAAAAATATTTTATATTTTTTACTACTCAAATTTGCACCAATGTAGCAGAAGTGCTTGATAGAAGAATATTTATTTATACTGCAAATATGTTTTGTTTGTTAACCTCATATACATCTGTCAAAAGATATGTTTTTTTTTTTTTTGAAGTTGTACATTTTAAACAGATCTTCGTGTGACATATATTACTTACAAAGAGAGAGAAATTACTAATTAAAAGTTCAAACTTTCCCACTAAATATTTTGTAATAAACAAGCCGTAACGCAAAAGCGCAGAAATGCTGCTAGAAAACCTTAATTGCAACCACATAGCAAAACTGAAAGATTACATAGAAATAATTATCTTTACCACATTTATAGAAAAGAGACACAACAACCAAAATGCAAATTTATGATAATAAACACATGGGCACTGGACAGCACAGGCAGCCCATCTATACTCAAGCAGAGCAGGGAATATTGCCAATGCTGGAATATTTATCTGTTCTGTTCTAGAGTTCTCCCATATTAAGATTCTGCAGGAACCTAAACTAAAATACAATTTATAAGGAATAAAATAATACAAATACAAATTCCTGATCTGTCTGCAGCACCACTGGTCCTGAAGCTAATACCTCAATATATTTATATTCAGATTTATTTTGCCAGTTGCATACATCACAAACATACTAGGAATTTGTTGTTGCAAGGGCCCAGTGGTAGGGGACTAGAATGTTTACACGTTCAGCATAGCAGCATGGCAGAAAAAGAAATCTCTCTTTTCTCCTAATTGGGAATTCAAATTCCCAGCTAATTTGAAGGGGGTCCCCAATCCCAAAAATTAGGACAAGTACAGAAAGGGGATAAAAAGAGAAAAGGAGGGGTGGCCCCTAATATAGAAGCCTCCAACCCAAGCAGCCATTCCAATTCCATACATGGGGGAGATTAGGCTAGGACTGTTATGGTACACATTCTTCTGTGTAAGAGCTACCTGCTGTTTTGTGAATGTCTGTAACTTGCATTGACTTGGATTGAGTTCCATAGAGTTCCATTGTAGATGCTACCATCTAGTAAAGGTTTACCAAATTGCAGCCTCATTCAGGTCTGTTTGCTTAAATCCATGTATCTAGCATCAGACACATTATTAGGTGTTGTCATTTGTTTGCTCCTAGTTTTACCCTACCCCTTGAATAAAATGTTAAGCGACCCAGCGTCCATTTACTGAATTTGAAATGAGGCGTTAGCAGCCGCCATGCTCTCTCTCTCTCAAAAGTAAATTATTCGATTGGTAATAGGGAGGGAAGAAAGCCATACAACTTTGGTCTTTACTTTTTTGTTTTAGGATTGGGGTTCTTTCTTTATAATTACTTTATTGTACCAGTAATAATATAATGAACATATTTACATTTGTTCTTCGGATGTTTCTTGGTGCCGCAATTTAAGTGCAAAGTTTTGATTGTATCTGAGCAATTTGCTTTTCTTTACTCATTGATTTTCTACCACTCAGTAATACGTCCACATCATGACAATATCAAAATTTGTACCTTTATCATGCTTGTACTTTCAATTGACTTTTAATATAAGTATGTTGATCTAGTCAAGTGGTCTAGTCAAGTCAATGGAGCATCCAGAATCCTTGTTAGAAGTGCAACTGTTTAATGTGAATCTTTTCTTGGGGAATGAAGGTCCCTAAATTAAGAAAAGGTCATGTAAATTATTAGATGGTGACAGGGCCAGCTGGAGCAAGACGAATAAAAGTGTTCTGATGAAGTTCTTGCTGGATAGACTGAGCTTTTCTGCCATCATCCTGAACAAAAAAAACAAACATGTTTTTATGTTCTAGGAAACATCTATCCTTGGAAGCATATTGTCCACCAGTCCACCATACTCGGGTTGACAGGAAAGAAAAGAAGCAATAGCAATAATGCAAGTCTGAAATACTTGCCCTGAATTTCCTGCCTAACTTCACCAGCGTTGTCTTCTCCTCTCAGCACCAGAGCAGCTAGGTCTTATGCTAACCAACGACATGTGGAGTTTGGTTCACAACCAGCTGCTGCCACCTAGAGCTCACCCCCAACTGCTGCTCTTCTGGCTGGCTAATGGTCTGCATCCATCTACTTCAGCATTTAGAACATAAAATTGATTCAGCACTTTCTGTCCACTAATGCACCGGCCAGAGCTCTCTTCTTCAACTCTGGAATTGTCTGGGAAAGTTTGAGTCCAATTTAAAATAGGTATGTGATTGTATTGAGTAAGTTTAATGATTATATGTCTTAATTACAATACATTTAATTACTGTATTTTTCACTCTATAAGACCCCCCCCCCCCAATTACAGTACAGTCAATTACTATATTTTTCACGCTATAAGATGTACTTCTTCCCCCAAAAAAATGTGTGGGGGGGGAGGGGAATATTGGTGTGTCCCATTGACAGAATGTGTGTGTGAGAGGAGGGAGCACAATGGAGGACAGGCAGGAAGCAGATAAACCTTGCTGTCTGCTGGTCCTTCAATGCCACGGGCCACACACACACACACACACACACACACACACACACACACACACAAAATGTCATGCCTTACAGCAATCCCGCACTGCTGATCTTGTTCTTAGCTTTGGTTGGTGTGCACGGCCTATGCGCGCCCAGTATCTGCTGTAAATAGACCACGGCCACCCGCTGAAAGCAGGAACACAATCAGTGGAGTGAGTCGGATGTAAGGTGTGCCGTTTTGTGTGTGTGTGTGTGGGGGGGTGCCAGGCAATGGAGGACTAGCAGTCAGCAATTATAAGTTTTCCTGCATTTTTCCTGTCCACCATTGCACTCCCTCCTTACACACGATTGGGGGAGAAATGCTGCCTACTGCCTATAATTAGAGATGCCACTCACTGCCTGTAATGGGGGATGCCACTTACTGCCTGTAAGTAGGAATGTTGCACACTGCCTGTAATGGGGGGTGCCACATATTGCCTGTAATGAGGGATACCACTTACTGTCTGTAATGAGGGATGCCCCACACTGCCTGTAATGGGGGTTGCTGCACACTGCTTGTGTTTGGCGATGTTGCTCACTGCCTGTAATGGAGGATGCTGCACACTGCCTGTATTGGGAGATGCCGCTTACTGACTGTAATGGGGGATGCCACAAACTGCCTGTATTGGGGTATTTAGGGGGGATTATGGACACTGCCTATACTAGGGTGACTGGGAGAGGGTATTTTAGCACACCATTTTTTCCAGAATATACCGTATATTTTTTATTTTTCTCCTCTAAACCCTGGGTATGTCTTATGATCAGGTGCGTCTTTTGGCCTGAACAATACATTTTCAACAACATCTGACCTTGAATATGACAAATATCTTTAACACAATCATTAGTTCCATTGTAAAGATGTTTTGTTCGCTCACCATAGCTACAGCTGTCAGAAGATTAGTTCCTACTTTCTAGTTGTTACATCAACACATCAGGAGAAAAAGCTAAAGGTCAAAATTGACACTGAGGATCACTGATCCCAAACAAAATCGAAACACATGTCATGTTACATATTTTACATACACATTACATGTAAATAGAGAAAAACTATTTATTTAGAGTACATCCTTTCCCACTGAATATTTTGTAATAAGCAGCCCTAACGCAAATGCAGAACTTTTGCTAGAAAACATTAATTGCAATCACATAGCCGAGCTAAAGGAATACATAAAAATAATTATCTCAACCGCTTTCTAATGCGCCCCTAGGGAAGTATCTAATGTTGCAAAACTGGACAAATTCATACAGGCTAGAAACATTAAGCAGTGTTTATAGAAAAGGAAACACAACCAAGATGCTACTTTAAGTTCATTAACACATGGGCACTGGATGACACAAGTAGTCCATCGATACTAATGTAGAAACATAATGTTGCTGGAATATTTCTCTGGTCTGCCTTTTTTGAGTATACAGGTTCTGCAGGCACCTGGATTAAAATGCATCTGTGTCTTTAGTGAAAAAATGGGGATGTTTTTTCTAGTATCTGGAAAGCAGATAATACAGTTTAAAGTGGACCAAAATCCAGGATTTTGACTTTCCTGGGTTTTGGTCCTGGCCCCTGGGGCACCCCGATCGGGGGTGCCCTGCTGGACGAAATCCCCCAGGTTGCCGAAATCAACTCACCTCTTCAAAACCATCTAGCCATCTAAATCTTATCAAATAATATAAGACCTGTACAGTATGCCTCTTTTAGGATGGAGCTAAAAATACAGAAGCAGTACATTATTTGACCCTTTTTATTTTTTTGGAACAGGCATTCTTAAAGCAATCCCATGACATGGGATCATGTTAGAGCTAAAACAACGCCGCTGCTCATGGCTGAGGGGAGGGGGTCCAGATTTGTGATGTACCCTCCACAAGCCTAACGACCTGGACCCGTTAACGTACCTATTCGGTGCTTGTCTCCTGGATTCGAAACCCAATTGCTGTTCCACGTGAGCCTGGCTGCTAGCAGTTATGTGGGTCCTGACACTGGCCACCGATGGAGGCAGGCCCAGAAGAGGTAATATTTGGGGTCCAGGTTTTTAGGGTTGTGGGGGGACTATGCATGGGGGGCATCACCTGGATGGTACCCCAGAAACGAGCAGGAATCTTGCACTGCCTTGCAAGGTGTGGGACCATAAACCTTTGTGCTGCCAATGTAGGTGTTACCTGCACCAGTCTGGAGACAATCAAGCTCAGCTTAACCCATTTTGGAAGCTGACATTTTCCCCTCATAAAAAAAGGTAGATACTCACCTACACCCATGATCGACCCGGCCAGGTCTTCTCTTCTCTTCACCTGGTGGGGGGGCTTTGTCTGTGACATAAACACATGTACCACATGTGTGTAGAGTCATTGTGTTTATGGGTGCATAGTCTCACCGTTTCCACTGTGTTGAGGTGATACAGATAAGAATCCAGCTTGGAATTTTCTATCATCTGCTTGCCATCAAGGATAGGACACTTGACACCAAAGTCCTTTGGCTGTCTGGCACTTCACAATTAAGGGTCCTCCTTCCAGATCAGGAAAATAAAGCACATCTTTTACTGGTATGGCTAAATTGTGTCCCGCATCATTGGGGCATGAAAGGGTTCCATGCCCATATCCCTCTACATGTATTTTACTTCTATCTTCAAGGTAAAGTCTCTTTGTTATTCAAATCATGTTCTGTCATATCTCTTGTGAGATATCTCTTGTGACTTGTTGCTCCCAAGTCAATGCATCAGCCTTAAAATATATGGTTGCCTGTCACTTGATATTTGGCATTCCAGTTCCTTTCACATGGATCAGAAATTGTGGCTTTGGACTTTTAGTATAGTTTAGTATAAGAGGAACGCTGTCCCATTTGATCTGCTTTCCATATAGTACAGTCTCTCTTTATGTCTCCTTGTTTGTGGCATCTAAAGCACACCCTGGTTTTCTACCTGTGTAACCTTGTGTCTGTAGCTTTAAAGAGGACCAAAACACACCCCGGAGTCTATGAGCATACTCGCTCCCCCAGGACACCCAGATTTCACTGTGTGAACCCCCCAAGTCATCCAAAAACTCAACTTAATTCCCGGGCCAACAGTGCATGCGCAAGCATCCCTGCTATTCCTTTAGCAAGGCAAGTGCCCGTACCAGGCATTTGTGAATGGCTTACACGGGCACTCTCCCTGTTCGAGAGTAGCAGGGGATGCGGCCACCAGCGTGCTTGGATCCGCTCGCATTAGACAAGTTCCTGGACGAAGGGGCTTGAGCAGATCCGAACGTGCTGATTGATCGAGTGACTGCGCATGCGTCCTAGGACAGGGAAGAGGTCAGTTTGGGTGATCTGGGGGGTTTCACACAGCAGGGCACCCCCCCTCATCGGGGTGACCTGGGGGCATCCACTTTAAGAACTGTTCTGGGGTTGGTGTCTGTAGAGTCATGTGCAAACTCCTTTTTTCACTGGTACTCATCCATGGTCTTTACAAATGCCAGTGTCACATGTCCAGCGCATTGATCAGTGCAGTGTATGTATTGGGTAAGCTGCACAACAACATAGCTGCGGTGTGGCTGTCTGTTATATTCTCACCAACTGATCTGAGGTGCAATCACTTCCAGCAAGGCATTTATATGCTCCTGCATGTCGTGTTGTCTGCTAAGCCTCATTTTGTAAAGTTTCCCCAGCAGAAACAACTTGTTGTTTAATCCTTTAGCTGACAGCCTATCTAGAGATTTTGTCCCTCTGTTGCCATATCCTTTTGCGCTATACATGTTTAACTGTGATTTTTGAAGTGATTTTCATGGATTTTTCTCAGCAGAGTCTCGACTTTAACATGGAATGTCTTGTTGGTCATTTTTCGTGTATTCTCAATTTTTTGGAATGAAATATGTGCAAAAATATAAAAAATTCTATTTTTTACAAATTATAGTGATTTTTGTAATAAAAATGTAGGTTGTACCACATATGTTTTGATAGACACCCTTCCCTGCTCAGAAGACTCATCCAAACTAAAACAGCTCAATAGAAGATTTGCAGATAAAATACAACTGCCATGCGCACCTTTTTTCAAGAAAGTTTTTTCAAGAAAAACAACCCTTTACATTTAAAATACTTCCCACAAACTATATATTCTTTGGAAGTATGCACCGCAAGCTTTCTAGGCCAGGCTTGCTGACGTGGGTGCATCTTTATGGAAGTAATCCATGGATGAATTCTTCCCTAGAAAAAGCAGAATCAAAACCACATTTTCCTATGAAAATATGAAAACAAGAAAAAACAGAACAATACCCAATATGCATAGGTACTGTCAGGTGTAGGGTTGCCAAACACCCCAAATGTAACAGTAATTTTCCTTGAAAATTCAACTTTTGCAGACAAAGTGCACACCTTGCACCTGTCAGAAGCTGGGGGCACTGGAAAAGGTGCTCTGGTGCCAGCACAAGACCCCGGGGGGATTTGCCGCTAGCAGGCAGTGCAAGTAAATCTATGTGGCTGGCGTTTAATGGTAGAGAGGCAGCCATGTAAATTTTACATTAAAAGGGGTTAAACTGGATCTATCATGCAGTATTTCAGTACATCCCACCTTCACTGTATTCTTACAATGTATTTGGATATACTGATCAGCCTCTACTAGTAACCTTATGGTGCCCTGTGTCTGTTTTTCCTTTCTCATTCCTGATAATTGTCCTGTGGCCTCTTAATAGTGATAACCTCCCACACGTCATCTCTGGATAATAGCATTTCCATTTTAAACTTGCATAGCTGATTATTGTCACTGTTTAGCTTGGCCACTTTTATACAGGAGACGTATTTGAGGAAGCTTCTTTATGTTGGTATATGCATCGGCTACGCTGACTCACGTTCGGGGCTTTGCTCTGCATGGGCCACATCTGGTCACTGGGCTCTATCCAGTCTCTGGGATTTAATTCGGCCACTGGGTCTATAATCTTTTGCAAAGTGTAAGTGCTGGGTACAGCGCCGTCAAACAGGACGGCCCTGTACAGGTGTAACAGGAACTGGCTTTACTGGAACATGAGTGCAGTCAGAGAAGGGCACTTTACATAGTAAATAACATAGACAGGAAAAAGAAGTCACACAACATGCAGTAGAGAATGTACAACAGAGACTACACATATATATATATATAACAGCACCAGCTACTGTCATAAATGTAAACTGCATTAACCTAGCAATATAGAGGGAGATCACATACTAAGCAAAGCTGTAAGCTGTTGCTCAATATCTCCAACAGTCATCGGATCGGCATGGGACACAGAGCAGAATGGGAAAGAGATCTAAGACAATTAAAGAGAAAAATGTTTTAATAAATAACATTTGCTCTATGGTGTCTCTGTGTTTTTGTTACATTTAAACTTTTAACCCCTTTACCAGATACAAGGCTAGGGGGACTGGCAAGCCTCCCGTGCCAACCCCGTCTCCATTACCTGCCTTCGCAAAGCCCGGGGGGGGGGGGGGAGACAGGAGAGGTGCCCAAGCTGGATATGCTGGGAAGTGTGGACCCCATACATTTTTTTAAAAAACCTTTAAGGGTCTTTTGCCTAACAAAGTGTACAATGAAGAACAACAACTAAAATGCAGCCAAAATATACTTAAGTGTGTCCCCTTTGTCCCCAGCAGTGATTTCTTTGTAACTGTAATGAAGAAACCCTGACCATTGCTAGTAAAAAATGGCCAAAGATTTCAAGGAGGAAAATTTTCAAAAATATGCTGCCAAATGCCGTAAAAATTACAGTACAAAGTGGCACTCACTGTCGGGTGGCAGGTCCAACAGGTGCTGACATAGGCCAGCCAATACCTCAGTGCAACAACCAAAGCTAATTAGTAGCATTTAGCTCAGGGACTGCTAGCGCTAATGTAGTCCACACCTCAGCGCCAGATTAGACAGGAATGCTGATGCTCCGAAGCTGGTGCTATAGCCACAAAAATTATGCTAAAAGGCGCAAATCATAAATTAGGCCCTTTAGTGTGAGTACTTTCAGGGTCAGTAAGTTATTGTACCATGTTAGCCATCGATGTAAGCAGGAAATCCAAGGATTGCCAGCCTGTGTATGACCCCAGCTTACCCGACATCCCCCAATTTTGCCCCAAGTTCCACCTTTATCCCTGTAAGTTCACAACCTTTGTGCTAATAAGTCCTGGGGGCAACCGTGCCCAGTGAGGCATATAAAGTGTCCCAGCAAATGGGTGCTTGGCAATAGGTGAAGCTAGCAGCGGAGATTGGGAGGTGTGAACTCACCTAGAAGGGGGTTGTCCTATGGGGCATGACATTATCCCGGGCCAGTAGAAATGGAAGAACTTGTGCAATAAGTTCTGGCCATGGATACCACCATAAACCAGCTGGCTCAACATGTGGCTACTCAGGAGAACCATCAGCTGTCTGCACCACTAGTGCCCTCACCTCCTGTCAAACCGAAGGTTAACTTTCTGGAGAAGTTTTTTGGGGATTGTACAAAATTTTCTAACTTCATAAATTCTAACTTTAGATTGCGGCCCAACTCTTCAGGTACATAGATCCAGAGAGTGGGTGTCAGGTCTGGAGTTCCTCCACAGCCTGGGAGCATGCCTCTCTTCAGTTCTGCTTTCGACTGGGTCCCTTTCTGGGACTTCTACTATATGCCGCTCCACCAGCAGATTGCTCTGTCCTGCAGAGGTGTTGGAAATCAGCCAGCACCTCTGTGACTTCCTGCTCTATATAAGCTGATCCACCCATTTAGCAGTGGATCAGCATAGAATTGTCACCTTGAACCCCAGGATTCCTGACACAGCTATTGTGTTTTCCTTCCCTGTCTCAGCCTTGAATCCTTCTTTGGACTTATTTATTCATGTATGTTTCCAGACTCCTCCCGTGCATTCATTCAGCAGCCAGAGTGTGTTTATGTTTGCCTGTATTTCTGCACAGCAGTCGTAGCACTCAGCGATCACCTTTATCCTTGTATAGTTATTGCCACACGTGTTTGTTATATGTACACTTGTAAATCTGTACAGCAGTCTGCTTGGTGTGTGAACTGTTTGTCACTATTAAACAAGGTTGTCGCATATCCACCTTTGTCTCACAGCCTCAATTTCTGGTCATTCTCTACAATCAGGATTTCTCTGTTGAGAAATCCATGACAGTGGGCCTGGTCATCTCTCTGTTGTAGGGAGACCTGCAGACTTGGGCATTCGGACTAGCACCCACCGATGAGGCACTCCAGACTGTCTCTGCATTCTTCTCTGCCATGGAGGTCCTGTATGTGGACCCTGACAGGGCTATGACTGTGGATATTAAACTGCAAAGCCTAAAACAAGGGAAATGAATGGCCAAAGAATACATTTCTGAATTCCACCCATGGGTGATCAACTCACATTGGAACGATTTGGCCTTTTGCAGCCACTTTAGAAATGGGCTTTCAAAGAGCACCAAGGATGCCATAGTGAACTTTCCTCAACCCAAAGACTTGGATGGTTACATGCAGAAAGCCATACAACAAATGCATATATATGAATGTTAAAGATAAGCAGCATACTTATGGGGACTTATGTGTGGGAGGGGGGGGGGGACCAGCATTCTGCATGTCTCACAAGCTTGTTTTTATACGCTGTCTGTGGGACCTGAAAAAACAGATGTTGGTCTGGTGTAATGTCTGGCCTTGTTTGGCTTATGAGGAGATAAACTCTCATTGAAATAAATGGGCATTTTTACTTTCACTTTGTACTACAGCAGTGAAAATGATTAGTCTGAAATTGGCCAAAATGTTGTATGTACAGCAAATGCATTTATATAAGAACCTATAAATTGATAACTATGGAGATCTATGGTAAACAAACTGACGCATTAATGTTTGACCTTACTTGGTGTAAGAAGAGATAAAGGGGGTTATTTAAGAAAGGCTAGCGTCAGGTAATGCTACCTAGCGGCACGTAGCGTCTGGTGAACGCCGGGCACTGTACGCAAAACCACATTTAAGAAAGCTAATCTGGTGAGCACCTCTAACAGCGCCATGTAGCATCACATGTATTGCTAGAGGTGGCTCAGCATATAGCGCTTGAGCTCTAGGTTCAAAAGTGGCACGTATTACCTCAGTGTCGCTCTCCCATACATTTCAACGGGCTTTCATTTGGTTGTGTTAAAATAGCGTGTTTGCATTTTTATGCAGAATTGTCATTACAGGTCTGGCACTAAAGTGTTATTGTCACAGTGTTAAAGCAATGTCATTTCATGTTTTTTCGCTTTGTTACTGGTGTATATGTGCTCAAAAACAGACTTTGATCACATAGCGTCTGGTGCTCTATGCTACAGTGCCCAGCTTTAGAGCGCCGACGCTGTATGTGTGTAGTTTTTTCTAAAGTATGGTGTTGAGTGCCAAGTGGCGGACGCACTGAGCTGGTGCTACCTATCACTCGCAGTGTTATACACACATCACATTCATCAATGCCGACCAGGTTACTACAGCAACCGCAACGCTAGATTACAGAGCCCGATACCCGCTTACACCGGCTACAAGAGGTCGCTCTAAGCACCGCTATAAAGACGCTTACATGCCGATACGTGGCGCTAGTAGTAAATCAGCCTCAAACTCTCATTGAAATGAATGGGCATTTTCACTTCTACTTTGTACTACAGCATTTCCAATGCAATCCAGTAAAAATGGGCCCAAATTTTCTATGTACAGCAAATGCATATGTATAAATGATACATTTATATTTAGCATATTTGTGAATAAAAAGCTGCAAAATGTAAAAAAAAAAACATAAAATATGCAAATAAAATTGTCCCAATTGGCCCAATTCACAGGTTTGCAGTGTAGCACAAAAGTAAAAAAAATACTACCAAAAACAGCCCAGTGATCCCATGGCACATGAACCAGCCCAAAAAATAATTTAACAAAAGTGGCCAAAATAATTATCATCATCTCAGCCTATTGAAATGTATGGGATAAGGCCACATAGTGAAGGGTGAGCACCTGATCTTATCTGGCGCTGTTGATAGATGGGACACTACCTGGCACTATCACAGGCCCTCTGGCTTTTTGATTTGATAAATACACCTTTTGCTTTGAGACCTGGCATTAACCTGCCACTTATCTGGCACTACGTGGCGTTTCTTAAATAAACCCCGAACTTTCATTGAAATGAATAGGCATTTTTACTATCACTTTCATGTACTAGAGCAGTTCCAATGCAATGCAGTGAAAATGTTTAGTCTGACATGGGCCTAAGTTTTTTTTTTATATATAAAGCAAATGCATATATAAATGATAAAGATAAGTAGTATACTATACTATAATATAATAGCAAAATGTAATATATATATATATATATATATATATATATATATATATATATATATATCAAACTATAGGCTTGATTCAGAGAGACAAAAAAATACTTTCGTTTTAGCGCCGATCTGTTTTCTTTTGGAAATGTTTCCGCTCTCGTATGAGTGTGCGAGCAATTCTATGCATGCATTGCAATCCTTCTGTAAAGTTTCCGTCCGTTCGTACGGTAGATTACGAATATGAGGATGTCATTTTCCAGCGTGACTTTTCCGTTTCATTTTCACATGTTACAACGTAGGCTTTCGTTTTTGCCCTTTTCCCATCGTATCCTCCCACGTATCCTTTACGTTTCCCGTTAGTTTCTGTTTCCCTTTTTCAATAAATAATCATCCAGACGGAAATCCTTACGATCTTGCGCCTGCGCACTACAAACTTAACTCATTAAAGTGCTCGCCTACATATTGGCTCACTCACTTCTACTACAATGTTTAGCTAAATCACTTAGCACTATCCTCCATCTTCCCTTTTGGACCCTTAACCCTTTAAACGCCAGCTACGTAAAATTCACGTAGCTGCCTCTCCTGTCATTAAACGCCAGCTACGTAAATTTTACCTACCTGGCTTTCCCCCCTGCTAACTGGCAAAAAAAAAAAAGACACTCACCTGACCCCTCGTTTGATTCGGCCGGGTCTCCTCTTTAAGAGTGTTTGCCCCGATCGTCCGTGGGACCTCCTCCGGCTGCAGTGGAGGGCCCGGAATAGGGTGCCCCCCCCCCCCCCCGTTTTAGCTGCCACTGGCTTTCCTGTAAAAAAATAAAAAAAATAAAAATTACATTTACCTACCTGCATGTGCGCTGGCTCCCGTCGACCCTCCTCTTCACCTGGGGGGCCTCCGATCCCCCCCCCCCAGGGCTTACCGATCTTCAGGAGAGAGCCCGGGAGGCTCTCTCCTCTCTCCTTCTCGATGGCGGCCGCCATCTTGCCGATAAGCCCCGCCCCCTTGGCCCTCTGATGACGCGCCCTCAGATGACAGCTGAGAGCGGCGCTGGCCTCCACGCTCCGGACCTGCAGGTAAGTGTTTGCTTTTTTTTTAAATGCCGGCATGGTGGGAGCGGGCTGGCCGGTTCCGCTGACAGCGGAGCCGGCCGGCCCGCTCCCACCATGCCGGCAAAAATGCTTTTTTTTTTGTTTGTTTTTTAAATGCCGGCATGGTGGGAGCGGGCCGGCCGGCTTTACCGGCCCGCCGGCCGGTTCCGCTGTCAGCGCGGAACCGGCCGGCCCGCTCCCACCATGCCGGCAAAAATGCTTTTTTTTTTTTTTTTTTTTTAAATGCCGGCATGGTGGGAGCGGCCCGGCCGGCTTTACCGGCCCGCCGGCCGGCTCCCACCATGCCGGCATTTTTGATGGGGAACTTCGTAAAAGTTCGATTCGGCCGAACCCAAATTTCTTTGTGAAATTCGGCGAATCGGCCGAATCGAACTTTTCAAAAGTTCGCTCATCTCTAGTGACAAAGCCTAAAGTAGGCTGGCAGTTAAAAGGGTTAGTAGTACCTATGCATGTTGGGTATCGTTCTGCTCGGGGGATTTTGCACTTTCAGATTTAGCTTGTTTTTTTTTGTTTGCATATTGATATTTTAGGAAAACTCATTTTTTATTCTGCTTTATTATACATTTTTTAAAGAAACCCTGTGCGACCAACGAATTCTTTGAGGGATTACTTCCAGAAAGATGGGCCCACTACAACATGCTGGGTATGCTTAGAAAGCTTATCATGTGTACTTTCAGAAAATATATGGTTTGTGGTGGGTATTCCAAATGTAAAGGGTTGTTTTGGTAGAAAAATCGCAAGGTGCCACTTTGTCTGCAGAGCTGAAATTTTCAAGCAAAATTACCGTCTCCCCAAGCCTTACTTTGGGGTGTTTGGCAACTCTTCCCTTGACAGTAGCTGTGGAGAATAGGCCAAATATTATATCGCAAATGTGAAGGAATGATTAGGAAACTCCACATATCTTCTTTATTATTTATGTTTTTATGTCAAGTCTAGAATCCCCCCTTCCAGCCCCCTGATTACAAATGGCCCAGGTATTTTAACGAGATGCAGGAAGGGGTAATTAGGATACAGCTGTGACAAGCAAAGATCACAGGCCACCCACTGTGACGCTGCCATTGTGGCTGTGGTTCAGGGAATCCCCTGTTGGGATTGTGTCAGAACTACATGTAACAGGGCAGACGCACGGCACCGATAGTCTATGGGCCGTAACGCGGACGCCATGCGTCCTACGGCCAAACCGGTCACAGAACCAGAACCAGCTCCCAAAGCCGGACCGGAGCATAGTATAAAACAGGTCTGGAAACCAGACAGAGACTGGTAAACGGGGAACTAAGGTTCTGGACCGAATAAAGACCCGGTTCCTGGACTTAACGCGCTCGGTGCACCTGGCCCGATAGGTTGGTACCGCTCACAAGGCAGTGTGACCCCCCTGCTCCAAGTTATAGCTCCTAAAAGGGTTTCAGGGCAAAATCCCACTCTAAAAAATGGGAGGTAACATCCCCTCCCACAATGGGGAGGGGAGATGGAGAGCCTGGCAGCATAAATAGGATGGTCAAAAACCAGGCTGGCGTCACTCATCGGAAGGGGGTTATGCGGCCGGCATATCCAGGGGTGTCCATCACCATCGCCATAACCATAAGCTCTTGACACACCCCCTTGTAAGAGCTCCACACCACGCTGCATGCTTGAGGTAAACTTTGCTTGTTATTGTCTCTGTGTATTGCATAGCTGTTGTAACCCATCTCAGAATCGCATAGTTATTTAATCTGTAATATTCCATACTTCTTTATAGTTAAATGCTTGTAAACTCTGCCTAGCGTGCTTATAGCCATTAAAACGTATATTTAATTGAGCTGTCTTCTTGCCCTAAACCCGGAATTTGTGTGTCCAAAGGTGGTTTGCCTGGTTACCCTAATAATAAGAGGGTCGGACAAGGTTTTGGGGAACCTGGAGGGCGTGTGCGGCGGTCTCTGGTTAGTAGTGGGACCACGTGATGCCCCGGTTTCCTGACAATTTGGTGGCAGCGGTTTGGGATAAGGCAAATAGTGTAAGTGAGTGTGGGCCCCATACTCTCATACACTAAAGATTACTAGCAGCGGCTTTTCTGTTGCTGGGATCTTAAGATCAGCTCAACGCTAGGAGTACTCTGAGAGTGGTTACAGTAGTTGTGTGATTACAGTGTGCAGTACAGCAGTTGCAGGCATGGCAAGTGGCACCAGGGTCAGAAGCAGAGATGTGGGTTCCGATAATATACTGGGTGCAGAGGGGCCCAGCCAGGGCTCTCCCAGAAGCCAGTCACCAGCCCTCAGCATCCCAGAGGACCGAGCCCTGCCTGCCGGCCCCCCCAGCCAAGCAAGCTCAGCTGCTCTCCTGCATGCTGCTATGGCAAGTCTCCGGGCAGGAGACCGCGGCTCCTATCAGCTCCTCATGGAGGAACGCCAGGTGCAGGCTGAGATCGAGGACCACCGTGAACGTGAGCGTGAGGAATGCCGGGCGCAAGCTGAACAGATGCAGGCTGAACGTGAGGAACGCCGGGCGCAAGCTGAACGCGACCACTAGCTCCAAGTTTTGCGGCTACAGCTTCAACACCCTCAACCCAGCACATCTACCAGCGGGCCCCCCGAGAACCAGGCCCCAAAGTTGCGTGCAGAGGATTTCCCCATCCTGGACAAAGGCACAGATCTGGACACATTTCTGCTGGCTTTTGAAACCATTTGCCGTCAATACAATGTGCCGGAGGATCAGTGGGTCAGGTACCTAACCCCCCGCCTTAGGGGTAAAGCCCTGGAAATCTTTGGGTACCTGCCCAGCGAAACCACCCTGAGCTACGAGGGGGTCAAGCAAGCCCTGATCCGACAATATAACCTTACTCCGGAATTTTATCGCAAGAAGCTGCGGGGTCTGCGACGGGGCCCCAGCGACAGCTGGGCTGATCACATGCGGGAGCTACAGAGAGCAATTGAGCAGTGGACCACCGGCTTAGGAGTCACCTCCATCCAGCAGCTGAAGGAGCTGATTGCCATAGAGCAGTTCCTCTGGAATTGCTCTGACAAGCTGCAGCAGTTTCTTCGTGACCGGAAGCCAGAGGGGGCCTCAGCAACGGCCGCCCTTGCAGATGAGTACAGTCACAACAGAGCCCAGGAGCCCCAGAAACCTGCCAGCTGGAAAGTGGGTAAGCCGCCGCTGGCGTCTGTTGTACATGCCCCTTAGCCCAAGACCCCTGCCCCTACCCCCTTCTCCAGACAAGGGGGGGCCCCATCTCTGTCACCACTGCAACCAACCAGGACACTTCAAGGCCGCATGTCCCCAGTGCCAGCAGGGTCCGTCCCAGAACTCCTCCACGGTGCTGTATGTGGGTAGGGGTGCTGGGAGGTCCCGGGACAATTTGCAATTCGTCACTGTGGGCCAAGCTGTGGCTGTGGGACTTAGGGACACCGGCGCAGAGACAACTCTTGTGCGCCCTGAGATGGTGTCCCCACTGGACTTCATCCCTGGAAAGACTGTCTCAGTCTCTGGAATTGAGGGAGGTGCATTGGCACTCCCCATGGCAAAAGTTTATTTGGACTGGGGTGCTGGGCGGGGTGTGCGGGAGGTGGGGGTATCGCCGAATATCCCTGCCGGTGTTTTGCTAGGGACAGACTTGGGGCGGCTAGTGTCTCAGTATGTGGCCGCTGAACCCCCGAGGTCTGGTCCCCCAAAAGGTAATAACATGTATATTTCAAGATGTGCAAATAATGTGAGTAACCTACCTGCTACAGGGAATGTGGGGGTAGGGGGTGTAAAGTGTGCTTCTTCCTCCCAGAGGAAGGAGGGTTACCCAGCAGCTGGGGAGGAAACTGCGACTGAGGTGAGGGCTGTTCCAAGAGACGTGGGACCCCCAGGTAAGTCCACACTGCAGGGTTTCTCCACCACTGGGGTAGCAGAGGGCCAGGCTGGTCTGTCTGGACTGGCGGCTTGGAGGGGAATGGAAGGGGGGCAGGCATTACCTGAGGCCGCAGCGGCTCTGGCCACTATCAAGAATAGTGGGAGCGCTGGCGGCTCAGGGGCCCCTCGGGGGTCTAATTGCCCCCTTCCCCCAAACCAAGTGGCTGCCAGGGCCGACAGAAGTCCGAAGGGAGGTCCCGGGAGACGGACAGGGGATGGGATGGTCTCGTCTATTCCAACCACCCCCCGTCCAGGGTTCCTGGCACCTCGACCCGAGAGGACCAGTCCATGCCCAGAAACAGGGGTGGTGGAACCTGCAGGTGGGATGAGGGGTGCCCATGGAGAGGTGGGACCCCTAGGTAAGTCCCCACTGCAGGGTTTCAGCATGCCCGGGGTGTTAAGGGACCAGGGTGTTCTGCCTGAACCAGCAGCTCGGGTGGAAGTGGTGAAGGAGCAGGTCCCAGAGTCCCCTCAGGGGACCGACCGATCCTTCCCTTCCTCCCAGGAGGCTGCTGAGGCAGGCGGAAACCCAGAGGTGGGTCCCGTGAAACTGACTGAGGACATGGTGGTCCCGACTATGTCCAGGCAGAGATGTGGGGTAGCATCAGGCACTGATGACCCCCAGAGAGTTCTCCCCAAGCAAGACATGCAGCCTCACTTGGGCCCAGACCCCAGATGGGTGGTCGGGGGACAAGTGCGGCTGTACCCAATGATGGTCAGGTCAGGGTCACCAGGGGGGTGGCCTGAGGACCAGCAGTTGGTGGTCCCCTATCTGCCCAGGGCTAAGGAGTGCTATGCCTTAGAGAGCCGGACGATTGGGCACATAGGGATCACCAACAAGCCAGTGGAGCCGGGCCTGGCTGTCCGCTGCCATTTGTACTATACCGGCCAGAGGGTGGGGGTGGCAGGGTCAAGTCCCAGCATCCCACCGATAACTCGGCCGCAAGGAAAAGGGTCTGTACCAATGGCAGTGGCCTATGTCACGCCGGTTCCAAGTTCAATGGCCTTGTCACCCACCTGGCTTGACGGGGTGGGTACTGCCCGGTGGGAGATCCTTCCCACGGAAGGTCCCCCCCAGGGCAGACACTCCATCCAGGGGACCCAGTTCATGGTGCTGGAGGCCAGGCAGGCACCCACTCGGGGCTGCCTCCTTGGCCAGTGTGGGCAACATGCACCGAGGCCCCTGGCTCGGGTAAAGCAGAAAGGGATGAGTTGCCATCGGCAACTGGACCCGCGGTCCTAGCTATGGGCCACCTTACACCCCTTCCGGGAGTGGACCTGGCCCAGAACCCTCAACCCAAAACAGCACTACCGCCGTGGTGCTGCCAGACAGGAATAGCGGACACATGGGCGCACGGGCCAGCATCAGGATGCGCTGCCCCTTAGCGCCCTTTTGAAGGGGGAGGTGTGGAGAATAGGCCAAATATTATATCGCAAATGTGAAGGAATGATTAGGAAACTCCACATATCTTCTTTATTATTTATGTTTTTATGTCAAGTCTAGAATCCCCCCTTCCAGCCCCCTGATTACAAATGGCCCAGGTATTTTAACGAGATGCAGGAAGGGGTAATTAGGATACAGCTGTGACAAGCAAAGATCACAGGCCACCCACTGTGAAGCTGCCATTGTGGCTGTGGTTCAGGGAATCCCCTGCTGGGATTGTGTCAGAACTACATGTAACAGGGCAGACGCACGGCACCGATAGTTTATGGGCCGTAACGCGGACGCCATGCATCCTACGGCCAAACCGGTCACAGAACCAGAACCAGCTCCCAAAGCCGGACCGGAGCATAGTATAAAACAGGTCTGGAAACCAGACAGAGACTGGTAAACGGGGAACTAAGGTTCTGGACCGAATAAAGACCCGGTTCCTGGACTTAACGCGTTCGGTGCGCCTGGCCCGATAGGTTGGTACCGCTCACAAGGCAGTGTGACCCCCCTGCTCCAAGTTATAGCTCCTAAAAGGGTTTCAGGGCAAAATCCCACTCTAAAAAATGGGAGGTAACATCCCCTCCCGCAATGGGGAGGGGAGATGAGAGCCTGGCAGCATAAATAGGATGGTCAAAAACCAGGCTGGCGTCACTCATCGGAAGGGGGTTATGCGGCCGGCATATCCAGGGGTGTCCATCACCATCGCCATAACCATAAGCTCTTGACACACCCCCTTGTAAGAGCTCCACACCACGCTGCATGCTTGAGGTAAACTTTGCTTGTTATTGTCTCTGTGTATTGCATAGCTGTTGTAACCCATCTCAGAATCGCATAGTTATTTAATCTGTAATATTCCATACTTCTTTATAGTTAAATGCTTGTAAACTCTGCCTAGCGTGCTTATAGCCATTAAAACGTATATTTAATTGAGCTGTCTTATTGCCTTAAACCTGGAATTTGTGTGTCCAAAGGAGGTTTGCCTGGTTACCCTAATAATAAGAGGGTCGGACAAGGTTTTGGGGAACCCGGAGGGCGTGTGCGGCGGTCTCTGGTTAGTAGTGAGACCACGTGACGCCCCGGTTTCCTGACAGTAGCTATGCATGTTGGGTATCGTTCTGTTCGGGGGATGTTGCTTTTTTAGATTAACTTGTTTTTTCTTGTTTGCTTATAGTTTTCTTTAGAAAAATGTGGCTTTGATTCTGCTTTTTTATCCTTTTTTAGGGAAGTTCTGTGTAACCAAAGAATACATTGAGGGAGAACTTCCAGAAAACTGTGGCAACATCAACAAGCCTGGTATGCCTAAAAAGCTTGAGGTGTGTACTTCCAGAGAATATATAGTTTGTGGGGGGTATTTCAAATGTAAAGGGTTGTTTTTATTGAAAAACTGCAAGGTGCACATAGTGCTTAGCATAGCTGTATTTGATCTGAAAATCTCTTAAAGCGCTGTTTCAGTTTGGGGGAGTCTCCTGGGCAGGAAAGGGCATCTACCAATACATATGTGGTGCCGTTGTAACCGGGAGAAATTGGGATTTCACACGCAATAAGATTTTATTGACAAACTTACATTTTTTATTACAAAAAACACTACAAATTGTAAAAAATAGATTTTTTTTTTTTTTTTTTTTGCACATATCTCACCCCAAAATATTAAGAATACACTTAAAAAATGACAAACAAGACAGCCCAGACTCTGCTGAAAAAAACAATATACAATTTTTCTGGGAAATCCCTGGAAATCCCTTCAAAAATCACAGTTGAACATGCATAGTGCAAAATAGTGAAAAATGGTCTGGCAACAAAGCGTAACAAAAACTCCAGGTAGGCTGGCACTTAAAGGGTTAAAGCTCACCCAAACCACTTCGTGGTTAGGTTCTTCTTCCATTTTAGGTCCCTAAAACTTACCCAAATCACTTCTCGGTCATTTTTTATTCCATCATAAAATATAAAATCTTAAAACATTTTGAAAATTTAAAATTTTTACAACTATAAAAAACAAAATACATAGCAATGGCAGGCCACAGAACATTATTCTTCATCTGTGGTCCCCAACGAGTCGCGCAGCGACAAAAACATAAATTAAATTATTGGTATAACCTTGTTGGGGTCATACTGCAGTGCCCCCCCCCTCTGCATGGTCCAAACACCTAAATCTGGACTTCAAAAGCCAGAGGGCCCTCGCCACCATGGCCCGGGTTTTGCATGGTGCCCGATTAGAGAACCCCTGCATTCTGCAGGCAAAGAATGGCCATCAGGAGCAAGGGCAGGAGTGGATATCCAGAATCCCCTGAAAGAATTTAAAAATACTAACATAAAATACACATTCTAAGCTACAATATTGTTTAACGTGTCATCAAGGGCTAAAAACAGCCATAGGTTAAGACATGAGTCATCAACTATATTCATTGCCATACAGTGAAAATGGATTGAGGGAATGTGAGCAAACTTACCCAGGAGCCATCCACCAGATAATTCTCCTGACTCAAACTGACGAAATAAGCCGGAGCTCTGCAATATATAAGCTTCATGGGACGACCCTGGATGCCCTGCAAGAACACTGAGGAATCGCATATTCGGACCAAACACTGCTTGTATGTTGTGCGAGTGGCACATCTTGCGGTTCCTGCAACCAAATATAAAATAATTACACAAAGCAAAGGTAACCAACTGAAACAAGAACTCCTACAACAAATTAAGATTCAAGTTCAACAATCCAAATATAATTCACAAAGGACATAAGTCTAAAAAAATATAGCAATTATATGGATGTGTGGGAAAATAAAGGTTTACATGCTAAGGACTAATTAATGTCTGCATTAAAATGCTTCGATAAGGCATACATGAAATGTATTGATTTAGGTATGCATTGCTATACAATTTATGGCCTCGGCCATGCTGATACATGCAATGCCTTGGTGCTAAAGCCGCGCAGACTCCTCCACATAGCCGCAAAACATGTTCAACAATAGCAATCCGAGCCCTCAAAGGTCCCGTAAGTGGATCGGAAATGAAACGGATTTATAGGGTGGTGGTCCGTCGGAAATCAGCTCTCTGAATCAGACGCAAGCTTATCTCAACAACGTAAGTTATCTGAACGAACGAAAAATATCAGATTTTGTTTGGAAAATGATCCTAATGAACTAACGGAAATGTTCCGATTTGCTTTCGTTCATCGAAAGCGCATATACGCATTTTCCCGAACGTTCGTACGAATGAAAAATGAACTAAAAAAAGCAAAAAAATGACAAACACCCACTAAAACTTTCACCGACAGCTACGGAAGTGCAGACGAATGTGTCTCTGAATCGAGCCTTATATGCAGATAAATCTTTAAAACCATAAAAAACATAATAAATTGATAATTATGGAGATGTATGGTAAACAAAAGAAGTCATTAAAGTCTGGCCTTGCTTGGCGTAAAAGGAGATAAACTCATTAAAATTAATGCACATTTTTAATTCACTTTAACTTTGTACTAATGCATTTTAAAAGCAATGTGGTGAAAATATTTAGAGGCCGATTCATTAATAGCGCCAGGTAGCGACAGTTGAGCGACTGTAACGGCATTTTCAGAGCGCCAGCTAGTAGTCACTGTGCTTGGCCGTTGTTCGGTTGTTGACAGCGACTCAGTCGGTGTGCGGTAATGTTGAATATTGGGTGAGGAGTTGCTATTTGACAGGTTCCACGCTGTATGGGAGCGCATGATAGCGAATGGCCATAGCGAACGGCTCCCACCATATTCATTAACAAATCACGCTCCAAAAATTCGCGCGCTGTGAAATGCATGTTTAAACCCCAGAGCGCTGGCGGCGATGGGTTAAAAGTAGTTTTTTAATCCCCAAACAACCATATTTTTAGAAAAAAAACATGTTTTTCAACACATTTTGTAATATGAATACATTAATATCAGACCTGTAATATCAATTCTGCACAACTTTTTTTTTTTTTTTTTTTTTTTTTTAAGCTTAAAAAAAATATCTAACATTGCAGAAGTGGTCACAGAATTTTTGACATTAAAAAAAAAAAATAATAATAGCAATTAATTATGAATATTTAAAGATTGCTCCATTGAAATGCATTGGAGAGCGCCAGGTAGCGAGAGGTCATACCTGTCGCTGTTCAAGGTCGCTCGCTGGCGCTGTGTGGTGAGGCTAGAATAATGATGAATGATTCGCTATCTGGTGCTCTGTCAGTCGCTAAGCAGGATCGGCTTGATAAATGTGTGATTGCGGAGGGGAGCCGGCGTTCTCGTGGCGGTGAGCGTCATTACCGTTCGCTCACCATTCGCTACCTGGCTCTATCCCTTGTTAAATAAGGGCCTAGGTCTGAAATGGGCTAAATTTTCTGTGTATAGCAAATGCATATATATATATATATATATATATATATATATATATATTAATGATAAGCAACGTACTTGTGAAAAAAACTTTGCAAAATGTAAAAAACAATACAGTAGAAAGAGGTGATCACGAGTCGCTGCAGCTGTCACCTCGATGACTACAAGCCAGCAGGTGCCCCTATTCAGCCACACACAGTGTCACCCCTGCAATTTTCATTTTATAATATAAAATTAAGGCATGCATTTTCATTAGCATAATATTTCTATCCATGTTAGGTGTAATTATATGGCTATTTTTTTGCAAATATTTGTGATACCAGACTTTAAATCATCACATATTAACTGCTAACATGCATACTAGAAATTAGAGAACTTCTGTAAAATTCAATTTGGTTGATATACCAAATTTCCCCAAAAAATTCAGGGTCATCGGAATCTAATTGTAATGAACGACTGTAAAAACAATAAGAAAATAAGCTTACCTCCTTCAACGTACAACATCAGCGACTTCAGTGGAACAGAGTACTCAGATTCTCTGTCCTACACTGGGCTCCCACAGGGAGGGGTTATTTATACATGAGCGGTTAGCTACTGGCTCATTCCTTGCATCTCCCTGTGGAAGTGAGCAGTGGAAGCCAAGAGCAGAACGAGGGATATATGCCCTCTGTCCCGCTGAAGACTGCAAGCACCAGGCTGGTAAGTGGAAACCCACCTCTTTTAAAAAATGACGTGGCATCCAGCAAAACCAGCCCTGGTCCTAAAGGCTACCAGCCCACACAGCCCACACAGGCTCTCCTGCACACCTCTGGCCAGGGGGGGATGCAAGTAATCAGGCTCTCCCTGCCTTTTGAAATAGTATAAGGGTCTCAAGGAGCCCTTTTCAGTGCACAGAAGGTTAAAGTGAAAAAAAAAACACTGCACCAGAAAAACACTTGAACCCTTTAAACGCCAAGCTTGCAAACTTTATATGGTTGCCTCTCCAACCGTTAATTTACAGCCGCATAAAAATCACGGGCCTGGCGTTTCCACCTGCTAGCCGCCAAAAAATGTCACCTGGCCTTCGATTGCCACTGACATCTTCAAAAAAGAAAAAAAATTACGTTTACTCACCTGCATGGTCTACTCTTCCCCTCTGGGGGCAATCCCCCTTGGGTATTCTGCTGTGAGGATAGGGCATGAAAACAGGCCCTTTCTCGTGCTTCCACTGTTGCTGTCACTAGCCCTGCCTTTTGTGGCCGGGGCTGATGATATCATCCTGTAACGTCATCCTGCTCCCGTCGCAAGTTGTCAGATGCTGGGGCTCCCTTTAAGGGGGGGACAGAAGAGCCGAGTCTGGAGGCCATAAGGGCTACGTGGGCTTGTAGCCCATTGCTCTTTTCAGTTTGGGGGGTCTCCTGGGCAGGAACAGGGGGCTACCAATACATATGTGGTACTATTGTAATCACATACAATATGGTTTTCCTAATAAAATATTTTTTATTTTTCCCTTTTTTTTTTTTATTTAATTGTAATTTTTATTAGAGAAAAGCAGGTTACAGACCGTAATCAGGGTACAACAACATACACGGCATAAATGAAGCAATACATTACAGCGGGTAAATGGGGTATTGATCTGCGCGAGACAGTCCATCCTAGCCGTGATGCGACATTAAAGAAAATTCAACTATATCCTGGACTATTGGTGCATCTCGTATCTAGTTTCCTGAGGCGCTCTGAAACTATGTGTAACTATTCATATAAATGAAATACAGAAAGGCCTGGGGCCTGCATACCCCGCCTCCTCTTTCTTTTTTATTAGTGAAACAAGGCTAACAGTAGCCCAACACAAACCAAACAAGACAATAACTAGTAAACACAAACGGGGTGAACGCACAAGACTGTAACTCACAACAAGGGGGAGGGGGGGTCGACAGACGAGAGAAGGAGTGGGAGGGAAAGGAGAGTGGCAAAAAGGGCGGAGGGGAGAAGGGTCAAAGGCATCGGGGGGGGGGATTGATTGCCTACTGCACAAGCCTCATTACCTCTTCAGGTATTCCAGGTATTCTGCCGAGAGGGTAAAGCAGTCCCACTCAGACCATGTCACCCTGTACTTCTCCGTGGTACCCCTCAGCAGGGACGTAAGCTCCTCCATCCTGCAGATATCTTTGACTCTAGCTAGCCACAGCGCGGTGGAAGGGGGCTCCCGAGATTTCCAACACGCCGGGATGCAGGACCTCGCCGCGTTCAGGAGGGGAGCGAGCAAAGATTTGCCTCGTCTCCGGATAGAGGTAGGGGCGAGATTAAGCAGGTAATCCGCCTGGTCCCCGCCCAGATCTACGTCCGTAAGGGCCAGGACAACTTTCCTAACATTGCCCCAGAACCCAGCGAGGTCCCCGCACTCCCAAAATACGTGTATCATGGTACCTCTTGCGCGCATACATCTCCAACACAAGGGGGAGGAGGAAGGGAAAATCCTTGATAATCTGGTTGGGACCAGATGCCAGCGAGTGAGAATCTTATAAGACGTTTCTTGATATCTGCAGGACATAGAAGACCCATGGGCCAGCTGTATCATTGCCGACTTTTGCTCTTCAGTGAAACTCCTGTTCAGCTCTCTCTCCCACCCCTCTAGGAAAGAAGGCGAAAAGGAGTCGGGGGGACAGATCACCAGCGAATAGGCAAAGGCCAAAGCACCCCGGAAATGGCCACCCCCCACGCAGACCCGCTCAAAGGGAGTCAGGGGCCTGGCGGTCTCAGCTGCCCTGCCTATCGAGTTCTGATAGTGTGTTAACTGTAGGGTATGCCACCGTGCTAGCTCCTCCAGCCCCACCCAGCCCGAATCGTCCCGCAGATGGAGGATCCAGAACCTGTTGTGCTTCGTCCAAGTCCTGAAAGTGCTGTCTGAAATGCCTGCCGGAAAATCCGGGTGACCTATCAGAGGTGTCAGAGGCGAAAGAGCCGGGGAAATATCCGATCCCCGGAACGTCCTACCCGCCACTCTCCTGGTGGGCCCAATCGTGGGGTGCTTGTTTAGTGCAGCAGAGCGGTCCAGTGGAACCCAGGGCAGCTCTGGGAGGGGGATCGGGGACGCCTCCTGTTCAATACTCGTCCACTGCTTTAAATGTGCATGCCTGCACCAATCAATCACCCGGGCGAGGTGCGCTGCCGCATAGTAGGATTTCCAGTCCGGGAGGCCCAGCCCTCCCCGTATCTTAGGGAGCACCAAGAGAGAGGCGGCCAACCGATGGGGTTTCCCGGCCCATACGAACCTTGTGCAGATTCCCATCAGTCGCCTGAAGAAAGTGTGAGGGACCTCAATTGGCAGGGCCTGGAAAAGGTAAAGCACCCGAGGCAGGATGTTCATTTTTACGATGTTAACCCTGCCAAACCAAGAAAAGGCACTTTTATTCCATCTCTGGAGGTCCTCCTCCACCCTCCCCAGCAACGGGGGAAAATTTAAGCTATATAACTTTTGGGGGCAGGCCGAAATTCGTGTCCCCAGGTAGGTCACCGCCTCGCTCTCCCACTTGAACGGGAAGCTCCTCGAAATCCTCTTCAATCTCCTCGGGGGGATATTAATATTTAGGGCTCAGGATTTTTGATAATTAATTTTATAATTGGACAAAAACTGAAAAATTTTGAGTTCTGCCATAAGATTAGGGAGAGTCGTTTCCGGCCTAGTGATAAAAAATATGAGGTCATCGGCATATGCCGCCACCTTATATTCCACTAGGCCCGAAAGTACCCCGGAGATATCGGGGTTTTTCCTGATGGTGAGCAAAAAGGGTTCTAGAGTCAAAATGAATATTAAGGGAGAAAGTGGGCAGCCCTGGCGGGTGCCATTCGCCAGGGAGAAGGACTCAGATGCCATCCCATTCACCACGACGGACGCCGAGGGGCATGAGTAGGAGGCCATGATCCATTGGGTCAGGTTATTCCCCAAGCCAATATGCCGCAGGGTGGCAGAAATAAAATCCCACCCAACCCTATCGAATGGCTTCTCGGCGTCCGTCGAAAGAAGCATCGCAGCCGTATCATCCGTGCGTGCGCGGTGGATCAGATTGATCACCCTCGTCGTGTTATCCCTGCCCTCCCTCGTAGGAACAAAGCCCACCTGGTCCCAGTGTATGATGGAGGGGATGTGCGGGGCAAGCCTGTCAGCCATTATTTAATTGAAGAGTTTTATATCGCAGTTCAGCAAGGAGATGGGTCTGTAACTCCCGCACTGTGTTGGGTCTTTTCCTTCCTTGGGAACTACAGTTATATTAGCTCGTAGGGTATCCCTGGGCGGGGGAACGCCATCTTTCAGGGAGCTGAATGAGGCAATAAATTGGGGGCCTAAGGTTTCTAAGAATTCCTTGTAATAGTCTAAGCTGAAACCATCGGGCCAGGGAGCCCTCCCTGGTTTGGTATTTTTAATGGCCGCCCGCAACTCATCCTTCTCGATTCCCCCCTCCAGGGAATCCACCACCTCCCGTTTAAGACGCAGGAGCCCCTACTCGCGAATGTAAGTTTCAATGTCACTCCTATAACTGGCAGGCTTGTCCCGAGTGAGGTTATAGAGTTTCTCGTAAAACCCCCTAAAGGTCCGGGCAATGTCCACAGGTAGGTGTCGCCTGTTACCCTCTGGGTCGTGAACCAGTGGGATGTAATTTTTGCTGCGCTGGTCTTTGAGGGCCCTTGCCAGAGCCTTGCCGCATTTGTCACTATATTCGTAGAAAAACCTCCTACATCTGACTGCTAGGTTTTTGGCCTCGACAAAACAAATGTCCTTGAGCGACTCACGCAGGCCCATCAGCTTGGCCGTCAGAGCCACATCAAGAGTTTGTTTATGCTGAGTTTCCAATTTAAATATCTCTTGGGTGAGGTGGTCGATTTGTTTATGCCTTTCTTTCTTAAGACGGGCTCCATGTTTAATTAGAAGCCCCCTTATTACACATTTGTGGGCTTCCCATAGAGACATTCTCGATATCCCCTCCATGTCATTTGTCTCAAAAAACTCAGCTATGGCCTTTTTAATATCTGCTTTTACCCCGGGGTCTTGTAGGAGGGAGCTGTTCAACCTCCATTGGCCTCTAAGGGGAGACATGTCAGGGATGGAAATGGTCAATGAGATCGGAGCGTGATCTGAGACAGTAATCTGACCTATGTCCATGCTAACAATAAGATGGAGACATCTGTGGGGGACAAGGAACCAGTCAATGCGAGAGTACGAATTGTGGGCTGTGGAGAAAAAGGTGTAGTCTCTCCCCTTGGGTTCTCCAGGCATCCAAGAGCTGGTTTTTAAATAGAAGGGCTTTAAGTTTTTTCAGCACCGTAGGGGAGAGATGGGATATCCCGCGGGAGGTATCCATTGCGGGGTCCAAAACCGCATTGAAATCCCCGCCCAGCAAAAGAACACCCTCCGTGAAGGACACCAGCTTCCCAAGGGCGGAGCGTAGGAACTTGAATTGGTGAACATTGGGGGAGTAACATGTGGCCAATCTGACCTTCAAGGAGAAGAGGGTGCTCTTTACAAAGAGGAACCTCCCCTCTGGGTCCAGGAGCGTCTCAGAGTGCGTCCATGGCAAGGATCCCGCCAACAAAATGGCCACCCCCCTGGTCTTTGAATCGGGGGACGGGCAGAGATATTGGGTTTTAAAGGAGCGGTTTTTGAGGTTATGTGACCGTCCCCCCTTTAGGTGTGTTTCCTGCAGGAAGGCTATCTGCGTATGTAGGCGCCCCAGCTCCCGCAGGATATCGAATCTCTTATAGGGGGAATTGAGCCCCTTAACATTCAGGGAGGTGCACTTAACCCTTGACATGTGGGGGGCAGGGGGGAAGAGGGGGTGGGAGAAGGGGAAGAGTCAGGACAAGAGACGGGGGGGGGACAGGGGACACAAGACGTGGGATGGGGTCAAAAACTGTAACACCGGGGATCAGACACTAAACACTTAAACCAGAAATGCAACACTTGTAAGTGTTACCCACTAAACACAGAAAAACCTAATCGGGAAATACGGTTTGTTTCCCAAATGCGAGCCCCACCACCCCCCGCGAGGTTGGTGGTAGGGGCTCGATCCTAACGTGGGAGCGAGGCGAACCGGAAGGGCGAGAGAGACCCCCCAGCCGACCCCGAGTATGAACGACGAATCTCTCAGGGAAGCTTTTAAGGCCCCCTGGAGATCGTGACCTGAGGTGCTGCCGATGCACGTCCCATCTGCACAACCCATTGGCCCCCCCGCCGCTGCCCTGGCCCCCCCCACCCGCCCCTAAGGAGCAGACAAGGGTCGCCCAGGCAGCAGCCGGATGGCCCACCCCGCAAAGGAAGGCATCGGCCATCACCCGAGAGCTAGGCATACTTCAGGTACATAGCTGAAAATAACATGTTAAAGGTAAAACGAGGTAAAGGTTAACATCTGACTTAATACAACGAAAGCTTTAAAAGGATATTTAGCTGGCTGCGAGACTCGTGCTGGGTCAGGTCCCATGCACCAAAGGACGCGGCACACTCAGTGATCTTCCGACTCCCCTCCTGCGGGCAGCCATGTCGCCTCTGGCCTGTCGGGTTCTACGTGGTAAACCACCACCCCCCTGCCCCGGGGCAGGGAGCGGCGCGGGGTCTAGCCAGTCAGGCACCGCGAAGGGCTCAGTCTCCAAGAAAGAGAAGAGATCCGGGAGATCCGCCGGGGACCTCAACGCGAAAGTCTGTAGATTTGTTCGGACGAGCAGATGGAACGGGTAGCTCCAGCGGTAGGTACCGCCACAGTCCAGAACCTTAGCGAGGAGGGGCTTCAGGAGCCGACGCATATGGAGAGATCGTCTGGAGACATCAGGGAAGATCTGGATCGACGCCCCGTCGAAGCATACTCTGTCTCTCTCCCAGGCCTTCCTCAGGATCTCCTCTTTGATGGGAAAGTGATGTAAGCGGCAGATAACGTCCCGTGGGTGATCCGGGTCTGCTGGGCGTTGACCGAGGGACCTATGGATTTGGTCGATGGCGATTTCCGTGTTAGGAGGCCGGCCAAGGATATCATTGAAAATGCCCGCGGTGGTGTCCCGTCGCCTCGGGCAGATCTCTTATTCTGATATTATTCCGCCTGCTGCGGTTCTCGAGGTCGTCCAAATGCAGAACGGCGGCTTGGGAAATGGCTCGCTGGGACGCCAAGCCCCTCTCCAGGGCCTCAATTCTCAGCGTTGTTGAAAGCTGTGATTGTTCCAGGCCCGAAACATTGGTATCAATACCCGCCACTGACGTCTGCAGATCCGAAATGTCCTTCTTAAAGGAGCTTTCCACCCTCAGAATAAAGGATTCCAGGTCCGCCTTGGTGGGTAGAGCTCTAAGCTCAGCCCTGATGTCGGCAAGCATCCCCTCGCGTGTATCCGGGGCGGGGGTAGGGACCGTCACCCGGCAGCCCCCCGAAACTTCACGGTGGTTAGGGGATATTGCGCCCGGTTTAGCTAGAGACCGGTAGGGTGCAGCCCCCAGACCCCCCACGGGGGGAGGCCCTCCAGTGTTGGGGCAGGGCTCCTGGGCAGGGGAGACCGCAACGGACCATTGTTGTGCCCCCATGCTTGGGACCGGGGTTGGGGGCGGAAGGGGGCAAAGTCCAGTCAGACCGCCATTGGAGGACTCAGAGTCTGCGGTGTTCCCGGGCTACCCGCTGAGTGCCAGGAGGGAGAAGGGGCATCCCGTGGCTGGACGCTGGGGGAAAACCAATCCCCGCAGGGGCTTTGTGAGGGATCCGGGAGCTATGTAGGGGATCTGGAGCCGTCTGGGATCAGAACTCCAGGGGAACCCCTGTAGCCCCTTTGGGGTGGGGTGTGTTGATCCTCTGGCCCTCCTGTGAAACTTCCGGGCAGATGATGGGGCTCCATCCCCTCTGAAGCCGATGTGTCATGGGAGGGAGTGCCCACCCATCCCACTGCACCGGACAGGGCACTTCTTCCTGCCCCATGCTCCTCCGGTTTGTTTTCATTGTAGGGGGCCACTGCAGGGCGTCCGTGTAACATCCCCCCACCGCCCCTCTCCCCACTCACTGAAGCTGTCCGCCCACCGGTGCCCAGCCATCCGCACCGGGCATAATCTCCGCCGCTCCCCCGACCCTCACCTGAGCTGACAGGCTGCTGCTTCTGCAGATGCTGGGAGGGAGGGCGCCGCTGCGTCAGATCTCCGGCCGCCGGCTGTGATATCAGAGCCCCGACGGAGCCGTCTCCTCGCTCCCTGCTGTCCGACGCGCCGATATCAGGTGATCCGCTCCTCCCTCCACTCATCGGGACCCGGCTCGCCTCCTCAGCCGCCGCCTCTGCCTCCCGGGATCCGGCGCCCGCCTTGGGAGGATCAAGTTCCCGGCCGCTCCCCCGCCGCCCGCTTCGCTCTGCACCGAGACACATCTGTTCGTCGGGGCCCCGTCGCAGTCCACCATCTCGGTCCGGCGGGCCACACAGGTGAGGGTGTTCTGGTGCTGGGTTGTTTTGGCGCTCCGTCGCCGCTGGGCTGTTTTCCGCCGCCATCTTGGGTCCCTCGTGGCTCCCGCTCTCAGGGCATTCAGGGGCCAGAAAGTCCCTTATTTTTCTCGTATGAGGGGGCGAGGAGGTCTTCCCCCCCTTTCCTCTTCTTAGCCATGCCTGCTGCTCCTGTATGGGACCGGGCAAGCACCTCTAAAATGTCGCTTAAAGTCGGCTGGAGGGAGCTCAAGGCAACCACGTCCTCACTCCTCCATGTCCGGCCACCCCCCCCTATTTTTCCCTTTTTAACTCAAAAAGAATATATCGTTTGTGGGGGATTTTAAATGTAAAGGGTTGTTCTTCTTAAAAAACTGCAAGGTGCACATAGTGCTGTTTCAGTTTGGGTGTTTCTTCTGGGCAGGAAAGGATGTTTACCAATGCATATGTTGTACTGTTGTAATCAGGACAAATGGGGATTTTCAACACAATATGATTTTATTGAACCCAAAATATTGAGAATACACTAAAAAATGAAGACACACAAGACATTTCATGTTAAAGCCCAGGATTTTCCTGGAAATCCCTTCATAAATCAAAGTTGAACATGTAAAGCGCAAAATATGGAAAAAAAGTCTGGCAACAGGGGGTGACAAAATCTCTAGGTAGGTTAGAAGTTAAAGGGTTGATTTCCTTATTTATACTTAATTTTCCACTGCGCTGGCCTCTCACCACCCCCAAGAAAAATGTCATTGTAAGAATAAGAAAGAGAAAATGGGAAACTGAAAGATACTGCAGACAGTAACAGAGGTAACATGAAAGAAAAAATGTAAAAATAATGAATCTGGAGAGCAACAATACCATTTTGTGATTACTCACCTGTAAAATGGTTATTACATGTCACACACGCAGCTTCCGAATATTCATGACACTTGGGACCTCCCACCATTCCCCAGTATAAGACAGCAGTAAAGGGACCAGGAAGAGCCAAATGTAAACAGCAAAGAAATAGGTTCACCATATAAAGGATCCCAGAAAACCAAAAAAGGGCGGGATGAATCGGGGTGTGTGACATACTTGTAATAACCATTTTACAGGTGAGTAATCACAAAATGGTATTATTCCCAGTATGTCACACACCCCGCTTCCGAATATTCATGACACTTGGGACATCCAATAGCAGTGCCCATAATGGGTGGGGATCCCAAAAAGGCAATAATGCAAACTTAAACTACTGCAGCTTGCAGAACTTTGCGGCCAAAAACAGCATCCGCTGAGGCCCGCACGTCAACCTTATAAAACTTGGAAAAACTATGAACAGAAGACCAAGTAGCAGCCTTACAAACTTGTTCAACAGAAGCCTGATGCTGAAAAGCCCAAGATGCTCCAACAGCACAAGTAGAATGGGCAGTGACACGAAAAGGGGGAACCCTTCCCTTGGCAGCATAGGCCCCAACAATGGCCTGTCGAATACATTTACTAATGGAAGACTTAGCGGGCGCCAGACCTTTCCTGGGCCCGGAGGACCCCACGAAAAAGGCGTCCGTCTTACGAAAAGGAGAAGTAGCCACCAAATAATATTTCACACATCGAACCACATCCAAAGAATGTAAGGTCCTCTCCTTGTCATTACTAGGCTTAGGACACAGGGAAGGGAGAACTACATCCTGAATGAGGTGGAAGGCTGAAATCACCTTAGGAAGGAAATCCAGCTTAAAGCGGAAAACTTGTCCAGGTGCCTCTCAAAAAAGGAACCTGAATAGACAAGGCCGCTAACTCAGAGACACGCCAAACAGAGGTAATAGCCACCGAAAAGGCAACTTTCTGAATGAGCAGAAAAAGAGCAATATCATGCACCGGCTCAAAAGGAGGCCCCTGGAGAGCCGACAGAACCAAGTTTAAATCCCAAACCGGCAGGAAGGGCTTTCTAGGAGGCCACACATGAGTAACCCCCTGGAAAAATGTCTTAACCATGAAGGGCAAAAAGACCTGCCCTTTCAAAGTACTAAGCTGGAACCCCGAGTCCAGACCATGTTGAAGAAACTCCAGAATTCTGGGAATAGAAAGCACCCTACAAGGCAAGGCCCTAGCCTCACACCAGTTAATATAAGACCTCCAAGTCCTATAGTAGACGTTAGAGGAAGATCTCTTCCTAGCTCTAACAAGAGTCTGAACCACTGCATCAGAAAAACCTTCCTCCTTTAAGATGGAGGTTTCAGCAGCCACGCCGTCAAAGCCAGCGTTGGTAAATTGGGGTAGCGTAGCTGACCCTGGGTGATAAGATCCGGAAGAAGAGGCAGATAAAACTGATCTACTGCCAGCCGCACGATGTCTGCGAACCACACTCGTCTTGGCCACCTTGGAGCCACCAAAATTGCTGGTGCCCCTTCTAGAGTTAGCTTGCGCACCACCTTGCCCACCATGGAGAAGGGGGGAACAGGTACAGAAATCCCAGTTCCCTCCAAGCCAGGGACATAGCATCCACTGCCAGGGCCAGAGGATCCTGAGACAGAGACACAAAGGCAGGAAGCTTGTGATTGTGACGAGAGGCAAAAAGATCCACCACCAGAGTCCCCCACTTGTGACAAAGGGACTGGAATACCTTGGAACTGAGAGACCATTCTCCTCGGCGAGAGGATCTCCTGCTCAGAGAATCCACCTTCGTGTTCTCCACTCCCGGGATGTAAATGGCTGAGATGCATGGGACATTGCTCTCTGCCCAAACAAGGATCAGAGATACCTCCCTGAGGGCACTCCTGCTGCCAGTCCCTCCTTGGTGATTGATGTAAGCGACCGCCGTCCGATTATCCGATCGGACTTGAACTGGCAATCCCTGCAATAGAAGAGTCAAGTGAGACAGAACCAACCAAATGGTCCATAGCTCCAAAACGTTGATAGGGGTATGAGCCTCCCGAGGCCCCCATAACCCCTGGAACTGATGTTCCCTCCAGAAGCCCCTCCAGCCTGACAGGCTGGCGTCCATGGTGACCGTTTCCCAACAAGGGGTCAGAAAGGATCTGCCCTTCAACAGATTGCTTGACACTAGCCACCACTGAAGGGACTGCTGAGCCCGGGGAGACAGCAGACAAGACTGATCCAATGACAGCAGACACTTGTCCCAAGTCGCTAGAAGATGGAGCTGAAGCGTCCTCATGTGAAACTGGGCAAAAGGGACTGCCTCGAAGGAAGCCACCATCAGACCTACCAATCTCCTCCCGGATAGACGGGCGAGGATTGGAAAGCAGAGGCCGAACCAAATCTTGGATCAGAAGAATCTTGGGCTGAGGAAGGAACACCCTGGCCTGAAAGGCATCCAGAGTCATGCCCAGAAACGAAACCTCCCTGGACGGGGAGAGGGAGGACTTGGAATAGTTGATCACCCAACCGAACCTCTTCAGCGTGGACACCACCACTCTGGTGTCTAGCTCCGCTTGGCTGAGAGAGGAAGCCAAAATGAGAAGGTCGTTCAGGTATGGTACAATGCGAATGCCCTGGACTCTGAGGAGGGCCATCACCCCCGCCAATGCCTTGGTGAACACCCTCGGAGCCGAGGTAAGCTCGAATGGAAGGGCCACAAACTGAAAAATGCTGATCTTCCACCACGAACCTGAGGAATCTCTGGTGTGCCAGGAAGATAGGTACATGCAGATAAGCATCCCTGATGTCTATGGACATCATGAAGTCCCCCTGATGAAGAGAATCGACGGCTGACCGCAAGGTTTCCATGCAAAACTTCCTGAAGCAGATAAACCGATTGAGGAGCTTCAGATCCAAAATGGGTCGAACGGAGCCGTCCTTCTTGGGCACCGTGAATAGATTGGAATAGAATCCCAAGCCCCTTTCTGCGAAAGGCACTGGGCAAATGACAGCCATATCCAGCAGATAACTTACTGCTGACCGTAGCCCCTGTGCGGCCAGTGGATCCGAAGGCACTCGAGATCTGAAGAATCTGGGAGGAGGCCGGCTCGAATTCCAGCTTGTAACCGGAAGACACCACTTCCAGAATCCATTTGTCTGAGACCTCCTGGTCCCAGACCTGGAAGAAGTGCCGCAGCCGTCCCCCCACCTGCAAGGGTTGTTACGCACCGGGTGCGAAGAAGTGGACCCGCAGGGTCTGCAGAACTGTTTTGGCAGGTACCGCGTCAGGGGAGCGGAGTCTAAGGAGCCACTGGTTTTCACCAGAGCCCACCGCAAGGCGGGATGGTCTTGTGCGGCAGGTGACTCCCAGGTCGCTACCCCCCAACAGCGGCACAGTTCCACAAACTGCTGAAGTGACGTGCAGCAGAGACAAACAGTGGTCGGAGGAGAAGGTCGAGGTCAGGACTGGCAGCGCGGGTTCAGTAGCGGTGAGACAAGCCGAGGTCGGGACTGGCAGCACAGGTTCGGAGGTCAATAGGAGAGCCGAGGTCATACACGAGGAATCAAGCAATACAGCGATAATCATTCAGGGAACAACACCGAAGATCCGGCACAGGAAGTAAGGCAGGGTTTCATTTATAGGAAGCGCAAAAAAGAGATTGGATGGCAGAGACCAATTAACAGGGCCTTGGCCCTTTAAATCTGGGGAGGTTGACGCGCGCGCCCCCTAGTGGCCGGGGACGTGCGCGCAGGGAGGACGGAACAAACACAGAAGCAGGAAGCCGGCGGCCATGCCGGTCAGAGGAGGAAGCGCGGGGACCAGGTAAGGGGGAACCGCAGCCAGGGGGGCCAGCAGCAGACGCCCGGATGGCGGTGAAGCGGGGAGCGCTGCGGGAAGGGGACGCAGCGCTCGCCCGAGGAGAGGCACGGAGGGGGGCGCTGCGTGGGGAAGACGCAGCGCTCGCCCTAACAGTACCCCCCCCCTTAGGTCTTCCCCTCTTTTTGGGACCGAGGAAGTTTGAAATAAGGCTCCGATCGAGGATATTCTCCTCAGGTTCCCAGGACCTCTCTTCAGGACCGCAATTCTCCCAATCCACTAGAAAGTATCGTCTCCCTCTGGATGTTTTGGAAGCCAGAATCTCTCTCACCGAGAAGGCATCTTCGGTACCCGCGACCGGAAGTGGCTCCAACGTTTTAGAAGAGAATCGATTAGTCGTCAGAGGTTTTAATAAAGAAACATGAAAAGAGTTGGGAATACGTAAGGAGGCTGGCAAATGAAGTTTGTAACAGACCGGATTAATTTGTTGCTTGATCCTGTACGGCCCTAAATAGCGAGGGCCCAATTTATAACTGGGTATCTTGAAACGAATGTACTTGGCTGAAAGCCAAACTTTATCTCCAGGAAAGAAAACAGGAGCGATTCTCCTTCTTTTATTAGCGCTGTTCTTCATGCGGGTAGAGGCTAGAACAAGAGAATGTCGTGTTTCACGCCAGATAGAGGAAAAAAACTGCGTTAAGTCATCCACGGCGGGTACACCCGACTGTGTAGGTAAGGGTAGAGGAGGCAAAGGTTGGCGGCCATAAACAATGAAGAATGGAGATTTCTTTGTGGCTTCAGAATCTTTGAAATTATAAGAGAACTCCGCCCATGGCAAGAGATCGACCCAGTCGTCTTGTCGGGCCGAAACAAAGTGACGTAGATATTGTCCTAGAACCTGATTGACCCTCTCCACTTGGCCGTTGGACTGGGGGTGGTAAGCCGAGGAAAAATCTAATCTCACCTTTAACTGAGTACAGAGAGCCCTCCAGAATTTTGAAACAAATTGAACTCCCCTGTCGGAGACAATGTGGGAAGGAAGTCCATGGAGCCGAAAAATATGTTTAAAAAAGATCTTAGCCAACTGAGGAGCGGATGGGAGTCCTGGAAGCGGAACGAAGTGCGCCATTTTTGAAAAACGATCCACAACAACCCAGATCACTGTATTGCCTTGAGATGGAGGAAGATCCGTGATAAAGTCCATAGCGATGTGAGACCAAGGGATTTCAGGAATAGGAAGAGGATGAAGAAGACCCGCCGGTCTTTGGCGAGGCGTTTTATTACGTGCACAGGTGGTACAAGCTTGCACGAATTCTGCCACATCCTTCTCAATGGAGGGCCACCAATAATATCTGGCAATAATTGCGTTAGACTTTTTGATACCAGCATGCCCGGCAATACGGGAAGCATGACCCCATTTTAATATTTGGAGGCGTCGGCGAGCCGGGACAAAGGTTCTCCCAGGCGGAGCCTGCACTAGGGAGGCTGGAGCGGAATGAACCAAATGATCAGGAGATATAATGAACTGAGGAGCAGCGTCCACGTCTGTGACGTCCGAGGAGCGAGATAGAGCATCTGCCCTGATGTTCTTAGAGGCAGGTCGAAAATGAATGCGGAAATTAAACCGCGCGAAGAATAGTGACCAACGAGCTTGGCGAGGATTCAAGCGTTGAGCAGTTTGAAGATACAAAAGGTTCTTATGGTCGGTAAAAATAGATATGGGGTGAAGCGACCCTTCTAGAAGATGTCTCCACTCTTCAAGAGCTAATTTGATAGCCAGGAGTTCACGATCCCCAATAGAGTAATTTCGCTCCGCGGAAGAAAAAGTCCTAGAAAAGAACCCACAAGTATGATCTTTCCCTGAAGGAGACCTCTGTGTGAGAACAGCTCCTGCTCCGATGGAAGAAGCGTCAACCTCTAGAGAAAAAGGACGAGACGGGTCTGGTCTGGTGAGCACCGGGGCCGTAGAGAAAGTCTTTTTCAAAGTTAAAAAGGCTGCCTCCGCCTGTGGAGGCCATGACTTGGGGTTGGCTCCCTTTTTGGTGAGAGCCACAATGGGGGCCACGATAGTGGAAAAATGGGGTATGAATTGACGGTAATAGTTGGCGAAGCCCAGAAATCGTTGAATGGAACGCAGACCAACAGGCCGAGGCCAATCTAAAACCGCTCTCAATTTGCTAGGGTCCATTTGTAGTCCTTGGGCTGAAACAGTATAACCCAAAAAGGGCAGAGCGGTTTGGTGAAAGAGACACTTTTCTAATTTGGCATAAAGATGATGCTGCCGAAGGCGGGATAGTACCAGACGAACGTGCCGGTGATGCTCTTCGAGGGAAGAAGAGAAGATGAGGATATCATCTAAATAGACCACGACACAGGAGTACAACAAGTCCCGGAAGATGTCATTGACGAACTCTTGAAATACGGCAGGGGCATTACAAAGCCCGAAGGGCATCACCAAATACTCGAAATGACCGTCACGGGTATTAAAGGCAGTCTTCCATTCGTCTCCCTTGCGGATGCGGATCAGATTGTAGGCTCCTCGGAGATCCAGTTTGGAAAAGATCCTGGAGCCACGAAGACGGTCGAAGAGTTCTGGAATTAAGGGTAAGGGGTATCGGTTCTTTACCGTGATCTTGTTAAGACCCCGATAGTCGATACAGGGTCGGAGAGAGCCGTCTTTCTTCTGTACAAAAAAAAAGCCAGCCCCAGCGGGAGAAGAGGACTTCCGGATGAAGCCCCTCTGCAGATTTTCTTGTATGTAAGTAGCCATTGCTTGAGTTTCGGGGACGGATAGTGGATAGATACGGCCACGAGGAGGAGTGGTCCCAGGCAGGAGGTCGATCGGGCAGTCATAAGGGCGATGAGGCGGAAGAGTCTCAGCTTGCTTCTTACAGAAGACATCAGCGTAAGCCCGGTAAACTTCGGGTAGGCCCGGTAGAGATGTGGTAGGATGATCGGTTCGAACTGGTAAAGCTTTCAAGCAATTCTTGAAGCAGGTTGTGCCCCACGCCTTGATGTCCCCAGTGACCCAGTCTAGGGTAGGATTATGAAGCTGAAGCCAAGGAAGACCCAATAGGATTGGGGAAGTACAATGGGGTAACACAAAGAGTTCCAAGTATTCCTGGTGAAAGAGGCCAATCTTAAGGAGCAAAGGCTTGGTACGGTACTGCACCATACAATTCAGTCTATCTCCATTAACTGAGGCGATGAATAACGGTTTGGCCAAGCGGTTAACTGCTATGTCGTATTTCTTGATCAGGGAGGCCTCTATGAAATTACCCGCCGAACCAGAATCCAGGAAGACCGGCAAATTAAGCACAGAGGCAGATGAGAGACAAAGCTGTGCAGGTACGGTAAATCTTGGAGAGGAAGCACACACACCCAGAGACGCCTCTCCCACCGAGTCTAGGTGCGCTCGTTTCCCAGTCGAGAAGGACGAATGGGGCAATCTCTTAGAAAATGATCAGGACTGGCGCAATACAGACAGAGATTTTCATTTCTCCTGCGAGACCTCTCCACGGGGGTTAGGCGAGAGCGGCCGACCTGCATGGCTTCCACCTCTGGAGAAGATGGTACAGACAAAGGTTTCTGAAAGGTGGGAGCCAAACGGAACATCCTCCTGTCACGTTGGGAATCTCTCTCCAAGCGAAGTTCCTCACGCCTCTCAGCAAAGCGTATGTCAATGCGAGTGACAAGATGAATGAGTTCAGAAAGGGAGTCAGGTATCTCTCGGGCCGCTAGAACATCTTTGATCTTGCTAGAAAGACCTTTCTTAAAACAAGCGCAGAGGGCCTCATTATTCCATGCTAACTCGGAGGCCAAAGTACGGAATCGAATAGCATATTCACCAACCGAAAGATCGCCTTGCGTTAAATTCAATAGAGCGGACTCGGCAGATGAGGCCCGAGCGGGTTCTTCAAAAACCTGACGGAATTCAGTAACAAAGGCCTGAACGGTGAAGGTGAGAGGATCGTTACGGTCCCACAAGGGAGTGGCCCAAGCCAAGGCTTTTCCGGAGAGCAGACTAATGATGAAGGCCACTTTAGAGCGCTCGGTGGGAAATTGATCAAACAATAATTCCAGGTGCATAGAGCACTGGGCTAGAAAGCCTCTGCACAACTTCGCGTCCCCCTCATATTTTGCTGGTAAGGAGAGGCGGATTCTGGATGGGGAAACTGCTGGAGACTGCGGTGGCGGCACCGGTGGCGGTGGAGAAGGTGACAGCTGCTGGGTCAAAAGTTGCTGCATCATAGCGGTAAGCTGATTAATCTGCCGAGACTGCAAAGCCACCAGCGCTGGGAGTTCGGAAGTCTCCGGCAAGGGCACCTCAGCGGGATCCATGGCCGGATCTTACTGTTACGCACCGGGTGCGAAGAAGTGGACCCGCAGGGTCTGCAGAACTGTTTTGGCAGGTACCGCGTCAGGGGAGCGGAGTCTAAGGAGCCACTGGTTTTCACCAGAGCCCACCGCAAGGCGGGATGGTCTTGTGCGGCAGGTGACTCCCAGGTCGCTACCCCCCAACAGCGGCACAGTTCCACAAACTGCTGAAGTGACGTGCAGCAGAGACAAACAGTGGTCGGAGGAGAAGGTCGAGGTCAGGACTGGCAGCGCGGGTTCAGTAGCGGTGAGACAAGCCGAGGTCGGGACTGGCAGCACAGGTTCGGAGGTCAATAGGAGAGCCGAGGTCATACACGAGGAATCAAGCAATACAGCGATAATCATTCAGGGAACAACACCGAAGATCCGGCACAGGAAGTAAGGCAGGGTTTCATTTATAGGAAGCGCAAAAAAGAGATTGGATGGCAGAGACCAATTAACAGGGCCTTGGCCCTTTAAATCTGGGGAGGTTGACGCGCGCGCCCCCTAGTGGCCGGGGACGTGCGCGCAGGGAGGACGGAACAAACACAGAAGCAGGAAGCCGGCGGCCATGCCGGTCAGAGGAGGAAGCGCGGGGACCAGGTAAGGGGGAACCGCAGCCAGGGGGGCCAGCAGCAGACGCCCGGATGGCGGTGAAGCGGGGAGCGCTGCGGGAAGGGGACGCAGCGCTCGCCCGAGGAGAGGCACGGAGGGGGGCGCTGCGTGGGGAAGACGCAGCGCTCGCCCTAACAAGGGTGAGGTCGCCCCCTCATTGCTGAGCTGGCTTAGCAGCGGGCTTGGGTTTGGAACTCCAATTGTGACCTCTGCCTCTACTCCAGGAATCACCTCTGAGGGTGGAGAAGGCCAAAATTCTGCCAGTTCTGGCACCACGAAAGGAAGGGTTAAAGGAGGTTCCCCCCCGAAAGGGACGATGTTGCCTCTTACGTTGAGGTAACTTCCCTCCTTTCGTGACAGAATCTAATCTTTCTCCAAAGAGCCGCAATCCCACAAAGGGAAGTGCTGTAAGCAACTTTTTGGCCACAAAATCAGCCGCCCACTGGTGCAACCATACCGACCGCCGAATAGCTACAAGCAAGGCCGAGGTTCTACCACACATGACCATGGTGTCATCCAAGGCGGCAAGCACAAAGGACATGAACAATTCACACCGCTTAAGGGCGGCGAACTCATCACTAGCCGGGTCAAGTCTGGAGGTACTCAACAGGTCTCTAACCACAGACCCGGTAGCCACTGCCAAAAGTGCCGAAGCACAAACAGGCCGCAAGGCTGAACCGACACTAGCAAACGCGTGGCAAGCCATCTGATCAATGCGTTTATCCTCACCATCTTTGAGAGTGGTGGAGTCAGGAGAATGCAAAATAGAAGTATTGGATAACCCAAGCACCGGGACATCCACCTCGGGAGGGAACGACCATCGTTTTACCACGTCCACTGGAAAGGGATACTTTTTATCCCAACCTTGAGGAATACCTGGAAGCCGAGTAGGCTTCTCCCATTCCTTAAGAATAATGCCATCAAAATGCTTTTGATTTGGGAACTCCAGGCGTGTCTTGGAAGTCCCAAAGAATTCCCCTTTTTGAGGAGCGGCCTCCTCAGGAGGAGAAATTGCCAGAACCTCAAAAAGGTGAGCCAAGACCTTCGGGGTATCCACAGCATCCCCCTGCCCTTGCTCAGTATCAGCACCAACAAACTGCTGATTGTCAGAACCCTCAGAATCCTCAAATAATTCCCCCTCTTCTAGCGAGGAATAATCAGACCAGTCAAGAAAATCATAAGCATCAAACTCAAAGGCCGGCGCGGCTGGAGACAAATGCTTTTGCTTAGCCGAGGCCCTTCTGGCAACAGAGCCAGAAATACATTTCTCAATATTAGCCAGTCTGGCATATACATCAGATTGCGACTCCCCACCTGTGACAACATCACTAGGGGTACGGATAAGGCAGGGTGGGGAAGGAGATGAGGCTGGGACTCCGGACCCAGATGCCTGGGCCCCCGACTGCTGTGTTATGGCCCACTGAGCACAAGGTATGCAAACAAGTACAATGAGCATGCCGAGCGCCCGGCCCCGCCCCCTCCTTAACTGCACCTGTTGGAAGTGAAACCGGCCCAGCAACAACGGCCGCAAAAACACATACAAACACACACACACAATCCACACACCTTTTCCCCCAAATAAAGTAAATCAACCCACAGGAGAAAAGGCCTCCCCCCCCCCCAAGGGGCACAGAGGGACACGGTAGGGGGTTCTACCAACACTGACGAAATAGATTTGCCCTGGGTGATGAGAGTCGTCACCTGGAGCTATATTAACCCTTTCGCTGCCAGCCTACCTGCAGCATTTGCCACTCCCTGTTGCCAGACGATGTTTCACCATTTTGCGCTACACATATTCAACTGTCATTTTTGAAGGGATTTCCAGGGATTTCCCAGGAAAATTATATATTGTTTTTTTCAACAGAGTCTGGGCTTTAACATGAAATGTCTTGTTTGTATTTTTTAGGTGTATTCTCAATTTTTTTGGGTGAAATGTGTGAAAAAAAATAAAAAAAAAACATTTTTTTACAATTTGTAGAGTTTTTTTGTAATAAAAAATGTAAGTTTGTCAATAAAATCTTATTGCGTGAGAAACCCCAATTTCTCCCGGTTACAGCGATACCACATATGTATAGGTAGACACCCTTTCCTGCCCAGAAGCCTTTTATAGCTGCTGGATGACAAATGGTTAATTAAAAAAAAAAATGACATAGGGTCCCCCTTCCCGGGGAGGGGGACCCCATTTTTTTTTGGATTTTGAAGGGTTAAAAACCCTTCAAAATCCAAAAAAAAAAATGACGTGGGGTCCCCCTTACCCAAAGTAACCAGCCCGGGACCAGCTATGGGGGCTTGTAGGCACAGAGTGGGGGGGCCAGCTTTGGTGGCCCCCCCACCCTGCAGCCTACGAGCCCACATAGCCTATGTGGGCCCGGGCTCTTCTGCCCCCCCCTGGCCTTTGGGGAGGCAGGTAATGGGGGTGCGGGGGTTAATGGCAAGCCACCCGCTAGGGCAGGTGACTTGCCACCCCCCCAGCCTTGTGAACTGGTATAAGGGGTCTCATGGACCCCTTACCAGCTCACAAAGGGTTAATGTGAAAAAAAAACACCACACAATAATAAAAAGTATTTTATTAGAAAAAAAAAAAAAATTTTTTTACTGTACTTACCTTCGATTGCAAGCTCTTGTCCCTCGCCGCTCAGCTGACAGATGCCGGTGATCGGCATCCAGAGAAGGAGAAGGCAGGAGATCAGAGGATCTCCTGTCACCTCCTTCCCCTGTGCCGATCACCGGCATCTGAGAAGCTGAGAAGGCTGAAGCCTGAGATCGGGGCCGGGATGACTTCATAAGCCCCGCCCCAAGGGGGCGGGGCTTAGAGGCATGATGGCGGCCGCCATCGTGAAGAAGAGAGGAGAGAGCCTCCCAGGCTCTCTCCTGAAGATCGGTAAGTCCTGGGGGGGGATCGGAGGCCCCCCAGGTGAAGAGGAGGGACAGCGGGAGCCAGCGCACACACAGGTAAGTGAATGTCATTTTTATTATTTTTTTTTTTTACAGTTAGAAGCTGCTGCTGCAGAAGCGGGGGGGGGGGCGGCCTATTCCGGGGGCTCTCCTGGAGCCATCCGACCCCCCACGGGGGATCGGATGGCACCAAATTAAAGAGGAGACCCGGCCGGATCCAACAAGGGGTCAGGTGAGTATTTGTTGTTTTTACTTTTTAAACTACAAGCGAGGAAAGTCAAGCACGTAACACCTACGGGCTTGGCACTTAAGGCCCAGCCAAGCCAGCACGTAGGTGTTACGTGCTTGGCAACAAAAGGGTTAAAACAGTTACACATCTGTTACAAGCAACTGTAAATATGACAGCTCTCCAGGGGAGATGCAGATTTTCTCCAGTGAGATATTTTTTTTTTTTTTCTATAGGATATCCATATAGAAATTGCTGGCCTTTCTATTATAATATAGAGTGTATCCAAGCCTCTCCTGTCAAAATCAGGCATGCAGCAGCTCGGACCAGCTCAAAATTATTTTCAGCATGGTTCAAAATGCAGATATTTGTCCTTTTACCACTACTGATAAGTAACAGTAATGAAACTCGATGGAAAAAGCTATAACATTGACCTTGCATCATTGAACAAAATAAATTAGGTATACATACTCATTCTGTGGAAATAAAGTTAGTTTTTTTCCATTAGTTTAAGATATTTCTAATTTTCAGAAACAAGTTTGCATACATATTCCCCTCGATTCAAAGAGCAAAAGTTAATTGATTTCGGATCGAGAATCGTAAGTTTGGGTGGGTGTCATTTTTTCCTGTTTTTTTGGCCATTTACGACTCGCACGAGCCTACGTTCGAATGCGTATATGCTCTTACGATCATCGCAAGTTCGTTCCTAAATTTTAGGATCCAAACGTAAAACTTAGGATCAAATCCTAAAACTTAGGATCAAAACGTAAAACTTAGGATAATCGAATGGGTTTAGGTGTGATTCAGAGAACAGTTTTCAAACCTCTAAAGACGTTTTAAAAGAAAGCCACTGCCGACACCTTTTAGCAGTCGTATTGCTGTTCTTGAACAGGTTTTTTGGCTATGTGGAGGAGTCTGCGCGTCTTGAGCTCCAATGAACTGCATGTATCAGCATGGCCGAGGCCATAAATTGTATGGCAATGCATACCTGATTCATGTATGCCTTATAAAAGCATTTTAATGTGGACCTTAATTAGTCCTTTGCATGTAAACCTTTATTTTGCAATCTATTTGCGTTAATTAAAGAAACTTATGTCCTTTGGTATTTAGTTTTAAATTGATGTACTAGAATAATATTTTTAGATTGCATTTATTGGTGTAGTTGTTTACCTTTGCTTTGTTTAACCCTTTTGTTGCCAAGCACGTAACACCTACGTGCTGGCTTGGCTGGGCCTTAAGTGCCAAGCCCGTAGGTGTTACGTGCTTGACTTTCCTCGCTTCTAGTTTAAAAAGTAAAAATAAAAAATACTCACCTGACCCCTTGTTGGATCCGGCTGGGTCTCCTCTTTAATTTGGTGCCATCCGATCCCCCGTGGGGGGTCGGATGGCTCCAGGAGAGCCCCCGGAATAGGCCGCCCCCCCCACTTCTGCAGCAGCAGCTTCTAACTGTAAAAAAAAAAAAAAATAAAAATGACATTCACTTACCTGTGTGTGCGCTGGCTCCCGCTGTCCCTCCTCTTCACCTGGGGGGCCTCCGATCCCCCCCCAGGACTTACCGATCTTCAGGAGAGAGCCTGGGAGGCTCTCTCCTCTCTTCTTCTCGATGGCGGCCGCTATCATGCCTCTAAGCCCCGCCCCCTTGGGGGCGGGGCTTATGAAGTCATCCCGGCCCTGAACGGGCTTCAGCTTTCTCAGCTTCTCAGATGCCGGTGATCGGTGCTGGGGAAGGAGGTGACAGGAGATCCTCTGATCTCCTGCCTTCTCCTTCTCTGGATGCCGATCACCGGCATCTGTCAGCTGAGCGGCGAGGGACAAGAGCTTGCAATCGAAGGTAAGTACAGTAAAAAAAATTTTTTTTTTTTCTAATAAAATACTTTTTATTATTGTGTCGTGGTTTTTTTTAACAGTTAACCCTTCGTGAGCTGGTAAGGGGTCCATGAGACCCCTTATACCAGTTCACAAGGCTGGGGGGGTGGCAAGTCACCTGCCCTAGCGGGTGGCTTGCCATTAACCCCCGCACCCCCATTACCTGCCTCCCCAAAGGCCAGGGGGGGGCAGAAGAGCCCGGGCCCACATAGGCTATGTGGGCTCGTAGGCTGCAGGGTGGGGGGGCCACCAAAGCTGGCCCCCCCACTCTGTGCCTACAAGCCCCCATAGCTGGTCCTGGGCTGGTTACTTTGGGTAAGGGGGACCCCACGTCATTTTTTTTTTTGGATTTTTAAGGGTTTTTAACCCTTAAAAATCCAAAAAAAAATGGGGTCCCCCTCCCCGGGAAGGGGGACCCTATGTCATTTTTTTTTTTAATTAACCATTTGTCATCCAGCAGCTATAAAAGGCTTCTGGGCAGGAAAGGGTGTCTACCTATACATATGTGGTATCGCCGTAACCGGGAGAAATTGGGGTTTCTCACGCAATAAGATTTTATTGACAAACTTACATTTTCTATTACAAAAAAACTCTACAAATTGTAAAAAAATATTTTTTTTTTATTTTTTCTCACACATTTCACCCAAAAAAATTGAGAATACACCTAAAAAATACAAACAAGACATTTCATGTTAAAGCCCAGACTCTGTTGAAAAAAACAATATATAATTTTCCTGGGGAATCCCTGGAAATCCTTTCAAAAATGACAGTTGAATATGTGTAGCGCAAAATAGTGAAACATCGTCTGGCAACAGGGAGTGGCAAATGCTGCAGGTAGGCTGGCAGCGAAAGGGTTAATTATTTAAGCACATCTTTGGTCAGATGCATCACACTTACTGAGGAGAGGAGAGCGGGATAAAGTGCAGGATGTGGGTTACTGCTGTATTTGGCACAGACACAGCAGAGCTGGGGGCACGGAAAGGTCAGAAATCAAAGAATGCAGAGCAACACAGTCACAAGGCCCTTTCTGTTTGCAGGCTGCCCGATAATACCTGACCCGCCATCTTGGCTGTTTCATAGGCTCAGAAGTTGCTGGGTGTTTTTTTATATTTGAGAGCAATCTGTATGTAGAGGGTGTGGGTAACCACACACAAAATTTTAATTTGTACCATTTGAAGCCTAAATATTAAAATTAAATCCACAAGTAAAAAATGCAAGTTAACTAAAAATTAAACAAAGTAAGATTTACTTATGCAAATGCATTCATTAATGGTTGGTTACTACAAAATGAATGAAATAAAGAAAAATAAAAGACCAAATATTTAGAATGCACTTTAGTGAGGTAAGTTTGTAGTGCGCAGCCGCAAGATCAGAAGGATTTACGTCCAGACAAAAAAGGAAAAAGGGCAAAACCAATGTGGCAACCTGAGAAATGAAACGGAAAATTCAGGATGGAAACTGACATAGGTCTGATTCCCGAACTGCCATACGAACGGACGTATATTTTAGGATAGAAACGTATTTGCTTATAGAATCACTCGCAAGTTCATACGAACGCACGAGCGGACGTGAAAAATAGGATGATCGGCACCCAAATCAAAGCTGTTACATGTTTCTTTGAATCGACCCAATTGTCTATATGTGTCTGACATGGACTAAAGGAAATGTTTTTCCAACCCTTCCATGAAATATTTTGTTAGCTGTATAGCATGGTTAAAATTATGAAGTTACAGGTAGTTATTAAATATATTGAACTTTAAAGCTTTTTTCTGAGCCTCTTGTACTAAAGTGAAATGATAGAGGGAGAGAACATGACATTTATCACCTCAGACTAAATTATATAAACCATAAAGTAAATTGTTTTTGTGGGCACTATCCCGAGACAGGTAAAGAGCAGAGAACACGATCTGCTACCATATAAGCAAGTTGCTAAACCCTGGGAGTGAGAAATCCAGTACTCAAAGGAAACCCATAACTAGGGATGAGCGAATCGATCCGGACGAACCCGGATTCGATCCGAATTTCAGGAAAAATTCGATTCGGATCGAATCCGAATTTCCCAGTGATTCGATCGCTCGAAGTTTTCCTTTAACATCCATTCATTTACATTACAGGCATTCTAAAATGGCGGACGGGACATGTCCAGACATCAACCCCGCGCCAGTGCAAGCTGGGACAGTCACATGCAGCCTATCAGCAGCCAGCAAGCCCGGTGACGTCACAGCGGTATTTAAGGCCGGCCATCTTGCTTTCCAGCCTCATTTCTCTATTGCATTCGTGAGAGACAGAACGCTGTGTAGCTGAGGGAGAGACAGACAGTTAGACAGGCAGGGACAGACAGGGACAGGCTGGAGACAGGCAGGAGACAGACAGGAGACAGACAGAAAGTAAGCGAAAAACAGGGAAAGGAAGGGAAAATCGGAGGCTGTCAGTTTTTTTTTTTTTTTCATCCAGCCTGCTTTGTTAGCGTTTTCAGGCTGCTTATACTAACTAACTGTGCATATATACTGAACTGATCTTAAGTCTGCTGTGAGGCATCCCATTCTGTGACTACACCAGCCTCTATTTAATAGCATAATAACCATTTGCACTTATTCTCATAGAAATTAGGCCTGATAAAGACACTTTTGCTGTGCATGCTCTCTGGTTTTTGTGGCATCCCATTCTGTGACAACACCAGCCTCTATTTAATAGCATAATAACCATTTGCACTTATTCTCATAGAAATCAGGCCTGATAAAGACACTTTTGCTGTGCATGCTCTCTGGTTTTTGTGGCATCCCATTCTGTGACTACACCAGCCTCTATTTAATAGCATAATAACCATTTGCACTTATTCTCATAGAAATCAGGCCTGATAAAGACACTTTTGCTGTGCATGCTCTCTGGTTTTTGTGGCATCCCATTCTGTGACAACACCAGCCTCTATTTAATAGCATAATAACCATTTGCACTTATTCTCATAGAAATCAGGCCTGATAAAGACACTTTTGCTGTGCATGCTCTCTGGTTTTTGTGGCATCCCATTCTGTGACTACACCAGCCTCTATTTAATAGCATAATAACCATTTGCACTTATTCTCATAGAAATTAGGCCTGATAAAGACACTTTTGCTGTGCATGCTCTCTGGTTTTTGTGGCATCCCATTCTGTGACAACACCAGCCTCTATTTAATAGCATAATAACCATTTGCACTTATTCTCATAGAAATCAGGCCTGATAAAGACACTTTTGCTGTGCATGCTCTCTGGTTTTTGTGGCATCCCATTCTGTGACAACACCAGCCTCTATTTAATAGCATAATAACCATTTGCACTTATTCTCATAGAAATTAGGCCTGATAAAGACACTTTTGCTGTGCATGCTCTCTGGTTTTTGTGGCATCCCATTCTGTGACAACACCAGCCTCTATTTAATAGCATAATAACCATTTGCACTTATTCTCATAGAAATTAGGCCTGATAAAGACACTTTTGCTGTGCATGCTCTCTGGTTTTTGTGGCATCCCATTCTGTGACAACACCAGCCTCTATTTAATAGCATAATAACCATTTGCACTTATTCTCATAGAAATTAGGCCTGATAAAGACACTTTTGCTGTGCATGCTCTCTGGTTTTTGTGGCATCCCATTCTGTGACAACACCAGCCTCTATTTAATAGCATAATAACCATTTGCACTTATTCTCATAGAAATTAGGCCTGATAAAGACACTTTTGCTGTGCATGCTCTCTGGTTTTTGTGGCATCCCATTCTGTGACAACACCAGCCTCTATTTAATAGCATAATAACCATTTGCACTTATTCTCATAGAAATCAGGCCTGATAAAGACACTTTTGCTGTGCATGCTCTCTGGTTTTTGTGGCATCCCATTCTGTGACAACACCAGCCTCTATTTAATAGCATAATAACCATTTGCACTTATTCTCATAGAAATTAGGCCTGATAAAGACACTTTTGCTGTGCATGCTCTCTGGTTTTTGTGGCATCCCATTCTGTGACAACACCAGCCTCTATTTAATAGCATAATAACCATTTGCACTTATTCTCATAGAAATTAGGCCTGATAAAGACACTTTTGCTGTGCATGCTCTCTGGTTTTTGTGGCATCCCATTCTGTGACAACACCAGCCTCTATTTAATAGCATAATAACCATTTGCACTTATTCTCATAGAAATCAGGCCTGATAAAGACACTTTTGCTGTGCATGCTCTCTGGTTTTTGTGGCATCCCATTCTGTGACTACACCAGCCTCTATTTAATAGCATAATAACCATTTGCACTTATTCTCATAGAAATCAGGCCTGATAAAGACACTTTTGCTGTGCATGCTCTCTGGTTTTTGTGGCATCCCATTCTGTGACAACACCAGCCTCTATTTAATAGCATAATAACCATTTGCACTTATTCTCATAGAAATTAGGCCTGATAAAGACACTTTTGCTGTGCATGCTCTCTGGTTTTTGTGGCATCCCATTCTGTGACAACACCAGCCTCTATTTAATAGCATAATAACCATTTGCACTTATTCTCATAGAAATTAGGCCTGATAAAGACACTTTTGCTGTGCATGCTCTCTGGTTTTTGTGGCATCCCATTCTGTGACAACACCAGCCTCTATTTAATAGCATAATAACCATTTGCACTTATTCTCATAGAAATTAGGCCTGATAAAGACACTTTTGCTGTGCATGCTCTCTGGTTTTTGTGGCATCCCATTCTGTGACAACACCAGCCTCTATTTAATAGCATAATAACCATTTGCACTTATTCTCATAGAAATTAGGCCTGATAAAGACACTTTTGCTGTGCATGCTCTCTGGTTTTTGTGGCATCCCATTCTGTGACAACACCAGCCTCTATTTAATAGCATAATAACCATTTGCACTTATTCTCATAGAAATTAGGCCTGATAAAGACACTTTTGCTGTGCATGCTCTCTGGTTTTTGTGGCATCCCATTCTGTGACAACACCAGCCTCTATTTAATAGCATAATAACCATTTGCACTTATTCTCATAGAAATTAGGCCTGATAAAGACACTTTTGCTGTGCATGCTCTCTGGTTTTTGTGGCATCCCATTCTGTGACAACACCAGCCTCTATTTAATAGCATAATAACCATTTGCACTTATTCTCATAGAAATTAGGCCTGATAAAGACACTTTTGCTGTGCATGCTCTCTGGTTTTTGTGGCATCCCATTCTGTGACAACACCAGCCTCTATTTAATAGCATAATAACCATTTGCACTTATTCTCATAGAAATCAGGCCTGATAAAGACACTTTTGCTGTGCATGCTCTCTGGTTTTTGTGACATCCCATTCTGTGACAACACCAGCCTCTATTTAATAGCATAATAACCATTTGCACTTATTCTCATAGAAATCAGGCCTGATAAAGACACTTTTGCTGTGCATGCTCTCTGGTTTTTGTGGCATCCCATTCTGTGACAACACCAGCCTCTATTTAATAGCATAATAACCATTTGCACTTATTCTCATAGAAATCAGGCCTGATAAAGACACTTTTGCTGTGCATGCTCTCTGGTTTTTGTGGCATCCCATTCTGTGACAACACCAGCCTCTATTTAATAGCATAATAACCATTTGCACTTATTCTCATAGAAATTAGGCCTGATAAAGACACTTTTGCTGTGCATGCTCTCTGGTTTTTGTGGCATCCCATTCTGTGACAACACCAGCCTCTATTTAATAGCATAATAACCATTTGCACTTATTCTCATAGAAATCAGGCCTGATAAAGACACTTTTGCTGTGCATGCTCTCTGGTTTTTGTGGCATCCCATTCTGTGACTACACCAGCCTCTATTTAATAGCATAATAACCATTTGCACTTATTCTCATAGAAATTAGGCCTGATAAAGACACTTTTGCTGTGCATGCTCTCTGTTTTTTGTGGCATCCCATTCTGTGACAACACCAGCCTCTATTTAATAGCATAATAACCATTTGCACTTATTCTCATAGAAATCAGGCCTGATAAAGACACTTTTGCTGTGCATGCTCTCTGGTTTTTGTGGCATCCCATTCTGTGACTACACCAGCCTCTATTTAATAGCATAATAACCATTTGCACTTATTCTCATAGAAATTAGGCCTGATAAAGACACTTTTGCTGTGCATGCTCTCTGGTTTTTGTGGCATCCCATTCTGTGACAACACCAGCCTCTATTTAATAGCATAATAACCATTTGCACTTATTCTCATAGAAATCAGGCCTGATAAAGACACTTTTGCTGTGCATGCTCTCTGGTTTTTGTGGCATCCCATTCTGTGACTACACCAGCCTCTATTTAATAGCATAATAACCATTTGCACTTATTCTCATAGAAATCAGGCCTGATAAAGACACTTTTGCTGTGCATGCTCTCTGGTTTTTGTGGCATCCCATTCTGTGACTACACCAGCCTCTATTTAATAGCATAATAACCATTTGCACTTATTCTCATAGAAATCAGGCCTGATAAAGACACTTTTGCTGTGCATGCTCTCTGGTTTTTGTGGCATCCCATTCTGTGACTACACCAGCCTCTATTTAATAGCATAATAACCATTTGCACTTATTCTCATAGAAATCAGGCCTGATAAAGACACTTTTGCTGTGCATGCTCTCTGGTTTTTGTGGCATCCCATTCTGTGACTACACCAGCCTCTATTTAATAGCATAATAACCATTTGCACTTATTCTCATAGAAATCAGGCCTGATAAAGACACTTTTGCTGTGCATGCTCTCTGGTTTTTGTGGCATCCCATTCTGTGACTACACCAGCCTCTATTTAATAGCATAATAACCATTTGCACTTATTCTCATAGAAATCAGGCCTGATAAAGACACGTTTGCTGTGCATGCTCTCTGGTTTTTGTGGCATCCCATTCTGTGACTACACCAGCCTCTATTTAATAGCATAATAACCATTTGCACTTATTATATTTGAAATTAGCCTGATAAAGACACTTTTGCTGGGCATAGCACTACTGGACCCTGCAAGGGCATCCCATTCTGTGACTATAGCAGCCTCTGTTAAAGACCATATAACCATTTGCACTTATTCTCATAGAAATCAGGCCTGATAAAGACACTTTTGCTGGGCATAGCACTACTGGTCCCAGCCAGGTCCACTTCTTTTTTTGGGGCATCCCATTCTGTGACTATAGCAGCCTCTGTTAAAGACCATATAACCATTTGCTCTTATTATATTTGAAATTAGCCTGATAAAGACACTTTTGCTGGGCATAGCACTACTGGACCCTGCAAAGGCATCCCATTCTGTGACTATAGCAGCCTCTGTTAAAGACCATATAACCATTTGCTCTTATTATATTTGAAATTAGCCTGATAAAGACACTTTTGCTCGGCATAGTACTTCTGGACCCTGCAAGGGCATCCCATTCTGTGACTATAGCAGCCTCTGTTTAAGACCATATAACCATTTGCTCTTATTATATTTGAAATTAGGCCTGATAAAGACACTTTTGACGGGCATAGCACTACTGGATCCTGCCAGGGCATCCCATTCTGTGACTATAGCAGCCTCTGTTTAAGATCATATAACCATTTGCTCTTATTATATTTGAAACTAGGCCTGATAAAGACACTTTTGCTGGGCATAGCACTACTTGTCCCTGCCAGGTGTACTTACTGCTGGTTTTTAGGGCATCCCATTCTATGACTACACCAGCCTCTATTTAAGAACCTAACCATTTGCACCTATTCTAATTGAAATTAGGCATGATAAAGACACTTTTGCTGTGCATAGTCTTACTGCTGCCTGCCAGGTGTTCTCTGGTTTTTGGGACATCCCATTCTGTAACATACCATTAGCCTCTGCATTAACTGTAAGCTGCACAGTTATTTAAAGAAATTTGCCCTGTATGAGCCTGCTAACACACTGCTGCTGTGTGCATATATACTGATCTCAAGTCTGCTTGGGGCATCCCATTCTGTAACATACCATTAGCCTCTGCATTAACTGTAAGCTGCACAGTTATTTAAAGAAATTTGCCCTGTATGAGCCTGCTAACACACTGCTGCTGTGTGCATATATACTGATCTCAAGTCTGCTTGGGGCATCCCATTCTGTAACATACCATTAGCCTCTGCATTAACTGTAAGCTGCACAGTTATTTAAAGAAATTTGCCCTGTATGAGCCTGCTAACACACTGCTGCTGTGTGCATATATACTGATCTCAAGTCTGCTTGGGGCATCCCATTCTGTAACATAACATAACCTACCTACCATACTAAGCAGCTCTCTTATTTAAACTAAGCAGGCCTCTTGGAGGCTGATTGTCCACTGTTGGGTGTGCATTTATATTCGGTTTCATATACAGTGGGGTATCCCAATTTGTAAGATAACCTACCCCAACCATGTAAACTAAATAGGCCTGTTGCAGCCTGAGTTTCTCTGCTTGCGTATGGCCTGCATTACAATCTGTCTCTTTCAATGACACTGCTGCCTGGGGTATCCCAATTTGTAAGATAACCTACCCCAACCATGTAAACTAAAGGTTATGTCCTTCCAGAAGGAAAACTTATGCCGAACACTATTTTTGTTAGGGGCATTGACCTTTGGATTGATCGGCATGAAATTAAGGTTTTTTTTTCAAAGTATGGCGCTGTAAAGAAGGTCAAAATTATGTCTCATACTTGGATTATTGTTACTTTTTGTTCAGCTTGAAATATACCAGGCCACACGGGCATCCCAAGGCACATGCTATTTTAACCCTATCTGGTATACAACATAAGCGTTGATCAGGATCAGCTTCATTAAGCTACTTCAGTTTGCACTTCCTTTTGGACTGCTTTCATTTAACCAGGCCGCAGGGCACCCCAAAGCTGCACCTTGCACCCTACCTGTTTATACTAAATAAGCATCTACAGCCTCAGCTTTATTAAGTTATTGCATTTTGAATTGGTTTTGGACTGCTTTAAATACACCAGGCCGCAGGGCGTCCCAAACCTGCATGTTGCACCCCATCTGTTATACTAAATAAGCGTTGATCAGCATCAGTTTTATTAAGCTATTGCATTTTGCATTGGTTTTTGTACTGCTGCCAAAACACTAGCCCATATGGGCATCCCAAACCAGCACATGTCACCCTATCTGTTATACAAAATAAGCTTCTACAGGCCCTTTTTTTATTTATTTATTTTTATTTATATAGAGCTGTAATAGCTTATATTAATTTGTGAGGTAAATTTGCCATTTTGCAGCATAATATAGAGCAGCCCCTGTGTAAATCTGAGGGGCAATAGCTTATATAGTGAGGTAAATTTGCCATTTTGCTTCGTTATATAGAGCAGGCCCTGTGTAAATCTGAGGGGCAATAGCTTATATTGTGAGGTAAATTTGCCATTTTGCAGCATAATATAGAGCAGCCCCTGTGTAAATCTGAGGGGCAATAGTTTATATTATGAGGTAAATTCATGGTTTTGCACCATTATATGGAGCAGGCCCTGTGTAAATCTGAGGGGCAATAGCTTATATTGTGAGGTAAATTTGCCATTTTGCTTCATTATATAGAGCAGCCCAGTTGCCATCGAAATCAACTACTGTCCGGCCAGTACAGCTTTTCCAGGGCAAACTCTGCTAGTTGCAGACATAAGTCAAGTTTGGCTTCCCAGCAAATCCAGTGGATCCTGAAGGTGTGTTGGCATGGTCATGTCAAGGTATGACATGACCTGCTGTTTGAGGTCCAGCTCCAGGTCTTCCTGCTGCTCATGAGTAGACTAACTATGCGGGTGTAGAAAGCTACTCACTAGCGACTGAAGACTGAGGCTGCTGCTGATGGAGCTGCTGCTGCTCCTTCCACCCCCCCCAGCAGCCATGGCAGTGGAAGGTGATCGCAGAGGTCCCCCCGAGTCAGACCTGCGGGAGTATGGGCCATGGCACAGATAGACATCGCCCAACTGACTACGTGGGATGTCTCTGTAGTAGGTCAGTTTTTCCTCCCTCTCAGTGGGCGTAAAAAATGCCCCCATTTTGTGCCGGAAGCGAGGGTCCAATAAGTTGGAGAGCCAGAAGTCTTCCCGTTGACAAATGGAGACAATTCTGCGCTCACTAGTACGCAAGCATGTGAGCATGCATCGTGCCATTTGTGCAAGTGACTCGGAGGGACTACCTGTCTCCATCTCCACTGTAAACTGCCACGGTGTGTCTGGGTCCTATGTCTCGCCTTCCTCACAACCCTCTAGCTCCTGTGGCTGCACCTCCTCTCCTGTCAGATGACTAGATAAAATGGTCATTTTGTGAAACCTAAACTGTGGTTTGCTGTGCCCCACCCCCTCCTCCTCCTCCACTTCAGCCCCCACAGGCTCATGTGGCTGTGAAATGTATGTGCCATGTCTCCAGTGCCCTGACCAGCCATGCTTTCCAACATGTGTTGTAGTACATGAAGCAGTGGAATCTCATCGTTCATCTCATAGTCCTGGCAACTGACTAATAATGTAGCTTCCTCAAAGGGCCTGAGCAAACGGTCGGTGTCACGTATGAGCTGCCAATGGTTTACATTGAATTTACACAGGGGTGTCCCCCTATCCGTTTGGATCATCCAGAAATCCGTGATGGCTTTTCTCTGTTCCTATAGTGCAGTGGTCCTCAACCCTGTCCTCAAGGCCCACCAACATGTCATGTTTTTTGGATCTCCAAATAGCCAGCTCTATTGCTCTGCAGCTGCACTAATTACTCCACCTGAGCATCTTTGTGGAGATCTGCAAAGCCTGGCCTGTTGGTGGGCCTTGAGGACAGGGTTGGGGACCACTGCTATAGTGGATCCTGCATATGGAGGGTGGAATTCCAACGGGTGGAAACATCGCAAATCAGACTATGGTGGGGTACACCGTTGTGACGCTGAGGCTCAATAAGGTTGTGCTTGGTGGTGTAGGAGTGCCAGAAGTGCATGCTAACTTTCTTTCCTGTTGTTCGGATGTCTTTCAGATGGGGGCAAGACTTCAAAACTAGACTGAACACGTGTGCCATGTCAGGACGCATGACTCTGGCTTCCTTGTCGCAGCGCAAACAAGATGTTCTTCCAAGTGTCAGTCACCATGGGTCCAAATTTGCAGTTTTCGTGGATTAAGCAATGCTTTCATGGATTGAGTTCTCATTTTTAGTAGTTCCTCCCATGTGTGACTCTGATGGCCAAGGAAAACCATGTGAAGAACAGCGTGAAACCACAATCACCAAGGGGGCCTAAAAGGATATATATTGTCCACCATGAGTCTATAGTTACAGCTCCAGGCGTAGACAACACTGTGCACTTTGGTACACACTGACAGGCTAAAGGACTGGCCCACCTTCTGTTCAACAACCATGCCATGTGACTCTCCACCTCGGCTCGGCACAAGCCATCAGTTCTCTGAAAGGTCCACCACTGGGTAATGCAGCAGGCTGGACTTATGGTGACGCTGTCTGAGAGGAGAAATCCCTCAGACATCAAGATTAAAAATTCCAAGAATTTTTGAGGGCTAATTATTCAGAGGCAAATGATAGCTAGTTGTTTCTGATTTAATTGCAAGGTGGAAACACACCCTCAAACAAAACTTCACTTTCGCAATACTATTGCATTTGTCTATTCATAATTTTATGTATATACACTAACTAACCTACTTTTTCTCCACAGGATGCTGCATGGAACACTGCCACATCGCTGAGTAGCTGATTTTTCCTACCAACAGTCCACAATAATTCGCTGCTGCTGCCGCCGCCGCCGCCGCAGACTCCAGGGACCCTCTTCCACTACCTCGGCTTGCAACACCTCCTCCCACGACACTCTCCTCATCACTAATTGCCGGATAGTGGAAGAAGAGGCGAGTGTCTCCTCCACTTCTTGGCTGGGCAGTAGCTGCTGAATTTTATGATTATCAGATCTTGGAAATCAGATCAATGGATAGTGGAGCTGAACCCAAAGCATAACAGACAGACAGTTGACTGGGGGTGTCAGATGCCACTTGTGATGCAGTGGACTGCTTTTGCAGCACTTCGAGACAAAGTTGCTTCATTGGCTGACACAATGACTGGTAAAGCTGTGGAACATATGGTTGAAAAGCAAGAATAACCATTTGTTTTTATATGAAAAAGACCCTGGTTTATACAGACTTTTTTTCCCAGAGACTGCCCTGCGTGGAAATGAATGGCGCATGGATCAGCCAAGCTTTCCTCCCAACAATGCCTGATGTATTCCAGTAGATTGATGACGGGGCCAGACCAAGAAAGATGGATCGTGCAAAACAGATTTAAGGCGCTGCTCTCCAGTTACAGACATTCCTCCGCATCGGACCACAAGTAAGTATTGATAAAAAATCCTTTACGTTACTCTTACTTTTTATTAATATTCTTCGGATAAGACGGATCAGACATGATTCCAGATTAAAAATTCCAAGAATTTTTGAGGGCTAATTAGTCAGAGGCAATGATACCTTCTTGTTTCTGATTTAATTAAAAGGTGGAAACACACCCTCAAACAAAACTTCACTTTGGCAAACTTTTGCATTTGTTTATTCATAATTTTATGTAGATATTACTAACTAAGCTACTTTTTCTCCACATGACTCTCCACAGGGTGTGATTCATCCAATTTTTGGGCTCCTGAAGCCAACTCCAGTATCTCTTTAAAGTAATATTTGGGCTCTTGCTGCTGCTGCTGCCAACTTCTGCCAACTCCAGGGTGTGATTCATCCAATTTTTGGGCTCCTGAAGCCAACCCCAGGGTCTCTTTAAAGTAATATTTGGGCTCCTGCTGCTGCTGCCAACTCCAGGGTGTGATTCATCCAATTTTTGGGCTCCTGAAGCCAACTCCAGTGTCTCTTTAAAGTAATATTTGGGCTCCTGCTGCTGCTGCTGCCAACTTCTGCCAACTCCAGGGTGTGATTCATCCAATTTTTGGGCTCCTGAAGCCAACCCCAGGGTCTCTTTAAAGTAATATTTGGGCTCCTGCTGCTGCTGCCAACTCCAGGGTGTGATTCATCCAATTTTTGGGCTCCTGAAGCCAACTCCAGTGTCTCTTTAAAGTAATATTTGGGCTCCTGCTGCTGCTGCTGCCAACTTCTGCCAACTCCAGGGTGTGATTCATCCAATTTTTGGGCTCCTGAAGCCAACCCCAGGGTCTGTTTAAAGTAATGTTTGGGCTCCTGCTGCTGCTGCCAACTCCAGGGTGTGATTCATCCAATTTTTGGGCTCCTGAAGCCAACCCCAGGGTCTCTTTAAAGTAATATTTGGGCTCCTACTGCTGCTGCCAACTCCAGGGTGTGATTCATCCAATTTTTGGGCTCCTGAAGCCAACTCCAGTGTCTCTTTAAAGTAATATTTGGGCTCCTGCTGCTGCTGCTGCCAACTTCTGCCAACTCCAGGGTGTGATTCATCCAATTTTTGGGCTCCTGAAGCCAACCCCAGGGTCTCTTTAAAGTAATGTTTGGGCTCCTGCTGCTGCTGCCAACTCCAGGGTGTGATTCATCCAATTTTTGGGCTCCTGAAGCCAACCCCAGGGTCTGTTTAAAGTAATGTTTGGGCTCCTGCTGCTGCTGCCAACTCCAGGGTGTGATTCATCCAATTTTTGGGCTCCTGAAGCCAACCCCAGGGTCTCTTTAAAGTAATATTTGGGCTCCTGCTGCTGCTGCCAACTCCAGGGTGTGATTCATCCAATTTTTGGGCTCCTGAAGCCAACTCCAGTGTCTCTTTAAAGTAATATTTGGGCTCCTGCTGCTGCTGCTGCCAACTTCTGCCAACTCCAGGGTGTGATTCATCCAATTTTTGGGCTTCTGAAGCCAACCCCAGGGTCTCTTTAAAGTAATGTTTGGGCTCCTGCTGCTGCTGCTGCCAACTCCAGGGTGTGATTCATCCAATTTTTGGGCTCCTGCTGCTGCCAACTCCAGTGTCTCTTTAAAGCAATGTTTGGGCTCCTTCTGCCCCTCATAGTGATGCCACTTCAACTCTCTGCAATTGTGCCGCTCTGCGATTCTATTAGCGATGCCTCTGATCTGCATGTGATATTTCTTCAAAGTATTATTTAACTAACCCAGCACGCATCCTGTGCGTGTTACAGCAAGGCAGAATGGTTTACAACCCTATTGAGGCTCTAGGAGGCTCAGAAATAGCCGTTTTTAATAGCGATTCGTCGCGAATTTATTCGGGTCGAAACGATTTTTGTCGGAAAATTCGGCGAATCAGTCGAATCGAATTTTTCAAAAGTTCGCTCATCTCTACCCATAACCAATGTATATTGGGTCACCACATGAGCAAGGTGTTTCAACATCCAATCCTCCCATCATTATTTTGTCAAAAATAAAAAAGTGTTTTTGCCAAGGACAATTCAGGCAATAACATACATATTACACATTTACATATTGTTGCCTGAATGGTACCTTGGCAAAATAATAAATAAAAACTGTTTTATTTGTGACAAAATACGTTTGTATATATAAAACACATATTTGTATATCTTTTAACTGAATTATGTTTTTGAAATAACAATATGGAACAGTGGAAGCAAAGAATGTTGAAACATCTTGCTTGGGTGGTGACCCAATATAACTTCTTTTTAATAAATCGGGTACAAAATTACTTAGGAGTGTCCCAGATATTGTAGGCACTGACAATGCTAAACTATCCAAAACGCATAACCAATCCATGTATTCAGCTGATGGCGGTGGTTGTGTAAGGCGTCAAGTAGTCCAATTGTGGTGGCAGATTCAGAGAAGGGGAAACAGGAGGCAAACAAGCACACACACTCACAGACTTAGGCCCTTATTCATGAAGGGATAGCGTCAGGTAGTGCCTTGATAATGAGAGGTAGCGACAGGTAGCGACACGAGAACGCGGCTCAAATACGCAATCACACATTTATGAAGCCGATCCTGAGCGACTGGGAGAATACCATGTAGCGTAAGATTCAACATGTGCCCAGCCACAGCGAACAGCGCCTTTGTTCATCCTTGCCGAACGCCAGGTATTACCTCTCACTACCTGGCGCTCTCCCATACATTTCTATGGCAGTCAGTGGAATGGCTTTTTTGGGTTTTGCTAATATTATTATTTTTTTAGGTTAAAATGCAAATGTGTTATAGTTCATTTTTTTTTTTTTTTCCAAAGTTAATTTGTAATGTGCCAATGAAATGTTAAACTCACACTCCTACCCCAATGTCATTCCCATTATTTTTAGCATTTTTTTTTTTTGTAACAACAACACAAATAATCACTTTTTGCTAACCGTGTCTGGCGCTCTATGCGGCAGTCAGCCAAAAACAGCGCCCACCCTGTTTCCTAGAAATTTCCTTGTTGAATTGTGGTTATTGCGGCGTGGGCCAGTTGCTATGTAGAGTAGCTACGTGTCGCTGCTGCAGCACTGTGCTGTTGATACATGTGCATTTGTTGCTGTTGTAGAATACGCAGCAGACATTTCTGCGCATCTGACTGCACTAGCATGACCTAGAAACCATAGTTCAAGCAAATATGAACCCATTAGGCATCACATTAGGCTCGATTCAGAGACACATTCGTCCGGACTTCCGTAGCTGTCTGTGAAAGTTTTGGTGGGTGTTTGTCATTTTTTCGTACATTTTTCACTCGCACGAACGTTCGGGAGAATGTGTATATGCGCTTTCGATAAACGGAAGCAATTCGGAACATTTCCAAACAAAATTGAAAAATTTCCGTTCCTTCAGAAAACTTCCTCTGCTGGGATGGTTTCCGTCTGATTCAGAGAGCTGTTTGCCGACGGCTCACCACCCTATAAATTCGTTTAATTGTAAAACCACTTCTGACACCTCTGAGGACTCGGATTGCTATTGTTGAACATGTTTTGCGGCTATGTGGAGGAGTCTGCGCGCCTTTAGCACCAAGGCATTGCATGTATCAGCATGGCTGAGGCCATAAATTGTATAGCAATGCACCTGAATCAATACATTTCATGTATGTCTTATAGATGCATTTTAATGCTGACCTAAATTAGTCCTTAGCATGTAAACATTTATTTTTCCACACATCCATATAATTGCTATAATATTTTTTTAGACATATGTCCTTTGTGAATTATATTTGGATTGTTGAACTTGAATCTTAATGTGTTGTATGAGTTAGTGTTTTAGTTGGTTACCTTTGCTTTGTGTAATTATTTTATATTTGGTTGCAGGAACCGCAAGATGTGCCACTCGCCCTTGCTCCTGATGCCCGTTCTTTGCCTGCAGAATGCGGGCCAGGGGTTCTCTAATCGGGCACTATGCAAAACCCGGCCCGTGGTGGCGAGGGCCCTCTAGCTTATGAAGTCCAGATTTAGGTGTTTGGACCATATGGGGGGGGGGGCACTGCAGTATGACCCCAACAAGGTTATACAAAAATTTTAATTTACAGGGACCACACGTGCCAGAGTGGCACAACTGAGTGTCAGGGTCCTTCAGTTGGTGGGCGAGATGCAGGAACTGCGCAACTTGTTGTGGACCACAGATGAAGAATAATGTTCAGTGGCCTGCCATTGCTATGTATTTAATTTTTTATAGTTGTAAAAAGTTGAAATTAAACACATTTTTAAAAAATGCATATTTGATGCTGGTAATTATTACAAAAAAATTACATTGTCATTTCATTAACAAACTACATTAACACAAAACTAATGGGCACAGAAATATTTAAAGATGAATATTCACATGACCGAGAAGTGATTTGGGTGAGCTTTTAAGGGTCCAAAAGGGAAGATGGAGGATAGTGATAAGTGATTTGGGTAAGTTTTAGGGTGCTAAAATGGAAGAAGAACCTAAGCGCTAAGTGGTTAGGGTAAGTTTTAGGGACCGAAAATGGAAAAGGCAGGATAGCGCTAAGCGGTTAGGGTGAGCTTTAAGGACCCAAAAGGGAAAAGGCAGGATAGTGCTAAGTGGTTAGGGTGAGCTTTAAGGGTCCAAAAGGGAAGATGGAGGATGGAGTGCTAAGTGGTTTAGCTAAACATTGTAGTAGAAGTGAGGGTGGCAAATATGTAGGCGAGCACTTTAATGAGTTAAGTTTGTAGTGCGCAGGCGCAAGATCGTAAGGATTCCGTCTGGACGATTATTTTGGGTAAAATGGAAACAGAATCTATCGGGAAACGTAAAGGATTCGTTGGAGGATACGATGGGAAAAGGGCAAAAACGAAAGCCTACGTTGTAACATGTGGAAATGAAACGGAAAAGTCTGGATGGAAAATGACATCCGCGTAATTCGTAATCTGCCATACGAACGGACGGAAACTTTACACAAGGTTTTCAATGCATGCATAGAATCGCTCGAACGCTCATACGAGAGCGGGAACATTTGAAAAAAATACGACATCGGCACCGTTTTGAAAGTTTTTTTGTGTCTCTCTGAATCGAGCCTATTGTGCCACACATTTTGACACCTTCCATTATTGAAGCATTCCAATGTATCTAAAGCTATATCTGGAGTCTGGTTTTGTACACATTCACACATGCATATATGGATGCTCTTACGCTGTGACAAATAATTACTCAGCTTTCATTTTAGTTTTTTCAACTTCTGGTTTACACCTACGAGGATCCGTCATGCGGCCTAGACGCCCTGCACGTCGTCTCCCAAGCTACTCCTCAGATTCAGCCCCCCTCCCCCTGCCTCCCCTGGCCCATCAACATCCCCTGTACCCCCCGTAAGCAGAAAGGCCAAGCGGAAAAGGGTGGATCCGCGGGTTAACGGGCAGGTAATGAAAGTGAGTATAGGTTCTATTTGCCAGATGCAATAATCAAGCTTTGTATATATGTTTTTGCACGGATAGATGTATGATGTTTTTTTTTTTTTTTTAAGGATTTTTGTGTGCTTGAGTACGACTATGCCCGTGGTGCAAAAAGGCGCATAGCGTTGGAGGTGAAAGCTACTGTGTCCCGGCGCATCAAGACGCATCTGACTGCGCGTTCCATCATCCAGAAGTGGTCAGATTTCAAGCTCCGGGACAATGAGGGCGTATATAGGCTCTATGATGCCTATTAGAGATGAGCGAACTTTTGAAAAATTCGATTCGACTGATTCGCCGAATTTTCCGACAAAAATCGTTTCGACCCGAATAAATTCGCGACGAATCGCTATTAAAAACGGCTATTTCTGAGCCTCCTACAGCCTCAATAGGGTTGTAAACCATTCAGCCTTGCTGTAACACGCACAGGATGCGTGCTGGGTTAGTTAAATAATACTTTGAAGAAATATCACATGCAGATCAGAGGCATCGCTAATAGAATCGCAGAGCGGCACAATTGCAGAGAGTTGAAGTGGCATCACTATGAGGGGCAGAAGGAGCCCAAATATACACTGGAGTTGGCCTCAGGAGCCCAAAAATTGGATGAATCACACCCTGGAGTTGGCAGGAGTTGGCAGCAGCAGCAGCAGGAGCCCAAATATACACTGGAGTTGGCTTCAGGAGCCCAAAAATTGGATGAATCACACCCTGGAGTTGGCAGGAGTTGGCAGCAGCAGCAGCAGGAGCCCAAATATACACTGGAGTTGGCTTCAGGAGCCCAAAAATTGGATGAATCACACCCTGGAGTTGGCAGGAGTTGACAGCAGCAGCAGCAGGAGCCCAAATATACACTGGAGTTGGCTTCAGGAGCCCAAAAATTGGATGAATCACACCCTGGAGTTGGCAGGAGTTGACAGCAGCAGCAGCAGGAGCCCAAATATACACTGGAGTTGGCTTCAGGAGCCCAAAAATTGGATGAATCACACCCTGGAGTTGGCAGGAGTTGACAGCAGCAGCAGCAGGAGCCCAAATATACACTGGAGTTGGCTTCAGGAGCCCAAAAATTGGATGAATCACACCCTGGAGTTGGCAGAAGTTGGCAGCAGCAGCAGCAGGAGCCCAAATATACACTGGAGTTGGCTTCAGGAGCCCAAAAATTGGATGAATCACACCCTGGAGTTGGCAGGAGTTGACAGTAGCAGCAGCAGGAGCCCAAATATACACTGGAGTTGGCCTCAGGAGCCCAAAAATTGGATGAATCACACCCTGGAGTTGGCAGAAGTTGGCAGCAGCAGCAGCAGGAGCCCAAATATACACTGGAGTTGGCTTCAGGAGCCCAAAAATTGGATGAATCACACCCTGGAGTTGGCAGGAGTTGACAGTAGCAGCAGCAGGAGCCCAAATATACACTGGAGTTGGCCTCAGGAGCCCAAAAATTGGATGAATCACACCCTGGAGTTGGCAGGAGTTGACAGTAGCAGCAGCAGGAGCCCAAATATACACTGGAGTTGGCCTCAGGAGCCCAAAAATTGGATGAATCACACCCTGGAGTTGGCAGGAGTTGGCAGCAGCAGCAGCAGGAGCCCAAATATACACTGGAGTTGGCTTCAGGAGCCCAAAAATTGGATGAATCACACCCTGGAGTTGGCAGAAGTTGGCAGCAGCAGCAGCAGGAGCCCAAATATACACTGGAGTTGGCTTCAGGAGCCCAAAATTTGGATGAATCACACCCTGGAGTTGGCAGGAGTTGGCAGCAGCAGCAGCAGGAGCCCAAATATACACTGGAGTTGGCTTCAGGAGCCCAAAAATTGGATGAATCACACCCTGGAGTTGGCAGGAGTTGACAGCAGCAGCAGCAGGAGCCCAAATATACACTGGAGTTGGCTTCAGGAGCCCAAAAATTGGATGAATCACACCCTGGAGTTGGCAGGAGTTGACAGCAGCAGCAGCAGGAGCCCAAATATACACTGGAGTTGGCTTCAGGAGCCCAAAAATTGGATGAATCACACCCTGGAGTTGGCAGAAGTTGGCAGCAGCAGCAGCAGGAGCCCAAATATACACTGGAGTTGGCTTCAGGAGCCCAAAAATTGGATGAATCACACCCTGGAGTTGGCAGGAGTTGACAGTAGCAGCAGCAGGAGCCCAAATATACACTGGAGTTGGCCTCAGGAGCCCAAAAATTGGATGAATCACACCCTGGAGTTGGCAGGAGTTGACAGTAGCAGCAGCAGGAGCCCAAATATACACTGGAGTTGGCTTCAGGAGCCCAAAAATTGGATGAATCACACCCTGGAGTTGGCAGAAGTTGACAGTAGCAGCAGCAGGAGCCCAAATATACACTGGAGTTGGCCTCAGGAGCCCAAAAATTGGATGAATCACACCCTGGAGTTGGCAGAAGTTGGCAGCAGCAGCAGCAGGAGCCCAAATATACACTGGAGTTGGCTTCAGGAGCCCAAAAATTGGATGAATCACACCCTGGAGTTGGCAGAAGTTGGCAGCAGCAGCAGCAGGAGCCCAAATATACACTGGAGTTGGCTTCAGGAGCCCAAAAATTGGATGAATCACACCCTGGAGTTGGCAGGAGTTGACAGTAGCAGCAGCAGGAGCCCAAATATACACTGGAGTTGGCCTCAGGAGCCCAAAAATTGGATGAATCACACCCTGGAGTTGGCAGGAGTTGACAGTAGCAGCAGCAGGAGCCCAAATATACACTGGAGTTGGCCTCAGGAGCCCAAAAATTGGATGAATCACACCCTGGAGTTGGCAGGAGTTGACAGTAGCAGCAGCAGGAGCCCAAATATACACTGGAGTTGGCTTCAGGAGCCCAAAAATTGGATGAATCACACCCTGGAGTTGGCAGAAGTTGACAGTAGCAGCAGCAGGAGCCCAAATATACACTGGAGTTGGCCTCAGGAGCCCAAAAATTGGATGAATCACACCCTGGAGTTGGCAGAAGTTGGCAGCAGCAGCAGCAGGAGCCCAAATATACACTGGAGTTGGCCTCAGGAGCCCAAAAATTGGATGAATCACACCCTGGAGTTGGCAGGAGTTGGCAGCAGCAGCAGCAGGAGCCCAAATATACACTGGAGTTGGCTTCAGGAGCCCAAAAATTGGATGAATCACACCCTGGAGTTGGCAGAAGTTGGCAGCAGCAGCAGCAGGAGCCCAAATATACACTGGAGTTGGCTTCAGGAGCCCAAAAATTGGATGAATCACACCCTGGAGTTGGCAGGAGTTGACAGTAGCAGCAGCAGGAGCCCAAATATACACTGGAGTTGGCCTCAGGAGCCCAAAAATTGGATGAATCACACCCTGGAGTTGGCAGAAGTTGGCAGCAGCAGCAGCAGGAGCCCAAATATACACTGGAGTTGGCTTCAGGAGCCCAAAAATTGGATGAATCACACCCTGGAGTTGGCAGGAGTTGACAGCAGCAGCAGCAGGAGCCCAAATATACACTGGAGTTGGCTTCAGGAGCCCAAAAATTGGATGAATCACACCCTGGAGTTGGCAGGAGTTGACAGTAGCAGCAGCAGGAGCCCAAATATACACTGGAGTTGGCTTCAGGAGCCCAAAAATTGGATGAATCACACCCTGGAGTTGGCAGAAGTTGGCAGCAGCAGCAGCAGGAGCCCAAATATACACTGGAGTTGGCTTCAGGAGCCCAAAAATTGGATGAATCACACCCTGGAGTTGGCAGGAGTTGACAGTAGCAGCAGCAGGAGCCCAAATATACACTGGAGTTGGCCTCAGGAGCCCAAAAATTGGATGAATCACACCCTGGAGTTGGCAGGAGTTGACAGTAGCAGCAGCAGGAGCCCAAATATACACTGGAGTTGGCCTCAGGAGCCCAAAAATTGGATGAATCACACCCTGGAGTTGGCAGGAGTTGACAGTAGCAGCAGCAGGAGCCCAAATATACACTGGAGTTGGCTTCAGGAGCCCAAAAATTGGATGAATCACACCCTGGAGTTGGCAGAAGTTGACAGTAGCAGCAGCAGGAGCCCAAATATACACTGGAGTTGGCCTCAGGAGCCCAAAAATTGGATGAATCACACCCTGGAGTTGGCAGAAGTTGGCAGCAGCAGCAGCAGGAGCCCAAATATACACTGGAGTTGGCCTCAGGAGCCCAAAAATTGGATGAATCACACCCTGGAGTTGGCAGGAGTTGGCAGCAGCAGCAGCAGGAGCCCAAATATACACTGGAGTTGGCTTCAGGAGCCCAAAAATTGGATGAATCACACCCTGGAGTTGGCAGAAGTTGGCAGCAGCAGCAGCAGGAGCCCAAATATACACTGGAGTTGGCTTCAGGAGCCCAAAAATTGGATGAATCACACCCTGGAGTTGGCAGGAGTTGACAGTAGCAGCAGCAGGAGCCCAAATATACACTGGAGTTGGCCTCAGGAGCCCAAAAATTGGATGAATCACACCCTGGAGTTGGCAGAAGTTGGCAGCAGCAGCAGCAGGAGCCCAAATATACACTGGAGTTGGCTTCAGGAGCCCAAAAATTGGATGAATCACACCCTGGAGTTGGCAGGAGTTGACAGCAGCAGCAGCAGGAGCCCAAATATACACTGGAGTTGGCTTCAGGAGCCCAAAAATTGGATGAATCACACCCTGGAGTTGGCAGGAGTTGACAGTAGCAGCAGCAGGAGCCCAAATATACACTGGAGTTGGCTTCAGGAGCCCAAAAATTGGATGAATCACACCCTGGAGTTGGCAGAAGTTGGCAGCAGCAGCAGCAGGAGCCCAAATATACACTGGAGTTGGCTTCAGGAGCCCAAAAATTGGATGAATCACACCCTGGAGTTGGCAGGAGTTGACAGTAGCAGCAGCAGGAGCCCAAATATACACTGGAGTTGGCCTCAGGAGCCCAAAAATTGGATGAATCACACCCTGGAGTTGGCAGGAGTTGACAGTAGCAGCAGCAGGAGCCCAAATATACACTGGAGTTGGCCTCAGGAGCCCAAAAATTGGATGAATCACACCCTGGAGTTGGCAGGAGTTGACAGTAGCAGCAGCAGGAGCCCAAATATACACTGGAGTTGGCTTCAGGAGCCCAAAAATTGGATGAATCACACCCTGGAGTTGGCAGAAGTTGACAGTAGCAGCAGCAGGAGCCCAAATATACACTGGAGTTGGCCTCAGGAGCCCAAAAATTGGATGAATCACACCCTGGAATTGGCAGAAGTTGGCAGCAGCAGCAGCAGGAGCCCAAATATACACTGGAGTTGGCCTCAGGAGCCCAAAAATTGGATGAATCACACCCTGGAGTTGGCAGGAGTTGGCAGCAGCAGCAGCAGGAGCCCAAATATACACTGGAGTTGGCTTCAGGAGCCCAAAAATTGGATGAATCACACCCTGGAGTTGGCAGAAGTTGGCAGCAGCAGCAGCAGGAGCCCAAATATACACTGGAGTTGGCTTCAGGAGCCCAAAAATTGGATGAATCACACCCTGGAGTTGGCAGGAGTTGACAGTAGCAGCAGCAGGAGCCCAAATATACACTGGAGTTGGCCTCAGGAGCCCAAAAATTGGATGAATCACACCCTGGAGTTGGCAGAAGTTGGCAGCAGCAGCAGCAGGAGCCCAAATATACACTGGAGTTGGCTTCAGGAGCCCAAAAATTGGATGAATCACACCCTGGAGTTGGCAGGAGTTGACAGCAGCAGCAGCAGGAGCCCAAATATACACTGGAGTTGGCTTCAGGAGCCCAAAAATTGGATGAATCACACCCTGGAGTTGGCAGGAGTTGACAGTAGCAGCAGCAGGAGCCCAAATATACACTGGAGTTGGCTTCAGGAGCCCAAAAATTGGATGAATCACACCCTGGAGTTGGCAGAAGTTGGCAGCAGCAGCAGCAGGAGCCCAAATATACACTGGAGTTGGCTTCAGGAGCCCAAAAATTGGATGAATCACACCCTGGAGTTGGCAGGAGTTGACAGTAGCAGCAGCAGGAGCCCAAATATACACTGGAGTTGGCCTCAGGAGCCCAAAAATTGGATGAATCACACCCTGGAGTTGGCAGGAGTTGACAGTAGCAGCAGCAGGAGCCCAAATATACACTGGAGTTGGCCTCAGGAGCCCAAAAATTGGATGAATCACACCCTGGAGTTGGCAGAAGTTGGCAGCAGCAGCAGCAGGAGCCCAAATATACACTGGAGTTGGCCTCAGGAGCCCAAAAATTGGATGAATCACACCCTGGAGTTGGCAGGAGTTGACAGTAGCAGCAGCAGGAGCCCAAAAAATGGCCTAAAGACATAAATATGTTTTGCACCATTTGGAAAGTGTAAAACGTGGCACCATGCTGAATCTAGTCGCATGCATCAGGCATTGGTGGGTGGAAATCCTGGCTGATCCATCCCTGATTCATTTTGACAAAGGTGAGTCTCTCCACATTTTTAGTTGACAGACGAGTTCTCCTCGCCGTAACTATGGCCCCCGCCGCACTAAACACCCGCTCAGATGGCACGCTACTTGCCGGGCAGGACAGCTTTTCCAGGGCAAACTCTGCTAGTTGCGGCCACAAATCAAGTTTGGCTGCCCAGAAGTCCAGCGGATCCTCAAGGTGTGTTGGCATGGTCATGTCAAAGTATGACATGACCTGCTGGTTCAGGTCCTGCTCCAGGTCTTCCTGCTGCTCATGAGTAGCCTCACTATGCGGGTGTAGAAAGCTACTCATTAGCGACTGAAGACTGAGGCTGCTGCTGCTGATGGAGCTTCTGCTGCTGCTGCTGCCAACCCCCCCAGCGGCCATGGCAGTGGAAGGTGAGCGCAGAGGTCCCCTCGAGTCAGACCTGCGAGAGTATGGACCATGGCGCAGATAGGCATCGGCCAACTGCCTACGTAGAATGTCTTTGTAGTAGTTGAGTTTGTCCTCCCTCTCGGTGGGTTTAAAAAATGCCCCCATTTTGTGCCGGAAGCGAGGGTCCAATAAGGTGGACAGCCAGAAGTCATCCCGCCGACAGATGGAAACAATTCTGGGGTCACTACGCAAGCACGTGAGCATGCTTCGTGCCATTTGCGCAAGTGACTCGGATGGACTACCTGTCTCCATCTCCACTGCATACTGCCACGGTGTGCCCGGGTCCTCTGTCTCTCCTTCCTCAAAAACCTCTAGCTCCTCTGGCTGCTCCTGCTCCTCCTCTCCTGTCCGCTGACTAGATAAACCAGCCATTTCGCCAAGCCTAAACTGTGTTTCGCTGGGCAACTCCTCCTCCTCCTCTTCCTCCTCCTCCTCCTCCAGTTCAGCTCCAAGGGGGTTCATGTGGCCGTAAGATGTAAACGCCATGTCTCCAGTGCCCTGACCAGCCATGGTTTCCAACATGTGCTGTAGTACATGAAGCAGTGGAATCACGTCGTTCATCCCGTAATCCTGCCGACTGACAAATAAAGTGGCTTCCTCAAAGGGCCTGAGCAAACGGCAGGTGTCACGTATGAGCTGCCACTGGTTGACATTGAAGTTACACAGGGGAGTCCCCCTATCTGCTTGGATCATCAGGAAATCCGTGATGGCTTTTCTCTGTTCATATAATCGGTCCAACATGTGAAGGGTGGAATTCCAACGGGTGGAAACATCGCAAATCAGACTATGTTGGGGGATACCATTCTGACGCTGTAGCTCAAGAAGGGTGTGTTTGGCGGTGTAGGAGTGGCTGAAGTGCATGCAAAGTTTCCGTGAAGTTGTTAGGATGTCCTGCAGATGGGGGGAACACTTCAGAAACCGCTTGACAACCAGATTGAAGACGTGAGCCATGCAGGGGGCATGGGTCAGGCTTCCTTGGCGCAGCGCAGACAAAATGTTCTTCCCATTGTCGGTAACCATGATTCCCATTTTAAGTTTTCTCGGAGTAAGCCATGTTTGGATTTCCTGATGAATACATTTAAGCAGTTCCTCCCCTGTGTGACTCCGTTCGCCAAGACAAACCATGTGAAGCACTGCGTGACACCTCCGTGCCCTGCACACATGGTAGACTGGAGGGGCACTGAGACTTGAGCCTACAGTGGAGGGTGAGGAGATGGCGGAGGATGAGGAGGCCGAGTCGCACGGTGTCACAGGCCCAATGGGCAGAGAGCGCGGAGGCCGAAGCGGCGTGACCTGTCCAAGTTGCTGCTGCAAAGGGACCACATTCACCCAGTGGGCCGTAAACGACATGTACTGCCCCTGACCGTAGTTACAGCTCCAGATGTCGGCGCTGCCATGTATTTTGCTACACACCGACAGGCTCAAGGACTGGCCCACCTTCTGTTCAACAAAAGTGTGCAGCGCTGGTACTGCCTTCTTGGCAAAGAAATGACGGCTTGGGACTCTCCACCTCGGCTCGGCACAAGCCATCAGTTCTCTGAAAGGTGCAGATTCCACCACCTGAAAAGGGAGCGACTGCAGCACCAGCAACTTGGACAGGAGCACATTCAGCTTCTGCGCCGTAGGATGAGTGGGCGCATACTGCTGTCTCTTGGACATGGCTTCGCTGATGGATTGCTGGCGGGATGCATGACTTGGAGGAGGAGGAGGAGGAGCAGGAGCGACAGAGGATGGGTGTGACGCACAGCTGCCTTCGGCTGAGGTGCTGGAGCCTTGGCTGGCAGAAATTGGGAGCTCACTTGGTGAGGAAGCAGACTGGACCACCCCTTGGGAGCCTCGGTTCTCCCAGGTCGTTTTATGGTGACGCATCATATGTTGACGCAGGGCCGTGGTGCCAACATTTGGACCCTGGCCACGCTTCACCTTTTGCCTACATATCTTGCATGTGGCCATGTTACCCTCCTGCGGATGCCTCAGGAAAAACTGCCACACTGCCGAGTAGCTACTTTTCCCACCCCCTGGCCTCACTGATTCACTGCTGCTGTTGCCAACTCCAGGAACCCCTGCTCCACTACCTCCCGATAAGGTAGACTGCCGCACAGCAGGTGCTCTACCCCGGCCCCGGCCCCGGCCGGCTCCAGCCTTTGGAATTGTGCCCCCATGCTGACTGCTACCACCTTGCTGCCTCAGCTGCTGACTCCGGGGCAACCTGCGCCCCTCTTCTCCTGATGATGACGATGAAGCCCCTTCATCACCCGGCTCCCAAGTGCGATCGGCTTCATCGTCATCATCATCATCATCACCGGGTTGTGGCTGTACGTCACTGATGTTCGTGGATTCGTCAACAGTGTCTGGCGCAGGAGCTGGAACGCTCGCAGCACCCACGACACTGTCCACATCACTATTTGTCTGCCTAGCTAAAGAAGCCACCTCCATTTCTTGGCTGGGCAGTAGCTGCTGACTGTCCTCCTGTATCTGATCGTCCTCCTCACTAAAGAGTGGAGCTGAACCCAAAGCATAGGATACGTCGCTGGGGGAGGGAACGGCGTAGGACAGAGGAAATGGGAGGACAGGGACTGCTCTCGGGGCATGCCAACTCAGGGTTGTGTCAGAGGAACCTACCGACCCTAGACTGGGGGTCTCAGATGTAAGTTGTGATGATGTTGTTGATGAGCGCGTCAGCCAATCTACCACGGCAGATGCGTTACTGGTGGAGACCCGACCGCTAGCAGATACTGGCAGATTAGGTCTCTCAGCGTGACTCCTGCTGCTACTGGCCCCCAGTCTGATGCGAGCTCTGCCTGCGGAATCTTGGCCTCTGCCACTCCTCTTTTCACTTCCAGGCACTTGTCTGCCCGACATAGTCTAACTGGCGTGGTAGTAGGTGATATTTTAAGAACCCCCAGGCAGCAGTGGGTCTATATAAAACAGAATATAATGCACACCAAAAGTGAGCAGTAACACTCAGCCTCCAACAGGCCTGCTTAGTGTAAATAGGAGAGCTGCTTAGTGTAAATAAAGAGGGGTATGCTATGTTACAGAATGGGATGCCTCAACAGAAGTGCACCTGGCAGGCAGCAGTAAGCCTATGCCCAGCAAAAGTGTCTTATAATATAAATATGATAAGAGCAAATGCTTATATGGTCTTAAACAGAGGCTGCTTTAGTCACAGAATGGGATGCCCTGGGCAGGAATGGACCTGGCAGGGTCCAGTAGGGCTTTGGCCAGCAAAAGTGTCTTTATCAGGCTAATTTCAAATATGATAAGAGCAAATGCTTATATGGTCTTAAACAGAGGCTGCTGTAGTCACAGAATGGGATGCCCCGGGCAGGAATCGAGCTGGCAGGGTCCAGTAGTGCTTTGGCCAGCAAAAGTGTCTTTATCAGGCCTAATTTCAAATATGATAAGAGCAAATGCTTATATGGTCTTAAACAGAGGCTGCTTTAGTCACAGAATGGGATGCCCTGGGCAGGAATGGACCTGGCAGGGTCCAGTAGGGCTTTGGCCAGCAAAAGTGTCTTTATCAGGCTAATTTCAAATATGATAAGAGCAAATGCTTATATGGTCTTAAACAGAGGCTGCTTTAGTCACAGAATGGGATGCCCTGGGCAGGAATCGACCTGGCAGGGTCCAGTAGTGCTTTGGCCAGCAAAAGTGTCTTTATCAGGCCTAATTTCAAATATGATAAGAGCAAATGCTTATATGGTCTTAAACAGAGGCTGCTTTAGTCACAGAATGGGATGCCCTGGGCAGGAATCGACCTGGCAGGGTCCAGTAGGGCTTTGGCCAGCAAAAGTGTCTTTATCAGGCCTAATTTCAAATATGATAAGAGCAAATGCTTATATGGTCTTAAACAGAGGCTGCTTTAGTCACAGAATGGGATGCCCTGGGCAGGAATCGACCTGGCAGGGTCCAGTAGGGCTTTGGCCAGCAAAAGTGTCTTTATCAGGCTAATTTCAAATATGATAAGAGCAAATGCTTATATGGTCTTAAACAGAGGCTGCTGTAGTCACAGAATGGGATGCCCCGGGCAGGAATCGAGCTGGCAGGGTCCAGTAGTGCTTTGGCCAGCAAAAGTGTCTTTATCAGGCCTAATTTCAAATATGATAAGAGCAAATGCTTATATGGTCTTAAACAGAGGCTGCTTTAGTCACAGAATGGGATGCCCCGGGCAGGAATCGAGCTGGCAGGGTCCAGTAGTGCTTTGGCCAGCAAAAGTGTCTTTATCAGGCTAATTTCAAATATGATAAGAGCAAATGCTTATATGGTCTTAAACAGAGGCTGCTGTAGTCACAGAATGGGATGCCCCGGGCAGGAATCGAGCTGGCAGGGTCCAGTAGGGCTTTGGCCAGCAAAAGTGTCTTTATCAGGCCTAATTTCAAATATGATAAGAGCAAATGCTTATATGGTCTTAAACAGAGGCTGCTTTAGTCACAGAATGGGATGCCCTGGGCAGGAATCGACCTGGCAGGGTCCAGTAGGGCTTTGGCCAGCAAAAGTGTCTTTATCAGGCTAATTTCAAATATGATAAGAGCAAATGCTTATATGGTCTTAAACAGAGGCTGCTTTAGTCACAGAATGGGATGCCCCGGGCAGGAATCGAGCTGGCAGGGTCCAGTAGTGCTTTGGCCAGCAAAAGTGTCTTTATCAGGCTAATTTCAAATATGATAAGAGCAAATGCTTATATGGTCTTAAACAGAGGCTGCTGTAGTCACAGAATGGGATGCCCCGGGCAGGAATCGAGCTGGCAGGGTCCAGTAGTGCTTTGGCCAGCAAAAGTGTCTTTATCAGGCCTAATTTCAAATATGATAAGAGCAAATGCTTATATGGTCTTAAACAGAGGCTGCTTTAGTCACAGAATGGGATGCCCCGGGCAGGAATCGAGCTGGCAGGGTCCAGTAGTGCTTTGGCCAGCAAAAGTGTCTTTATCAGGCTAATTTCAAATATGATAAGAGCAAATGCTTATATGGTCTTAAACAGAGGCTGCTGTAGTCACAGAATGGGATGCCCCGGGCAGGAATCGAGCTGGCAGGGTCCAGTAGGGCTTTGGCCAGCAAAAGTGTCTTTATCAGGCCTAATTTCAAATATGATAAGAGCAAATGCTTATATGGTCTTAAACAGAGGCTGCTTTAGTCATAGAATGGGATGCCCTGGGCAGGAATCGACCTGGCAGGGTCCAGTAGGGCTTTGGCCAGCAAAAGTGTCTTTATCAGGCTAATTTCAAATATGATAAGAGCAAATGCTTATATGGTCTTAAACAGAGGCTGCTTTAGTCACAGAATGGGATGCCCCGGGCAGGAATCGAGCTGGCAGGGTCCAGTAGTGCTTTGGCCAGCAAAAGTGTCTTTATCAGGCTAATTTCAAATATGATAAGAGCAAATGCTTATATGGTCTTAAACAGAGGCTGCTGTAGTCACAGAATGGGATGCCCCGGGCAGGAATCGAGCTGGCAGGGTCCAGTAGTGCTTTGGCCAGCAAAAGTGTCTTTATCAGGCTAATTTCAAATATGATAAGAGCAAATGCTTATATGGTCTTAAACAGAGGCTGCTGTAGTCACAGAATGGGATGCCCCGGGCAGGAATCGAGCTGGCAGGGTCCAGTAGTGCTTTGGCCAGCAAAAGTGTCTTTATCAGGCCTAATTTCAAATATGATAAGAGCAAATGCTTATATGGTCTTAAACAGAGGCTGCTTTAGTCACAGAATGGGATGCCCCGGGCAGGAATCGAGCTGGCAGGGTCCAGTAGTGCTTTGGCCAGCAAAAGTGTCTTTATCAGGCTAATTTCAAATATGATAAGAGCAAATGCTTATATGGTCTTAAACAGAGGCTGCTGTAGTCACAGAATGGGATGCCCCGGGCAGGAATCGAGCTGGCAGGGTCCAGTAGGGCTTTGGCCAGCAAAAGTGTCTTTATCAGGCCTAATTTCAAATATGATAAGAGCAAATGCTTATATGGTCTTAAACAGAGGCTGCTTTAGTCACAGAATGGGATGCCCCGGGCAGGAATCGAGCTGGCAGGGTCCAGTAGTGCTTTGGCCAGCAAAAGTGTCTTTATCAGGCTAATTTCAAATATGATAAGAGCAAATGCTTATATGGTCTTAAACAGAGGCTGCTGTAGTCACAGAATGGGATGCCCCGGGCAGGAATCGAGCTGGCAGGGTCCAGTAGGGCTTTGGCCAGCAAAAGTGTCTTTATCAGGCCTAATTTCAAATATGATAAGAGCAAATGCTTATATGGTCTTAAACAGAGGCTGCTTTAGTTACAGAATGGGATGCCCCGGGCAGGAATCGAGCTGGCAGGGTCCAGTAGTGCTTTGGCCAGCAAAAGTGTCTTTATCAGGCTAATTTCAAATATGATAAGAGCAAATGCTTATATGGTCTTAAACAGAGGCTGCTGTAGTCACAGAATGGGATGCCCCGGGCAGGAATCGACCTGGCAGGGTCCAGTAGGGCTTTGGCCAGCAAAAGTGTCTTTATCAGGCCTAATTTCAAATATGATAAGAGCAAATGCTTATATGGTCTTAAACAGAGGCTGCTTTAGTCACAGAATGGGATTCCCTGGGCAGGAATCGACCTGGCAGGGTCCAGTAGGGCTTTGGCCAGCAAAAGTGTCTTTATCAGGCTAATTTCAAATATGATAAGAGCAAATGCTTATATGGTCTTAAACAGAGGCTGCTTTAGTCACAGAATGGGATGCCCCGGGCAGGAATCGAGCTGGCAGGGTCCAGTAGTGCTTTGGCCAGCAAAAGTGTCTTTATCAGGCTAATTTCAAATATGATAAGAGCAAATGCTTATATGGTCTTAAACAGAGGCTGCTGTAGTCACAGAATGGGATGCCCCGGGCAGGAATCGAGCTGGCAGGGTCCAGTAGTGCTTTGGCCAGCAAAAGTGTCTTTATCAGGCCTAATTTCAAATATGATAAGAGCAAATGCTTATATGGTCTTAAACAGAGGCTGCTTTAGTCACAGAATGGGATGCCCCGGGCAGGAATCGAGCTGGCAGGGTCCAGTAGTGCTTTGGCCAGCAAAAGTGTCTTTATCAGGCTAATTTCAAATATGATAAGAGCAAATGCTTATATGGTCTTAAACAGAGGCTGCTGTAGTCACAGAATGGGATGCCCCGGGCAGGAATCGAGCTGGCAGGGTCCAGTAGTGCTTTGGCCAGCAAAAATGTCTTTATCAGGCCTAATTTCAAATATGATAAGAGCAAATGCTTATATGGTCTTAAACAGAGGCTGCTTTAGTCACAGAATGGGATGCCCTGGGCAGGAATCGACCTGGCAGGGTCCAGTAGGGCTTTGGCCAGCAAAAGTGTCTTTATCAGGCTAATTTCAAATATGATAAGAGCAAATGCTTATATGGTCTTAAACAGAGGCTGCTTTAGTCACAGAATGGGATGCCCCGGGCAGGAATCGAGCTGGCAGGGTCCAGTAGTGCTTTGGCCAGCAAAAGTGTCTTTATCAGGCTAATTTCAAATATGATAAGAGCAAATGCTTATATGGTCTTAAACAGAGGCTGCTGTAGTCACAGAATGGGATGCCCCGGGCAGGAATCGAGCTGGCAGGGTCCAGTAGTGCTTTGGCCAGCAAAAGTGTCTTTATCAGGCTAATTTCAAATATGATAAGAGCAAATGCTTATATGGTCTTAAACAGAGGCTGCTGTAGTCACAGAATGGGATGCCCCGGGCAGGAATCGAGCTGGCAGGGTCCAGTAGTGCTTTGGCCAGCAAAAGTGTCTTTATCAGGCCTAATTTCAAATATGATAAGAGCAAATGCTTATATGGTCTTAAACAGAGGCTGCTTTAGTCACAGAATGGGATGCCCCGGGCAGGAATCGAGCTGGCAGGGTCCAGTAGTGCTTTGGCCAGCAAAAGTGTCTTTATCAGGCTAATTTCAAATATGATAAGAGCAAATGCTTATATGGTCTTAAACAGAGGCTGCTGTAGTCACAGAATGGGATGCCCCGGGCAGGAATCGAGCTGGCAGGGTCCAGTAGGGCTTTGGCCAGCAAAAGTGTCTTTATCAGGCCTAATTTCAAATATGATAAGAGCAAATGCTTATATGGTCTTAAACAGAGGCTGCTTTAGTCACAGAATGGGATGCCCTGGGCAGGAATCGACCTGGCAGGGTCCAGTAGGGCTTTGGCCAGCAAAAGTGTCTTTATCAGGCTAATTTCAAATATGATAAGAGCAAATGCTTATATGGTCTTAAACAGAGGCTGCTTTAGTCATAGAATGGGATGCCCTGGGCAGGAATCGAGCTGGCAGGGTCCAGTAGTGCTTTGGCCAGCAAAAGTGTCTTTATCAGGCCTAATTTCAAATATGATAAGAGCAAATGCTTATATGGTCTTAAACAGAGGCTGCTTTAGTCACAGAATGGGATGCCCCGGGCAGGAATCGAGCTGGCAGGGTCCAGTAGTGCTTTGGCCAGCAAAAGTGTCTTTATCAGGCTAATTTCAAATATGATAAGAGCAAATGCTTATATGGTCTTAAACAGAGGCTGCTGTAGTCACAGAATGGGATGCCCCGGGCAGGAATCGAGCTGGCAGGGTCCAGTAGGGCTTTGGCCAGCAAAAGTGTCTTTATCAGGCCTAATTTCAAATATGATAAGAGCAAATGCTTATATGGTCTTAAACAGAGGCTGCTTTAGTCACAGAATGGGATGCCCTGGGCAGGAATCGACCTGGCAGGGTCCAGTAGGGCTTTGGCCAGCAAAAGTGTCTTTATCAGGCTAATTTCAAATATGATAAGAGCAAATGCTTATATGGTCTTAAACAGAGGCTGCTTTAGTCACAGAATGGGATGCCCCGGGCAGGAATCGAGCTGGCAGGGTCCAGTAGTGCTTTGGCCAGCAAAAGTGTCTTTATCAGGCTAATTTCAAATATGATAAGAGCAAATGCTTATATGGTCTTAAACAGAGGCTGCTGTAGTCACAGAATGGGATGCCCCGGGCAGGAATCGAGCTGGCAGGGTCCAGTAGTGCTTTGGCCAGCAAAAGTGTCTTTATCAGGCCTAATTTCAAATATGATAAGAGCAAATGCTTATATGGTCTTAAACAGAGGCTGCTGTAGTCACAGAATGGGATGCCCCGGGCAGGAATCGAGCTGGCAGGGTCCAGAAGGGCTTTGGCCAGCAAAAGTGTCTTTATCAGGCCTAATTTCAAATATGATAAGAGCAAATGCTTATATGGTCTTAAACAGAGGCTGCTTTAGTCACAGAATGGGATGCCCCGGGCAGGAATCGAGCTGGCAGGGTCCAGTAGTGCTTTGGCCAGCAAAAGTGTCTTTATCAGGCTAATTTCAAATATGATAAGAGCAAATGCTTATATGGTCTTAAACAGAGGCTGCTGTAGTCACAGAATGGGATGCCCTGGGCAGGAATCGACCTGGCAGGGTCCAGTAGGGCTTTGGCAAGCAAAAGTGTCTTTATCAGGCTAATTTCAAATATGATAAGAGCAAATGCTTATATGGTCTTAAACAGAGGCTGCTTTAGTCACAGAATGGGATGCCCCGGGCAGGAATCGAGCTGGCAGGGTCCAGTAGTGCTTTGGCCAGCAAAAGTGTCTTTATCAGGCTAATTTCAAATATGATAAGAGCAAATGCTTATATGGTCTTAAACAGAGGCTGCTGTAGTCACAGAATGGGATGCCCCGGGCAGGAATCGAGCTGGCAGGGTCCAGTAGTGCTTTGGCCAGCAAAAGTGTCTTTATCAGGCCTAATTTCAAATATGATAAGAGCAAATGCTTATATGGTCTTAAACAGAGGCTGCTGTAGTCACAGAATGGGATGCCCCGGGCAGGAATCGAGCTGGCAGGGTCCAGTAGTGCTTTGGCCAGCAAAAGTGTCTTTATCAGGCCTAATTTCAAATATGATAAGAGCAAATGCTTATATGGTCTTAAACAGAGGCTGCTGTAGTCACAGAATGGGATGCCCCGGGCAGGAATCGAGCTGGCAGGGTCCAGTAGGGCTTTGGCCAGCAAAAGTGTCTTTATCAGGCCTAATTTCAAATATGATAAGAGCAAATGCTTATATGGTCTTAAACAGAGGCTGCTTTAGTCACAGAATGGGATGCCCCGGGCAGGAATCGAGCTGGCAGGGTCCAGTAGTGCTTTGGCCAGCAAAAGTGTCTTTATCAGGCTAATTTCAAATATGATAAGAGCAAATGCTTATATGGTCTTAAACAGAGGCTGCTTTAGTCACAGAATGGGATGCCCTGGGCAGGAATCGACCTGGCAGGGTCCAGTAGGGCTTTGGCCAGCAAAAGTGTCTTTATCAGGCTAATTTCAAATATGATAAGAGCAAATGCTTATATGGTCTTAAACAGAGGCTGCTTTAGTCACAGAATGGGATGCCCCGGGCAGGAATCGAGCTGGCAGGGTCCAGTAGTGCTTTGGCCAGCAAAAGTGTCTTTATCAGGCTAATTTCAAATATGATAAGAGCAAATGCTTATATGGTCTTAAACAGAGGCTGCTGTAGTCACAGAATGGGATGCCCCGGGCAGGAATCGAGCTGGCAGGGTCCAGTAGTGCTTTGGCCAGCAAAAGTGTCTTTATCAGGCCTAATTTCAAATATGATAAGAGCAAATGCTTATATGGTCTTAAACAGAGGCTGCTTTAGTCACAGAATGGGATGCCCCGGGCAGGAATCGAGCTGGCAGGGTCCAGTAGTGCTTTGGCCAGCAAAAGTGTCTTTATCAGGCTAATTTCAAATATGATAAGAGCAAATGCTTATATGGTCTTAAACAGAGGCTGCTGTAGTCACAGAATGGGATGCCCCGGGCAGGAATCGAGCTGGCAGGGTCCAGTAGGGCTTTGGCCAGCAAAAGTGTCTTTATCAGGCCTAATTTCAAATATGATAAGAGCAAATGCTTATATGGTCTTAAACAGAGGCTGCTTTAGTCACAGAATGGGATGCCCTGGGCAGGAATCGACCTGGCAGGGTCCAGTAGGGCTTTGGCCAGCAAAAGTGTCTTTATCAGGCTAATTTCAAATATGATAAGAGCAAATGCTTATATGGTCTTAAACAGAGGCTGCTTTAGTCACAGAATGGGATGCCCCGGGCAGGAATCGAGCTGGCAGGGTCCAGTAGTGCTTTGGCCAGCAAAAGTGTCTTTATCAGGCTAATTTCAAATATGATAAGAGCAAATGCTTATATGGTCTTAAACAGAGGCTGCTGTAGTCACAGAATGGGATGCCCCGGGCAGGAATCGAGCTGGCAGGGTCCAGTAGTGCTTTGGCCAGCAAAAGTGTCTTTATCAGGCTAATTTCAAATATGATAAGAGCAAATGCTTATATGGTCTTAAACAGAGGCTGCTGTAGTCACAGAATGGGATGCCCCGGGCAGGAATCGAGCTGGCAGGGTCCAGTAGTGCTTTGGCCAGCAAAAGTGTCTTTATCAGGCCTAATTTCAAATATGATAAGAGCAAATGCTTATATGGTCTTAAACAGAGGCTGCTTTAGTCACAGAATGGGATGCCCCGGGCAGGAATCGAGCTGGCAGGGTCCAGTAGTGCTTTGGCCAGCAAAAGTGTCTTTATCAGGCTAATTTCAAATATGATAAGAGCAAATGCTTATATGGTCTTAAACAGAGGCTGCTGTAGTCACAGAATGGGATGCCCCGGGCAGGAATCGAGCTGGCAGGGTCCAGTAGGGCTTTGGCCAGCAAAAGTGTCTTTATCAGGCCTAATTTCAAATATGATAAGAGCAAATGCTTATATGGTCTTAAACAGAGGCTGCTTTAGTCACAGAATGGGATGCCCTGGGCAGGAATCGACCTGGCAGGGTCCAGTAGGGCTTTGGCCAGCAAAAGTGTCTTTATCAGGCTAATTTCAAATATGATAAGAGCAAATGCTTATATGGTCTTAAACAGAGGCTGCTTTAGTCACAGAATGGGATGCCCCGGGCAGGAATCGAGCTGGCAGGGTCCAGTAGTGCTTTGGCCAGCAAAAGTGTCTTTATCAGGCTAATTTCAAATATGATAAGAGCAAATGCTTATATGGTCTTAAACAGAGGCTGCTGTAGTCACAGAATGGGATGCCCCGGGCAGGAATCGAGCTGGCAGGGTCCAGTAGGGCTTTGGCCAGCAAAAGTGTCTTTATCAGGCCTAATTTCAAATATGATAAGAGCAAATGCTTATATGGTCTTAAACAGAGGCTGCTTTAGTCACAGAATGGGATGCCCTGGGCAGGAATCGACCTGGCAGGGTCCAGTAGGGCTTTGGCCAGCAAAAGTGTCTTTATCAGGCTAATTTCAAATATGATAAGAGCAAATGCTTATATGGTCTTAAACAGAGGCTGCTTTAGTCACAGAATGGGATGCCCCGGGCAGGAATCGAGCTGGCAGGGTCCAGTAGTGCTTTGGCCAGCAAAAGTGTCTTTATCAGGCTAATTTCAAATATGATAAGAGCAAATGCTTATATGGTCTTAAACAGAGGCTGCTGTAGTCACAGAATGGGATGCCCCGGGCAGGAATCGAGCTGGCAGGGTCCAGTAGTGCTTTGGCCAGCAAAAGTGTCTTTATCAGGCCTAATTTCAAATATGATAAGAGCAAATGCTTATATGGTCTTAAACAGAGGCTGCTTTAGTCACAGAATGGGATGCCCCGGGCAGGAATCGAGCTGGCAGGGTCCAGTAGTGCTTTGGCCAGCAAAAGTGTCTTTATCAGGCTAATTTCAAATATGATAAGAGCAAATGCTTATATGGTCTTAAACAGAGGCTGCTGTAGTCACAGAATGGGATGCCCCGGGCAGGAATCGAGCTGGCAGGGTCCAGTAGGGCTTTGGCCAGCAAAAGTGTCTTTATCAGGCCTAATTTCAAATATGATAAGAGCAAATGCTTATATGGTCTTAAACAGAGGCTGCTTTAGTCACAGAATGGGATGCCCTGGGCAGGAATCGACCTGGCAGGGTCCAGTAGGGCTTTGGCCAGCAAAAGTGTCTTTATCAGGCTAATTTCAAATATGATAAGAGCAAATGCTTATATGGTCTTAAACAGAGGCTGCTTTAGTCACAGAATGGGATGCCCCGGGCAGGAATCGAGCTGGCAGGGTCCAGTAGTGCTTTGGCCAGCAAAAGTGTCTTTATCAGGCTAATTTCAAATATGATAAGAGCAAATGCTTATATGGTCTTAAACAGAGGCTGCTGTAGTCACAGAATGGGATGCCCCGGGCAGGAATCGAGCTGGCAGGGTCCAGTAGTGCTTTGGCCAGCAAAAGTGTCTTTATCAGGCCTAATTTCAAATATGATAAGAGCAAATGCTTATATGGTCTTAAACAGAGGCTGCTTTAGTCACAGAATGGGATGCCCCGGGCAGGAATCGAGCTGGCAGGGTCCAGTAGTGCTTTGGCCAGCAAAAGTGTCTTTATCAGGCTAATTTCAAATATGATAAGAGCAAATGCTTATATGGTCTTAAACAGAGGCTGCTGTAGTCACAGAATGGGATGCCCCGGGCAGGAATCGAGCTGGCAGGGTCCAGTAGGGCTTTGGCCAGCAAAAGTGTCTTTATCAGGCCTAATTTCAAATATGATAAGAGCAAATGCTTATATGGTCTTAAACAGAGGCTGCTTTAGTCACAGAATGGGATGCCCTGGGCAGGAATCGACCTGGCAGGGTCCAGTAGGGCTTTGGCCAGCAAAAGTGTCTTTATCAGGCTAATTTCAAATATGATAAGAGCAAATGCTTATATGGTCTTAAACAGAGGCTGCTTTAGTCACAGAATGGGATGCCCCGGGCAGGAATCGAGCTGGCAGGGTCCAGTAGTGCTTTGGCCAGCAAAAGTGTCTTTATCAGGCTAATTTCAAATATGATAAGAGCAAATGCTTATATGGTCTTAAACAGAGGCTGCTGTAGTCACAGAATGGGATGCCCCGGGCAGGAATCGAGCTGGCAGGGTCCAGTAGTGCTTTGGCCAGCAAAAGTGTCTTTATCAGGCCTAATTTCAAATATGATAAGAGCAAATGCTTATATGGTCTTAAACAGAGGCTGCTTTAGTCACAGAATGGGATGCCTCACAGCAGACTTAAGATCAGTTCAGTATATATGCACAGTTAGTTACTATAAGCAGCCTGAAAACGCTAACAAAGGCTGGATGAAAAAAAAAAAATCTCCCTGTCAGCCAGCTCCGTTTTTCCTACCTTTCCCTGGCTTTCTGTCTGTCTCCTGTCTGTCTCCTGCCTGTCTCCTGCCTGTCTCCAGCCTGTCCCTGTCTGTCCCTGTCTCCAGCCTGTCTAACTGCCTCAGCTACACAGCGTTCTGTCTGTCTGTCACGAATGCAATAGAGAAATGAGGAAAAGCAAGATGGCCGCCGTTAAATACCGCTGTGTGACGTCACCGGGCTTGCTGGCTGCTGATAGGCTGCATGTGACTGCCCCAGCTTGCACTGGCGCGGGATACATGTCCAGACATGTCCCGTCCGCCATCTTAGAATGCCTGTAATGTAAATGAATGGATGTTAAAGGAAAACTTCGAGTGATCGAATCGCGGGGAAATTCGGATTCGATCCGAATCGAATTTTTCCTGAAATTCGGATCGAATCCGGGTTCGTCCGGATCGATTCGCTCATCCCTAATGCCTATGCTTCAGGTATGTGTGACCTGACAACATGTTAATCCTAACAATAATGTAATTGTATAATGTAGTAACTTTTTGGAATATTTTTTGAGGGGTTCTTTTTTTCTCCCCTCAACACAGATAAGCGTCCTCCCCTGGGCAAATGTGGGAAGGGTATCCTCCCCCGCACAAGAGTGGTGGGCTCGGATAAGTCTACGGGGGAGGGTCCCTCTCACCAGTCCTATCTAGAGGACCCAGGGGAGGAAGGGGATGACACCCCAGAGGAGCGTGCTGCTGGGGGGAGGGCAGTATGGAGCCTCAGCTCCTCAAATTCGGACTCAGTTGAGTCTCTAAACCCTAGTGCCCACTCTCAAGTGGGGAGTCCAAGTGGGGAGGAGGACATGGACTCGCCCACACTCCCTCAAGTATCAGAAAGTGAGAGGGAGGAGGGTGGGCCATTGGTTTTGGGATCTTCTGGCCCGAATGTGAGAAGTAGAGGCTCCACGCCTCCTCCCCAGAGTCCTCCCTGGGCTACCAGTGGCAGTTCATCCCCTGGTGAGTGCATTTCTAATTGTTGTTTGTCTGTTCCAGGTTGAATATGTGCATAGTCAAATATCCTGTGCCATCATTATCTGTTTTTCAGGGAATCATAGAGCCAGCACCTCCAGCAGCTATGCGCCAGATGTTGCACTCAGGCATAGTTGTGGTAAGTGTTTTTTGTTAACACTCACATGGTGTATGTAATATTAGAAACTACATAGATATGTTTGATAGTGCTACATAGCATTAGATTGTAGCGCAAATTTCATACATTTCATTAACACAACTCCAGTTCCTGACAAATACAAGCCCCACATATTTAATATTTGAGTCATTACAGCATGCTGCTGCATTGCAAATGTGTTAGCAAATGTTTTAGTATTTTCCAAACACATGTGCCAGCTTCAAAACTAAATATGTGGATGTCAAGGTTAAAGCTTGAATGTGGGAAACACTGGGAATGTGTGCCAAAAATGGTATTGTTTGCTCCATGTGGCCTAAAATAAATTATCCATCTGACCTTATGAACCAATAAATCTGCTAAGATCTTTGAAACATGTGTCAAACCATGTTAGCAAGATTTGCAGGAGACCAAAAACACGTGGATGTAGAAGAATAATATTCAGGGCACAAGCTTATGACATTTGTGGTGGTGTTTTTGTCTCCCCAGATGTTTCCACGCAGACGGACCCTGTCACCATACTCCCCACCCCAGGTCCAGGAACCACAGAAGCATGGTCCCTAGCCACAGCTGCGATGGTGAGTACAATTACTTGATTGCCAGACATACTTTGTCTAAGGGGAAAGGTCATTATGTGGTTAATTAGCAAACATGTAGATGTAATTTGGCCCACCCACAATCAGAAATGCATGTATGCATGCTAGATTGTTGCCTCCCCTTTGTTTAAACGTAAAAACATAATACATTTTGCCTGTGAGTGTGTTTGTTCACTAACAAACTCAATCAATCTTTATTTTATGAACTATCATATGAATAGCAGAAGGATTTGTTTATTTAGTATAATGGACATGAGTACTTTAGGCAAACCGCCAAAACAATGTCCACAATCTTAAGTAGGCATAACATTTTTTAAAGAGGGGATGTCAATATATAGGGTAGTGCATAAAAATGCACATGTAAGCCCCAAAAATGAAGGTCATGTAACCTGATAATTCAATACTAATTTTAGCCTAATGTGAATTATGTGGCCACATAATGAGTCACAACTATTACATTGTAATTAATATGCTTAAGTTTGGATCCTTCCCCACACTAATGAGGGTTTTTACGCACTACAGCTTGTATTAATGAGCATCGCAGACTGTGGCAGTATGTCTGGCGGACCTGATCTCTGCTGCTGGGGAAGAAGAAACAGCCATAATGGGGGGGGTATGGGTTTGGCCTTTTTTAAAAGATTAAACCTCGTTATCCGTTTAAAACTTGAAGTGTGTCTTGACGTTTACACCTTAGGTAAAGTGTACAACAACCCATTATTTTGGTCATTCTGTAAAACATTGTTAGGCCTTAAATTTTGAACGCATTGTAATGTTTCCTAAATAATTACAGTATTAATTTTTGCAAACCATTCACATATCTAGATATAGAGAGGTCTTAGTGTGTGGGTTCTTAGCTATGTAATTAGTTACAATACACAAATTATTGTATTTTTTCAAAGATTTATTACATCACAAAAAGTAAAACCACATTGTAACAGCATTGGATTTGACACAGAAAAATAATAATTAGTCCCTTGGTGGCCTGGGTGGTGCCGACTCATTGTTAGGGGCGGTGTTGGGGGACAACAGTGCAGTAAAAAAAATAGACTGCTGCTGTATTAGCTGATGTAACAACAACAAAGTTTGGTCCTGGCACTCTAGAGATTGTTGGATGCCGTGCATCATTTGTTGGATGGCTTGCATCATTTCAGACTGTTGGTGGTTTCTCAAATCTCTAACTTCTTGTCTCAGGTCCCGAATTTGTTGTTGGTCCACCAGAGATTGGCTTTCCAATGCCGCAATGCGCTCCTGAGTTCCATCACGCAGCTGTTGGTGACTGTAGGCCTCCAGCATCCTGCCCCCTAGCTCATACAGGTCGGCACTTGTGGGGGCACCTCGGGCAGTTGGTTGTTGCGCAGGCTAAAACATAAAACCAAATATTATTTTCCAGATTGAATTTAGCAGATAAATCAAAACCGCATACATCTATAGTTACATTATCATGTACCGTAGGTTCTGCCTCTGGAGCCTGGCCACATGGGACTTGTGAGGAGGGCACATCCTGGGTTGCCGCAAACAATTCCTTCTACGATCAAAGTATGTTGTATGTTACATGGGGGAACCTGATTGTCACAAAAACATGTAACCGTTGGAAAACTATAACCAATTCATCAATGGTACCTGAGTGTGCTCCTCCTCAAATAGTACAGGTGTCTGGCTGCCAGAAAGGGGCAAATCGTCATCTGAGAGTGGCGGCAACATCGCATATGCTAATTAGAAAAGTCCTGTTATTTGTTAGGTTAATAATGTGGGTCCATTTAGTCAAACCAGTATAGAGGCAATACCTGTCCAAAGTAACCCATTGGCCAATACACACACCCTTGTCAATTTTGAGATATTAGGAAGAAAGCTGTTTGTTTAATCAACACGAATAAGTCATTGTGTCAACATATAGCATAATCACATATATAAGAACACACATACCCGCCACATCTGAGATGTCCAGACTTAGGCCATCACTAGAGCTTTGCCCTACAAAAACATTGTTCAGAACAAATGTCAAGAGCCACACCACATTTCTGGTCAAACAACATTGAAAACAACAAAACACATTCTTACCCTCATCCCTGGCAGCCGCGCGGTGAAGGGCCCTTTCAGGACAAGCACTTCCTGTATTCTGGCCTAAAATAAAGCAGAATGGATATAATTAGCACCTCCCATAGTATTTTTAATGACATTTTTTGACAATAGCAGCTTAACAAAACAACATGTATAATGCATTTCCATCATTTGTAAAAGGATCTGGTTGTTGCACAAACCTAAACAACTATCCATTTGGGAAAGTAAGGTATCAGGGTTTGGCATTTTAACATATGAAAGATACACATTGTTACCCAAAAACCACAAAGGATACAGTGTGCTTTGCAACACACACCAACAGGGTCCTGAAGGCCTGCAACACAGGAAGTGGGGTCCAAAGATGAAGCAGGGACTTGCCCTACAATTACAAACCATGATTGAGAGACATTCACACATTTATATTACCTAAACCCAAGCCAGGTTGGTACATGCACTTACTGGCATCCAAAGAGTAGGTAGCCTCATGAGGAGATGCTGGTGCCATTCTGAGGGCATCTATGATAATCAAAAGTAAATAATTATGCATTGTTAATGTGTCCAATTTTTTTTTTAAATATATATATAAGATACAGACTGTTTACCTTCAACAGCAGACTGCGTTAAGGTTGAGGCTGGGGGAAGGGCAGGATTCTGGGTCACCTCATCACCCGACTCCTGAGAGTCCTCATGTGCCACTATGCATCAAGCCAGAAAAATGTTTAGACAAAAGGACATAGCTAAAATCTAATACTTACCATGACCTAATTTTCTTATGAGAAATGTAACAACATGATTATCAACAATCACTTTCCAGATCCAGTGTACCTTCACCCCAACCTGTGGTGTCATCCCCAGCATCCACCCCCTGCAGCCGACATAGTAGAATCTTGCACTTCAGCATCTCCTCATATGGCCTGTATTTACTCTTTGGACCCTGCTTTGTCCCACTGTCTAAAAGTAGATCATTCTTCATCTTTTCCATAAGGGCCCTTTGCAAAGTGTAGAAGCCTTTCTACATAACCCAGAATTTGGCTCCATCCTGTAGCTGCACACACCACCAAACAACTCACACACAAGGACGCATGCAACCTACAGAATGGCAACAAATGCTGAATGTGTATGCCACAATTTATGTGCTTTAGGAAACCAATCACAAACAGGCCCAGTTAATTGATTGACACATACTCTACAGGTGTTTGGAGATACATCTTGACTCCAATGAATGATGTTTCTGGAAAACGTGTTGCAGTCAGTAAAGTAATTAATTAGCTAATTAACAATCCACATAGACATTTTTAAGTAATGGGATCCATGGCTCTTAACAACATTGGAAATGGTGTCCCAAAAACGGCTATTTAAATTTTGAACAGCGTACCTTTGATTGGACAAAAGATGTCTGTGCAACCAGATCCGCTAAAGTACGCTAGTATGCAAGCGCTAGGCGTTTCCGCCACATCTGTGGTAAGCTAATTACAGACCAGAAACTGCTAAGAAACGCAAGAGGTGGCTAAGCGGACCAGTCCTTTGGATAAGTTAAGTATAAATTCAGAATACTTTAAGCATTCTTTTCATGATACACTGTGGCAAAGGCTGTGGTGTTTGTTGGTACTTTGCCCTAGCTGGCACAAACTGGCTTGCTGTGTTTATTGATTACTGTCTGTGGCTTTGTTGAGGTTTTCTGGCATCAGTGCTGTTTCTTTTGGAGATTTGTTTTGGTGGCATCTGCAAATATTGTGTAGCATACTGCAAGTGTGGATTGTTTGGGGACCTTTTGTGGGTTGTGCAGCAACTCCCCTCTTGGTTGTGCCAAACTTTGAAAGCATACTTTCAGCAGCCTGATGGTTCTAACCACTATACATCTGGTTTTGTGGTGAGCTGCATTTGTGTGATTGTTTGAGAATTGTGATTGTGTATGTGGAGTGGTTGTGTGTGTGTTGATATTGTTTTTTTTTTTTTTTTGGTGCAATGCCTGAGCTATTGCCAGTGATTGTGAGATGGATGAGAGGGTGATGTTTGGGTTATGGATGTATTGTTGTGGCAGCATACAGGAAGGTCAGGAGTCAAGGGAGGAGGGTGCTGTGAGGCTTAGGGCATCCGGATCCTTTGGAATCCGCCTCTCTGTATGGGATTTAAGTGACGAGCAGATCAGAAGTCATTTTTGTCTGAATCATGCAGCACTATAGTCCCTGTATGATCAGATTAAGACCAAAATGGATCGATCCACACCAGACGCACCCATTCAATCCCTGGCATAGTTCGCCTATGTGCCATGCTAAATATTGTGGCACGGGGGAATTTCCAGGCAACCTCTGCCCTCCTCAGCGGGATCAGCCAGGCTACAATGAGCCGCATATTTTACCAGGTAGTCCTGGCTATTTGCGACCTTATTCCTGTTTATATCAAATTTCCTGAGGACGAGGAGGAGGTTGCCAATATAAAACGTGTGTTCTACCGCATGGGAGGGATCCCTAATGTGCTAGGGTGCATGGATGGTACACATATCCCTTTCTGCCCTCCCCGTGCACAGGAGCTGCATTATAGAAATCATAAACAGTTCCATTCAATGAACGTCATGGTAGTGTGTGACCATGACATGAAGCTGCGGACTGTGAGATCTGGCTTCCCCGGCTCATGCCATGATTCTTACGTGCTCCAGCAATCAGTCCTGGGCCGGAAGTTTGAGAACAATGAAATGCCGCCTGGCTGGCTACTGGGTAATTAATAATCCTTGACATAATTACAAGTTTGATATGTGGCCTAGTAAATTGCCAAACTAGATAACAGAAGCTTTAATGTATACATTATGTTCATGGTACTTGACTAATTGCTCTCTCTCAATTTGATTATTCAACAGCGGACAAGGGATATGGGCAGAAAACGTGGCTAATGACTCCGGTCATAACCCCACAGTCCACTGCCCAAGTAGGATACAATGCAGCACATCGCAAAACCAGATGCATTGTGGAAAGAACCATCGGCCTGCTTAAAGCACGCTTTCTCTGTTTGGCACGCCCAGGAGGAGAGATGTTGTACAGTCCACAAAAGGTCTCCAAAATCATCCTCGCATGCTGTGTCCAACACAATATTTGCATATGTCACCGAATCGAACCCCCCGAGGAAACACTGGTGCCAGAAGTCCCCAACATGGCCGCAGACAGTCACGAGGACACTCAGACTGGGTTTGAGCGACGGGAAAGCATGATTACCTATTTTTTTTTGGTAAGCTAGGTCACCTTATCTATACTACAACTACTGTACTACAGGGCCCTTCAAATCATTACTTGACAAATATGTGGTTGGTCTCTAATTATTACCCAGAAAAATGTGTAGCTTAAAGTAATTTAAAAACAAAATATGGGGGTGGAAGTTGATATGAATAAAGCAAAAGTAGCTTGCTTTCAATCTCTAAAGTTTAAGGGTGTTTGTTATGTAATTAAATTCAACCACAACAAACAAAGGGGATTTAGTAAAATATATTTTGAAGCAACAACATTAACTAGCTACACTTTTTTTTCTCATTTTAGGCACCATGAACATGGCCAGACCTGTTTTTTTATTTTATATTAAACCAAATATCTGCTTAAATAAATACAAAAAAAAAAAAAAGGTTTCCATGTGTTATTTGTATAATGTTAGATCACATTTCCTAATTTTACACATTGATTTCTATACAACAGCAAAGAAACGCTCAGGCGCAGTATTGAATACGGTGTAACAACTCAACAGCGCCTTTAAAGCACATCTAAAACATCATATTCAACATTGGCAGCGTGATTCCCAATAACGACAGGTAGCGACTGAGAAGCCCTGGAATAGCGACTGACAGCTGACCGTGGCGGCCACTAGCGGTCGCTAATAGCGCCGTAATACAGACGCCCATCTGTCGCTACCTGGCGTTAGTGATGAATCAGCCTGCCCAAGCCTTAATAATCCAGGGGATTACACAGAAGCTTATCAAGGATAGACCAGGGAGACACTTGTGGACATCAGAGTATGGGCTGAGGCATCACACAGACTGCATAGGGATGAGCCAGACAATCACACAGTCAAGATGCATATGAACAGCAGACAAAGGCTGATAACAAAGGCTTTAAAAAAAAGGGGCAGTTGTGGCCTAGAGGTAAGGGGAGCGGACTTGTGACCGGAGGGTGGCAGGTATGAATCCCAGTTCTGGGACATGACTGAAGTTCTCTTGAGCAAGGCACCTAACCCCCCAACTGCTCCCCGGGCGCCGTAATTAGGGCAGCCCACCACTCCGGGCATGTGTACACTCACTGCACGGATGGGTTAAATGTGGAGGACGAATTCCTATGTGTGCGCAAGCATACAATCTCCATCTATGCATTTTTTTTTATCTTAAAAATTAAAAGAAAAAAAAAATAACACAAGCAGTCAATACAATGTATTTACCATGCCATCTTGCAAGTGGAGGCAGAACAGTTGTAGGGTCCTGGTGAATAATTCAAAATGAGACCCTATTATACATAGACCTTTGACTGTGCTACTAAAACGTATGTAGCTATGTAATATAATGTAGTGTGCATGCCCAACTGTTATATGTAATAAAGAGATGGAACAGCCATGATGCAGCTGACTAGCCCATCTATCTGTCTAACTGTTACTTTGATGCCTCCTCCCTCTGCCAGTCATTGTACTGGTTACCCATTTCACTATAGGAATCAGTTTAAATTACTCAGTCTAGCAAACAAAGCTCTCCACAGCGCTGCACCCCCCTCTCCACATGTCTTTTCTAATCTCTGACTACAGCCTTACCCAGCCTTACGCTCTTCTAACAATCTACTGTACATCTAACATCCACCTTAGTCCCCCTCCTACCTACAATACTTCTCTCAAGCTGCAGCAATTAGCTGGCATGCACATTCCTATTCCTTTTAGGTTGGCCTACCACAATCAAGTCTTTTTTTCTAACCCATATTCATCATTTTGCTGAACCTGATCATTATAAAACACTATGCAACACACAGTTTGCAAAAAAGGCACTAAATCAGGTTGTGTCCCATACAGCTTGTACATACTTTTATTTTTGCAAAAATGGTGGGGCCAGGGCCGACGCCAGCACAGAGCAAACCTGGGCCATTGCCAGGGCCCCTGGCATCTTCAGGGGCCCACTCAGGTTCACATTTGGCTGTAGTATTATTTTACAGGCTGGCCTCAGCAACAGGGGATGATCATCAACAATGGAGAACGTGGAATGGAATAGAAGGCAATTGATGGAAGCTCAGAAGGTGGCAAGAACCAGGTGACGACTGATGGGGTCATTAGTGGCAGAGTAGCAAACAGTAAGGGCTGAAGGGTGTTTGGTGGCAGTAGAGAATGCAACAAGGACTAGAGGATGATTGGTGGCTATAGGGGAGGCAATAAGGATGGGAGGGTGATTGGTAGCTATAGGGAAGGCAACAAGGACTAGAGAATGATTGGTGGCTATAGGGAAGGCAATAACGAATGGAGGGAGATCAGCAGCAGATTTGTGGCAGTGGAGCTGAAAGGTGACATCATGTGACACACTACTTTGGGGCCCACTAAGACTCTCTTGCCCAAGGGCCCCCACAAGCCTGGAGCCGGCCTTGGGTGGAGCAATGGTAAAAAGCACTTTATTCTTCTCTTAGATTGTAAGCTTGCCAGCAGAGCCCTCATTCATTTTGTTTCAATTACTTACCCATGTTGTTACTATGTTATTTATTACACTGTTTGTACATGAACCCTCTGATTGTAAAGCACTGTGGAATATTGGTGCTATATATAAAGCTTTATTATATAATAATCTTTATTATATAAAGATAATTATTATTATGATCAGCTTCTGGATGTCATGTGCCCTAATAGGATTATTACTGCTTCGCCCTCTGTAAATACCCCTTTGCTTTCAAGTCAAAAATAGATCAACTCAACTTTATCATAATTTTTTTTCTTTAAAATTATATTTTGTTTAAGGATGCTAAAGGTAAAGACCTGTTTCAAAGGCATTTTTGAAAGTGTATGTTATTGTGTGCCAAAATGATGTCCTTAAGGTGCTTAGCTCATCTAGTAATTTTTTTCTCTTATGTTATGGAAGCAGTTTTCACTAACTGCAATCTGTTGTTATTGGCAACAGATTGAGCCCTGTACACACAGAACACTGCTGCTATGGCCTCTTCTGAGTTGAGGATGCTCACTCAAGCTTACATGTGCCCAGCAGCAGCGATTTGTGCACCTTGAGGACATGTTTTGGCACACAATAATACAGACGGCCCTCTATATTCACGGGGGGGGGGGGGGGGGGGTTAGGGGAATTGCATAGTCGCAAATATGAAAAATAAGAATTCCCAAATAAACCCCCAAAAAACAGAGAAGGCACTGTAGGTACACACTACAGAGAAGGGTGAGTGCAGGGCAGGGAGGGGTTTTCCAAAGTAAAAGCTCTTACCGCACCCTCAGCAGTTCGGACCTTGGGCGCCACCATCATCTTTCAGCATTAAGTACTATGCTTGGCTCCATCTGCACTGGGCACGGCTCTGCCTGCCCATTCATTTTAATGGGTGAGCTGGAGTGCACAAAGTGCAGGAAATAGCGCTCTGTGATGGGTGAGGTAAGGTGGCATTAGGTGGTGGTCGCATAAGGTGGTAAGGCATTCGCGAGTAACCAAAACCGTGAATACCGGACCCCCAAATGCGGCGACTAGGCTGTATACACTTTCAAATATGTAATTGCAAGTGAGTTTTCCCTTTAAACATTAGGAAGCTTGCATATAATATTTACATAATCTGAGTAATTATTACAGCTTAATAATTTATGAATGTAGTATTGTATGTCAGGTGTTAATAAATGCAGAGTAAATTCTAGATGATAATTTATTTGACCTAAATCTAGAATGTTAAAATAAATCACACCGCTGATTTTATCGCCTGGTTTAAACACTTCTTAAATACTTCCAAGCATAATAAAAAATGATTTCTATAAGTGTGTGCTTAAAAGGGAGTGAGTAGGTCACGAAGTAACTCTGACCTTAACCACAATAACATTTCGATTGCCTAACCTTTACATTGGGTATTTCCAGAGAGTTGGATGATTATCACTGTATCTCTCTAAAAAGCAATATCCTTTTCCATAATGTTGTAATAAAAATGGTTAGTGGAAAAGGGGAAACATAAATTAGATTTATGACTACCCCGCTGATAAAATCAATTTCAAAGATTCACATTGGACATTTGTTTTTTTTAGTGATATGAGTTCTGTCTAAAAAATAGATGTTATTTTATTTCTTTAAATTCAGTTGATATTGTTTCCTTGCTACTTTATAAAAAAAATTAAAAATAAATGACAAAAGTGTAGCAGCCTGTGTTTCTGAAACTGATTGCATAAAATAAACTTACTGTGCCAAAGCTTTAAAGCTATTCAAAAGTATGTTTTAAGAGTGACATGCTTTAATACTATGTTGTGAAAAGATCTCATTAGTCAAATTGTTTCTAAAATGTGTAATGTGCTATCCAGTTCTTATAGACATCTATCCATTTACTATTACACCATTACTACTACTACACCACAAGTGGTCATTTTTACTGCACCCACGTGTTTGTGTTTAGACTTGTAGCTTAGTTTTCAACTCTATTGTTTTCTGGTAGATATATGGCCCAGTACTTTTCTGCCGGGCTTGAGCTGATAGTGGTGCTGGACATAGTTACATAGTTAATACGGTTGAAAAAAGACATATGTCCATCAAGTTCAACCAAGGGTGTTGGGGTAGGGAAAGTTATTTTTTATTTATTTTTTACTGATCATCTAATAGTACCTGTTAATGTTATTTTCTTCTGAATAGGAAACAAATCATTTTTTGAAGCTGCCAAGCTTCTGTGGGAGGTTATTCCACAGAAAAATTGATCGTCGCCTCTGGAGATTACATTTCTTTTTTTGCCAGCCCCCTTGTCTTTAGAGAGGACTTGATCTGAAATAGTGTTTCCCCATATGTTTTGTATTGCCCATTTATATATTTATACAAGTTAATCATGTCCCCCTCTGTCATCTCCTCTCAAGACTAAACAGATTTAATTCTTGTAATCATAACTAAGATTCTTCATTCCTCTTATCAGTTTGGTGGCTCTCCTCTGCATCCTTTCCATAGTCAGAGAGTCATTTCTATGAACGGGTGTCCAGAACTGGATGGCATATTCCAGGTGAGGGCGCACCAGTGTTTTGTAAAGAGGAGAAAAATACATTCCAATCTCCTAATTCCATGCCTCTTTTAATGCATGATTATATCATGGTAGCCTTGGAACCAGCTGCTTGACATTGCATGCTGTAATTTAGCCTGTGATCTACCAGTATCCCCAGATCCTTCTCAACATGTGTTTCTCCAAGTTTCACTCCTCTGAGGCCTTCAGGTTTTACCCCAAGTACATGACTTTACATTTCTTCACATTGAACATAATTTGCCAATTGGATACCCAGACACTCAAAGTGTCCAAGTCAGCCTGAAGCTTGTGAACGTCTTCAATAGACTGCACTGTGCTACATATCTTTGTATCATCTGCAAAAATCTAGACAGTGCATATAATGCATACATCTTCTGTGTTGTTTATAAACACGTTGAATAATAGTGGGCCCAGCACTGAAACCTGGGGTACAATCGGTAACCATTCAGAGTAGGTATCATTAACCACAACTCTCTGCACATGATCCTTCAGCCAGTTTTCAATCCAGTTACAAACTGTATTTTCTAATCCTGAAGATCTCAATTTCCCCAATAAGCGTCTATGGGGGACAGTGTCAAATGCTTTTGCAAAATCCAGAAAAACTATATCTACAGCCATCCCTCTGTCCAGATTTCTACTCACCTCCTCATAGAAGCCAATAAGGTTAGTCTGGCAGCTTCTGCCCTTAGTAAAACTGAGCTGGTTGTCATTTATAATATTATGCATAGCTACATGTTCGTGTATGTAGTCCCTTAATATCCCCTCAAGCAATTTTCCCACAATAGATGTTAAACTTACAGGTCTGTAATTGTCCAAAGAAGACCTAGAGCCACTTTTTGCCTTGCGCCAATCTCTTGACACTATACCAGTTGTTAGTGAATCTTTAAAGATCAAGAACAGTGGTTATGAGATAACTAAGCTGAGTTTTTTAAGAACTCTTGGGTGAAGTCCATCTGGTCCTGCAGTCTTATTCACATTTAAATTATTTAGTTTGTCTTGCTGGATATCCATGTTTAACTTGTTGTGTATTATACTATAACTATCAGTGGCATCTCCTGTGTTGGCTCCTTGCTCCTCTCTTGTGTGCACAGAGCTAAAGAATCCATTTAACAGCTCCGCTTTCTCTTCATCCCCAGTGACAATTTCCCCATTATCATTATTTAGGGCACCTACCTGCTCTGATTTAGTTTTCTTTGAATTTATATATTGAATAAAAATATATTGAAAAAATATTTAGGGGTTGTTTTGCTTTCTTTGGCCAAATGTTATTAATTTTGTGCTTTTGCCAGCTATTTTATTTACTAATTTATACTTTTCAAAGATTACAGCTGAGAGCTCAGCCTTGTAATGTTTAAATGCCCTCTTCTTGTTCTTTATTGCCCGTTTACCTGCAGGTGTCAGCCATGAGGGGTTTAATTTTATCTGTTTACATTTGTTACCAATAGGAATAATTTTTAAGCACTCAAAATTGATTTAAAGCACTCCTATTTGGCATCTGTACCCTTATTTCTCAACATGTCTCAGCCACACCAATAACATCAATATTTTCTTCCAGTACTAGAGCCTCAAGCTCCCCCACTTTACTTGCCAGACTTCTGGCATTTGTGAACATACACTTTAGGTTCCTATCTAGTTTTACACATTGAGTTATAGTATTAGCGTCTGCAGTAATGCATCCACCTACTTTTTTCACTGCTGGTTTGCAACACATGGATCTCCTTATCCATCATAGGAGTCCTCCCCCCTTCTTATTCTTCACCCACCATCATATGCTGTCCCCTAAGTAACCTGTGTTCCCCTTTGTTTTTCTCTTGCACCCCGCCCTCATCTCTAGTTGAAATACCACTCCACACCTTCTAGTATCCTCTTACCCAGCACAGCAGCCCCCCTTCCATTCAGGTGCAAATTATCTGTAGAGTACAGTTTTCACCCCAAAGTCAGCCCAGTGCTCTAGGAACCCAAATCCTTCTGCCCTGCACCAGGACTTGAGCCATGCTCTCTAAGCTCCCGCTGTCGTTCATTTGGTGTTAGTGCCGCACACTGTTGGAGCTTTCCAGCAGGTTTGGTGGATGCAGACCTCTAATTGAGTAGGCAATTGAGTCACAATTCTTAACTGCTTTCAAACACAAAGCAAGGTGATAAGTAACAAGGAATTATAGATTACATGGATAATAAAGAGCCAAGTATCACCATAACTGAGCTAGTATAATATGATGCAAATTAAGATTTATATTTACAATCGATCTGATGCCAATAACTAGTGTGGACAACCCCCCCCCCCCCCAAGGTTCGGGTTCGGCAAGTGTTGCCGAACATTGAAAAAAAGTTTGGGTTCAGGGACCTGATCAATGGGAACTGTAACTTTGGGGGTGTGATTCTGCCTCTGTGGGCCACTTGTCAAGAGGATGGCACAGAGTGTGCAGCAGGGAGCCTGCAGTAACTCCCCTGAACCCTGCAATCCCATTTACGTGGCCACCGCTCCCATGAATGAGGACACTCCTAGAGCCAGCACTGCCAGCAAGCACTAAGAGCGTCCTCATTCATTGAAGCAGCAACCATCGTTTTGTGGCTCCGGCTGTAGCTGATTACAGACAGGAATGGGATTGTGGGGCTCAAGTTAGTTACAGCAAGCTTCCTGCTGCTGCACACTCTAGCTGAAGCTGGTTGAGGGCTGTGCTTGGGCTGAATGCAAACTCGAACACAGACTTCTTGCTGAAGTCCGTGTTTGGGTTTGGGAATGCCCATACCTGAAGAGCATGGACACATGGCTGGGATTAGGGGTGTTCAGACGGAGTGGATAAAATATAGTAGAGCTTTATTCGCCGAGTGCACAAAGAGTTCTTTTTGGCAGTTTACAACATTGAAGTTGTAGGGAGCGGGCAAGGGATACAAGGCATCATACAATGCAAGTAAAGAGACAGGTAATGAAGGCAGGGGATACAAGCATGTAAACAAATCTCAAGTGACTATGGAACTGGAAGAAAATGGTCCGAGCCTGCTGCGATCTGCCTGTCAGGAAGCTACTTGTCCAGACACACAAGTTGGGGGGGGATGTTTAGCAGAGCCATCTCTAATGTTAAAGGCTGGGGTGCAGTCTACAATTAGGATCCGGGCATACGTATCCTTGGCATCCAGGTGCTTGTGTATGTAGTGCAAGGCCATGCTGACTGTGTCCTCTGAGGATCTGTTCAGCATGTATGTAAACTGGAGTGGGTCTAGTTTGCCATTGATGATGGTCTTTAGGATGAGCATTACCATTCGCTCGAATGTATTCATGACCACAGATGTGAGGGCTACCGATATGTAGTCGAATCTCAGTGTGGATTATTTTTGGGGTATGGGTATGATGGTGCTTGTTTTGAGGCATTACAGGAACATACCCTGATCCAATGACGCCTGGAAAATGTCAGTTAGGACATCCGAGAGTTGGGATGCACATGATATGAGGCAGCGCAGGGAAATGCTGTCTGGCCTAGCCACCTTCTTCAGGTTCAGGTCTTTGAGAAACCGAGGATGGAAGGGTGTTGAGGGGCCTGCTGTGATGGTTTTTTTTCAGTTTTTGTTCAGTGAGAGATAGGGGCTGGTGGACTGAGGTCGAGGGGGAGTTGAAGGTTCTGTGGTGAAGTAGTAGAAGGAGTTTAGGTTGTCCCCCAGATGGAAGCTTGCTGAGACTGCACTGGGCTTTCCCAGACAGTCCTGGTAGTTGTTTGAGCCAAATTTGTTTTCCAGTCTTATTGTGTACATACCTTCTTTTAGCTGCCTTTAATCTCCTTTCTTAGCAGATTTGTTTGCTATTTGAACAGTAGGATATTCCCTGCTCTTTGTGCCTCTACTTTCCTGTCTCGTGTATGTCTGAAGTTGCTGCAGGTCTATGTTGGGATAGTCATATCCTCACAGAAGGAGATATATGAGATCACTGAGCTGGTCCGTTCTTCCAGGATCCTTCCAGGATCTGAAAATGTCCCAGCCTGTGCAATTGAAGCTCTGAGGCTTCCTTAGACCAGATTTTAATTCTCCTTGTGCTTGGGTGGAATGATTTCAGGTGCTGCTTGTACAGGGGGAGGAAATGAACCAGGCAGTGGACCGAGAAGCCCAGCGATGCTGATGTAACTGTCCTATAAGCGCCATCCACCAATGTATAGCAGAGGTCTAGAGTGTTGCTGCCTCTAGTTGGTGAGTGTTGCTGCCAGTTGGTGAACTGACATGTCTTTGCAGAGGCCAGCACTGTTGAATACAGAGGGCAATATCATCTTAGGGCGCAGATGGGACATCAGGTTTTTTTCTAATTTGTCTGCATTTTTTTTGCTTGGTCCAGATGGGACCAAGGGTAAATGGGGCACCACCTGCTTACCTCTTCCAGATTGGCGTCTTGTATGGGTCACTTTCAAATGTCAGGCCTGCATACAATATTTATTTATTTTTTTAATTTTAATGCACTGATATTTATACTACTTATTACTGTAGGAAAAATAGAAAATAATATGTTTCAGTGCACATCCTCACACTAAAGACACAAAATGACTAATACTTAAAATGAATAGCCAGTGAGCACACGCAAATGCAGAATAAGAGCCTTACTTAACAAGCGTCAGTGCCACACAGCACCGCTTTTTTGGCCTCAATTTAACAACAACAAAAAATGCTAACGCCGATGCAGCTCGTGCTAGCGTGCTATTTAATGCTAGCGCCCAAAAAGGATGCAATGCCGGGCGCTGTGGTTGAAGCATAAAGCTTTAGAAGATCCCATAGAGCACATTGGGCAGAACTGGACTGAAGTGTTAAATGCTTAAAATTAATTTTAAACACATTTATTTGAAATGGCATTTGCATTTGCATTGGGATTTGTCACTAATTGAAGACCTGAAATAAATTTGTTGTTGAGCACCATTGTAACGGCAGTACAATGTGGAACTCCCTGTTGCCGGAATAATTGATCGGCGGGTCCAACAGACGCTGACATAGGCCAGCCAATGCAACAAAGCTAATTAGTAGCGTTTAGCGCAGCATCTGCTAGCACCAATGTAGTACACAGCACAGCGCCAAATTAGACGCTAATGCAAGCACTTCAAAACTGGTGCTATAGCCACAAAAATGATGCTAAAAGGCGCACATCATAAATAAGGCCCTGCATTTATCAGTGTGTAAAACTGTAATGGAGAGGACAACACTATCTGGTGATAATAAAAGAACTTCTATATACAGGCAAAGCAAGATTGGGGTAATGGTGTTCTTCAGTTTACTCTAAAAATAAAGATGGATAGTGGAAGCATGGCGGTAGATGAACTATTTCTATAGCAGAACACAGGCAGTGTAAATTCATCTGTGGATCCCAACTGGCAGTAATAACAGGTGCAACTAGAAAGAGGTTTAAGAAAATAGTTTTTAAAATAATGCAATTTGTATAGTTACACTGACGTGAGTAAAACTACACATGTGCTTTTGTCAGCCATGAAGTGTTATAAAAACTCAGCCCATCTAGTCTACTCTATCGAGACTTCATCATTCGAAGCTTTCCTCTAACAGTATCAGCAAGGCTTAACATTTATTGCACTAATATGGATATATTCCATTAAAGTGGACCAAAACACAGGATTTTGCCTAGGAATCTAGAGGCACTGGAATTGTATAGATCTTTGGTCCACTTTAAATGTTTTTGATTTACAGTATTGAAGCACAAGATCCAATGTTGTCAAACTCATGGGATTGAGAGGATATTTGGGGAAACGAAAAAATAGAAATAACAAATACTTTTATGTTTGTGTGAACAAGAAGTGCAGCCAGGGTCGGACAGGAACACTTTGGGCCCCACTCACAGGTACAATCTCGGTTGCTGTCGCACACCTACCATGTATTCAAAGGGGGTGCACGGTTAGCGGTGACGCCGCAAATCCACAGGAAGCAAAGAAACCAGCACTCCGATCCGAAGATGCAATGAAAATAAATAGAAGTGCAAGCTGCACATCAACAAATAGGAACAATCAATCCAACGTTTTGGGGGTTACAGCGAGCCCCCTTCATCAGGGATAGCAGACAACAAGTGGTACAAAGCAAAGGAACATTAAATAGAAGCTAATAGCCAATGAGAAACAAGGAAAAGCCCGCCTGATGTCATAATGACGTCACAGTTATTTACAACAGGGGATTTCCCGCACAACCTCGGGTGTCTTATACCAGTATTAATCTGGATGCTGGCTGGGGGTGAGCTACAACCCTGAAAAGGACTGGGTATATATCTATATGCAAGGTGGTGGGCTGCCAGTACAGACCACCAAGGCCCCCCTATTATCTATACAGATCAGCCACTCTACAGATAATATATTCAAATAATTCAATGTTTATTAATGTAATAGCCAAAAATACACACATCTTAAAAACAATTAAAACAATATGCATGAGATGGAGGACATGGTGGACTAATGACAATAAATATAATTACCAAGAAAATTTCTAAAATATTAAATTTACAATTCATTTTACTTTTTCATCAGTGTACATTCTAATGACGTCACAGCATATTGCGCTGACAGGGATAATAATAAGCAATGAGAATAAAATATGAACAAACAATAATAAAGATAAATGTACTGATACTCACCCCTGGAGTCCCCCCTGAGGAAACCGCCAAGCTGCAACTATCGGATGGCTGCAGCGGCGGAGAACGCCGCAGAGAACAGAGCCGGTTGCATAGCAACTGGCCTGTCAAAATCCTCCAATCGGAGGAGGGCGGAAGTGGCATCACAGGCAGGGCAGTGATGCCCTGCTACAGTAATATCCGCCCTTAAACAGCCACTATTGGCTGTGGAGGGCGCAGCACCTGTCAGAGCTGTCAAAGCTCTGCTCAGGGCTGAAAATCCGCCAGGTCGCGGTGTTTGTCAGCGGGGGAGACTAGGTAAGTATCTAGTTAGATAAAGAACAAAGCAAACCTTCACCATATGGTGTACAAAGGCAGCACAAAGCAGAGTAAAAATACATACAATACAACAGCACCAATTAGAAGCGCAGCCTACTCAATTGCACGCAAATAAATAACAAGCCCTACAGTTAATACTATAGATCAGGTTGGAGAGGAGTGGGGACTGGTGGGGTAGTTAACTGGGGATCCCCACTTACCAGTCCTGTGCCCAGCTGTACACACGTCCAGCTGTGGCAGCAGGTACAACACCGGTGCCTCAGCACCTGGCGTGTGGTATGCACATACATTGTGTGGCACACCGGCATTGTGCCGGGCATTTTGAATATCCAGGGTTTCAGGATGCCCTGTTGTGTGAAGCCCCCTAGGACGCCCAGTAAAACTCTCCGTTATCCTATGGGCATCTCTTTGCTACCCTTTAACAGGGTGCGTGCCTGCGCCAGCCATTCAGACATGCCTGGGGGGCAGACTCAGACGCCCACCCTGCTTTGCTAAAGATATCGCTGACGGCAGTTGTGGCTCGTGCATGCACCATTGGACTGGGGAGGCTAGGGGGCTCGGGGGGTTTCACACAGCAGGGCATCCTGTTTCGGGTTGCACGAGAGGGAGGGAATCAGGAGGCACTGGAATTTTATAGATCCAGGGCCGTCATCCGTGGGTTTTGGTTCACTTCAGATATCAGTATATCTTGATTGCACTGTTAATTATAAAGCATTGTACAGTAATGATCAGCTAAGAGCATAAATAATTGTATATGTGCTTAAAGTGCACTTATGTTGTCTCCTTCCATCCCCAGCCCAGTGCCCCAAAATAGCCAGTGTTTCTTTTATAGCAAAGCTTTTGCCCAGCATTGATAGAAAAAACAGGAAGTAGTATGGTGAATAGCAGTCATATGCTAATTAGTTCAATTACAACTAAACTGTCACATTAGGGCTGATTCAACACCTTGAGGATTTTTTTTCTTGTGTTTTCTCATGTTTTTCTATGATGAAAACATTTTTATATATTTTTTTTTTTCTGGTTAATTCAGCACCATTTTAGCCGCACATTTTTTGCTAATGTTTAAATAATGTGCACAGCTAAAAATAATTCTGAATTGCAAAGTTAAAAAGTAAAAAAAAATTCTCACAAAAAAGTGAGAAAAAAAATAATCTTGATTTTTTTCCACAGTGCAAAAAATTCTCTTGGAGTTTAATCAGCCCTAATGGCAGTAAGGGTGAAATGCTCCCTGTTGCTGAGCTGTGTGTACTGTGACACATCGCTAAAGGCGAGGCTCCATGGCCAGCTCGTGGTGTGAATACTAGGCAAAGGCTTTAGTAAAAAAAGAAATACATGCTGTTTTGGGGCCCTGGGTTAAGGATGGAAGGTGACAACTAAACTTCTCCTTGAGTATAGGTGCACTTTAAGAAGAAAAAAATACTTAGTGGGGTTGTGGTAAAGCAGACATCCAGGGTGCTGTAGTTTATCCCACAGGGCCATTTATAATTGGGATTCCTGCAGCCTGACAGCCCACTCACGAGCTTCATCACTTACTGATCCACACAATCTGGGGATACAGAAAGCTGCTGCACACAGCACAGAGGCCCACAACAAACACCTGAGCAGTTGCAAAGCCGAGTGCAGCAGCTTTCTGTGTCCTCCGTTGGTAGCCAGATCTTGTGGATTGCTAAGTAATGGAGCTCTTAGGGGGGCTATTGAAGCAGCGGACATCCCAAATCTGGACGCTTGTGGGGGGGGGTCCAAAGCAAAGTGGATGTCTATGCTGCCCCACAGCCTGGACATGCTCTTCTCTCAGCCTGCAGGCTTGATTTTGAGTCTTGCAGGATGCAGCCATCTGCTTTAAGCTTTGGTACTCCAGTCCGACCCTGAGTGCAGCCATCTGCTAAGAGTAAAACCCAGAGGGCATGGAAATAGAGCCCTGCAGAAAAGCCACCAAGTAAAGCTAAGTTCCTGGTTTGAGGGGCAGATGGACCCCAGAGAGAGACATTTTGCAGTTACAAAGTGCCTGGGTTCATTGTGAGAAGGTGAGGGGTAGGTGAAGTGCAGCTGCTGGAGATCCTGTGGCATAGATGCTCTGAGGTAGGCCCTACTGTCTTGAACCCCTGTAGAGTTACAGGCGAGGAAGAGAAACCAGCCTGGGACCGTGGAGAGGGTCAAAAGAGGAGGCCTTGAAGTGCTGCTTGGTGAGATCCCTGGGAGTGGCATGAAAGAGGACTAAGGCCCAAGTGTCTGGTGTTTAGTTTTCACAGGAGAGGAGAGGTAGCCAGCTTGGGACCTGAAAGTTAGTGTCACAAGAAGCTGCCCCTGGAGTGAGGCCCGTTGAGATCCAAGGAGGGGATTCCCGGAAAATAGAGAAAACAGAAGTAGACCCAATTGAGAGGTAATGAACTGTGTTGAATAAGAACATGCTGGAAGTAAAACTGTGTGCTTTACTGTCTCTGCTGTGCTCTGGAGGATCGTGGCTAGGGATGAGCGAATCGATCCGGACGAACCCGGATTCGATCCGAATTTCAGGAAAAATTCGATTCGGATCGAATCCGAATTTCCCCGCGATTCGATCACTCGAAGTTTTCCTTTAACATCCATTCATTTACATTACAGGCATTCTAAGATGGCGGGCGGGACATGTCTGGACATGTATCCCGCGCCAGTGCAAGCTGGGGCAGTCACATGCAGCCTATCAGCAGCCAGCAAGCCCGGTGACGTCACACAGCGGTATTTAACGGCGGCCATCTTGCTTTTCCTCATTTCTCTATTGCATTCGTGACAGACAGACAGAACGCTGTGTAGCTGAGGCAGTTAGACAGGCTGGAGACAGGGACAGACAGGGACAGGCTGGAGACAGGCAGGAGACAGGCAGGAGACAGACAGGAGACAGACAGAAAGCCAGGGAAAGGTAGGAAAAACGGAGCTGGCTGACAGGGAGATTTTTTTTTTTTCATCCAGCCTTTGTTAGCGTTTTCAGGCTGCTTATAGTAACTAACTGTGCATATATACTGAACTGATCTTAAGTCTGCTGTGAGGCATCCCATTCTGTGACTAAAGCAGCCTCTGTTTAAGACCATATAAGCATTTGCTCTTATCATATTTGAAATTAGGCCTGATAAAGACACTTTTGCTGGCCAAAGCCCTACTGGACCCTGCCAGCTCGATTCCTGCCCGGGGCATCCCATTCTGTGACTACAGCAGCCTCTGTTTAAGACCATATAAGCATTTGCTCTTATCATATTTGAAATTAGCCTGATAAAGACACTTTTGCTGGCCAAAGCACTACTGTACCCTGCCAGCTCGATTCCTGCCCGGGGCATCCCATTCTGTGACTAAAGCAGCCTCTGTTTAAGACCATATAAGCATTTGCTCTTATCATATTTGAAATTAGCCTGATAAAGACACTTTTGCTGGCCAAAGCACTACTGTACCCTGCCAGCTCGATTCCTGCCCGGGGCATCCCATTCTGTGACTAAAGCAGCCTCTGTTTAAGACCATATAAGCATTTGCTCTTATCATATTTGAAATTAGGCCTGATAAAGACACTTTTGCTGGCCAAAGCACTACTGTACCCTGCCAGCTCGATTCCTGCCCGGGGCATCCCATTCTGTGACTAAAGCAGCCTCTGTTTAAGACCATATAAGCATTTGCTCTTATCATATTTGAAATTAGCCTGATAAAGACACTTTTGCTGGCCAAAGCACTACTGTACCCTGCCAGCTCGATTCCTGCCCGGGGCATCCCATTCTGTGACTAAAGCAGCCTCTGTTTAAGACCATATAAGCATTTGCTCTTATCATATTTGAAATTAGGCCTGATAAAGACACTTTTGCTGGCCAAAGCACTACTGGACCCTGCCAGCTCGATTCCTGCCCGGGGCATCCCATTCTGTGACTACAGCAGCCTCTGTTTAAGACCATATAAGCATTTGCTCTTATCATATTTGAAATTAGCCTGATAAAGACACTTTTGCTGGCCAAAGCACTACTGTACCCTGCCAGCTCGATTCCTGCCCGGGGCATCCCATTCTGTGACTAAAGCAGCCTCTGTTTAAGACCATATAAGCATTTGCTCTTATCATATTTGAAATTAGGCCTGATAAAGACACTTTTGCTGGCCAAAGCCCTACTGGACCCTGCCAGCTCGATTCCTGCCCGGGGCATCCCATTCTGTGACTACAGCAGCCTCTGTTTAAGACCATATAAGCATTTGCTCTTATCATATTTGAAATTAGCCTGATAAAGACACTTTTGCTGGCCAAAGCACTACTGTACCCTGCCAGCTCGATTCCTGCCCGGGGCATCCCATTCTGTGACTAAAGCAGCCTCTGTTTAAGACCATATAAGCATTTGCTCTTATCATATTTGAAATTAGGCCTGATAAAGACACTTTTGCTGGCCAAAGCACTACTGTACCCTGCCAGCTCGATTCCTGCCCGGGGCATCCCATTCTGTGACTAAAGCAGCCTCTGTTTAAGACCATATAAGCATTTGCTCTTATCATATTTGAAATTAGCCTGATAAAGACACTTTTGCTGGCCAAAGCACTACTGTACCCTGCCAGCTCGATTCCTGCCCGGGGCATCCCATTCTGTGACTAAAGCAGCCTCTGTTTAAGACCATATAAGCATTTGCTCTTATCATATTTGAAATTAGGCCTGATAAAGACACTTTTGCTGGCCAAAGCACTACTGTACCCTGCCAGCTCGATTCCTGCCCGGGGCATCCCATTCTGTGACTACAGCAGCCTCTGTTTAAGACCATATAAGCATTTGCTCTTATCATATTTGAAATTAGCCTGATAAAGACACTTTTGCTGGCCAAAGCACTACTGTACCCTGCCAGCTCGATTCCTGCCCGGGGCATCCCATTCTGTGACTAAAGCAGCCTCTGTTTAAGACCATATAAGCATTTGCTCTTATCATATTTGAAATTAGCCTGATAAAGACACTTTTGCTGGCCAAAGCACTACTGTACCCTGCCAGCTCGATTCCTGCCCGGGGCATCCCATTCTGTGACTAAAGCAGCCTCTGTTTAAGACCATATAAGCATTTGCTCTTATCATATTTGAAATTAGGCCTGATAAAGACACTTTTGCTGGCCAAAGCACTACTGGACCCTGCCAGCTCGATTCCTGCCCGGGGCATCCCATTCTGTGACTACAGCAGCCTCTGTTTAAGACCATATAAGCATTTGCTCTTATCATATTTGAAATTAGGCCTGATAAAGACACTTTTGCTGGCCAAAGCACTACTGTACCCTGCCAGCTCGATTCCTGCCCGGGGCATCCCATTCTGTGACTAAAGCAGCCTCTGTTTAAGACCATATAAGCATTTGCTCTTATCATATTTGAAATTAGCCTGATAAAGACACTTTTGCTGGCCAAAGCACTACTGTACCCTGCCAGCTCGATTCCTGCCCGGGGCATCCCATTCTGTGACTAAAGCAGCCTCTGTTTAAGACCATATAAGCATTTGCTCTTATCATATTTGAAATTAGGCCTGATAAAGACACTTTTGCTGGCCAAAGCACTACTGTACCCTGCCAGCTCGATTCCTGCCCGGGGCATCCCATTCTGTGACTAAAGCAGCCTCTGTTTAAGACCATATAAGCATTTGCTCTTATCATATTTGAAATTAGCCTGATAAAGACACTTTTGCTGGCCAAAGCACTACTGTACCCTGCCAGCTCGATTCCTGCCCGGGGCATCCCATTCTGTGACTAAAGCAGCCTCTGTTTAAGACCATATAAGCATTTGCTCTTATCATATTTGAAATTAGCCTGATAAAGACACTTTTGCTGGCCAAAGCACTACTGTACCCTGCCAGCTCGATTCCTGCCCGGGGCATCCCATTCTGTGACTAAAGCAGCCTCTGTTTAAGACCATATAAGCATTTGCTCTTATCATATTTGAAATTAGGCCTGATAAAGACACTTTTGCTGGCCAAAGCACTACTGTACCCTGCCAGCTCGATTCCTGCCCGGGGCATCCCATTCTGTGACTAAAGCAGCCTCTGTTTAAGACCATATAAGCATTTGCTCTTATCATATTTGAAATTAGCCTGATAAAGACACTTTTGCTGGCCAAAGCACTACTGTACCCTGCCAGCTCGATTCCTGCCCGGGGCATCCCATTCTGTGACTAAAGCAGCCTCTGTTTAAGACCATATAAGCATTTGCTCTTATCATATTTGAAATTAGCCTGATAAAGACACTTTTGCTGGCCAAAGCACTACTGTACCCTGCCAGCTCGATTCCTGCCCGGGGCATCCCATTCTGTGACTAAAGCAGCCTCTGTTTAAGACCATATAAGCATTTGCTCTTATCATATTTGAAATTAGGCCTGATAAAGACACTTTTGCTGGCCAAAGCACTACTGTACCCTGCCAGCTCGATTCCTGCCCGGGGCATCCCATTCTGTGACTAAAGCAGCCTCTGTTTAAGACCATATAAGCATTTGCTCTTATCATATTTGAAATTAGCCTGATAAAGACACTTTTGCTGGCCAAAGCACTACTGTACCCTGCCAGCTCGATTCCTGCCCGGGGCATCCCATTCTGTGACTAAAGCAGCCTCTGTTTAAGACCATATAAGCATTTGCTCTTATCATATTTGAAATTAGCCTGATAAAGACACTTTTGCTGGCCAAAGCACTACTGTACCCTGCCAGCTCGATTCCTGCCCGGGGCATCCCATTCTGTGACTAAAGCAGCCTCTGTTTAAGACCATATAAGCATTTGCTCTTATCATATTTGAAATTAGGCCTGATAAAGACACTTTTGCTGGCCAAAGCACTACTGTACCCTGCCAGCTCGATTCCTGCCCGGGGCATCCCATTCTGTGACTAAAGCAGCCTCTGTTTAAGACCATATAAGCATTTGCTCTTATCATATTTGAAATTAGCCTGATAAAGACACTTTTGCTGGCCAAAGCACTACTGTACCCTGCCAGCTCGATTCCTGCCCGGGGCATCCCATTCTGTGACTAAAGCAGCCTCTGTTTAAGACCATATAAGCATTTGCTCTTATCATATTTGAAATTAGCCTGATAAAGACACTTTTGCTGGCCAAAGCACTACTGTACCCTGCCAGCTCGATTCCTGCCCGGGGCATCCCATTCTGTGACTAAAGCAGCCTCTGTTTAAGACCATATAAGCATTTGCTCTTATCATATTTGAAATTAGGCCTGATAAAGACACTTTTGCTGGCCAAAGCACTACTGTACCCTGCCAGCTCGATTCCTGCCCGGGGCATCCCATTCTGTGACTACAGCAGCCTCTGTTTAAGACCATATAAGCATTTGCTCTTATCATATTTGAAATTAGCCTGATAAAGACACTTTTGCTGGCCAAAGCACTACTGTACCCTGCCAGCTCGATTCCTGCCCGGGGCATCCCATTCTGTGACTAAAGCAGCCTCTGTTTAAGACCATATAAGCATTTGCTCTTATCATATTTGAAATTAGCCTGATAAAGACACTTTTGCTGGCCAAAGCACTACTGTACCCTGCCAGCTCGATTCCTGCCCGGGGCATCCCATTCTGTGACTAAAGCAGCCTCTGTTTAAGACCATATAAGCATTTGCTCTTATCATATTTGAAATTAGGCCTGATAAAGACACTTTTGCTGGCCAAAGCACTACTGTACCCTGCCAGCTCGATTCCTGCCCGGGGCATCCCATTCTGTGACTACAGCAGCCTCTGTTTAAGACCATATAAGCATTTGCTCTTATCACATTTGAAATTAGCCTGATAAAGACACTTTTGCTGGCCAAAGCACTACTGTACCCTGCCAGCTCGATTCCTGCCCGGGGCATCCCATTCTGTGACTAAAGCAGCCTCTGTTTAAGACCATATAAGCATTTGCTCTTATCATATTTGAAATTAGCCTGATAAAGACACTTTTGCTGGCCAAAGCACTACTGTACCCTGCCAGCTCGATTCCTGCCCGGGGCATCCCATTCTGTGACTAAAGCAGCCTCTGTTTAAGACCATATAAGCATTTGCTCTTATCATATTTGAAATTAGGCCTGATAAAGACACTTTTGCTGGCCAAAGCACTACTGGACCCTGCCAGCTCGATTCCTGCCCGGGGCATCCCATTCTGTGACTACAGCAGCCTCTGTTTAAGACCATATAAGCATTTGCTCTTATCATATTTGAAATTAGGCCTGATAAAGACACTTTTGCTGGCCAAAGCACTACTGTACCCTGCCAGCTCGATTCCTGCCCGGGGCATCCCATTCTGTGACTAAAGCAGCCTCTGTTTAAGACCATATAAGCATTTGCTCTTATCATATTTGAAATTAGGCCTGATAAAGACACTTTTGCTGGCCAAAGCACTACTGTACCCTGCCAGCTCGATTCCTGCCCGGGGCATCCCATTCTGTGACTAAAGCAGCCTCTGTTTAAGACCATATAAGCATTTGCTCTTATCATATTTGAAATTAGCCTGATAAAGACACTTTTGCTGGCCAAAGCACTACTGTACCCTGCCAGCTCGATTCCTGCCCGGGGCATCCCATTCTGTGACTAAAGCAGCCTCTGTTTAAGACCATATAAGCATTTGCTCTTATCATATTTGAAATTAGGCCTGATAAAGACACTTTTGCTGGCCAAAGCACTACTGTACCCTGCCAGCTCGATTCCTGCCCGGGGCATCCCATTCTGTGACTAAAGCAGCCTCTGTTTAAGACCATATAAGCATTTGCTCTTATCATATTTGAAATTAGGCCTGATAAAGACACTTTTGCTGGCCAAAGCCCTACTGGACCCTGCCAGCTCGATTCCTGCCCGGGGCATCCCATTCTGTGACTAAAGCAGCCTCTGTTTAAGACCATATAAGCATTTGCTCTTATCATATTTGAAATTAGGCCTGATAAAGACACTTTTGCTGGCCAAAGCCCTACTGGACCCTGCCAGCTCGATTCCTGCCCGGGGCATCCCATTCTGTGACTAAAGCAGCCTCTGTTTAAGACCATATAAGCATTTGCTCTTATCATATTTGAAATTAGGCCTGATAAAGACACTTTTGCTGGCCAAAGCACTACTGGACCCTGCCAGCTCGATTCCTGCCCGGGGCTTCCCATTCTGTGACTAAAGCAGCCTCTGTTTAAGACCATATAAGCATTTGCTCTTATCATATTTGAAATTAGGCCTGATAAAGACACTTTTGCTGGCCAAAGCACTACTGGACCCTGCCAGCTCGATTCCTGCCCGGGGCATCCCATTCTGTGACTAAAGCAGCCTCTGTTTAAGACCATATAAGCATTTGCTCTTATCATATTTGAAATTAGGCCTGATAAAGACACTTTTGCTGGCCAAAGCACTACTGGACCCTGCCAGCTCGATTCCTGCCCGGGGCATCCCATTCTGTGACTAAAGCAGCCTCTGTTTAAGACCATATAAGCATTTGCTCTTATCATATTTGAAATTAGGCCTGATAAAGACACTTTTGCTGGCCAAAGCACTACTGGACCCTGCCAGCTCGATTCCTGCCCGGGGCATCCCATTCTGTGACTAAAGCAGCCTCTGTTTAAGACCATATAAGCATTTGCTCTTATCATATTTGAAATTAGGCCTGATAAAGACACTTTTGCTGGCCAAAGCACTACTGGACCCTGCCAGCTCGATTCCTGCCCGGGGCATCCCATTCTGTGACTAAAGCAGCCTCTGTTTAAGACCATATAAGCATTTGCTCTTATTATATTTATATTATAAGACACTTTTGCTGGGCATAGGCTTACTGCTGCCTGCCAGGTGCACTTCTGTTGAGGCATCCCATTCTGTAACATAGCATACCCCTCTTTATTTACACTAAGCAGCTCTCTTATTTACACTAAGCAGGCCTGTTGGAGGCTGAGTGTTACTGCTCACTTTTGGTGTGCATTATATTCTGTTTCATATAGACCCACCGCTGCCCGGGGTTTTTTTAAATATCACCTACTACCACGCCAGTTAGACTATGTCGGGCAGACAAGTGCCTGGAAGTGAAAAGAGGAGTGGCAGAGGCCAAGATTCCGCAGGCAGAGCTCGCATCAGACTGGGGGCCAGTAGCAGCAGGAGTCACGCTGAGAGACCTAATCTGCCAGTATCTGCTAGCGGTCGGGTCTCCACCAGTAACGCATCTGCCGTGGTAGATTGGTTGACGCGCTCATCAACAACATCATCACAACTTACGTCTGAGACCCCCAGTCTAGGGTCGGTAGGTTCCTCTGACACAACCCTGAGTTGGCATGCCCCGAGAGCAGTCCCTGTCCTCCCATTGCCTCTGGCCTACGCCGTTCCCTCCCCCAGCGACGTATCCTATGCTTTGGGTTCAGCTCCACTCTTTAGTGAGGAGGACCATCAGATAGAGGACAGTCAGCAGCTACTGCCCAGCCAAGAAATGGAGGTGGCTTCTTTAGCTAGGCAGACAAATAGTGATGTGGACAGTGTCGTGGGTGCTGCGAGCGTTCCAGCTCCTGCGCCAGACACTGTTGACGAATCCACGAACATCAGTGACGTACAGCCACAACCCGGTGATGATGATGATGATGACGATGAAGCCGATCGCACTTGGGAGCCGGGTGATGAAGGGGCTTCATCGTCATCATCAGGAGAAGAGGGGTGCAGGTTGCCCCGGAGTCAGCAGCTGAGGCAGCAAGGTGGTAGCAGTCAGCATGGGGGCACAATTCCAAAGGCTGGAGCCGGCCGGGGCCGGGGCCGGGGTAGAGCACCTGCTGTGCGGCAGTCTACCTTATCGGGAGGTAGTGGAGCAGGGGTTCCTGGAGTTGGCAACAGCAGCAGTGAATCAGTGAGGCCAGGGGGTGGGAAAAGTAGCTACTCGGCAGTGTGGCAGTTTTTCCTGAGGCATCCGCAGGAGGGTAACATGGCCACATGCAAGATATGTAGGCAAAAGGTGAAGCGTGGCCAGGGTCCAAATGTTGGCACCACGGCCCTGCGTCAACATATGATGCGTCACCATAAAACGACCTGGGAGAACCGAGGCTCCCAAGGGGTGGTCCAGTCTGCTTCCTCACCAAGTGAGCTCCCAATTTCTGCCAGCCAAGGCTCCAGCACCTCAGCCGAAGGCAGCTGTGCGTCATACCCATCCTCTGTCGCTCCTGCTCCTCCTCCTCCAAGTCATGCATCCCGCCAGCAATCCATCAGCGAAGCCATGTCCAAGAGACAGCAGTATGCGCCCACTCATCCTACGGCGCAGAAGCTGAATGTGCTCCTGTCCAAGTTGCTGGTGCTGCAGTCGCTCCCTTTTCAGGTGGTGGAATCTGCACCTTTCAGAGAACTGATGGCTTGTGCCGAGCCGAGGTGGAGAGTCCCAAGCCGTCATTTCTTTGCCAAGAAGGCAGTACCAGCGCTGCACACTTTTGTTGAACAGAAGGTGGGCCAGTCCTTGAGCCTGTCGGTGTGTAGCAAAATACATGGCAGCGCCGACATCTGGAGCTGTAACTACGGTCAGGGGCAGTACATGTCGTTTACGGCCCACTGGGTGAATGTGGTCCCTTTGCAGCAGCAACTTGGACAGGTCACGCCGCTTCGGCCTCCGCGCTCTCTGCCCATTGGGCCTGTGACACCGTGCGACTCGGCCTCCTCATCCTCCGCCATCTCCTCACCCTCCACTGTAGGCTCAAGTCTCAGTGCCCCTCCAGTCTACCATGTGTGCAGGGCACGGAGGTGTCACGCAGTGCTTCACATGGTTTGTCTTGGCGAACGGAGTCACACAGGGGAGGAACTGCTTAAATGTATTCATCAGGAAATCCAAACATGGCTTACTCCGAGAAAACTTAAAATGGGAATCATGGTTACCGACAATGGGAAGAACATTTTGTCTGCGCTGCGCCAAGGAAGCCTGACCCATGCCCCCTGCATGGCTCACGTCTTCAATCTGGTTGTCAAGCGGTTTCTGAAGTGTTCCCCCCATCTGCAGGACATCCTAACAACTTCACGGAAACTTTGCATGCACTTCAGCCACTCCTACACTGCCAAACACACCCTTCTTGAGCTACAGCGTCAGAATGGTATCCCCCAACATAGTCTGATTTGCGATGTTTCCACCCGTTGGAATTCCACCCTTCACATGTTGGACCGATTATATGAACAGAGAAAAGCCATCACGGATTTCCTGATGATCCAAGCAGATAGGGGGACTCCCCTGTGTAACTTCAATGTCAACCAGTGGCAGCTCATACGTGACACCTGCCGTTTGCTCAGGCCCTTTGAGGAAGCCACTTTATTTGTCAGTCGGCAGGATTACGGGATGAACGACGTGATTCCACTGCTTCATGTACTACAGCACATGTTGGAAACCATGGCTGGTCAGGGCACTGGAGACATGGCGTTTACATCTTACGGCCACATGAACCCCCTTGGAGCTGAACTGGAGGAGGAGGAGGAGGAAGAGGAGGAGGAGGAGTTGCCCAGCGAAACACAGTTTAGGCTTGGCGAAATGGCTGGTTTATCTAGTCAGCGGACAGGAGAGGAGGAGCAGGAGCAGCCAGAGGAGCTAGAGGTTTTTGAGGAAGGAGAGACAGAGGACCCGGGCACACCGTGGCAGTATGCAGTGGAGATGGAGACAGGTAGTCCATCCGAGTCACTTGCGCAAATGGCACGAAGCATGCTCACGTGCTTGCGTAGTGACCCCAGAATTGTTTCCATCTGTCGGCGGGATGACTTCTGGCTGTCCACCTTATTGGACCCTCGCTTCCGGCACAAAATGGGGGCATTTTTTAAACCCACCGAGAGGGAGGACAAACTCAACTACTACAAAGACATTCTACGTAGGCAGTTGGCCGATGCCTATCTGCGCCATGGTCCATACTCTCGCAGGTCTGACTCGAGGGGACCTCTGCGCTCACCTTCCACTGCCATGGCCGCTGGGGGGGTTGGCAGCAGCAGCAGCAGAAGCTCCATCAGCAGCAGCAGCCTCAGTCTTCAGTCGCTAATGAGTAGCTTTCTACACCCGCATAGTGAGGCTACTCATGAGCAGCAGGAAGACCTGGAGCAGGACCTGAACCAGCAGGTCATGTCATACTTTGACATGACCATGCCAACACACCTTGAGGATCCGCTGGACTTCTGGGCAGCCAAACTTGATTTGTGGCCGCAACTAGCAGAGTTTGCCCTGGAAAAGCTGTCCTGCCCGGCAAGTAGCGTGCCATCTGAGCGGGTGTTTAGTGCGGCGGGGGCCATAGTTACGGCGAGGAGAACTCGTCTGTCAACTAAAAATGTGGAGAGACTCACCTTTGTCAAAATGAATCAGGGATGGATCAGCCAGGATTTCCACCCACCAATGCCTGATGCATGCGACTAGATTCAGCATGGTGCCACGTTTTACACTTTCCAAATGGTGCAAAACATATTTATGTCTTTAGGCCATTTTTTGGGCTCCTGCTGCTGCTACTGTCAACTCCTGCCAACTCCAGGGTGTGATTCATCCAATTTTTGGGCTCCTGAAGCCAACTCCAGTGTATATTTGGGCTCCTGCTGCTGCTACTGTCAACTCCTGCCAACTCCAGGCTGTGATTCATCCAATTTTTGGGCTCCTGAAGCCAACTCCAGTGTATATTTGGGCTCCTGCTGCTGCTACTGTCAACTCCTGCCAACTCCAGGGTGTGATTCATCCAATTTTTGGGCTCCTGAAGCCAACTCCAGTGTATATTTGGGCTCCTGCTGCTGCTGCTGCCAACTTCTGCCAACTCCAGGGTGTGATTCATCCAATTTTTGGGCTCCTGAAGCCAACTCCAGTGTATATTTGGGCTCCTGCTGCTGCTGCTGCCAACTTCTGCCAACTCCAGGGTGTGATTCATCCAATTTTTGGGCTCCTGAAGCCAACTCCAGTGTATATTTGGGCTCCTGCTGCTGTCAACTCCTGCCAACTCCAGGGTGTGATTCATCCAATTTTTGGGCTCCTGAAGCCAACTCCAGTGTATATTTGGGCTCCTGCTGCTGCTGCTGTCAACTCCTGCCAACTCCAGGGTGTGATTCATCCAATTTTTGGGCTCCTGAAGCCAACTCCAGTGTATATTTGGGCTCCTGCTGCTGCTGCTGCCAACTTCTGCCAACTCCAGGGTGTGATTCATCCAATTTTTGGGCTCCTGAAGCCAACTCCAGTGTATATTTGGGCTCCTGCTGCTGCTGCTGCCAACTCCTGCCAACTCCAGGGTGTGATTCATCCAATTTTTGGGCTCCTGAGGCCAACTCCAGTGTATATTTGGGCTCCTGCTGCTGCTACTGTCAACTCCTGCCAACTCCAGGCTGTGATTCATCCAATTTTTGGGCTCCTGAAGCCAACTCCAGTGTATATTTGGGCTCCTGCTGCTGCTACTGTCAACTCCTGCCAACTCCAGGGTGTGATTCATCCAATTTTTGGGCTCCTGAAGCCAACTCCAGTGTATATTTGGGCTCCTGCTGCTGCTGCTGCCAACTTCTGCCAACTCCAGGGTGTGATTCATCCAATTTTTGGGCTCCTGAAGCCAACTCCAGTGTATATTTGGGCTCCTGCTGCTGCTGCTGCCAACTTCTGCCAACTCCAGGCTGTGATTCATCCAATTTTTTGGCTCCTGAAGCCAACTCCAGTGTATATTTGGGCTCCTGCTGCTGCTGCTGTCAACTCCTGCCAACTCCAGGGTGTGATTCATCCAATTTTTGGGCTCCTGAAGCCAACTCCAGTGTATATTTGGGCTCCTGCTGCTGCTGCTGCCAACTCCTGCCAACTCCAGGGTGTGATTCATCCAATTTTTGGGCTCCTGAGGCCAACTCCAGTGTATATTTGGGCTCCTGCTGCTGCTGCTGTCAACTCCTGCCAACTCCAGGGTGTGATTCATCCAATTTTTGGGCTCCTGAAGCCAACTCCAGTGTATATTTGGGCTCCTGCTGCTGCTGCTGCCAACTTCTGCCAACTCCAGGGTGTGATTCATCCAATTTTTGGGCTCCTGAGGCCAACTCCAGTGTATATTTGGGCTCCTTCTGCCCCTCATAGTGATGCCACTTCAACTCTCTGCAATTGTGCCGCTCTGCGATTCTATTAGCGATGCCTCTGATCTGCATGTGATATTTCTTAAAAGTATTATTTAACTAACCCAGCACGCATCCTGTGCGTGTTACAGCAAGGCTGAATGGTTTACAACCCTATTGAGGCTGTAGGAGGCTCAGAAATAGCCGTTTTTAATAGCGATTCGTCGCGAATTTATTCGGGTCGAAACGATTTTTGTCGGAAAATTCGGCGAATCAGTCGAATCGAATTTTTCAAAAGTTCGCTCATCTCTAATCGTGGCAACCATCATTCTATGGACTAAGTGAGTACAATGCCCCGTGGGTCCCATTTGAATAACTTTAACCTTTTTTAGTTGGGAATCCTCAAACACATGCTGGGGTGTTTATTCATATTAATAGCTTGCAATTAAAGCTTAATGGGATGGTTTCTGGGCTCCCACTGACCGCTCCCTTCTGGTTGCTTGCACCCAATTGCAGGAATTCAGATATGCTGACAGGGTGCACAAATCAGATAGAGGGCAAGTAATGTTGCTGGAGGTATAAAATCCCCAGATGAGTAAATGGCGAAACCTGGGGTTTCAGACAGCAGACCATCCCGGGAGGAGGGCTTTCACCTGGACCTAGAGTATTTTAGGATGGAGGGGCAGTAGGTTTTTGTCCACTTTAGGATTCTGCAGTTAGGAGCTCACGCACACTATGAGCCTAATTCATAGCCTCACATTGAACGTTCGGTTTTGTGAAGTGATCTCAGAAACCGGGATTTTGCGAATGCTCGTATTATGCACAGCCACGTTTCGAGAATTTCTCGGCCATGCGTATGTGACTGTAATTTTTTACCATAGGCATTGGGTTCTGCTTGTGTACTAGTCTACTTGACTGGGTTTACACACACCTGAGTCTGCTGCTGGACCAGTCTCAGGTGGCCCCATCGCTGCATATTCCCCCTTAGAGGATTTTTTAGGAAACAAGAAGCACAAGACACCAGCACCTAGCATATACTGTATGTAATTAGGTCGGACCCCTCACCTCAGGGTGGCCTTTATGCGCAGCCAGAAATCCCCAGTTACAAAAGAGAGAAAAATGTCACTTACAAAGTTCAGCCACCTTCTCTGTTGTACATCCACTTACCTGGGAAGTTCTGGCTGTAGAACCAGCCCACCCGGGGCCACCTCGGTCATTTTAGGTTCGACCACTGTTGCATAATTTGTGTGTGGGTGTAAGCTGATGTTCCCTGCCCACTCATATGTGCTGCCACATCCTCTGCCAACGTCCTCTTTTCATGGGTATTTCTTGAAGTTGTAGTGGTCTTGGATGAAAGTCAGCAAAGAAAAAAAACAATTGCACAGTTATTTTCTGCCCTTTCCTGTTTTTGGCTAGTTTAGGTTCACATGCAAGCACCTTCCCCTTTGTCTCTTGTGGTGGACCCAGCTCCCCCGTCCAACAGTAGTGGTGGATTGAAGTTTCAGACACACTTAGGCCAAGTGGCGCGTATAACTATCCCCTCCGCCATTACTTGGTGTTTGTAAAGTCTGTGGTCTCTATCCTGTCTGGACCTGCAACAGTTCCTAGCAACCCATCACTTCGGCAGTCAAACAGCCCAGTGTGGTACATGTGACAGCGGCAGCGTATGCCTCTGGGCATTTGGATTTGGGCACATGTGGGTGCCTGTCTCATGTCTGGACATTCCTCAGGCTGGCATGGTTTGCTCTTGTATCTTTAGAGTTAGACATGCTACCAAAATCCAGTTAGTCTGTGAATCTTGTGTGCCCCACCATGTGCCTTCAGTTGAATGTCGTCACTCCAGCGGCCAGTCTGTCAACTTTATGCACCTTTGCTGGTTTAATGCAGCACACATGCATAGGTGAGGCTGAGGGAACGGCAGCACCCGGTCAAGGTATCACAGCCCCAGCACAAGGCCCCGCAGTTCCTTGTGCAGGCACTCCCCTGCTGCCACCCACACTACCCATTCAGAGCAGGTCATCCATAGCAATGTGAGGCAGCAGCAGTGGGAGACCCACACCCAGGGCTCCTGGAATAGCCCACCACATTACACCCACCAACAGCGGAGCCAAGGCCAGAGCAGTGGAGCTGCAACTAGGGCTGTTCGTTCCCCAGCCAGTAGCCTGTGATCCAGCCCTTCCAGGCTTGGGAGTGGCCACAGAGTCTTCCCCTTAACCCAACACACCACCCAGCAGGCCTCAGCATCCACCACCCAGACTGGGTGCAAGCTCACAAGGGGCAAGCTGAGTGGCAGATTTAATGACACCCAGTTGGAAGTTTTGCTGGATGGAATTTTGCAAATTTGGCCAGCCGGATGGGCCCGGTCCTGCTCTACCCCCAAATCATTGCAGGAGGAGATCTTGTCCCAGATTGCCTGCAACATGACAGGATGGTGGCTAGGCCAAAAAGAAATGAGACGACTTGAAAATGGTGGTCCCAAGATATTCAGCACCAGATAGGCTGAGGGGAAAAGGGTGAAGGACCAGAGTGATGTTTGTGCCTCACACATTGGACCACTCTCAACCTCAAATTATTAATTTTTTGATAGGTTGCAAACTGATTGGTGACTCCCCAAAACACTCCAGTTTACACATGCTGAAGAGCAGGTGTCAGGGATGCTGCACCCCAACACCTACACTGTACCAGGGGGTGTTGGGTACTTTCAACACTGATCTGGAGTGTGTGCCCACCAGTGGTAAGACTTGGCTGCAAAATGTAGATTTGCACAGAGAGGAGGAGGGCAAACCACACAGAACCCCACAAACATGTGTGCCCACATTCACCCCCAACTAAGAGGACTAGCCTGGGACACCCATGGTTGGCAAACTATAACAATGGAAGCAGGGCCATTGATGTAGCAGCAAAGTAGTGTTGTCCCCATGTAGATGTGGGATTGAGGATTGGAAGGAGGGAAGATAATGTATTTTGACAACTCACATTGATTTTCCCTTGCCTTTGCAGCAACCAACCAGCAAGCAGCATTTACTGTTTAAGCAGACAGACCTGCGCCAACTGCTGCCCCATCTGGCATGCCTTCCCCAGACCCATTGTAAAGGTCTGGCCCATCCACCAGCCACCCACCCAGTGAGGGGAGAACAAACAGATGAGGTAAATGTATGCCCTTAATGAACTAATGGCAAGGGGTATTGAGGGGAAGGCGGATGAGCCAAATCAAATGTTTTTTTTGCTACTGTGTGGGACCATTGACACAAGAAAACACTAATGTGTACTTTTCTCCGCACAGACTGCTTCATTACTGAAGGCTATACAGGGGAATCCACCAATGAAAGTGTGATCCATACATAATTTTCTGATGACGCCTCAGGCAGCTACAGCCACATTTGACACTGACCTAAACAACACCTCCCTGAACCAGCAACAACATCAATCTGGCCGCAGCACCCCCACCTCCTCCACCGAGTGGCCGAGAGGAAGGCAGCCCTGCCCTGCAGCCAGGTGGCACCTGTCTTTGGTAAGGCGGTGCCAACTCCTGGAAAAAAATGGGCCAATAGCACCACTTTTAGACACAACTTTACAAGCTATTTTAAAATGGTGCGACAGACCGCCAGTTTGATCCATGAGGACCTGGCTGCAGTGGTGGTGAAGCAGCAGCGCCACAACCAAACGCTGGAAATGGTTGTGTTACATAATTGTGCTACATAATTCTAGAATACTGGCCTTGCTGGAGGCTCGGCAACAAGCTGAGAATGTCAGCCAGGCAGCATCATCTTAACCTGGCTGATAGACTTTGGGGGGGAGTACTTTTTGATATGCCGACAGCCCAAAATTTAGTTGATTAAAAAATAACAGAAGAAAACAAAAAACAAAATAAATTACGGAATAGACAACTCATTTTAATGAATTTTGGTTCGGACTGAGACAATATTCAGGTCAAATTTAACCATGAACTAAAATATAGGCTATCATTCTTCAACTCAAGCATTTAAAGCAGAACTTCAGTTAAAATCGACCCCTCCACCCTGCTATCCTACCCTGGTGATGGGGCAGGACAGGAAGGTTACAAAGAAAAAACACACAGGCACCCGCGCCGCTCCTTCGTGATCTGGATTCTGGGTGGCACCATTTTGCACGAAATGGGTGATGGGAGCACGTACGGAGCGGGTGGATGCGGCTTTGCTTTTTTTTCTGTGGTGGCCGTGGGAGACCTAGGGGTCAACGCTGTCACCTGTCTTTGGTATGTTTTTTTTTTCTATGTAAACCCCCCTGTCCTTCCTCAGTGCCAGTTAGGATGGCAGGGTGGGGGGGGGGGGCAATTTTAACTAAAGTTCCACTTTAATAATAACTTATTAATAACTTATTACTTGTTATAAAAAGTTATTTTACATATCGGTTCAGAACAGCTCTCTGCAATTAAACAGATCTTACATGAAGAGATTAATTATTAAGTCATTATCTTACATTCACTGTAAGCAGTGAACAGAAATTATGACAATGGTTGGATGGGCTTTATAGATTCAAAGTGTCTTAGGAAATCTGAAATAACTGCAAACATTATTCTAAGTTCAGGATGACTGTGTGCACATAAAAGCAGATATTACCATTCAGAAAGCATAGCACCCATATTGTTTTGAAAAGCACCAGAAGCATATGGACCCACCACGCCTCATGAAACAAATGTAGTAACTGTATAAAAAGAAAGATCACAATCTTTAGCTAGTAACCACAGTCCCTCCCCCATCACCACTACAAACACACACTCCCAAAAGATAGGACAGAGGTTTTGGAAAATCTTCCAGATGGCATCTTTACAGACTGGCATGCCCCCGCATACAGTGGGGGATGCCTCTCTTTGCAGCCTAGCTGGGACCGCTGCAGGAAGTGGCACGGAAATGAACTGATGTAGGGACAGGGTAAGAGTATCTTTTATTTAAGCACCTCCTGACTCCACCTGGAGAGCCACTGGAGAAAGGACATTGAAGTCACTAGTTTGATCTTTTGAAGCATTTATCCAGATAACATAAAAAAAAAACATTTTTTTCCCCATAATTGGTCCCTACTGCTCTATAGTATGGGGCATGCATGGGCTGGCACATCACCTCAATTGCAATTGCAGTGACTGGCATGGGCAGGCGATTCTCTGTGTGACTGATGGACTATTTGTTCTGAATGCTCAAGATGTCTGAGCGGTCCTGTGGTGGGAGGGGGGGAAAGGGTGGGGGTACCTGCAAGCTACTCACTGACATGTCGGGTAGGTGGCTTCCAGCTCCCCTACTCTATAAACTAGTATAGGTTTTCCAGTGTAAATCCTCCATGTCCTGCTCTCTAGTGATGTTCAGAGGCTAAGCAGCCCATCATCCTGCTTCAACTAAGGGTGCACTAATCTCAGCCCGTGATCCTCAGCAGCAGCGGTGGAGCAGCAGCGGCATTTTGAATTTGGCCCAAGCTGGGGCTACAAAAAGATGGCCGCTGGCTTCCATGAGAGAGGAGACTTCAAGTGCCAGCTGGTAGTGCTCCTCACTCATGGGAACCGGTGGCCCAAGGGGTGGCCTCCAGATGACCTTGGGTGCTGGCCTCTCAGGGTGGTCTTGATGGAAGCTTCGAACAAGCATGGATGTTTTTTGCAGGTTCCCAAGAATTCTCCTCTTCTCCTCTTCTCCATTGACCAGTTCACAAGATATTGCAACCCTCAGCTGTGTTTTCAGGAATCAAGGATCTCTTTCACCTCATACACTGGCATGCCTTTAACCTTAACAGGCTCTGGGGCAGGGGAACTGGAGGCAGGTAGTCAAGAAGCTTTCAACAGTGAGGAGTGGAACATGGGGTGGATCCTGTAAGAAAGTGGTAATTGTAGCTTGAATGCCACATCAGAAATTTTTATCCTGATTCCGACAGACCCAGTAAACTTAAGCCCATGCTTCCAGGGGGATCTTTCCAATTTCGGATTTGCTGATAGCAGGACCAATTAAAAAAGTTTAGATCAGAATTTCTGGAGACATCTGTAGCTATTTTTCCTCGGCTATCTCAATGTTCTCCTTGAGTTGCTCGTGTAACTGAGACAATTGACTGGTAACACTGATATCCACAGGGGAATTGGCAATTACTGTATGATGGTAACCATCATTTGCAAAAAATTTTGAGAAGTTAGTTGAGTCATGTATGGAGTTATTAAATGCAGATTTTGCAAGTGGCAAGAGCGATTTTCAGTTATCATGAAAATATGAAGTTTGGTTGGGCCTCTCTGTTTGCCTATTTGTCTGGTGATGATATGCGGAGGATGAAGACAGTAACATTTTCAGGCTCTTACACAAGGCTGTCAAAAACTTAAATGTGAATAGAGAATCTAAATCTGTCAGACACAATATCATCAGGGAGGCAACGAAGGCAAAAAATGTGTTCCATGAAAGCTCCTTCTAGAACAGCTGCAGAAGGGAGACCAGGAAGGGGAATAAAGTGTGCCATCTTTGAAAATTGATCCACTACTACCAGGATTGTGTTGTTCCCCTCTGACACCTGCAATTCAACAATAAAATCCAGGACGACTTGGGACAGGAAGAGGTTGTAGTAAGCTGGCTGGGCAGGAATGTTGGGTCTTGCATCTGGCACAGACGTCACAGTTGTTAACATAATCTTTGCAAACTAAGTTAATGAAAGGCTGATAAAAATATTAGTTTAAACAGATCTCGGGTCTTACATACCCCAAAATTTCCAGCCACTGGGTGGTCATGGGAAAGGGTTAATACCTTGGATGGTAAAGGTTCCAGAACAAAGATTCTACCTATGAATAGAAAAAGTCCATCTTTGAGAGTACATTTGGCGACAAAGGCAGGGTTAATGAACTCTGAACACTACTTGATTTCTGAAAACAATTTGGGGCTGGAATCAGGGCGGGGTTGATGGAGGAATCATCCTCGAGCCCCACATGGATGCGAGACAAGGCATCAGCCTTTCCATTCTTAGAGCCTGGATGATATGTTATATGAAATGAGAAAAGAGTGCCGGGCTTGCCTGTCTCTTTGCAGAACGCAGATACTCAAGATTTTTGTGATCGGTTAAAATCAGGACCGGATGTTGCGCACCTTTGAGCAGATACCACCACTCCTCCAATGCTAATTTGAAGGCTAGCAACTCTTTGTCTTCCACATCATAGTTTCTTTTTAATGGGGTGAGATTCTCCGAAATGAAGGCTACTGGATGTTAAGTATTCTTTTCACCCATTCTTTAAGACAAGATGGCCCCCACCGCTCATTCAGAAGCATCCACTTCCATGACAAAGGGGATTTCAGCATGGTTCAAAAGTGGAGCGGAAGTGAAAAGTTGTCAATTTATTGAAGGCTTCCTGTGCTGCCTCAGCCCATTTGAATATGGGTTGCTTTTGTCAGATCTGTGATTGGCTTAATAACCTTTGAGAATCCCCAAATACATTTTCTGTAAAAATGAGTGTATTCCACAAACCACTGGACTTTCTTTCAAGAACTGGGAACAGGCCATTCCAGGATGTCTGGGACCTTGCTGGGATACATGGCTGTCCCTGTGGCAGAGATTAATAATCCCAGAAATGGCACATAATCCTTCTCAAATTAATTTTCTCCAAACTTCTCCAACATGATGAAAAGTTGGGGATCTCGAAGACAGTGAAGAACTTTATTGACGCAGACTCGATACAGCTGGAGGTTAGCGGAGAAGATTAATATATCATCCAGATACACAGTAACAAAAACATCCAGAAATTCACGTAACATAAAATTAATATAATGCTGAAAAGTTGCAGGGGCATTGCACAGTCCGAAGGGCATCATTGAATACTTGAAATGCCCATAGTACGAAAGGCATTCATCCCCTTCTCGTAGCGATTTTTTAAGCTCTCTATAATCTATGCATGGACGAAGGGACCCCTCTTATTTTTTCATGAAAAAGAGCTCTGTGCCAGCTGGTAAAGAAGACTGATGGGTGAAGCCTTATTTGCAGGTTCACTCCAATGTATGCTGTTAAGACTTTTAAGCCAAAGTTAATGGCTGCAATCGGTAACAGGTCGATTGAGCACTCAAATTCACGATGTGGAGGTAATGTATCCATCCCCTTTTCATCAGCCATGTCTTGGAATTCAACATATGGCCCTGGGAGGGAAGTCTTTGAAAGCACTTTGAAAGCAGATTCTGGAATATCACACTCTCAGTAGTCTGAATTGAACGTTATGATGTCCTGGATCTAATTGACATTCAGGTTATGTGCTTTCAACCTAGGCTTGCCCAAGATGGCAGAGTAGATGGCAGAATCTCAAAACGCCAGAGTTCATGGGTGATCCATCTTCCATGGTGAGTGGACTTAGGTTGGATAGGGATATTATGTTCAGCAACAAATCTAGTGACTATCTTTAAATATTCTCTCAGGCAGCTGGAAAAGAAGCGGGACAGATAAAAAAGGTTCACACAGGGCAAAACAACAGCTGGTAGGGCAGGGGTTGGAAACTTTCCTACCTGGGCATTTGACAGGGCAGTTGGCCACAAAATGCTTTAGGAATCCCACAGTACAAACCCAAAATTTGATTGCAGTGGCGGGCCCGTACTTCAGGGCACAAAGGTTGAAGTACCATGCACAGCTGCATTGGCTCAGGTGCAGATTTAGTAACAGAATTGGGTCCTCTCGAGATGGTGGCGAAAATTCATAGAATTATTCCAGGAACGTTCATAAAGGTGTTCACGAATACACCTGTCTATCTGTATCAACAAGTCAACCAATTGTTTAATGGTATCAGTGGCTTCAACTCAAATCTAGTCATCTTTAATGGAGTCAGAAATTCTGATTCTAAATTGGAATTTTAAAGCATTGTCATTGCAGCCCGTATCACTAGCCCAGCATCGAAATTCTGCAGCATAACCCTGAGCAGGCTTCTTTCCTTGTCTAAGCTTGTGCAGATCAAACTCAGCGGAAGCCAAGCAGCCTGTATCATCATACAAATCACCCAGTGCCTTTAAGAAACTGTCCAATGTATTTAAGGCTGGATCATCCTGCTCCAGGAGTTGGTGAGCCCAGACTGTGCATCTCTCTGAAGCAGTGAGATGACAAATCGTACTAAATGAAAAGGTGAGTTAGGGCGGCATACAAAACCCCAATGCTTAAAGGAAATGATGGGTTGATGGGGCACACAAACCCCAGTGCTTAAATGAAAAGGTGGGTTAAGGCCGCATATAAACCCTGGTTCTTAAAGTAAGGTGTGGTTTAGGGGGCACACGATCCACAGTGCTTAGAGTTTCTTGTAGAAAAGGGGGATACACCCCAGTGCTTAGAGTATGTTGTAGGATAACAGTAAACACAAACCCCAGTGCTTACAGCTTCTTGTGGGATAATGGGATACACCAAGAACTTAGTGGAAGATGTGTGTTAAGGGGGCACACAAAAACCAGTGTGTATAGCTTCTTGTAGGATAAGGGGATACACCTCAATGATTAAAGAAAGATATGGGTTAATGGGGCACACAAACTCCAGTGCATATATGAAAAGGTTAGTTAAGGCCACAAACAAACCCCAGTGCTTAAATAAAAAGATGGGTTAAGGGGGCACCCACATTCCAGTGCTTAAGTTAAAACACAGGTTAAGGCTGCACACAAACCCTAGTAGTCAAAGGCCACACGCAGAACCAAGTGCTTAAATTAAAAGGTGGGTTAAGGCCACCCCCAATCCCCAGTGCTTAAATGAAAAGGTGGGTTTAGGCCACCCCCAATCCCCAGTGCTTAAATGAAAATGTGGGTTAAGGGGGCAGCCACACCCCAGTGCTTAAATGAAAAGGTGGGTCAAGGGGGCATCCTAAACCCAGTGCTTAAAGGAAGGTGTGGGATAAGGGAATAAACCCCACTGCTTAGAGGATGTTGTGGGATAACAGTACACACAATCCCCAGTGCTTACAGCTTCCTGTTGGATAATGGGATACGCCTCAGTGCTTAAAGGAAGATGGGGGTTAAGGGTGCACACAAACCACAGCCTCTTGTAGGAAAAGAGGATACACACCAGTGCTTAGAGGATATTGTGGGATAACAGTACACACAAACCCCAGTGCTTCTTGTGGGATAATGGGATAAACCCCCAGTGTTTCAAGGAAGATGAGTGTTAAGGAGTCACACAAACCCCAGTGCTTATATCTTCTTGTTGGATAAGAAGATACAGCTTTCTGTTGGATAATGGGATACACCCCAGCTCTTAAAGGAAGTTGAGAGTTAAGGGGGCACACAAAACCCAGGGCTTGGAGCTTCTTGTAAAATAAAGAGACATGCTGCCCCAGTGCTTAAAGGAAGGTGTGGGTTAAGGGAACACACAAACCCCAGTGCCTTAATGAAAAGGTGGGTTAGGGCCACACACAAACTCAAGAGTTAAAATGAAAAGGTGGGTTGATAGGGCACCCAAACCCCAGTGCTTAAAGGAAGATGAGGGATAAGGGGGCACACAAACCCCAGTCCCTATAGCTTGTTGTAGGATAAGGGGATACACCCCGCTGCTTAAAGGATATTGTAGGATAACAGTATTCCCAGTCTTTACAGCTTCTTGTGGGATAATGGGCTACACCCCAGTTCTTAAATGAAGAAGTGGGTTAAGGGGGGCACACAAACCTCAGTGCTTACGTGAAAAGGTAGGTTAAAGTGGACCAAAACCCACCCTGGAGTCTATGAGACTCCAGGACAGATATACTCACTCCCTCCTGTGTATCCAGCTTCAGGATGCTCAGCATTGTCAAACCCCCAAGTTGCCTGAAAACTCACTTTCGTTCCCGGTGAAATGGCGCATGCATAAGCAGCGGCCGCATCTCTGCTATCCCTTTAGCAGGGTATGTACCTGAGTCAGGCATTTGTGAATGGGTAGCGCGGGCTCACTCCCTGTTAAAAGTTTGCTTGCTCAGGTCGCTCACCTAAGATGAGCTCTTGAACGAAGAGCTGACGCTGGCAAAGAGTGCGCTGACTGGACGAGAGGCTGCGCATGCAACGCTGGACCGAGGAAAGGTGAGTGAAATCCGGCTACCTGTGGGGTTTCACACAGCAGGGCATCCACAATCGGGGTGCCCGGGGGGCAAAATCCAGGATAATCAAAATCCTCCACTTTAAGGCCACACACAAAACCCAGTGATTAAATTAAATGGTCGGTTAACGGGGCACCCAAACCCCAGTGCTTGAAGGAAGATGTGGGCTTATGGGGCATACAAACCACAGTGTTTAAATGAAAAGGTTGGTTAAGGCTGCACAAAACCCAATCGGGGTGCCCGGGGGGCAAAACCCAGGATAATCAAAATCCTCCACTTTAAGGCCACACACAAAACCCAGTGATTAAATTAAATGGTCGGTTAACGGGGCACCCAAACCCCAGTGCTTGAAGGAAGATGTGGGCTTATGGGGCATACAAACCACAGTGTTTAAATGAAAAGGTTGGTTAAGGCTGCACACAAACCCTAGTGTTTAAATTAAAAGGTGGGTTAATAGGGCACCCAACCCCAGTGCTTAAAGGAAGATGTGGGCTTAGAGGGCACACAGACCCCAGTGCTGAAATAAAATGTTTGGGTGGGCCGCACACAAACCCTAGTGTTTAAATGAAAAGTGGGGTTAATAGTGCACCCAACCCCAGTGCTAAAATGCCAAGGTGGGTTAAGGCCACACATGAGCACCAGTGCCTAAATAAAAAGGTGGGTTAAAGCCACACACAAACCCCAAGTGCTTGAATGAAAAGGTGGTTTAAGTGGACACCCAAACACCAGTGTTTAAATGAAAAGATGGGTTAAGGTTAAAACCTCCCCCAAATCTCACCGGACTGCTGCCCCCCTCCAGTTTCAGCTTTGGGCAGTTTGTGCTCACCTTGCTGGTGCATCCAGCTTCTGGGTCACTCAGATTGCGGGTGATCTCTGGGCAGGCAACTCCATCTTGTATCCCATCAGGGACTGCACAAGGCCTGAGATCTCGTGCCTGCGATGTGCCCATGAATGGGATGCAATGAGGGATGCCCAAAAAACTGCAAGACTTTGCAGAGCGGTGCTACTTTTTTAAATTACCGACAGCTAATGTTCTTCTTGTGAGATAAGGGAGCACCCAGTCCCTAGTAATAGTGAGTAGTAGTAGTGAGTCCAACCTAATCTAGCCCTCACTATAATATGCATTTATATAATGGGCAGTTTTTTAAATAATAGAGCTTATCTGTACCTAAACCACTGCAACAGAAGCTTCTCCCTATCTAAATCAGCTCTGCAATGGCTCCAGGACATGAAACCCCACCTTTTACACGGTGGGTCACATGTCCCATCTGGCCAATCACAGTCAGGCCCAGAATGGTTGCTAGGCAAGGAAGAATACTAATTAACTAACTTAGTTAACTAACTAATCAGGCTTCTTGAGGGTCCAGCCCAAAGCCTCTGTCTGTTTCAAATTAAAATCCGTGTTCAGTTTTGGGGGTCCAAACCTGCAAAGTTTGGCATGGATCCAAACTTTGTGGGTTGCATCCGCTTATTACTAGTAAGGACTATTGGCCTGATGCAGAGCCTCCCCCGATCTGACCTTATTTTGTTCCGTTTTTCCTTTGGCCCGTTTTCCTTCCGTTTGTCTCGAGGTCCAAATGTGATTCAGAGCCACCGTCGGGAGAGCTCCGTTACTGTTCCGTTTATGTGTCTTCATTCGGGAAGTGTTTTTTCCCCTCACGGCTGCTTTCCGTTTGGTCGTGGGTTCCGTTGCCGTTCCCATGGACGATCCGTTTTTTGCTCCTTTTTCTTGCGTTTCCAAACGTAGCTTTGTGCCATCTGTTTCCGTTTTCACCCAGATTCCGACTGTTTTTCCGTGTATACTTACATTTCCATGGTTTTCCTGTTGTCAATCTGGGTCCACGCAAGTGCACATCCCTAGTCCTCCCTCAAGCTTTCACCATACAACAAACTGACATTTTTACCCACACCAAAACTTACCTTAAAATAATATCCTTCTTCTTCTTCTTCCTCCTCCTCCTCCTCCCTGTGTTTAATGCTTACCTTAATCTGTTCTCCTTTTTCTTCTTCTTCCCTGTGTTTAATGCTTACCTTAATCTGTTCTCCTTTTTCTTCTTCTTCCCTGTTTTTAATGCTTACCTTAATCTGTTCTTTTTTTTTTTACTTAAACTTTTTTTGACTTTTTTTGTAAAATTGTAAAACTTTTTTTTTATTTTTTTTATTTTGAACAGTACAGGAGGCTCTTCTTGTTGGTCATTGTTGGCCTTTTCTTTGATCTGTGAATGAAAAACATCATCAGTTTTGCCTTGTAACTATTTTGTGCTTATCTAGGGTTTTTTTTTGGTCCATTTTTAGGGTTAATTTTGCCCTAAGTTATTTCATTAATGTGTCTTGTGGCCAACAGTGCGTCTGGGGCGCAACCTCCTCCCTGGGTCTACCATCTCTTGCTGCTGTGAAGCTGTTTGGGTCAAAAACACAAGGATATTATTGACTCTTTGTGCCTCCTGAATGTCAGATTAGGTTAGGCTTCTATGCATCAAATCACTCACCTTCCCCAGGCACCTCTTCAGCTTGCCCCGCTTCATCCACTCTCCTTTGGGATGGTCCTGCGACGTCATCATCTAAAAATAAAAATAGTGCACATTAGTATATGTCTTTATTGCATGTATCTGGACATATGTAGGTCTGAGAGTCTTACCGGAGTCAGGGTGCTGCTGTGGCTGGATTGACTCCCTGCCGTGCGTCTCCCCCCCCCCCTGTATACTGAGGTCCAGTGGCACCTCAAAGTCACTGGCAGAGGAGGGGGTGGGCGTTGGCACTGGTGTGGCACCACCTATACCTTCCCCAGTACCTCCCAACACTGGGCTGCGGGTTCTTGTCCGGGTGGGGCGGAAATGATAATTCCATTCATGCGCTGCAATATGAACACAATCATAAACACAGGCCCAGGCAAGGGCAGTGTGATTATTGCATGTCATGTATCAACACTTACCTGTAAAGTGCGTGGCAAAGTACCGCCTCACCCGGGGCCTATGCCTCCTCTTCAAATCAGACCAGTGTTGGGCGATCTGGGTGAAGGTATAGGTGGTTCCCAAAATCCGGGCAATCGCGTCCACCACTGCCAGCGCCAACGTCCTCTTCTCGAAGTTGCACGGCAGGAAATCATAACGGTTCCTCAGCATCATCTGTATAAAAAAAACACCATGGCAGAGCATTAGTGACACAAATAGATGACACAGTGTCATACACTATCTAAAGCCAGTTTCGGAGACTCATTCCTACTCACATGGGCCAACTTAGTCTATCTGCCTCTAGGCTAGTGTGCTGCTGCGCACATGGTTAAAACTAAGTTGGTCTAGTAGTTTAGTTTAACAAGTCAGTTTGTCCTCACTAATCTTGCCCTGCCATGGCTAATTTGTGTTTAGCGGCTTGTGCGCGCACATTAACGCATGGTCGCCTACTCACATCCATGATTATTTTGTCCTGCTCCTCAGTATAGATGGCGGGCGACATCTTGTTCTTCCTTCTGGGTGTGGTTATGACGTTCCCCCACAGTGGCGTGCGTGCACGTGCACACGCAGCCATACACGCTGCCAAACACGCCCGGGAAAACTATTTAAAGGTCAATCCACTCAGCTCTGTGTTGGTTACCATATCACTGTGCCCAGACCAAAAGGGAGCCGTAAGACCCCAAAAAGTCCAGAGGCACATACTAGCCACACAAGGACCACAAATCTCTTCCAACCCTGCAGCCTCCACCTCCTCCACCCACAAAGCATGTGGGTAAATCCAGCCACACCACCAAGGGGAAGCGTAGGTCCAAAACCACTAGCCCACCCAGGCCAACCACCCCTCCTCCTCCGCACTCTGTGTCCCCAAGTACCACAAGCACAGAGTCAATATAGAGAGCTCCACAGGTGACGGCTCGACAGGCACCCAGCCATTATCACCTAGCACCCCCCACAGTCCATCACAGTCACCCATCAGCCCAAGAAACCTAAACTACTCCCCAGACAGCCAGCCATCAATGTCGTCTGCTGCCGGGGGCACCACACACCCATGTGGGCGCCAGCTGCGACGTGGCTCACTTACAGCCCGTTTCTGTGATGTCCAAAGCATGGCTGTAGCCACTGGTGTTTGTGAGCACTATGATGCCCTATTTGGGCGTTATTCTAAATCCACCACAAAGCAGGCCAAGCAGGAGATTTGGGATAAGATTTGCCGGCAAGTTAATAGTGTTGGTTCTGTGAGGAGAGATGTTGAGCAAATTAAGCGAAAATTTGGTGACCTGAAATATTATGGTAAAAAAAAAAATGGACATGCGCCGCCAGCAGAATTAAAGTCCATTTAGAGTGTAAATGCATGTATAGGCTGCTTTGTAACAGGATGTAAGACATATTAGGTGTGCTTTAATATTCCCCAGCCTGCAGACAGGGGGTGGGATCCCAACTAAAATCATCCTAACACCAGCAGAAGAACATGTGTTTACATATATTCACCCGGCAACCCTTCAGGGCCTGCCAGGGGGCATAGACACAGACAGGAATGTCAGGTCCGGAGGAGAGTATGTTTTTACATTGAGCCTTTTAAATGGGTACCCAAACAGTTTTATACTCCTTAATACACACTGGCCTTTGATGAAACACTAAAAGTTCATTCTCTCTTCCCAGAACAAAATCAAGACACGCCACAAGGCCAAACTACCCCTGGCTTGTCCCGGAGGACCATGCAACAACAGCCTTCAGTCCACACAAACCAACCTGAGTGTTTGGATGAGGTAAGTCAATGGTCCACTGTGTAGACTTATGAAATTGCACGTACATCCATTTAATGTTAAATAGTGGACTCAATACATGCTACATTTCTTGGCAGAACCTACCCAGTCCACCAATTATAGAAGACACAATTCAGATGCAGCCAAGGCCAACCAAACCAGTGGGCGAACATCAGACCCAACAGGCCCAGCAACTTCAGCCCCTGGTGTCCACTAACCAAACCTCTGTGGCACCAACCTCTTCTGCCGTCCGCACAACAGACTCTGCGCCAAGCCAGCCACCAGCAGCCACTTAATCTGGAGCAGAACCACCCACCCGTGCCAGTGGCAGAACACATCCAAGATGACAAATCATCCAGAGGAGATAGCTGCAGATCATGGAGGAAGCCTGGCACCAGGAGAATGTTGAATTTTCTGCAAACACACAGAGATTTAATGAAAGTGTGTGTACCCAAATCACTTCGATGTCTAACCAATTAGATATTTTAAACCAAAATGTCTCTGGGCTGCTGCAAGAAACCAGACAACTAACCAGGCATATGGGTGAAATGGTCCACCAATGGCAGCTCATTAATCAGAGGCTTGCACATATTGCCGCAAACATTCACCCACACCAGCCATCAACTGGCACCTCATACTCTGCATACCACTAAATGGATGTGTTTATGTATTTGACCCCGCGTTAAGCTTTAAACAATACAACAAAAAAGTTTGTAACATAATTTTTTGGGGATCACCAAAAAATAAACAAAACAAAGGAATGTTATTTAAGAAAAAACATTGTCCACAAGTTGGGAACGCCTGTGCTGTGCCACTTTGGGATCCGGTGTAGGGAGGTGTGACTTCTTCCGAAATCTGTAAAGTGGCTTCAGGCAAGTCAGTGTCATCTTGATACCCGGCTTTGTATGGCCAGGTTGTGCATGACCCCACACGCAATTATTATTTTGATGACCTTGGCGGGCTCATACAGCAGGGCGCCCCTAGTCTGGTCCAGACAGCGGAAGCGCATCTTCATCAATCCAAAGGCCCGTTCCACCATGGAGCGAGTCCTCCTATGGGCAGTGTTATATCGCTCCTGGGCCTGCGAGGATGGGTGGAGGATGGGGGTAAGTAGCCATGGGAGCAATGGATAGCCAGAATCACCTGCAAATAAAACCAAAGAATTAAGCACAAACCATAATACAAAATACACATGACAAATGGGCCTCTTTGCAACATATGTAGTGGCAGGCCCCAGAACTAGTCGACACCTAACTATAATCCCCCAAAAAATGTAAAAAAAATGAGAATAACGAATAGCCACAAGTACCTTACATGCTAATTAAAAAAAAGGCATTTTATGTTACTTTAAAATGCTAAGAACAGGGAACAACAGACAGAGGCCTAAGGGGAAGAGCCTCAATAATGTGCTGCTTAGCGTACTAGCATTAGTGAACAGGGACAATAGGTGAGCTGTGCTGTTTCAGAGCAAAGCACAGTTCTGATGAGGCAACATGCACATCCACCCAGTACACTCCTGTACAATGACTGTGGGATGCAACATAGCTAAGAGGGCCAGGACAGGAAGGAATAGTGGAGACTAACCAAAAAAAGCATAGGAGAAAATAGTGGTAATTAAGTGATTGAAAACTTGTACTGTTTCATTGGATTCTATAACAGATTAGTGGGGTATAGGCACAGAAAAAATCAAAAAAACATGGTGGACAGCAACAACAATTTTGTGACACATACCCAGTAGCCATCCGCCAGACAGATCTCCTGATTGAAATCGCACAGAGAGGCTGGAGTTCCTCAAAATGTGAGAATCGTGGGTGGAACCAGGGAAGGCTGCAAACAAACTAAAAAATTGCAGATCTTGGCCTGACACTGCCTGCACATTGATTGAATGGCCCATCTTCCTGTTCCTGCAAAAGCAAAATACAACAGGAATTAGTGGGCACAAAAGTGGAAACATAATTCAAAATATACTTTCACAGAAACAACATTTAAAAACAATGGATGTTTGGTATACACAGGGTGTAGGTCTGCTTTAATCCTAAAAAAAATAATTCACATTGAAATAATTAACATTTCTGGCCAACATTGCACATACATGCTGACCTAAACCACATACCGGAACAGATATTCCTGGTCAGCAGGAGGAATTAACGATACGTGGGTACAATCGATGTCGGCTATGTTATAAAAGGCCAGCTTAACCCCATTCCAGGCTTCCACTGTGTCAGGGAAAAAAATATATTTGGGTGCCAGGGTAGCCATGCCATCCAAAAACTTGGTAAGGCTGCGACTCAGCGTAGACTGGGACATCCCCACGGAGAAGGCACCCAGTCTCTGGAATGAGCCGTTTGCCAAAATCTGCAGGCAGCCAACCAATTTGGTCATACCTGCAATTGCATGCCCCTTCCTTGTGGTGCGGGCTAAGCATGGCAGCAGCTGCCTATACAAGTCCTGGAGAGAAACACGGTTAAGGCGAATAGCTCAAGGTCATGCATGCCATCGATGTCCAGACGTGTGCGGTGCAGCCTGGTTTCTGCCATGCTCAAAACAACCAGGCCGCGTAGCTGATGCCTTTGATGCTCACGCAAAGCAGAATGCATTTCCAAGTCACAAAGATCAAATACGGCTGTTAAGACTGCCCGTAAGTGCAGCGTCGACACCCTCGTTAAATTGGGCTTGTTTCAATCGGAAATCAAGGCTCTGAATCAATTAAAAAATGGACCAATCAACGGCCAGTCCGTTTTCACGGAGTTCAGCCTCTTTCGAGCCGACAATTGGAAAGGCGCCTGCAGAAACACCTGAGCACATACACGCACACAAAAAGCAATGTAGCACCCTTTCCTGACCCGATCACAGCCCAAAAACAACGGGAAAACGCACGGGATAGCTGAACGAGGAGGCTCTGCATCAGGCCATATGGTCTCTAGGGGGTATCATGTACCCCCTAGAGACCATATACCTTAATATACCTTAGAAGCTTTTTTGTATATCTGCATCCCAAGACTTATGTGCATTGCAATCATAGTGTTCATAGGATTTAATTAAGAAATTAATATGAAGAAATTAATAGGTAGTAAATAGGTTATTCCAACCACAAGTGGGAATATCTTAGGGTAGAGATCAAGAGCCTAGGAAATATCCAGACAAATAATGTCATAACAATTGCCCTTACCTTCAGATTAACAGCATACATTATATTATGGTCATAGAGCATGCACATTAGGCAGTAGCCATTTAGAACCAGTGAGAAAGAGCAAAACTGCTTTGTATTACCTGTGTCAGGCCAGACATTCGTGAATGGCCGGCGCGGGTGCGCTCTCTGTTGGACGGTAGAAAGGTTATGGCCACCTGCACACTCAAGTCCATTCAGGTATGATTGTCAGGACGATCCTTAGATAAGTGGTCAGGAGCAGTTCTGAGCACACTGACTGGACGAGAAGCTGCACAAGCGCTGTAAGACCTGTGAAAGGTGAGGTAGATTGGGCAGCCTGGGGGGTTTCGCGCAGAGGGGCATCCCCAATATGGGTGCCCCGGGGGAAAGATCAAAACCCAGGATCGTCAAAATTCTGGGTTTTGGTACACTTTAAAAAAAAAACTGACATTTTCATTGTTCAAGATTGTGAAATGTATTTTATGATTTATTGAATACAGTTAATTCCTTTGAAGGGAAACATCTTCAGGCATTAGAAAGCCTCAAAGTATGGTGACACTTGAACTGTATGGGAGATCAAATCCAGACATAGCATTTGTAAAGTCAAGTCATCCACTCCATTTCTTTTCTCCTTCATTTTGGCAGATAAGAACTTAATAAATAAGCTTTCTTTTCTTTAAAGTATCTTAAACTATAAAGAACATGTTTTATTGTGAGTTAAGTTTCTTGACATAAAATAGAGAAAAATGTAATAATAAAATCCAAAGAATTTACTAACTTAGATCAAACCTTGACTCTTTATTACCTTACTGGACTGAAAGAGAAAACTTCATATAAGCATCTTTAGACATTTATTAAATCCTACAACTTTAATCAAACATTTATTATATCGTTTTTATTTATTTTAACACCTGGACTTGAAATATGCAATGGGAGTAATCCAACAGATCTGGGAAGGTGAAGTGAATAGGGTCATGGGGGTCATGCAAATTATTTGGTGAAGTGTAGTCTACTTCCAGTGTGCTTTGGGGTGTGAATTGCATCCTGCATCTCAGCGAGCATTTTAGTTATGCCCCAGAAGAAAGAACAATCACCTGTTTAAGGCATTTGTACAGGTGAAATATCTAATTTTTCCATTGAGGTATGTACATTAGGTGTCATTACTCCTAAATGATGAATACAATAACACCAGCCTCCCCTACCTTTTGAACTGGTATAGGGGTCCCTTAGAAGAACACCAGGCTTATACAGGGGACACCAGTCTTTTTTGCACCCCCCCCCCCAGTTGGCTGGAGTGCAAGTAATGGGGCAGCACGTGTAAGGTAAGGGGAGGGCTCTCCACTTTTAGCAGAAGTGAAGTGGGTAGAAGACAATCTGATGGAACTGTGTGCTACATCATCTATCAATGCCTCAACTTTGTCAGGCTCACCATTCTGGTAGTGGTATTAGGTCCTACAAAAATACGCTGCAGGCACAGATGTAACAGCACCAGTTTCATCACCAGCAGGAGCACCATGGCCACGTCCCTGTCCTTTATTTGCTACTTTCTTCATTTTTGAAAACCTGCAGTTACTGTTAGTGCCCTAAAAAGGACAATTAGCAGATGTTTCTCTGTCCCTAGATGTCCCTCACCATATGAGCCTTCTCCCCCTACCTAACTGCCCTGAAAAGGACAGTGATTAAGTTTTTCTAGGTCCCTGAGCCTCACTGCAGCTACAGCCTCTGTCTGTCTAACTTTCAGTGCTGGGACACATAACCCTACCTATTATACAGTGGGGTCACATGTACCATCTGCCCATGCACAGCCATTTGTGGTTCGGTTTTGCTCATCACTGGTTATTTGCTATTGATACTGCATTTCCGTGCCTATCATCTACCTGCCTAGCCTTTATGACTATCTAAGATGGTTTAGAGTAATATCAGAACTAATAAAAAATCTAAATATAAAAATACAAAGCTGATCTAAATTATTAAATGTTGCAGTACAGGCCCCAGCGATGATCGAGGGAAAGCACTCCTTTTTAAGGGTTGAGACAATTCCAAAAATAAGTCACTGTTTTAAAAGATGATTTTTTAAACTGGTTGGAAAGGATTTTCAATTTTCTGGATTGGTAGAGTGCATGGTCCTCATATCAACTTATACTCCATGTATTATTCAATGGAAGGTTAAAATATTTATATAGAAAGGGCATGACTCCATGTCCACTCACCCATTTTTTTTCAGGAAATATTTCTGTGCTGGTCCTTGATTGATATAGTTGAAGGTAATCCATATGATTTAGTTTTTTTATTTTGGCTTCCTGGGCTTAGGAATCCAGATATCTTTCTCTTGCATACTTTGTTAGAGTCACTGAAGACTGAAGACTTGGGACAGGGTAAACAGGTTGTGTCCATTGAGCTCAGCGCCCCCATGACCCCTATTGATGGGGATTCCTCTCCTAGTAACTGGCCCATGGAAGCAAGGGACAAAGTTGCACTGAGACACTGTATTTTGTCCCGACAAGAACTAACAGGATGCCCCAGGGGGAGGAGGTGGTCAATTGCTTTCGGTGCTGTAATAGTAGGGGTGACAAACTGCATATCTGGTGGCTATGCCCCAAAGAAGGTTCTGGGGCAAGGTCTTCAGAGTTTTTTAAAAGCTTCAGTCCTGGATATCCAAAATGACCCAAAGACGGCCTTTTCAGAAGGAAATCTGGAAGGGCTTGATAGATTAAATATAGACTTATTCTGACAGATGTGAAGATCATCATAGACAAATCGTGGAGGGGGGAGATTATATCTTTTGGATAATAATAATAATAATAATAATAATATTAACTAGTTGATGTTGAATGAGAAATTGGCCAGTATACTGTTGAATAACCAGCAGCAATTTGACTCACTTTGGGAGAGTTGGAGGGTATGCAGCAGTAACAGAGAGTGGATATAGGGCTTTGTTTAAAACCAGGAGCAGCACACAGTCAAATGTTTATTTTTTAGTTTTTTTATAGGATTATTATGGGTTGACTTATCGGAAATTAGGCAAAGCTCTGAAACAGCTGAAGTTAAAATCAGGGCTTAGTAGTTGACAATAGTTTTTATTTTTTAGTATGTGCCAATGGGAGTAGAGACAACTTGAGTGAAATAGTTGAATTCATGAACTGTATGTCTGTAATTATTCAATATTTTTCTTTTTGTATTTATTTTTGTAGAATAATAATAAAATCTTTGAAGATCAAAATGCATTTTTGGTGCCCCCCGGCTCACCCCCCAACTGCGTACCTCATGCTGGCTCAGCAGTGGCCTGGTTTTCAAATACAACCAGGTTCTTCCAGTGGCCCAGTGGCAGTTCTGAGATCACTCATTGATTGATCATTAGCTGATGCAACAGAGGCAGGCTACCTATGTCCCTCAAATCTTTTTTTCCCAATGTAACCACACAGCCTCCAAGCTGCCAAACATTATCTTGGGATCACCCTCCTCCTCCACCCTGCCCTAGCCCTTTGCCTATTAAGCCCACTCATTTACCTTATCACTGTTTGGACTCCACTCTCTGGGTGGCTGGCTGGTAGGTGGGCCTGGACTTGTTGTCTCGGTGTTAGGCACACCAGACGGGCAAGCTGTGGCTGCAGGTGGCGGGTCTTGCGGGTGAGGTGCTGCTGACTGGGGTGTTACTGTAAAGTCAAGGTAAATGCACTAGTAGGTTCCTTTTAAACAGTATATGTGCCCCTTCAAAATTCCTACAAGGGCTACACACTGGGTCCCACATCAACATTAGGGGTTACTTGTAAAGGCTGCCTAATACCTCTGGTGTATGTCACACCACATATGTTATGCAGGAAAGCCCTCAAAGTTGGTTGTGCATGTGGGCACTCAGGTTGATGGGTTGGGGTGTTTGGTTGGCTTACTCCCCCCGTGCCAAGTTACAATTCCCAAACAAGTCTTACCACTGATGGCCACATGCCACCTATCGGTGTCCATGGTGCCCGACACCGCCTGGTAGGTGTTGGGGGAAGCATCCTCAACACCCACTGATCAGCATGGGTGAATTGTAGAGTTTTGGGGAGCCCCCCATTAGTTTGTAAGCTAGATTCAAACAAAGGAAATGGTGGCTTTAGTGGGTTGTCCAATGTTTCCTGTACAAGCAGTTGTTCACCACTTATTCCTCAGCCTGTCTGGTGCTGAGTTTCTGCTGAATCACCACCTTCAGGTTATCCCACTTTTTCTTGGTCTGGGCACCATCCTTTGGTTTTGACCCTGTGGCAGTCACATGGCGGGCAATCTCCAACCATAACTGGGGCTGCGGTACCTGGTCCAGGTGCTGCCAGTTCCTTGCTCATGCCTGTGTTCCTGGCTATGGGGGCTGTGGTGGCACACAGTTCCAACTGTGTTCTTTTATACCTAATTGAGTGGGAAATTGTGGTGGAAACAAGTTTAATTAACAGGCCATCACAGCCACAAGCAACCTATAGGCTACATGGGCATATGGATGCAAGCACACTTCCTGGGTCCACCAGGGCACATTGGCCCTTGTACGCCTCACTGCAGGGGTTCATCATACAGACGACATCCAAAGGCTCAACATGGCACCCACCTTGTTGAGCAGCTGGAGGACATTTTTATGGTAATTCACACTTTCATGCCATTCACCTACGCATTTGAGCCACATTATACTCCTGCCAATGTGCAAACAGGTAACAGAGTGGCGAGAAATACGAGTGAAGGCACATGGCACCACAGTAATAGCAGAGGCCTGGCCTTCCAAAGTTACAAGCCCACAGTTCTTTGCAGCCACTTTCACATGGACCACTCAGGCATGTTTTGTATGCGGGGGTGCCTAAGTGATTTACGTTTGACATTTCTATGCAATCCACTACTACTGTAGAACAGGAGAGCTGACTTTGCCTTGTTGCTGGATGTGCTCAGTCAGCCCTCTCTGACAGCAGTAGTGGAGTGGTGAGTTAGATGTGCCTTTTGGCCTAAGTGTGTCTGAGCTTGCAATCCGCTACTACTGTGGGATGGGAGTAGTACTATCCGACAGTAGTAATGAAGTGGTGAGTTAGGCGTGCCTTTTGGCCTAAGTGTGTCTAAGTTTGCAATGCGCTACTGTGGAATGGGAGAGCTGGCTTCACCTTGTTGCTGGCTGGGGTCAGTGAGCCCTATCCGAAAGTAATATCAGAGTGGAGAGTTAGGTGTGCATTTTGGCGTCTGCGTTTGCAATCCGCTACTACTTTGGGATTGGAGAGCTGGATTAGGTTGCACTGGCATACACTAGTATATATAAGAGATACTACGTAGCTACGAAGCAGCAAGCGCTCCCGCAGTCCGGCGGCCGAGGAGGCGGTGAGGAGACACGCAGCTGCATTTGATATAGATTACACTGAAGGTAGCGTGTGTAAGAACATAAGAGGTCTTTACAGCGCCCCCCTTTTCAGTATTTGAAGTTGGAATCTTGAGTATAAATGCATATCTTTTTGTGAATGCTGGTAAGCCTAATAAATGTGGGCAGGTGCTCTGAATTTTTAAGGATATTATGCTATGTGCTTTTTATTTTCATTTTTATGAGATATAAATCCCTGGAATGGTGGATCTATAGAGATCCTTGGATAATAAGGAGGATCCAATTTCAATAGCATTGTTCCATTATACCCTAAAGTTGGCTGGAAACACAAACAAGTTTTAACACTTTAAAGAGGAGCTAAATCATATTGCAAGCATTTGTTGGCTATCTGGTACGTGATTTAGAATATGGTGATGGAAATGTGCACAAAAGCCTAAATTTGAGTCACATAAGAGGTGGACATTATTTAAAAGGTGTTGTAAGGAATCTGTTTGAATTTGAAGGAATTTTTGACCTCCCGCGGAGTTGTGTAGTGTTTTGACACTAATACAAAGTAACTTTTTGAAGCATTTACAGACTGATCCAACACTGTCTGAATTACTCCAGCGTGGTTATTTGTTGTATAAAAATAGATAATATTTGAAGTTTTTATTGTTTTAAAGTTCAGCGCGGTGTGTGATGAAATTATTTTATCATATGTGAACTAGTATATATAAGGCTTGGGTGCTTGCAGTGTCCCATAAAATTACTTAAAGGGACAGGGTCATGCATGTGGAGCTAAAGGAGACCCAAACAGTGAACATAAGTTTACAATGCACATCTGTTTTTTTGCAGACATTTATAGAGCCACGAAGGTTCTACACCCAGGTAAGTTGATGTACAACAGAGAAGGTGAGCTATCAGGGTTATGAGTTACATGTTCTACAAAATTATATTTTCTTTTGTAGCTGGAGAGTTCTGGCTGGGGATCAAGCCAACCCAGATGTTAGGGGTCTGACCAGTGAGGACCAGAAGACAGGGTGTGGGTGTAAGGCGATGGCCCCAAACCCTGCCAATGTCCTCTTCCTCCTCTGAAGCAGCACCACCACCAGCCATGGAGCCTGTTAAAGAGGAGGTTGTGTTGGGCTTGAAGTCGCCCACAGCTCCTGCACACTCCAGTAAGCCAATGCAAAAACAAAAAAACAGGTGCTGCATGTAAAGTCTAATAACATGTTGGCTAAGTGCTGGTGTCTTGTGCTTCTCTGTCACTACAGAATCATCAGAGGCTGAGTATGCAGCGATGGGGCCACCAGAGATGGAAGCAGTGCAAAACTCAGGTGGCTGTCAAGGCAGTGAAGCACAGCAATACCTAACCATTATAAAAGCAAAAGGCACAGAGCTCAAAATTAGTCCAACAACATTAACATGATACCTAACCATTACACAAACAACACATGCCCGTAAATTCGAACTCAGGTTCTTTCGCTCTACAGACCTTGGCGGATGGTGTCTCGGAGTAGGGTGGCCCCCTAAAAGTTTGGGTAGGTATGTAAAAATGTGCTTGCATATAAAAACCAATAGTTAAAAACAAAGTTCCCTCCCTTGAGATCCCTTCCAGCCCCTCCCTATAGCACTGCTGTAACTGGAACACTGCAAGAATGCGCTGGCTGCTGGGATCCAGTACATTTTTTATTTTAACTCTCCACAGAGGTGGCAGGGGTGTACTGCGCTCTCATTCATGCGGTGAACTGAAATAACAATTTATTGTTTGCTGGTTGTCTTGTGGTTTTTTTCTGCCATTCCCCACACTGAAAGAGTGAAAAGTTTAGGCTTTAACATGAAATGTCTTGCCAATGTCTTGGGGCAATTTTTTGCTCTTAAAGCCTAAACTCTACCACCCAAAAAAAAAAAATCCTGGAAATTCCTGCAAACATCACAGTTAAACATAGCACAAAATGGTGAAAAATGACCTGTCAACAGAGAGTGACAAAATATCCAGTAGGGTGGCATTTAAAAGGGTTAAAGGTAGCTATGCATGTTGGGTATTGTTCTGCTTGTTTTTCTTGTTTGCATATTGAAATTTTAGGAAAATGTGTTTTTATGCTGCTTTTTTATTCATTTTTTAGGGAAACTTACGGTGCAACCTAAGAATTCTTTGAGGGATTACTTCCCGAAAGATGAGCCCACTACCACAAGCTGGGTATGCCTAAAAAGCTTAATGTGTGTACTTTCAGAGAATATCTATGGTTTGTGGGGGGGGGGGTATTTCAAATATAAAGGGTTGTTTTGGTTGAAAAAGTGCACTTTGTCTGCAGAGCTGAAAGTTCAAGTAAAATTACCCTTTCGGTGTTTTGCTACTGTTCCCTTGACAGTACCTAAGCATATTGGGTACTGATCTTTTTGAGCGACATTGCTTTTTCAGATTTAACTAGTTGTTTCTTGTTTTTTTCTGAAAATGTGGCTTTGATTCAGATTTTTTATTCTTTTTTAAGAAAACCCTATGTAGCCAAAGAATTGGATTACTTCCAGAACACTGTGCCCACATCAACAAGCCTGGTATGCCTAGAAAGCTGGAGGCGTGTTATATAGTTTTTGGGTATCTCAAATTGAAAAACTGCAAGGTGCGCATAGCAATTGTATCTTATCTGAAAATCTCCTAATGCGTTGTTTCAGTTTGGCAGAGTCTCCTAGGCAGGAAAGGGTGTCTACCAATACATTTGTGGTACTGCTGTAACCGATGAGGCTTTTACATGCAAAATGGATATAATTGAAAAATTACCATATATAATGTTCCTGGGAAATTCCTGGAACTCCCTTCAAAAATCACAGTAAAAAATGGTCCTGCAACAGAGGGTGACAAATTTTCTAGGTAGGCTGGCACTGAACATGCGCAAACAAAACTGAAAGATGCTAAAAGGACCTAAAGACACAATCTCGCCCCCAAAATAACATTGATTCCTATGGGGTTCGCCACTAAAAGTTGACGAACAGAAAAGGTGTTCGCCAGCATCCACTAAGCCAAACATGGACAACGCTGGCTAAACATGCAACATTTTGCTTAGTAAATGCTGAAAAAAGTGTAAACCTGGTGGATGGCAGCAAATCATTTTGTAAATTACTCCCTTAATAGGTCTTGTTCAAAGCTCATATTCTGTGTCCTTCATTCAGTTTAAAATTTTGCCATTTTATTTTCAATTTACTGTGTGCACAATAAAATATTTGGAACAATCAATAAATAAAAGCTAGGGAAAGTGTAAATACATTACATTACATGTAAAAAGATGGGTTAAAATACCAGTGTTTACTCTCTTAATCTTTGCTACAACATGCAAGGGTAACCGCTAAAAACGTCTGGAATCAAAAACACTTCAAGCAGAATGAATGCCTTAATTATGAAGGAGACTGCAGATAGACCAACTGTTATGCTTGCATTAAAAAAAAAATCTTTATCTGAGCTCCTGTAAAATGTATGAAAGTACTGAAATAAAGAATATTTTGTATCACAATGCAAAGTAATACATAAATAAATAGAAATGATGAAAATATTAGTTTTATACAGGATTGTCAGAGGGCGAAGTAGCATGTAACACCAGGGAAATTGCCCTGCACAAAATGAGGTAGGGCAAGTATGCCGAAAAATCAAAGGAAGCAAAACAACTAATTAAATACACAAAAAATAAATACATAAAAAATAAATAGTTTTTCCCATGTTTAATGTGTTCCCCTGCTGGTAATTGCCCGCGGGTTTAATTTATTTTTTTTATATTTTTGCCATTTTTGGTTGGATACAATTATTATCTTTTTTTTTTTTTTTTTTTTAATTAAACGTTTTTATTGAGGGAAACACAGTAAATTACAGAGCTTGACAAAGCTGTGCCGTACACGCAGCAATTTGCATATTAACAGAATTGTTCACAACCAATGTTCAAAAGTCCAAAGAACATAGTTTCCCCAGCGAGGGACTGATGTGAGGGTCGGCGTGGCCGGTAAGCGTGGCCTCCATGGAAACTCCCTAATATCATTACTGATGTCACAGAAGGGGAGTGGCCTAGAGGGGATTAAATTAAGAAAAATGTTTTCTGCTTCAATTGGGGTGAATTGGTAATGGGTCCACATTACCCGCACCCACATTTGGGGCATTAATGGTGCGGACGAGCCTGGTGCCCATTGGGTTACAAGCCCTTATGCTTGGTGCCCTGGCTGCTAGACTTTGGGGGGGGGGGGGGGCAGGTTTTTTTAAAAGTACAATAAACAGCCAAGAGTTAATTAAAATGAACCCCACTGCCGCTTTCTCATTCATTAAAACAAGGAAAAGTGACAAGGGAAAAAAAAATGTTTTTATTAAATAAAAATATTATAAAAAATAAACCTCCAGACAGTTTTAATGTTAAATTGAATGCCTTTAAAGGCGGTATTTAGTAAAACACTTAACACTTGAAAAATACAACTAGAAAATAAAAAATCAGACAATTCTACCTTAGTTAAGAATTTTATCTAACATAAATGCCAAAACAATTTCCCAAAAATATAAAAATAATAGCATTTAGTAAAATAGTTAACCTGAAAAAATACAATTAAAAAATAAAAATTCAGGCTATTGTTCATCAGCATTCTAGTTTGTGTCACAGTGAATGTTGAAAATGGCCATTTATCCATAACCCATATAATAGTGATGTGTAAATCTGGTCCCCTTGAAGAAGCAAAGAGAAGAGACATTTTAGGAATTACTATTCTCATCATCATGTTAAGCTATTGCTTGTGTATGTTTTATGTTAAGATGTTTTTAATTGCTCATGATCTAAAGATTTGTATCCATGAGCACTTACATTTATTAAAAGCTGAATGTATGATTTGACAATTAATTAATAGATAATAGATTTATGTGGGTTTTGGATAAATGTTTGAATAGTAACCTGGCTTAGAGGTTGGTATACAAAGTACAGCTAATTTTGAATGCTTGAACCCCAGTGGTCCCCAGAGATATGATATAGATCAGGGCCAAGGTTTCCTATCAGCATTAAATAAAATGTGTGTTTGGGGGATTTTCCTCTGATCAAATTTCGGATCAAAAATAACAAATGTTGAAAAAGGTTCAGTATGGGAGACTTGATGTATTAATCCTCAAATGTGTTTGAGAAGCTGTTTTTTGGCAGCTGGTTTTCCAAACACATTATAAACAATCTGCACCTTATCTGTAGAGCTACCCTATCACCCTATTGCAGGTTGAGTGGCTTTTCCTCAAAGTGGCTGTAAAGTCTATGGAAATCATAAGGCAGCAAGCAGATCACCTAATGCCTGTTGCATTGCCTGTCCCCTATTTCCTGTAGTACTGGACAGAAGCTCTAACAGGTCTCCAAATTTAATTTATCAAGGACCATTCAAAAAAGCTATCTAACAGCCACTGTGTCCATTGGTGCCCCTCAGTGTGATCAAGCCTGGCAAGCCACAGTGGTCCCACAGCTATCTCTGGGCACAACAGATCATGCACATGATTCTTAATGCTGCGCCATTACATGCTCTTCCTAGCTCAATCATGTTTCCAGATAGGAAAGTGAATAAAGTGGCTTCACTTAGAATACATAAGGTATTTGCATATAATCACAAATTTTGAGATGCTTTGAAATGACTTATTTTACACTGATCCCCAGGGTGATAAAGGGGAAAGTGTTGGTATGCCTGGACTGGGATTTTAAAGCCTTAAGTCATTTGCAGTTTCAGATTTGCTTTTGTATCCCAAGGCTGAGCAGGGACTTTTCTATAGCTGAACCTGTGTGGGGCTAATCCTCAATCAAAGACGGGCGATAAGATAGGACCTTATAGGGGTGTAATGTCAATCTCAAATAGGTTTGACAACGAAAACTAGATGGTGGCACTATCTATCTGGTGGCACCAGATAATAAAGCAATCAATTGTGCGGTGCTACTCCACAGTGGTAAAAGGTTTGACGATACCAAATAGAGGCATGACCTCGCCATAGTAAGCTATATATGTTTCCTCATTAAATTATGGTTAGAGGTCTACTTTAATACTTTTAAAGTTACTGGAATAATATAGTTTACAAGGTTAAGTTCAGTTTACAATTGTGTCATTCCATTTATTTAGTGTATGCACAATAAAAGCTTTAGAACAATCAAATACAAGGTTCTCAGATAAGGAAAGTGTTAATTATATAATGCAACAAAATGGATGAAGATACTAGCGTTTACTCATTTAACCTTTGCTACAACAAGCAAGGGTAACCATTAAAATGTCTGGAACTGTACAAATCGTCAAAACACTTCAATCTGAATAAAAGCCTTAATTATTAAACCTACTGTTTACAGCACAGCTATTGTTAATCTGCTTTAAAATGAAGTGATATGATTCCAAGCTCACATTACGTATCTGGTAGGGGCTAACACATTAAACACTTAAAGTTAAAGCTGTATCAAAAACTTTGGCCATAACATGGATTTGACAATAAAATTAGACCCTTTAATAAAAAAATAAAGACAATCCAAATAGTAGTTCAATGGGGCTTGTGTTAAAAGGTGGAATGAAGGAATGAACAAATCATCAGGGGGTACACCTCTATCTAAAGTTCTACAATTGTGCTACAACAGTCCCACAATTGCTTGTGAAGATTCCCAGCACCAAGGGGGCTCACTGGGCAGGGAGTGGGGACAAAGGCTGACCAGTATCCTGTCAGTTTCATTCATGAAGCTGTGTTCAGATACGCCTTTTCTTGAGACTTTCCTTGAGCCTGCCTGAATAATGAAATCATATGTCTTTGGCTTAGCAGGCCCTGTTCCAGTTATTTCTGGAGTACTAAGAATGTGTGTTCCTGTATCCTTGGTTTAGCAGGTCTCTTACTTGCGTTCCTAGAGGCTGCTTTAAATCTTTTTGCTTAGTCAGTTTTATTGGTACAAATACACTTGAGCCCTTTAAATTTATTGTCCCTATAGCTATATTTTGTGATACTGACCCAATCAACGTAATTCAGATTGCTCACTTAGTTAACCCCTTGTAATCTATCCTGCAGAGTTTAGAGAAGATTCTGCATGAGCAGTTATGTTGAGGACTCCATACTGATTTCCTCACTTCTCTTTCTTGAGGATCTCTTCTCAGGGGGAAAGATGAGATTACAGAAAAACCTTGTTAACTGATGGATACTGTTCTCAGATATGCACACGGCATTCCCTTATATAGATTATCATGGGACCTTGGCTGTCCTGGTGTCACGATAGGAGTCCTGGTTCTACTCACGTGCACTGGTGGATGCACGCTCTTCCCCACAAGTGTCCACGTGCTTGGCTGCACCCCTTTGTTCAGTCTGTGCGTGTCTGGGAGCGTGTACAGTTATGTAGGTGACCGGTACACTGGTCTGAGTATGGTTGAGCGGCCCCTGACCCTGTGTGTGCACTGCGCATGTGTGGCAGGCACTTCCTGAGCACTAAAGGCCCTTTAAAAGGAGGTCTTTGGCACTAGGTAGTTTCTTGCAGATCTTCTTGGACTGACACTTGCCTCTGTTCCTGTGTGACTTCCTGGTTTGACTTTCGCCTCTGAATTCTGGATTTGGATTAAGACCCTCTCTGGCTCTGACCCTCTGGCTCTTGGATTGCAACCCCACCCAGGATCTGACCCCTTGGCTTTGGACACTGACCGCTCTCTGGCTCTCGACCCCGGCTGGGATGACCAGTTTTGGCACTCTAAACTTTGGCACTGGATTATGGCTGGGTCTGGACTCCCTGGCTTCCTTGCATCAGACAAGTGGGACCCCCCACTTATCTGCAATGCAGTTCAACCCCCTTGCAGGAGGCTCCGTAGAAACACCAGATCTGTTGGCAGACTCCCCACACTGAAACCAGCTCTACCAGTTACTCCCCACTAGCTCCCCTCAGTTACCGTCAGCTTTAATTGTCTATTGCCTTCTAGATCTCCCTCAGCTCTTGCCTAGTGTTCCTGATTCTGCATTATCCTCACACTTGACACCCTGGCCCTCCCCTCTGCTGAGTTTCCCGGGTCTCTGGGGGAGGTTGCAGGCGCATTGCTGTCAGGTGTCTCTATCTACATTAGCCTGGTCTCTAGAATGGTACGTGACACCTGGACATGTAAGCTATAATCACACCCCTGGCTTTCAGGGTGTCACAGCCCCCTACAGTTTATCTTCGCTTGGTGTTAGTCTTTCATTACTTGGATGCAGGGTGGGGAATTGTCCAGCATGACTCCAGAGCAGGTTCTTCTTGCCCCTCACTCTGACACAGGCAGATTGCTGGCACTCACTGACTGAAGGGGATCTCAACATGCAGCTATCTCTCTTCTCTCCTTCTTCACTACTACATCATGTTTCTTGTTCTACAATAAAACTGTACATTTATTAATTTCCCCTATACTGTGCCATCTAGTGGTCTAACTCAATGTAATAAATAAAACAATATGCTGGAGGAACTTAGGCATATATTTGCACACACGTGTACCTTGTTATATGTTTTGTTATGCCCTGTTTCAAGTAGTTGTTGTCTGAATTCAAGATTGAAGAGACTGCACACACTCCCCTTTTAGTCCCAGGAAGTTGATCTACCTTGTCTGTAAAAACTCCAGCCAAGGTCTAACACACACCATCCTGATTCAAATCACTGCCTTCCACGATGATGGCTGCCTCTTGCATTGGTCACAGTGACTGGCCACGCATTTATTACAATAGAGAGACAATGCAATAGAGAGGCATGGCTGGGACTGGCATGCCCCCTCCATTGCAATGAAAAATGTGGGCTTGGCAAGTGAGTGTTACTATTGCGGATAGGCAGCCATTTGCTACAGAGGCACCAAGGACTCGATCTTGGGCAATGTATATATAATTAAAAGACAACCCTATATATCAACATAATGTATATGTTAATATCTCTAATTGGAACTACCTGTATGATATACTCTATATACTACTGTATGCTGTACTAGCTAAAGGCTAGCTATATTCCTAGATAAGGGGAGCATACTCCTAACACGCCTCTACTCTTCACTAGCTAAGAGGAGTTTTGGCATTGTTCTACCCTGCACTAGGTAAGAGGAATGGATTTATGACAAATTTAGTGTACCTGACTTTCACCGGCTCTGCCACTGTCGGCACTGCAAACTTTCTCTCTTAGTGAGCGAGAACAATCTGACAGCTGAGAGTAACAAAGAGTAAGAAAAGTTTGTTGGCATAGTGAACTTTCTCGTAATTGGGAAAACTATTAATTAATGGGCTCCAGGCAGAAGGACCAGCTATATATCCTATTATTAATGCAGAGTGGTCATCATGGGGTTAAACTGTCCAAATGTGATTTGACTTTTTCCCAGCTTAATAGAGGTGTCTGGTGATTGGTAAGTTAATGTGCTCTTGCCAGGGCTATTTTCTGAAGGTATTAAAGTAATTATAATCTGGGAATATTGTAAAATAAAGGACTTACACACTCAGTTTAGTAAAAAATAGAAGAAGGTTTATTACACTTAGCTTAGGAGATATCTGAGTCATTCAGTTCCATTAATTGCTGAGGAGACCATTCCCACAAAAAAACTGGTGTCGTCTTGCTGCCCAAAACAGAGACAGCACTCTGAACAAAGGAAATCCTTTTCAATTCCAGTTGATAGAACAACAATCAGCACCTTCAATTTAAAGCTGAAATGGGCGGTGCCCACTGGACTAGTCACAGACAAAACAAATAAATACATCATGACTCATATCCCCACCAGCCTGCAAAAAATCCTACAATCTGTCTAAAATTGTTAAAACATAGAGGTTTTCATTGCATACATTTGCAAATCTATGTGGAGCTGCAGAGCCATATCACCGCACCTCTTTTTCCTGTCCTACTCTAAACATTGTGAGAACCCCATTTTTGGGACATACATAGCAATGGATAAACTAAAAGCTAAACCTACCTGAGGTTGCCCAGAGAGCTAACCCTTTACCTTCAAATGTGGGGAGGTTTCAACTCTGCACATATGCCCAATATATACTTACATGCACTCACCACAATACAACAGAGAGACAGAGAGAGAGGAAATGGAAGCTGAACTAGGTGGTGCACACTTGGCTGACCATTTAGTCACAGAGAAAACAAAGAAATGTTCAACACTCAAATCCTGCAATCTGTCTAAAGTTGTTAAAACAGAGATTTTTATTGGACACATTTGCAAATAGATGTGGAAGGTGCAGGACCACATAACTGCACTTCTTTTCTCCAGGCCGTCAGACAATAAGTCCGGATTGGGTTAACTATCGATCAAAGGGCGTGGACTGCAAGATGAAGCTCCTCCCAGCCTATATTCTTCTGGCTGCACTTCCACAATCCAGTTTTCATTCTTGCACTTGGAACTGGACTTCAAGGTGTACTTGGTACCCCTCTCATTTATTTTCTGTTTTTAGAATTTTTTTTTTACTAGGAAGTGGGGAAATTTAATCCTGTCGTTCTTCCAGGCCCTTATATCCCACTGATCTGTTGGACCCACAATGCCTCCCCAGCTATGCTGTGATACGAATCAGGGTGGTAAGGGTAAGCACCAGGGTCTTTGGGGTGATACTTTTGTTTTAAAAAAAAATTGTCACTTTGGGCTGCGGGTCTGCTTTAAGGAAAGGTCAGCCACAGATTTTTTGTCTGGTGAGACTGCAAGGGGGACCAGGATAATAATTTTCCTCTTTTACTGCTTTTCCCACAATTTTTTATTTTTACGTTGGTTGGTACTTTAAAATTTTGAATTTCAAGCACTTTTAGGGGGCAGGGCCTTTGGGTTAGGGGGCAGAGCTAGGCGGCAGGAAAAGGCAGGCACTTCCTTTCGTCATTGCAGCGAGGAAAGATCGCTGGCTGGTCTGCTGCCTCACAGGCTACTGTTAGGCTAGGACAAGTAGATAGGTCCGCTGTAGTGCTATTACCGCCGGTCTCTCTTCATTCTCCATGAGCAGGACCACTTCTCCGCTGTGGCTTCGGACGGCTTCCTCTGACCTTGAGGCGACTTCCCTGGCCACATACCACCACCTCATTGCTTGGACACCGGGGCTGCTCCAGGATCATTGCGGATTGGGCCGATCAGCTGCCTCCTGCAGAAGGGCGGCTTCCCGTGCCGCTGCTGCGGTTGCTGGATGGCTGCCTTCAAAAGGACCTACACTGCTGGTACTGAGTAAGTGCTACTACTGCTATTATTACTTTTATTATTATTATTATTATTAATAATATGGTTAATAGTATTGATATTAATTTTGTTATTTAGTTGTAGATTGTGGGAAAAGGGAAAGCAATATTTGGCAAGCTTTCCGCAGGTCGGACTTCTTATTTATTTTAACTGAGGGGCCATAGAAAGTCTACCATCAGCTGATGGATTAGACAAGCAGTGATAGAAGCTATATCTCCAAACAGAAGAATCCTCCCTTTAAGGTTACAGCTCATTATACATGTACTATTGGAGTGTCCTGGGCTTTTCAGCACCTGACCAGGCTTCCGTAGAACAGATATAAAAGGCCGCTACTTGGTCTTGTTGCTTTTGGTAGGAAAGTATTACAAACAGTAGCAAGCTAGAGGTTGTTTAGAATAGCTTTCGATTTATTAATATGAATTATTATTTGGGATCTCACACTGAAGTAAGGGTCCCAATCACGATTGATTGTTTGACGACCTGGAGTAAAATAGAGAAAATACAATTCTGTGATTCTCACCTGTAGATCTGTTTTCTCTTCTATTTTTGCATCTAATAGCAGCGGCTCTGACGGCAGCATCCTCTGCTTCCCTCTAGCAGTGCAAGTGCCCACACCAGGCATTTGTGAATGGCTGGCGCGGGCATGCGCCCTGTTAGGGGGAGGAGGAGGATGCGGCCGTCATAGTCGCTGCTCTTAGACGTGCTGTGGGACCGGGAAGAGGCGAGTTGCTGCGGCGATCTGGGGTTTTTTCACACAGCAGGGCACCCCCTGGGGAAAGGGACAAAACCCAGAATAGTCAAAATCCTGGGTTTTGGTCTACTTTAACAGTAACTTTCAGCGTTTTTAAACCAACAACATGCATGTATATAAAAAAAAGGAAGAAATAAACTCCAACCATGTTATATTGTTTCAAAAGAGGTAAACTTACAACTCTCTCGACACTCTTTATTGTGATTACCACAGGTATTTGGAGGTGGAACACACACAAGCACCTAGTGAGCTAGTTCCGGTCTAAGAGTGGGCATGACCTGTGACTCAGGCCAGTGACACCGGTCCTAAACAGGCCAAGCCCACCCACAGCCTGGAACTAGCGTGTCTGGAACATGTGTGTAGTGGGGGGTAGCAGCCGCAGAGGTGATAAAAGGAGGCGGTGGTGGGCTGCGGCAGTGGACTGCAGAAGGACAGTGTGTGTGTTTGTGTTTATGTCGGCGGGAGACGGGCTGCGTGGAATCACAGGAATGTATGTTGTTTTATTTCTTTTTTTTATTTATTCGCCCCATAAGATGCATTTCCCCCACCTGTTGGGGCGGAAAATATGGTCGCTACCTTCTTTGCCATACCCTAATGCCAACCCTGTCTGTGATTATGAAATAGTACAGAAAGCAAGATATAATAATATCTGCATCTAAATGCTGAAAGTAATTGTCATTTTAGCCTACATCATCAAAGGGATGTAAACTAATGATTGCCTTCAAAATCAATAAACAAAATATCAGAGAAATGGCAGGGTATTTTTCTTTGCGGTATTGATATTTACTACTTCAGTTGCTCATTTTCTGCCCATCACAACTATTTATCTGCAGCGAAATGAATTTGTATTAGTCGGCTTTTATTCAAATAGCAACCAAGTCTGGACAGAAAAAAGGAAAGGTTAAATGTGATGCTTTTGTACATAAACTGACTTGATATTTGCAAAAACTCTGCAGGAACGGACTGTTTCAGTGGAACATCATACCCTTTATTTGCTGACCCTTGCTTTAATCAATAACACTGTATCTCATTAAAGTATTCTGGCTTGTTTGGACAATATAACAATAAATCTTGTGGTCTGACAGACCACAAAATGAATTTCAATACATTTTAAAGAGTTACAATCAGCTACTAAAGTAAAATATTTGAAACCTCAGCAAGCTGGAGAAATTAAAGTATAAATTCCAAACATATCTTTGGACCACAAGTTTGAAGACAAGTTGAAAGAAGCAGGGTTTTTAACTGATTTATTTATCGCACAGGAATCTAGAGTAAGGATTAAATGTTTATGCCAATTTGAAAAAAAAAAAACCAGAATAAAAAATTAGGTGATGCAAAAAATGTAATGTTAATATGTGTTTCTGTTTGGGGTGATAGTGAAAGGACATCCATATGCCGCTGTTTAACTCTCAGAAGCCTTTTAAAGGTCAACTATCATGACAATAATGTTAAAGTGCATCAGTCACCAGGCAGGCCCAATATGATGTACAGAGGTCTATTTGCAAGTAGCAGTCAGGACCTTTATGCAAAAATACAGTAGCTGGGGCCTAATTTGAAAAACAAAGCAAATAATATTAAAGATACAGTGTGGCCAATGACAATAATATGGCTGCAGACAGCTCACTTCAAACCTGCCCCATGTGTTATTTCCTGCAGCGGACTGTGGATGCTTTAGAAGATCTCACAAATATTCCAAGAACGCACACACAAATATAGTCACACAGCTGCCCTGTCCCCTAGCACTCCTGCCGAGTACTAGTCACATAGGTCATTTACAGCAGAGCGCATGCATGACTTATATAGTACCCCTCTCAAGCTGCCTGTCACATGACACCCAGGAATGGCAGCAAAGCCAGTGGCTATGCTTAGAAAACAGAATGTATTTAGTTAGAATATGACTTTTTTAAATGTTCTAACATTGTGGAAGTTACAATGTTCATGTGAGGAATTAGAGAGGAAGGAAGGCACTGTGTGTCTGAACAGGGACGTCAGCTGTGCATTAAAAGTATAATATACTGTACATGTTGTTTTTCTTGAAGGTTCAGATTTGGAGAAAGATATCTAACACATTTAATTAAAGCCTCACTTAATTTCATTCCTTCACTGGCATCTGCCAATATCTGTCAGCTTTCACCAGCTTAAAGAGACTATAAACCCAACAGCAATAATCTCATCTAATGCATATTCCAAGTGGCTCCACCTCTTTCCCTGCAGTGCTGATAGAAAACATAGCCCTCCTTTTAGTTTCTGCCCCTTGTTGCTCTCAGCATGGCAAGTCACAGTGGGCCACAGCTATCTCTGACTAGAGTAGAGCATGCTCGTGATCCCTAAGGCTGTATGACCCCTAAAGCTTACATGCTCCTCCCACCTGGACAGACCATAAATATAAGTTGGTCCCAAAGTTCCAAAAGTTGCTAGCTTGCTAGCTTGCTAGCTAAAAACAATCGCCCCAAAGCTGAGAAATGAATGTTTGACATCTGTTTTAATACATTTCCTGGGCTGTGGACATGGCTGCTTTTTCACAGATTGAACATGGTACACTCTTACGTCAGCATCAGGGCTGCTTTTTCCAGTGTTTTTGTTGTGTGCTCTTATGCCAGGGCTAATAGGAAGAACAGGAAGCTGTCATCCCATTGTCCATTCAAGAGATATGAGCAGTGCTCCTGCAGCCTGAGGGCAGGCTATTCATGAGATGGAGGGACGGAGAAAGGAAGGGAGCCAAACAAATTAGCATAAATGGGCGGTCTGTCATCCAGGTCCAGGGACACATTTGGAACACAATGGGCAGAGGGAGAGAGAGCAAGGACTGCAAAGCTCTGGCCAGAAAAGATGATCATCATCCTCTGTCATTGAAAACAAACACTGCCCTCAGTGTCTCAGACCAAGGTAGGGGCTTTGGGGGCAGCCCTTGGCTTAACAATCCTGTTAACATGTTAGCATGTTGTAAGTATTAAATAGCTGGCTACCATTATAACAATGAAGGAACATCTGTGTACAGGGAAGTTCGCTGTTTTTACAGAACTGGACTTTTCCTTTAAATTGGCTGGGCCATAAATCATTTTGCTTATTTAATAAAAAGTTATTATATACGTTAAAGGGGAACTTCGACAAGCACAAGGAGACGTCGGACTCTTGACACCAGTTTACCTTTTCTGCTGCTTACCTTGACTTCCTTCGGGAATAATTGCAGGTTCACGGGGGGAGGAATATCCCCGCCCCTCATCAAATAAACTTCCCCTTCCTTCTCCCCCTTCTTTTTCCCCATTACTTCTTAAATCTCTTCTCTCCTCCTTCGCTATCCCCTTTTCTTTTAACTTTCTCTCTTCTCCATGTAGTGTTGTTGGTTGTCTGTTTTTTTTCTTTGGTTTACTTATAAATGAAGCGAAGAGACAAGGATTCTGTTGTAATATGCTGATGATGGCAGAGCTGGGGGCGCCAGGTGCTCCCGGGTGGTCATACCCTGTAATACAATGTCCGAAAGATTAGGTGGCCCGCTGCAAGGGTTGCCCTCCAGCCTGTTGTCGATCTCTTTGCAATGAACCTTCTGTCGAAGACTGTCTGTAATATCTGTTTCTTCAATAACAAAATTGACAATTAAAGAAAAAGTTATTATATTCAGTCCCCTTTGATACAATCTAAATTGTACCCAATTAATTAAACAAAATTTAAAGTTTGTCTATAGTCTCTAATGTGTCCAACATGCAGCCCTATTGAGTCAGAACTTGGGTTACAACTTACAAAGATCCTCTATCTTAGGATGAGGAATTGAGGAAATAAATCAGTATCCAGTACAATTGTTTGGAGCTTAACAGGCTCTTGATGCTTCTTTTTTGTTGCAGTATTACATGTGATCAAATAGTGGAAAATGTTTAAACATATTCTGATGTATTTTAAGCCTCACTCCCTCAACATTTAGGGGTACTGGGTGTCATTATATCACACACACGCAATACAGAAAAGAGCCTGTTATCAGTAGATTATTTATCCTGCTCCCTTAAGTGAACTTATATGGTTCAAAGGTAGTATAAAATAATGTGCATAGCTATTTACAAATATATATAGGAGCCCAACATCAAATTCCCTGCTGCAGCACTTAGTTATTTTGCATGCTATTGCTATATTACACTTGTACTAGGCACTTTAATTATTAATTTATATTGTTGTTTAATTGCCTTTTAATCTAATGTAATGTTCAATGCACAGTATTAAGCAAGACAATGATCCCAAAGACACACCCAAGGAAACCTGAGTGTCAGTGGTCTGTAATAGCTCCTGAGTGTCAGTAGTCTGTAATAGCACCTGTGTGTCAGTAGTCTGTAATAGCACCTGAGTGTCAGTAGTCTGAAATAGTGTCTGAGTGTCAGTGGTCTGTAATAACTCCTGAGTGTCAGTGGTCTGTAATAGCTCCTGAGTGTCAGTGATCTGTAATAACTCCTGAGTGTCAGTAGTCTGTAATAGCACCTGAGTGTCGGTATTCTGTAATAGCACCTGAGTGTCAGTGCTCTGTAATAGCACCAGTGTCACTAATCTTTAACACTAATTGTTCAGAGCACTTGTGTCAGTACTCTTTAATACCACTGGTTCAGGGCACTTGTCAGTGCTCTTTCATGCCAAAAGTTCGGGGCACTTGTGTGTCAGTGCACTTCCATGCCAATAGTTCAGGGAACTTGTGTGTCAATGCTCTTTTATACCAATAGTTCAGAGTGCATGTGTGTCAGTGTTTTTTAATACCAATAGTTAAGGACACTTGTGTGTCAGTGCTCTTTCATACCAATAGTTCAGGCACTTTTAGGGGGTCAGTGTTCTTTCATACCAATGAAGTATGCACTTGTGTGTCAGTGCACCTTCATGCCAATAATTTGGGTCACTTGTGTATCAGTGCTCTTTAATATCAATAGTTCTGGGCACTTGTGTGTCTGCAGGAAGAGGACGTGTTTCATCCTTGCTTGTTACACCTTGCTCTGTTGCAAGCAGGTGCCAGGGTGCATTTTTGTAGGCCATAATACTGCTGGCAGAGTGGTGAGGTCTAAACAAGTTGGAGCAGCTGTGCTACCTGTCCCATTTAATTGTCTTCCACCCACTCAATTTCTGCTGGGAGTGCTGAACCCCCCACCTCACCACCTTAAATCAGCAAGGCCATCCCAGCCACAGGTTATGGAGTAAATAATGCTATATGATGACGCTCCTAGCTGGCATGCCATGGGTCTTCCAATTGCCCCTGCCTCAGTTGAAGACCTAATGGTCAGAGGACAATCACAGGACACCCTTGATGAAGATGATGAAACTCTAGTGCCGACTGCTAGAGATGAGCGAACTTCTTGAAAGTTCGATTCGGGCGATTCGCCGAATTTCCCCAAGAAATTCGGGTTCGCCCGAATCGAACTTTCACGAATCGCTCATCTGAAAAACAAAAATGCCGGCATGGTGGGAGCGGGCAGGCCGGCTACGCCTGTCAGCGGGCCGCCGCCGGCCCGCTGACAGCGTAGCTGGCCTGCCCGCTCCCATCATGCCGGCATTTTTTTTTTAAGCAAAAATGCCGGCATGGTGGGAGCGGGCAGGCCGGCTACGCTTATGACAGCTGAGTGCGGCCTCTGATGACAGCTGAGAGTGGCGCCGCTCTCAGCTGTCATCAGAGGACGTGTCATCAGAGGGCGCGTCATCAGAGGGCGCCTGAAAGCGGCGCCGGCCTCCACGCTCCGACCATGCAGGTAAGTGTTTGCTTTTTAAACAAATGCCGGCTTCCGCCGCCCGTTGACAGCGTAGCCGGCCTGCACGCTCCCACCATGCCGGCATTTTTTTTTTTTTATTTCAGGGAAAATTCGATCGGCACGAACCAAAAAAAATTCGGGTTCGTGCCGAATCGAATTTTCCCTGAAATTCGGAGCGAATTCCGGTTCTTCCGAACCGGTTCGCTCATCCCTACCGACTGCTACAGCTTTTGGCAATGTTGAAGCTGAGAGTAAGGCTAAGAGGGAGGAGTGGGTGGAAGAGGATGCCAGGGGTCATGATGGGGTCCTAGACCCAATATGGACTGAAGGTCATGCGAGTGCGAAGGAAGAGGTGCTGACTGCAAAAGAGGGAGAAGGGTGCCAGCTGTCAGAAGTCAGCCCATTGCTGCCACTGCCCAACACACCCAGGGACTGAGTGCACCAAAGCAGGTTCATAGAATCTTACCAATGTGGCATTTTTTCAAGCAGTCAAAAGAGGACATGAACAGGTCATTTGTAAGCTGTGCCACCAGTGCTTGAACAGAGGGAAAATTCCTATTAATCTCAACACCACAGCTATGATCAGGCACCTGCAATCCAAACACGAGCTGCAGTTGCAGAAACACCTAAAAAATGGAAAAACCTAAAGCTCCCTCTGCTGCTTCCGTTGACTTAGCCACTACCACTGCTTCCCCAACTACAATACTACCTGCTTCCCCCCAAAGGGAGGATGTGAGACCACCACCACCTCCAGCGCCAGCACCACCAACACCATCACCAAGCCAGTCCACACCATCCTAGGGAAGCATTCAGCTTTCCATCCTGCAAACATTGGAGAGAAAGCAGAAGTTGTGCCTATCCTACACACAAGCCCCGGCCCTGAATGCAAGCATTTCCAAATTGCTGGGATTTGAAATGCTCCCATTTTGCCTGGTAGAGATGGACAGTTTAAAAGATCTGATGGCAGCAGCTGTCCCACAATACACTGTTCCCAGCTGCTACTACTTTTCTCGCCAAGCCATCCTTGCCCTGCACCAACAGGTTGTGTAAAGAATAAGATGTGCACTGGGCAATGCTATTCTTTCCAGTGTCCACCTCACCACTGACACATAGAGAAGTAAGCATGGGCAGGGACATTACATCTCTCTAACTGCCCACTGGGTGAATGTAGTGGCGGCTAGGACTGAGGGTAGGACTGAGGCGGGAAGCACTGTGGCACATATCCTTACACCACCCAGTATTGCTGGAAATCAGTCGGTGCCTCCTGTAGCCTCCTCCTCTGCTTCCTCCTCAAGCAGTCAGCGCAGCCCCTGCACCACCAATTTGAGCACTGCCATGGGGAAATGTCAGCATGTAGTGCTAAAACTCATCTGTCTAGGAGTTGTGGACCGGCATCCAGGAGCAGACAGATGCTGCCATTGCACCTGATGCCTGGCAAGGTGGTGTGCAACAATGGGTGCAACCTTGTAGCAGCCTGGTGCATGTGCTCAACTTGGTGGTACAGAGCTTTCTGGCTCATTAGCCAGACATGCTGACGCATAAAGTGCGTAGTGTGTGCACACTTCCTGCTTTCCCATCCTGCTTCTGCTCGCCTGAGAAACTTCAGACATCCCCCCCCACTGGCTCATATGTGACTTGCCCACCAGGTGGAATTCCATGTTGTATATGCTGGAAAGGGTCTGAGAGCAGCAGCAGGCAATAGTGGAGTTTCAGCTCCAATGTACCGAGGTGAATAGAAGTGCAGACCAACAGTACGTCACCACCAATGAGTGGGCCTCCATGAGGGACATCTGTGGGGTGATACAGTGCTTTCAGTAAGCCACCAATATGGTCAGCGCTGATGATGCCATCGTCAACGATACCATCTCCATTGTTTGCCTGCTGGAAAGAACCCCTCAGGCCATGATGAAGGATGTGATTGAAGCAGAGGAGGAGGATGAAGTCCCATTTTCCTAGGCATCAGGGTTCCAGCCAGCAAACAGTTTTGGAAGAAAAAGAAGAGGAAGAGGAGGGAGATAAGGAGCACTGTCTCTCACAGCTGGGTGGCACCCAGCGCAGCTCACAAGTGTCACTGGAGCATGGCTAGAAGGAGAAAGTGGAGACACCTGACACTGAAAACAGCCTCTCCTTGACTCAGGGCAGCCAAGCTCACATGAACCATTACATGCTCCAGTGCCTGCACAATGACAGCAGAGTGGCTCACATAGTCACCAGTGACAATTACTGGCCGGCCAACCTGCTGGATCCCCGCTATAAAGACCATCACTTCCTTGATACCAACACTGGAGCAAGATTGCAAAATAAGAGACCATAAATGCATTCTGGTGAATGAACTATTGTTGGAGTTCCCAGATGAATTTGAGGACACGGTGGTGGCACAAGGCCTAGAAGGAGGAGCAGCAATTCGCTAAAGCACTACCTCACAGAAGAGGGTGAGCATGGCCACAATGTGGAACAACTTATACCATTGTTCGCCACATGCACCACCATCAGATACAGCTCATCGTACCAGGAGGCAGACTTTGACTCGCATGGTGGATGACTACCTGTACATGTGTCTCCTGAATGGTTCCTCCCCATTTAATTTCTAGGTTGCTAAATTGGACTTATGGCCAAACATTCCTCTCTATGCCTTGGAGGTACTGGCCTTCCCTGCGGTAAGTGTCCTATTAGAACATGTGTTTAGCACTGCAGGGGGTGTCATCACCGACAGGGGGATCTGCCTATTCACAGCCAGCGTGGACATGCTTAAATTCCTTAATATGAACAAGGCATGGATCCCATAAGCACCTAAGTGAGTGCTTAAAGTGTTACTTCCTCCTCCTCCTTTGCCTCTGCCATATCCACCTCCCCCATCTTTTCTGCTTACACTGCCACAACCTCTGATACCTGTAAAAAATGTATTATTTTTATTAATTTATTTATGTATACATGTATATATTTATGTATGTGTATGTGTCATTTTTCATTATTACACATAACTTATATATAATATATGGACAACTATAGTTTGTTATTTTTGCTTGTGAAGATTGGATGGGTTGTTATTGACATCTGGTGAGAATTTAATGTGAATAGTACTTACAGCATTTTTGTGGGTTCTCTGGAAGTTTCCTTCCTGTATAGTTTTCAGTCCTTCAACAGTGTTAAAGGATAAGTATTGTTTGCCAACTGTTTTTGCAGCGTAATTTATTTATTATTTTTTTATCAATGACACTTCTCTGTCTCTCATCTGATAAATCCATTACTTCTTCTGCAGGGGAAACTTGTTATGTTCAGATACATATGTATCAGAAACTAATGGACAGCTGTATCTGAACTAACCTGTTGGGGTAGTTGATCGAATGGCTGTAGAGGGGAGGCACCTTCTGTATTCTTGCCCAGGGCGCCTTACAACCTAAGGCTGGCCATGCTGAGCGAGCCTGGAGGTGATTTAGGTGCCAAGGAGAAGGAGAAGCCTGTAACATGAGATCTGGGCTCTACTTGGCACCACACATGATTATGTGAAATAATGTTACATGTAATTTTTAAGTTTAGGTCTAGTCTAACAGTAGCAAGAGAAGTAATCAGATGGCTCATAAAAGAAAGATATCACAATAAAATGGAATGCTGTTATAAATCCTTCTCTGTGACATCTGCAAAATTCCAAATAAACTATGCATTGTAGTTTGGTAAGGCAGTTGGATTTTTTAGGCAATAAAACATTGCAAAAAGGATTATTGAAACACAGAGTTGTTTTGCGAATTAAAAGTAGTAATGGGCCAGACCATGTAAATGTGCATAGTTTATATATGTGTGCAGTATGCCTTACTTAAGCACGGTAGATACTGCTACATATAATATTCCAGAATAATGATAGATTATTAATATATTTTAGTATGTATTATTGTGTGTGAATGACAATAGATTTTTATCAAATAAAATGCAGTGTTTCAATTCATATGCTTATTTCTGTAATGCTGCAATTTTCATCCTAAAATAAAAGGGTTATAGCTAATTGCTGCTAGCAATCAAAGAATTCTGAATGTGAGCAAATGTAAAAAGAAGGAAACATTTGTATTGTACGTCTCACATTTATAGGAATTCTAGTTAAATTCCCTTGCCTTGATTTTGCCAACAAAATCTGATATTTTTCATTCGTTCAGATAACTTACGTTGTTGGGATGGGCTTGCGTCTGATTCAGAGAGCTGATTGCCGAGGGACCACCACCCTATAAATCCGTTTCATTTGCAATCCACTTACGGGACCTTTGAGGCCTCGGATTGCTATTGTTGAACATGTTTTGCGGCTATGTGGAGGAGTCTGCGCGCCTTTAGCACCAAGGCATTGCATGTATCAGCATGGCCGAGGCCATAAATTGTATAGCAATGCATACCTGAATCAATACATTTCATGTATGCCTTATAGAAGCATTTTAATGCTGACCTTAATTAGTCCTTAGCATGTAAACCTTTATTTTCCCACACATCCATATAATTGCTATTTTTTTAGACTTATGTCCTTTGTGAATTATATTTGGATTGTTGGACTTGAATCTTAATTTGTTGTAGGAGTTATTGTTTTAGTTGGTTACCTTTGCTTTGTGTAATTATTTTATATTTGGTTGCAGGAACCGCAAGATGTGCCACTCGCACAACATACAAGCAGTGTTTGGTTCTTGCAGGGCACCCAGGGTCGTCCCATGATGCTTATATATTGCAGAGCTCCAGCTTATTTTGTCAGTTTGAGTCAGGAAAATTATCTGGTGGATGGCTCCTGGGTAAGTTTGCTCACATTCCATCAATCCATTTTCACTGTATGGCAATGAATATAGTTGATGACTTATGTCTTAACCTATGGCTGTTTTTAGCCCTTGATGACATGTTAAACAATATTGTTGCTTAGAATGTGTATTTTTTGTTAGTATTTTTAAATACTTTCAGGGGATTCAGGATATCCACTCCTACCTTTGCTCCTGATGCCCGTTCTTTGCCTGCAGAATGCGGGCCAGGAGTTCTCAAATCGGGCACTATGCAAAACCCGGCCCGTGGCGAGGGCCTTCGGGCTTTTGAAATCCAGATTTAGGTGTTTGGACCATACGGGGGGGGGGGCACTGCAGTATGACCCCAACAAGGTTATACCAATAATTTAATTTACGTTTTTTAACAGGGACCACACGTGCCAGAGTGGCACAACTGAGTGGCAGGGTCCTTCAGTTGGTGGGCAAGATGCAGGAGCTGCGCGACTCGTTGGGGACCACAGATGAAGAATAACGTTCTGTGGCCTGCCATGTATTTAGTTTTTTATAGTTATAAAATATTTTAATATTTTATATTTAATGATGAAAAAAAAATAATAAAAGTTTCAGTGTCATTTTATTTACAAAATACATTAACACAAAACTAATGGGCCCATAAATATTTAAAGATGAATATTCACATGACCGAGAAGTGATTTGGGTAAGGTTTAGGGGGCTAAAATGCAAGAAGAACCTAACCGCCAAGTGATTTGGGTACGTTTTAGGGGCCTAAAATGGAAGAAAAACCTAACCGCCAAGTGATTTGGGTGAGCTTTAAGGGTCCAAAAGGGAAGATGGAGGATAGTGCTAAGTGGTTGGGGTGAGCTTTAAGGGTCCAAAAGGGAAGATGGAGGATAGTGCTAAGTGATTTAGCTAAACATTGTAGTAGAAGTGAGGGTGGCATATATGTAGGCAAGCACTTTAATGAGTTAAGTTTGTAGTGCGCAGGCGCAAGATCGTAAGGATTTCCGTCTGGACGATTATTTATTGAAAAAGGGAAACAGCCTCCTGTTCGCCCTGGCTATGGAACCCCTGGCGCTGAAAATTAGGGAATCAGTAGACATTACAGGTATTAAGATAGGAGATAACCAGTATAAGCTTTCTATGTTTGCAGATGACGTCCTTCTAACGATTTCGAACCCCCTCATATCTCTACCTAACCTACTGCAACTTATGGGTACTTTTGCCAGAGTCTCAGGGCTTCAAGTTAATACAGCCAAATCCAGAGCCCTTAATATCAATCTTGCCCCTGAAACGGCGAGGCAACTTCAACTTGATTATGACTTCCAGTGGGATAATAGAGCTATCAAATACTTGGGGGTCTCTATCACTAACTCTTATGACACTTTGTTTGCTGCTAATTTTGTCCCGCTTCGGCGGAAGTTGTTTGCCCTTCTGGATAAATGGGGGACCTATGGCCTGTCATGGTTGGGTAAAACTGCGGCGGTCAAGATGACGCTGCTACCTAAGTTTTTATATTTGGCCAGAGCCTTGCCAGTCAAGATTCCGCTACAATACTTAAAGCTACTGCAAGATAAAATATTTAACTTTATATGGTGCGGTAGGAAAGCCAGGATCGCAAAGTCAATCATGTATAAAGCTAAAGCCAACGGAGGTCTAGGCGTCCCTAATTTGTCCAGATATTATAAAGCAGCACAGTTGACCCAGATATTAGCATATCATGAAAAATCTGATCCTCCTTGTTGGGTAGCAATAGAGGCGGAGCAATGTTTCCCTCAAAAAGTGGAGAACTTGCTATGGCTTGTCCCAAAATATAGGATACTGAAACATAACCCTATTATGACTCATTCTTTACAGATATGGGATGATCACAAATTTTCATGTGGCCTAGCCTCTCCACATTTACCACTTCTCCCCTTATGGGATAATCCTATGTTTCCTCCGGCTTGTCTAGACCCAGCGAGATTTCGAAATTGGAAAGAAGTGGGAATCAATAAGGTTCAGGATTGCTTTCAGGGGGCTAGTATAAGCACCTTTCAGCAATTCAGGGATAAGTACGACTTATCGACCAGGGATTTCTTTGGATACTTACAGCTGGCACATTTCTTAAAGGAAGTCACCAAGGGACTGGTAGGGCCAGTCACGTTTACATCTTTTGAGGAGAGATGCAAAAAAGATCCCAGAAGTAGGGGCGCGATTTCTGAATTGTACGTTAAATTAGGCAGTGGTTCATCGCCGGGCGATCCTCCATATAGAGCCAAATGGCACAGAGAAATGGAATGTTGTTATGACGACAAGGAGTGGAGTAAAATTTGGAAGGGAGCCTATGGCCCTGCCATGTCAGTAGCATCCATTGAGGTGAACATAAAGTTAATAACGAGATGGTATTTGACTCCTGAGAAATTGGCTCATTATGCAGAATCAACTCAGAAACACTGTTTTAGGGGATGCTCAGGGGGAGGTTCTTACTGGCATGCATGGTGGGATTGCCCCCTGGTGCTTACCTTTTGGGCTAAAGTTTTTCATACAATCTCGACGATTCTAGGTACATGTGTAAAACCTGATCCTGGGGTGGCTCTTCTTAACAGACCGATAACTGGGACGACTAAATCACAAAAAATTCTTATTTACCATATTTTGACGGGAGCCAAGCTGATAATCGCGAAGGCTTGGAAGGCGTCATGTTTGAGCTTCGCAGAGTTCAAAAATAAAGTGACCTATACAATGTCAATGGAAAAGTTGTCAGCAATATATGATGATGACTTGGATGGCTTCCGAGCAATTTGGGACCCATGGGCTCGTTATGCAGTGCCCAAAGATTTTGACAAAGACCTCTTAGGGATCTGATCTCGCGAAAATATATAAATTTGCATTTATTTATTTATTTTTTTTTCTTCTTTCTTTCTCCCTCCCTCTTCCCTCCCTCTTTCTTTCCCCTTTCTCTTCTACAATTTCTAACCATTCTTCCCTATTCTTTATAATCTATTCTCCTTCCAATCTGGATACTGTTCTTTCTGGGTAACTTACCTTAGTATTACTGGTTAAAGATAAGCCTTATAGATTGTTATAGAGCTATACTAAGTTAGAGGCCATTAGCTTACAGGTTACAAGTGCGCTCTATTCCAGACACAGTTATTTACTTATAGATTAGTAAATGTTTACTAATGGCTTCGATGTTTATGTTCACAAAATATTATTGGAAAATTGTAAGAGACCTAATGAACAAAGTTTGTCAGATGAAACTGGATGTCTGTATTTGTAAATTTTATGGTGTATTGTGTTGATCATCTCACAATAAATTTTTTGAGCAAGAAAAAGGGAAACAGAATATAACGGGAAACGTAAAGGATTCGTGGGAGGAGACGATGGGAAAAGGGCAAAAACAAAAGCCTACGTTGTAACATGAGAAAATGAAACGGAAAAGTCACGCTGGAAAATGACATCCTCGTACTCGGACTCTGCCGTACGAACGGACGGAAACTTTACAGAAGGATTGCAATGCATGCTTAGAATCGCTCGCACACTCATACGAGAGCGGGAAAATAAAAAAAAAAACAGATCGGCAAAAAAACAAAAGTCTTTTTTTGTGTCTCTGAATCAAGCCTATTGCCCTCCATCATAGCCTGAAGGCAAAGGTTGGGGATGGTAGCGCTGACAATGGCATCATCAGCGCTGAGCATATTGGTGGCATTCTGGAAGCACTGCAGCACCACTCAGATGTCCCTCATGGTGGCCCACTCATTGGTGGTGAAGTGTTCTTGGTCTGCACTTTTATTCTCCTGGGCATTTTGAAGCTGAAACTGCACTATTCCCTGCTGTGCTCACGCATCCTTACTAGCATATACAATGTGGAATTCAATCTGATAGGCAAGGCACATATGAGGTGGTGGTTGGGAAGTCCAAAGTTCAGTCAAGCGAGCTGCAAAAGGGTGGGAACGCCAAAAGCACTTTCACATGCTACATGCTGCTGTTTCCCCGAGACAGTGCTGAAATTGGAGGTGCAAGGGCTGCGCTGACTGCTTAATGAGAAAGCAGAGAAGCAGGAGAGTCCGACTGATTTCCAGCAATCCTGGATGGTGGAAGGATATGCACCACAGTGCTTCCCGTCTCAGTTCTAGACAACACTACATTGACCCAGTGGGCAGTTAGAGAGATGTAACGTCCCTGCAAATGCTTACTTATCCACATGTCAGTGGTGATGTGGACACTGGAACAAATGGCATTGCACAGTGCACATCTTATTTTTTACACAACTTATTGGTGCAGGCAGGGATGGCCTGGCAAGAAAAGTACTGGTGGCTGAGAATGGTGTATTGTGGAACAGCCACTGCCATCAGAACTTTTAAATTGTCCGTCTCCACTTTGCGGAATAGGAGCATTTCAAAGTCCAGCAATTTGGAAATACTCGCATTCAGGGCCAGGGCTCATGGGTGGGATGGACTCTGCTTCTGCTTTCTCTCCAAAGTTTGCGGCATAGAAAGCTGAACGCTTCTCTGGGATGGTGTGGACAGGCTTGGTGATGGTGGTGGTGCTGCCGCTGGTGCTGGAGGTGGTGCTGCTGCTGGTGCTAGAGGTGGTGGTGGCCCCACACCCTATGTTTGAGGGAAACAGATGGCCTTGTCATTGGGAAGGCAGTGGTAGTGGCTGAGTCAACTGAAGCTGCAGAGGGAGCCTCAGGTGTTTGAAGAGGTACAGAATATTTGTTATTGCCTTAAGCAATGGGAGTACCTGGATTGGGTGCTGGAGAGAGCTAAAAAGCAGGTTTGATATAATTCACAACAGGAAACCCTGGAGAAAAGGAATTATGAAAAATCCGAGGAATAAATCTATTAGATTTGTCACCGCTTTATTAACAGATTTTAATGAAGTGAAAAGGATAATTCAGAAAAATGGCAAAAAGAGCATGAGAACTTGGTTGTACTTATAAATGGTTGGACTTATAAATGTGGGTCATCAAGGTGTCAATGTTGCCAGTAAGTGGAAGGAGGCAAATAAATATGCATCATGATGAGTACAGGCGAAGTGATTTAAAGTAGGCATACAAGCACCTGTGGCACCACTAATGTAGTCTTCTGTGCTTCATGCACTATTTGTAGATGTCAATATGTGGGTTACACCTCAAGAGCTTGAGAACGAGGGTAGCCGAACAAGTTTATGGGGCAAGATTGGATGTCAATAGTAGAAGCCTTTCAAATCTTTCGAGGCATTTTAAAGATTTTCATAGTGGTGGAAGGTATGAAAATAGCTGTTCTGAAAAGAGTAGTCTTGGCCCCCGGGGGGGGGGATATAATTGAAAAAATATTACCCAGGAAGGCATTATGGATATGTAAGATGCACACCAGAATCCCATCGGGAATTAATGAGATGGGATGGGATATAGCTCTTTGTACTAATGTTTGAATAAAATATGGGATATACCCCTTTATATTAGTATCTGAAGACATAGACTCTAGAAAATTGTATTCAAAACAAAGTTATGTAGTACTATGTGCACAGTAGTTATATAGTATACAGTATTAAGGTTTAATAACATATGTGTCAGGTCCCGGAGACACCCACCTTCCAATAAACCAGCAACCCCCAATCTCCGCTGCTTTCTTCACCTATAGTAAGCCCCCGTTTGCCGGGACGCTAGACACGCCTCACCGGACACGGTTGCCCCCAGGTCTTATTAGCACAAAGGATGCTGATTTATGCAGGGGAAGGCAGATGAATCCAAGGACTAGACTGAGTAGCGAAAACGGACAGGGGTCATACACGGGTGGTCAATCCGAGGTGGCACGGTACAGAAGGGTTAGACGGAAGAATGGTCAGGGGCAAGCCAAGGGTCACAACGGGAGGTCAGAAGTTCGCGGTACAAAGGAGCAGGCAGAATCGTAGTCGAGGGGCAAGCAAGGTCGGTCCAGGCGGCAATCAGGGATGGTCAAAAACAAGGCAAAATCACAAGGAGAAGAGCAATCCAAATCACACCCAGTAGCACGCTATAACGGGCCACGACTAACTGCAGGGTGTATACCTATATAGGATGTGGGCTGACTGGATTGGCTGAAGGGGGGGAGTGTAGTGATTGGGGCAACTGGGATCTCTGGGCTGATTGCCCAGTTTGAATAAGGAGGCGGAGTGTGTAATAGGGCACATGCCCTTTAATAGCAAGGGCTCATTGGCCCAACTAAACATAGGGAGGCGGACAGTGTTTGGGCGCGTGTCTTTTAAATAACAAGGGCTCATTGGCCCAATACAATCACCTCCGGCGGGCGCGCAGTGCGCAGCGCCGCCGGAGGGCATAGAACGAAGCCAGGCGCGTGCGCGCGCGCGTGTGAGGACGCGCGCCGGGAGCTCCGACGCTGCAGGGCCGGAAGCCGCCCGAGCGGCTGCTCGTGACAGCCGAGCGGCGGGCGGGCAGGAGCGACGCCGACCCGCCGCCGGCTGCAACGGACGTGCAGCCCGCCGAGAGGAGTCGGCGGAGGAACGAGGGTCAGGTAAGGAGGTGGCCGTGACACTACCCCCCCCTTCACGAGGGGCCTCTGGACCCTTATCAGGCTTATCCGGATTCTCACGGTGAAACCTATTAATAAGGGTTTTGGCATGGACATCCTTGGCCGGTACCCAACACCTTTCCTCTGGACCAAAACCCTTCCAATCTATTAAATACTGTAAAGAGTTTTGAAACACCCGAGCGTCGAGTATTCTATTAATCTCATATTCAGGCACATCCTCCACTATGATTGGGGAAGGAGACGACACCTGAATATTTTTGGCCGATTTTAACAAAGAAACATGAAAGGACGACGGGATTCTCATGGATGAAGGTAACTTGACCTTAAAGGTAACGTCGCTTAGTTTATCAATAATAGGAAACGGGCCGATAAATTTAGGCCCTAGCTTAGACGAGGGTTGCCGAAGGGCAATATTTTTAGTAGAGACCCAGACCAAATCACCCACCTGAAATGGTGGTTCTAGCGACCTATGTCGGTCCGCAAAGACTTTATGAGTTCTAGAGGCTTTCTTTAAGTTAGTCTGTATCTCAGACCATACTTTAGTTCTTTCTCGTAGCCATTCCTCCAAGGCCGGCAAGTTGGAGGAAGGACCAGAAAAGGACCAGAAAAAGATGATGCCTTAGGGTTTCTCCCGTAATTACAAAAAAAAGGGGAAAACCTAGTAGATTCACTCGGCGCATTGTTAAAGGCGAATTCTGCAAATTCGATGAATTCCGCCCATTGTTCTTGGCGATCGGAGACGAAACAGCGTAGATATTGTTCTAAACATTGATTTACCCGTTCAGTCTGTCCGTTAGACTGAGGGTGATAGGCGGTAGAGAGCGACACTTTAATACCTAAACGATTGCAGAAAGCTTTCCAAAAACGGGATACAAACTGAACTCCTCGATCTGAAACAATATTCAGTGGTAAACCATGGAGGCGAAAAACGTGCTTAATGAATAGTTGTACTAAATCTGGTGCCGACGGAAGTTTTATCAATGGAATAAAATGTGCCATTTTACTGAAGCGATCCACCACCACCCAAATTACAGAATTCCCCTGTGATGGAGGAAGGTCAACAATAAAATCCATGGATATGTGCGACCATGGTTCAGCGGGGATTTCTAAGGGAACTAATAGTCCCGCAGGGGACCCATGAGTGGCCTTACTTCGAGCACATACCGGACATGCTTCGACAAAGGCGGAAGTATCGCATCAGATGGTGGGCCACCAAACATGACGTTTGGCGATAGCCAAAGTCTTCCGAACACCTAAGTGACCAGCCGACTTGGCATCATGTAGTTCCTGTAAAACGGCCAGACGCAAATGAGGCGGAACAAATAAACATTCAGAGGGTTTACCCGGAGGAGAATCAACCTGAAATGGCACTAACGAGCTAGACAGGTCAGGGAGAAGAGTCGCCACAACACAACCTAAAGGTAAAATCGATTCTGGAGGACCGTTCTGGTCCTTACAATCCCCGAAATTACGGGATAGGGCATCTGCTTTGGCATTCTTCTTCCCCGGCTTATAGGTGATAATAAAATTAAATCGAGAAAAGAAGAGTGCCCAGCGTGCCTGACGGGAGTTGAGTCTCTTGGCTGACTCTAAATACTCCAGATTCTTGTGATCAGTATACACAGTGATGGGGTGTAAGGAACCTTCTAACCAGTGGCGCCATTCTTCAAAGGCCAGTTTAATACCCAAAAGTTCCCTATTCCCAACATCGTAATTGCGTTCAGCAGGCGAAAACTTCCGAGAGAAGAAAGCACAAGGATGTAGTTTCTCAGGATTGCCCGCATACTGAGAAAGAACAGCTCCTACTCCCAGTTCCGAGGCGTCAACCTCTAATAGAAATGGAAGCCGGGTGTCGGGATGTATCAAAATGGGAGCGGAGGTGAAAGTCTCTTTTAACACTTGAAAGGCGATTTTAGCTGAGGGAGGCCACTCCTCAACAAAAGCGCCCTTACGAGTGAGATCTGTTAAAGGACTCACTATGGACGAGAAACCCCTTATAAACTGCCTGTAAAAATTCGCAAATCCTAGAAATCTCTGTAGCGCCTTTAGGGTTCTAGGTTGTTCCCACTCCAGAATAGCAGAAACCTTGGAAGGATCCATCACCAATCCCCGTTTGGAGATTATAAATCCTAGGAACGGGATTTCAGACACTTCAAAAACACATTTGGAGATTTTAGCATACAGACGATTTTCCCGCAATCTCTGCAACACCGCTTTGACATGTTGACGGTGCTCCACCAGAGAGCGGGAAAAAATCAGTATGTCGTCCAAATAGACCACGAGAAATTGACCCAAAAAATCACGAAATATGTCATTGACAAAATCTTGAAACACTGCAGGAGCATTGCATAACCCGAATGGCATCACTAAATATTCATAATGCCCATCCTTTACATTGAAGGCCGTTTTCCATTCATCCCCCTGCCGTATGCGAATAAGGTTATATGCTCCTCGAAGGTCTAACTTAGTGAAGACCTGGGCCCCAGAGACCTGATTAAAAAGGTCATTGATCAATGGAAGGGGATATCTATTTTTTACAGTAATCTTATTTAACCCTCGATAATCTATACAGGGGCGTAAGCCGCCGTCCTTCTTCTCAACGAAGAAGAACCCAGCACCGGCAGGGGAGGTGGAAGGACGGATAAAACCTTTCTGGAGATTTTTGGTGATATAATCTTTCATGGCCTGTTCTTCAAATCTAGTGAGATTATATAGTTTCCCCCTAGGGGGCATAGTACCTGGGAGTAAGTCAATAGGACAGTCGTAGGCCCTATGGGGTGGAAGAATGTCGGCGGATTTCTCCGAAAATACGTCTGCCCAATCTGCATAGACTGGAGGTAGACCATCAAAGACAATCGGTGTGGTCCTAAGGGATATAGAGAAACAACGACTTTGACATGAGGGACTCCACTTCACCAGATCACCAGATCTCCAATCTATCATGGGGTTATGGAGTTTTAACCAGGGAAATCCTAAAACAACAGGGGAGACGGGACTTTCAATAATCAAAAATTCTATTTCTTCCGAGTGGGCAGATCCTACAACTAAATTTACCCAAGGGGTCTTGTGGGAAACCAACCCCCCCTCAATGGGCTTATTGTTGACTGCCAGGACCCGAAGGGAATTTTCTAATGGGATTAACGGAATCCCTAGAGTAAGGGCTAAGGATCTATCCAGGAAATTGCCAGCCGCTCCACTATCGATGAAGGCGGAAGCAATAGTCCGGAAAGGACCCCAAGAGAGTGTAACGGGTAAGAGTATACGATTGTCTGGAGGGAACGATACCTGACCGCCTAGACGAGGTCCCTCTGCAAGATCTAGGCGTTGAAGTTTCCCGCCACCGGAGCCTTGTTTGGGCAGGTCTTGGCAAAATGACCCGGATTACCACAATAGAGGCAGAGGCCTTGGGATCTGCGCCGAACCTTCTCCGCCTGAGAGAGATGGGTAACGCCAAGCTGCATTGGTTCCTCATGCGACAAGGAAGGAGAGGAAACGGCTGCCCCCTTAAAGCTTGACTCTTGACGTGAGGATCCCCACGGTTGGTCCTTGCCTCTTTCCTGGCGCCTTTCTCGGAGACGTCGGTCCACCCTGATGGCCAGCTGCATATATTCGTCTAAGTTTTTGGGCAAAGGATAGTTCACCAGGATGTCCTTGATGTTATCGGAGAGACCAATTCTAAACTGGCTACATAAAGCCGGATCGTTCCACTGGGAATCTATAGCCCACCGCCGAAATTCTGCGCTATATTCTTCAGCAGAACGTTTGGCCTGTCTCAGGTTCCGCAACTTAGAATCCGCTGTTGCGGCTCGATCTGGGTCAGCATACAGAAGTTCCATGGCCAAAAAAAAAGAAGAGACCGACTGCAAGGCTTCATCAGTCGGAGCTAAACCAAACGCCCAGGTCTGTGGATCGCCCTGGAGGAGTGAAATGACTAGCCCAACGCGTTGCGCTTCGGATCCAGATGCGTGGGGTCGAAGGCGGAAGTAGAGTTCGCAAGAATTCTTAAAGTTAGAAAACTTCGCCCGATCCCCCAAAAATTTTTCCGGGAGAGGGATCTTGGGCTCGACGGCCGGACTAGGATCCACTGACGCAGGCATCTGACGACTCTCTTGCGTGGCCACTCGTTGAGCCAGCTGATTAATGGCGGTGGCCATAGCTTGAACCTGTTGGATCAATTCTTCCATCTAGAAGATATTCTTTTTTCGAGGGCCCGTTATAATGTCAGGTCCCGGAGACACCCACCTTCCAATAAACCAGCAACCCCCAATCTCCGCTGCTTTCTTCACCTATAGTAAGCCCCCGTTTGCCGGGACGCTAGACACGCCTCACCGGACACGGTTGCCCCCAGGTCTTATTAGCACAAAGGATGCTGATTTATGCAGGGGAAGGCAGATGAATCCAAGGACTAGACTGAGTAGCGAAAACGGACAGGGGTCATACACGGGTGGTCAATCCGAGGTGGCACGGTACAGAAGGGTTAGACGGAAGAATGGTCAGGGGCAAGCCAAGGGTCACAACGGGAGGTCAGAAGTTCGCGGTACAAAGGAGCAGGCAGAATCGTAGTCGAGGGGCAAGCAAGGTCGGTCCAGGCGGCAATCAGGGATGGTCAAAAACAAGGCAAAATCACAAGGAGAAGAGCAATCCAAATCACACCCAGTAGCACGCTATAACGGGCCACGACTAACTGCAGGGTGTATACCTATATAGGATGTGGGCTGACTGGATTGGCTGAAGGGGGGGAGTGTAGTGATTGGGGCAACTGGGATCTCTGGGCTGATTGCCCAGTTTGAATAAGGAGGCGGAGTGTGTAATAGGGCACATGCCCTTTAATAGCAAGGGCTCATTGGCCCAACTAAACATAGGGAGGCGGACAGTGTTTGGGCGCGTGTCTTTTAAATAACAAGGGCTCATTGTCCCAATACAATCAGCTCCGGCGGGCGCGCAGTGCGCAGCGCCGCCGGAGGGCATAGAACGAAGCCAGGCGCGTGCGCGCGCGCGTGTGAGGACGCGCGCCGGGAGCGCGCCGCTCAGAGGGCGGCGCGGCCGCTCCCGACGCTGCAGGGCCGGAAGCCGCCCGAGCGGCTGCTCGTGACAGCCGAGCGGCGGGCGGGCAGGAGCGACGCCGACCCGCCGCCGGCTGCAACGGACGTGCAGCCCGCCGAGAGGAGTCGGCGGAGGAACGAGGGTCAGGTAAGGAGGTGGCCGTGACAATATGTTGCTGTTATATATTGCTAGGCATTTTTTGAGCTCTATCCTTTGTAAGATGGCCATTGATTGAATGGTTTTAATATTATTTTGTCAATTTTAATCATGGTAGAGTTTGTGGAATGTGATATAGTGTGATGGTCATGTCCTCTACCTACATCCCTGGTCCCATTTGCATACTTACTTTTCCCCTGTCAGGTTGTGTACTACCACATCCCGCTGTGCCTGCAGACCTGCTGTTGTGGTTTCATGTGGGAGAGCGGCAGCGTATGTCATTCACGATGTCCCTTCCTTGCCTCCCCTCCCTTTGAGACATTCGTGGTGTGGGGCGGAGACATTGTGAGCTAAAGAACCTGGATTGACTAATTCCACCTACCCTTCCTTGGGAGGAGAGTCCATTGGGTGCGTGCACTGCAGCATCTCACGGGGGACTATGTTGCAAGTCCTGGAGGCATTGGCATAAGGGGTTGGTGGAGGAGGGAGCCGGTGAGAAGGGAGCTGCATGTTACCTACAGGTAATCTTTGCCACATTGTTGGAGGTGACTGGGCTTGTTGGTTGCGTTGGTTCAATGGGGTCGAGGAGAATAGTTGGCATGGCTCGACACTGCACACTTACTAGGTAAGTGATCTCACAATAGCAAAGATACACATGAATAAGGAGCCGTGATCACTGAAATGCGTAGCATATTTTGAACAGCACTTTACCATTTTGTATATCCTGTGTGCCTTTTAACTTATGCTAATAAAAGGAAGATTTTACCTGGACGCTGGCTGAAACACAGATTGCTGCTATATACAGGTGGAACAACCATGCTGTTATCCTTTTTCCGCTTTAACATAAAATATATTGTTTGATATTTTTTAGTGTATTCTCAATATTTTCAGGTGAAATATGTACAGAACATTAAAAAAAATCATATTGTGTGATTCTCGCAGTTACAATGGTATCACATGTTTATTGGTTATTGGTAGACACACTTTCCTGCCCAGGAGACTCCCCCAAACTGAAACACAGCACTTAAAATAAAATACTGCAATGTGCAACCTTTTCAAGAAAAACAACTCTTTACATTTAAAGTCCCTCCCCCTGAAAATGATATATTCTCTCTAAGTACATACCCAAAGCTTTCTAGGTGTACCAGGCTTATTGACATGAGCACAGTTTTCTGGAAGTAATTCCTTTGAAGAATTTGGTGGTTGCACAGGGTTTCCCTGGAAAAAAAAAAAGAATTAAAACAGAGCAAAGCAACGTTTAATAAAAAAAATAATATGCAAACAAGTTAAATCTGAAAAGCAAGGTCCCTCAAACAGAGCAATACCCAACATGCATAGGTACCATCAAGGGAAGAGTTGTCAAACATCCCAAATTAAAGCATGCGCATAAGGGTAATTTTGGCTCTGCAGACAAAGTGCTGATGAATTCTTTGGTTGTACAGGGTTTCCCTAAAAATGAATAAAATGCAGAATGCAGAAATTCAGCAAAAAAATAATTTTCCAAAAAACAATAGCATGCAAACAAGAAAAAACATTTAAATCTGAAACAGCAAGGTTGCCAGAACAAGGTAGCCTGAACAGAACAATACCTAGCTATTTTTTAATAAAATAGCATTTTAAACTAAAACTAAAGAAAAAAAAGCCCACTGTCAGTTTTATTAATAATAATAATAATAATAATAATAATAATAATAATAATAAATAATTCATTTTATGAATGAAAACTAGAACAACTCGTTTGACAGTGATTATTGCAACATGTCAAAAAAAATCTCAAGCGGCTTTGCCTTAGGCGAGTTGCTGAAAAATCCCATAGTCTGTAGCCAAATGTAGCAAAAATGGAAAATTGACCAGGGATCCGTTAAAATGTTAACACTTGTACCATACAAATATTTAAGAATGTATTAGCTTAATGTAAAATAATCAATCATGTTAAAACACCTGGACTGTTATCTTTGTATTTTAGCAAGTCTGTCATTATGGTATTGTTTGCTGGTATAAAGGAGGTTGTGTTCTGTTGTTTATATTTTTATAAAGACTATTTACAGCACCTATTACTTAAAATAGACCAGCTGGTTATTGCTACTATTTATCAAGAGCTTGAATAATTAAAATGGGACTATCATGAAAAATGGCCCAATGATAAAAATCCACATAGCTATGTGGGATGACATGAGAAGTGGTCACTTATTAATATTCTGCCAGGTTTTTTTTTTTTTTTTTAGAGAGGAAGGATGAAATGGGGGGGGGGGGGGGGTAGATTCTGTCTCCCCTGATAAACTCAAACCAGATAAAATAGTGCACTACTTTTTAGGAGAGAAAAACTCTATTCACTTAACTGCTACCTTGAGACTGATTTAATAGCTGGATCAGCCACAAGGTAGACAATGAAAATGAATGTCAGTTTTCTCTCCTAAAAAAAGGATGCACTTTATTTTACTTGGAGCTGAATTGACCTTTATATTGATCTGTATAGACACTTGGGCTTGATTCAACAAAGGTAGAAAAAAAATTAGTTTTGCACGGAAAATTGGATCGCATGCATGAATTTTTTACTTTTTCATGCGATTCAGCAAAGGGGTTGAATAAAATACTTGCATTTGAATGTATTGGAAAGTGCGATTGCAACATTCTCGAAGTGCTCGTAAAAAGGCTGTAGCAAGCGAAAACTATTTGAAAATGTGCTTGAAGCATTCTTAACTGTTTATGTGCATTTCTGGGGCAGAGTATTGTTTCTCTGACTGTTGTATGTTGTTTTTAGCCTTTCCACAGGTTATTTTTGCATGCATTCATTTTCCAACTTTTTATGTGCCTGTTTACCTATATTTACATGGTTAATATTGGGGCTACATTTAAGCAATAGGCAAGGTATGATGTAGTGTAAGCACTAATGAAATGAGCAGGCTGATTCATTACTAACGCCAGGTAACAGCAGATGAGCGCCTGTACAGCAGCGCTAAGAGCGACCGCTAGTGGTCGCTCTGATCAGCTGTAAGTCACTATTACAGAGCGCCTCAGGCGCTGTAGTAACAGAGTTATATGGGAGTGAATGTTGAGTGTGAGCGAGTCAAACCATATTCATAAAAAAAAAACAGCCTCATACAGCGCCGGTGCTCAAAATTGGATCGCTGTAGCCCAGAGCGCCAGAACCTGTGTGATTAAAGTCCGTTTTGAACACATATCCACTAGTAACAAAGCGAAAACATATGGAATTACATTATTGTAACATTGTGACATTTGATACAAAACCCCCCAAAAATGTAAAAGAAAACCCTGTTTTAAGAGAAGAAAAGTAGCGTCCACTGAAATGTATGTGAGAGCGGCAGGTAGCGACAGGTAATACCAGGCGCCGCCAATATCAGAGCGCTGCTGGGATCCGCTGAACCGTCTGTGATGATGAATCGGTTGCTACGTGTTGCTGTAAGAGGCGCTCACCAGAATTGCCTTCTTAAATGTGGTATTGCGTGCCGCGACCGGCGTTCACCTGCCGCTACCTGTCGCTTTCATTTTTTGGGGTGGGGGTTTGGATTGGCAGGCAGCTGTATGTAGACATTGGGCTTGATTCAACAAACATAGAAAATAATTATTTTTAATAACTTATTTATGAAGGAATAGCGGCAGGTAGCGACTGGTGAGCGACCGGTAATGACGGGCCCCGCCACGAGAACGCCGGCTCCCCACCACAATCACACATTTATCAAGCCAATCCTGCTTAGCGACTGAGATAGCGCCAGATAGCCACTCATTTATCATTATTCCAGCCTCAGCCCACAGCGCCAGCGTCCGACCTTGAACAGCGACAGGTATGACCTCTTGCTACCTGGCGTTCTCCAATGCATTTCAATGGAACAATCTTTAAATATTAATAATTGTTATTAATGTTTTTTTTTTTTTTTTTTTTAAATGTGAAAAATTCTGTGACCACTTCTGCCATGTTAGATATTTTTTTTAAGGTAAAAAAAAAAAAATTGTGCAGAATTGATATTACAGGTCTGATATTAATGTATTCATATTACAAAATTATTTTAAAAAACTTGTTTTTTTTGGTTTCCAAAAATATGGTTGTTTGGGGGTTAAAAAAACTACTTTTAACCCATCGCCGCCAGCGCTCTGGGGTTTAAGCATGCATTTCACAGCGCGAGAATTTTTTGAGCGTGATTTGTTCATGAATATGGTGGGAGCCGGTCGATATGGCCAGTCGCTATCATGCGCTCCCATACAGCGCGGAACCTGTCAAATAGCGACTCCTCACCCAATATTCAACATTACTGCACACCGACTGAGTCGCTGTCAACAACCGAACAACGGGCAAGCACAGCGACTACTAGCGGGCGCTGTGAAAATACTGCTACAGTCGCTCAACTGTCGCTACCTGCCGCTATTAATGAATCGGTCTCCGCGTTTTGGTTGGAAAATTGGAGTCTTTACCCCAAATGGTGCATTTGTTTTCTACATTTCACACAGCTTCAGAATGGTCAGATGATGTCCCCATGTATTATATCTCAGGTAACAATTGTTTTTTAATGTACTTGTGCAACTAGTCACTTTGTTATGAAGGATTACATTCATCCATATAATGCTAGTCATGTATTTAGTAATAGATCAAGGCAAATGGACATGGTGTTTTCTTTTGCTTTTCATCTTACTATTATGAAAGGCAGCTGGATGTTAACGTTTTTTATTTATTTTGTAACTGTTTCAAATTAAATGAAAGAAGAATCATGGTCCTTCCTGCAGATTATCAGACTGGTGCACCAGCCATAGTAATCCCAGGGTCAAAAAGCCAAACCAACTGCCCCCTGGCCCTGGCAACTTTCCAGCCCCAGAGCCTTTGGCCAAGGTTTAGCACTTTTGCTGGTGTGTGAGCTTTAATATTTTATTAAAACCGTAATTAAACGATATAAAATTAATTAATAAAAAGATGTATTGAATAATAGATCAAGGCAACCGGACCTGCTGCTTTCTTTTGCTCCACATGTTTTGTTATTCATGCCACTGGATGTATGTATGAATTCAACATTTCCTATTGGGAAAGGTGGCTAGATGACTTGTGAAAAGTAAGAAAAACTATTGCAATTGCGTAGTTTTATTCCTGCAAACCTACCGGAGTTAATTTTTTATTTTTTTATTTATTTATTTTTACAGTTTCAATTAAAATGAAAACAAATCATGGCCCCTCTCTCCAAATTACCAGGCTAGTGCTCCTATCAACTCAGTTGACCCTGAAGGGGGTTATTTAAGAAACGGTAACGCCAGCTAGTGCCACATAGCGTCAGGTGAACGCTGGGCGTTGTATGTGAAAACCACAAGTCAGTCTGGTCAGCGCCTCTAAAAGCGTCATGTAGCGTCACATGTATTACTAGTGACCGGTGCTCTAGGTTCAGCAGCGACAGTACCTGTCGCTCAGTAGAGCTCTCCCATACATTTAATTCGGTTGTGTTTAAATAGTGTATTGCTAAAGTAATTTTTTGGCTCAAATCATTGTGTGGCCTCTCCTGCCCAGCAAACAAACACTTTTATTTTTTTTTCTTGCAGATCTGTATGTGCAGGTCTGCCATCGCATTGTCATTGTCACAGTGTTAAAACAATGTCATTCCATATGTTTTCATGCTGGTGTATATGTTTTCAGATACAGACTTTGATCACAAAGCATCTGGCACGTGACGCTAGAGTGTCCAGTTTTAGAGTGCCAACACTGGTTGTGCGTATTTTTTTCTTAAATATTTTTTTCTTAAATATGGGCTTCAGACTGCAGAGTTGTCCTATTGGTAGATGTAGCGTAGTCTTGGGCGCTTTGACCTCGGGGCACCAGCTAGCATTCTCGATTGGCTCTGCAGTGAATCAGGAAGAGCACTTCTACAGCACCTTCCAGACATCATGTTTATCACTGCTGCACAGGATAGTGCAGTGTCACTTGTCCGCCCGCCAAGCTAGGTCACTGCTCCCCATAGACGCTTGTAGCGTCCACTAACGGTCGCTCTAAGCCCCGCTACACAGGCGCTCACCTGCCAATGCATGGCGCTAGTCTAAAATTAGCCTCCACGTCTTTGGCCCAGGTTTGGTGCTTTGCAGATTTAAATTGGTCACTCACTACCTTAAATTATGTACAGTAGCAACCAAACAGCAATTTGCCAAACATCACTTTGTGTTTTTAAATTGCTGGATTTAAACAATTAAACCATATAATTTGGAAGGCAGTAAAGGCTTTAAGAGGTTAAGTTTTAAATGTCAGATATGCTAAAAAACAAGCTTTCAAAGCTGTTTGATAAAGCTGAAAATGTGTCATGATTTCAATAATTGATGAGTGTAAATACATTTATTTGCATTGCTAATATTGTGCAAATTGAACAAAAATAATTGTCTGCCTCATTAGATGAAACAAATTTATTTTTATATTCCAAACAAATCATTCAAACTAAAATAATGTTTGTTTGGTTAGAGACTGTGTTTGCAGCTAATATAAACAGTCTATCAGTGTACTAATAAGTGGATTTATGGTTGCTAGGGATGAGCGAATCGATCCGGAGGAACCCGAATTTGTTCCGAATTTCAGGAAAAATTTGATTCTGAACGAATCCGAATTTCCCCGCGATTCGATCGATCGACGTTTTCCTTTAAACTCCATTTATTTCAATTACAGGCATTCTAAAATGGTGGAAGCACATGTCCGGACATGTTCCCTGGGGCAAGGTATCATGGGAAAGTCACATGCAGCCTATCAGCAGCCAGGAAGCCCGGCGATGTCACCGTGCTATATAAACGGCGGCCATCTTCCTTGTGCGCAGTTCAGCGTTCTATTGCGGCCAGAGCACAGCTTGTTACACACAGGGACAGAGTTAGATAGAGGTAGGGAGAGTCAGAGAGACCGACAGAGTAGCAGAAACAGAGGTAGACAGAGCCAGGGAAAGATAGTGAAAAATAGGGAAAAAAACGGAACGATCCAGGCAAGGACATCATTGAAGTGACAGGGAATTTTTTTTTTTTAATTTTCATTAGCCAGATCATTTTTCAATTCAATTTCAGTTCTTTGTGCTGTAAACCTGCCTTGCCACTGTGCATCCCATCTATGCAGTGGCATATTTAACCCTATCTGTTACACACAAGCATTTCTCATAACTGGATTAGTTTTAATTTAGTTTTAATCTTTTTTTGTCTGCTTTAAATGCACCAGTCCACATGGGCATCCCAAACCAGCACATGTCACCCTATCTGTTATACTAAATAAGCGTTGTTCAGCCTCATTTTAATTAAGCTATTGCATTTTGAATTGTTTTTTGTCTGGTTTAAATACACCAGCCCACATGGGCATCCCAAACCAGCACATGTCACCCTATCTGTTATACTAAATAAGCGTTGTTCAGCCTCATTTTAATTAAGCTATTGCATTTTGAATAGTTTTTTGTCTGGTTTAAATACACCAGCCCACATGGGCATCCCAAACCAGCACATGTCACCCTATCTGTTATACTAAATAAGCGTTGTTCATCCTCAGCTTAATCAAGCTACTGCATTTTGAATTGTTTTTTGTCCTGCTGTCAAAAAAACACCAGGCCGCAGGGTATCCCAAACCTGCACGTAGCACCCTATCTGTTATACTAAATACCCTTGTTCATCCTCAGCTTAAGCTATTGCATTTTGAATTGTTTTTTGTCCTGCTGTCAAAAAAACACCAGGCCGCAGGGTATCCCAAACCTGCACGTAGCACCCTATCTGTTATACTAAATACGCTTGTTCATCCTCAGCTTTATCAAGCTATTGCATTTTAATTGTTTTTTGTCCTGCTGCCAAAACACTAGGCCGCAGGGTATTCCAAACCTGCATGTAGCACCCTATCTGTTATACTAAATACCCTTGTTCATCCTCAGCTTAATCACGCTATTGCATTTTGAATTGTTTTTTGTCCTGCTGTCAAAAAAACACCAGGCCGCAGGGTATCCCAAACCTGCACGTAGCACCCTATCTGTTATACTAAATACGCTTGTTCATCCTCAGCTTTATCAAGCTATTGCATTTTTAATTGGTTTTTGTCCTGCTGCCAAAACACTAGGCCGCAGGGTATTCCAAACCTGCACGTAGCACCCTATCTGTTATACTAAATACGCTTGTTCATCCACAGCTTAATCAAGCTATCGCATTTTGAATTGGTTTTTGATCTGCTGCCAAAACACTAGGCCACAGGGTATCCCAAACCTGCACGTAGCACCCTATCTGTTATAGTAAATTTGCTTGTTCATCCTCAGCTTAATCAAGCTATCGCATTTTGAATTGGTTTTTGTCCTGCTGCCAAAACACTAGGCCGCAGGGTATCCCAAACCTGCACGTAGCACCCTATCTGTTATACTAAATACGCTTGTTCATCCTCAGCTTAAGCTATCGCATTTTGAATTGGTTTTTGGTCTGCTGCCAAACACTAGGCCGCAGGGTATTCCAAACCTGCACGTAGCACCCTATATGTTATACTAAATACGCTTGTTCATCCTCAGCTTAATCAAGCTATTGCATTTTGAATTGTTTTTGTCCTGCTGTCAAAAAAACACCAGGCCGCAGGGTATCCCAAACCTGCACGTAGCACCCTATATGTTATACTAAATACGCTTGTTCATCCTCAGCTTAATCAAGCTATCGCATTTTGAATTGGTTTTTGGTCTGCTGCCAAAACACTAGGCCGCAGGGTATCCCAAACCTGCACGTAGCACCCTATCTGTTATACTAAATACGCTTGTTCATCCTCAGCTTAATCAAGCTATTGCATTTTGAATTGGTTTTTGTCCTGCTGCCAAAACACTAGGTCGCAGGGTATCCCAAACCTGCACGTAGCACTCTATCTGTTATATTAAATACTCTTGTTCATCCTCAGCTTAATCAAGCTATTGCATTTTGAATTGTTTTTGTCCTGCTGTCAAAAAAACACCAGGCCGCAGGGTATCCCAAACCTGCACGTAGCACCCTATATGTTATACTAAATACGCTTGTTCATCCTCAGCTTAATCAAGCTATCGCATTTTGAATTGGTTTTTGGTCTGCTGCCAAAACACTAGGCCGCAGGGTATCCCAAACCTGCACGTAGCACCCTATCTGTTATACTAAATACGCTTGTTCATCCTCAGCTTAATCAAGCTATTGCATTTTGAATTGGTTTTTGTCCTGCTGCCAAAACACTAGGTCGCAGGATATCACAAACCTGCACATAGCACCCTATCTGTTATAGTAAATACGCTTGTTCATCCTCAGCTTAATCAAGCTATCACATTTTGAATTGGTTTTTGGTCTGCTGCCAAAACACTAGGCCGCAGGGTATCCCAAACCTGCACGTAGCACCCTATCTGTTATACTAAATACGCTTGTTCATCCTCAGCTTAATCAAGCTATTGCATTTTGAATTGGTTTTTGTCCTGCTGCCAAAACACTAGGTCGCAGGGTATCCCAAACCTGCACGTAGCACTCTATCTGTTATATTGAATTGTTTGGGCTCCTGCTGCTGCTTGCAACTCCAGGGTGTGATTCATCCAATTTTTGGGCTCCTGCAGCCAACTCCAGTGTCTCTTTAAAGTAAGTATCTGTTATACTAAATACGCTTGTTCATCCACAGCTTAATCAAGCTATCGCATTTTGAATTGGTTTTTGATCTGCTGCCAAAACACTAGGCCACAGGGTATCCCAAACCTGCACGTAGCACCCTATCTGTTATAGTAAATTTGCTTGTTCATCCTCAGCTTAATCAAGCTATCGCATTTTGAATTGGTTTTTGTCCTGCTGCCAAAACACTAGGCCGCAGGGTATCCCAAACCTGCACGTAGCACCCTATCTGTTATACTAAATACGCTTGTTCATCCTCAGCTTAAGCTATCGCATTTTGAATTGGTTTTTGGTCTGCTGCCAAACACTAGGCCGCAGGGTATTCCAAACCTGCACGTAGCACCCTATCTGTTATACTAAATACGCTTGTTCATCCTCAGCTTAATCAAGCTATTGCATTTTGAATTGTTTTTGTCCTGCTGTAAAAAAAACACCAGGCCGCAGGGTATCCCAAACCTGCACGTAGCACCCTATATGTTATACTAAATACGCTTGTTCATCCTCAGCTTAATCAAGCTATCGCATTTTGAATTGGTTTTTGGTCTGCTGCCAAAACACTAGGCCGCAGGGTATCCCAAACCTGCACGTAGCACCCTATCTGTTATACTAAATACGCTTGTTCATCCTCAGCTTAATCAAGCTATTGCATTTTGAATTGGTTTTTGTCCTGCTGCCAAAACACTAGGTCGCAGGGTATCACAAACCTGCACATAGCACCCTATCTGTTATAGTAAATACGCTTGTTCATCCTCAGCTTAATCAAGCTATTTCATTTTGAATTGTTTGGGCTCCTGCTGCTGCTTGCAACTCCAGGGTGTGATTCATCCAATTTTTGGGCTCCTGCAGCCAACTCCAGTGTCTCTTTAAAGTAATGTTTGTGCTCCTGCTGCTGCTTGCAACTCCAGGGTGTGATTCATCCAATTTTTGGGCTCCTGCAGCCAACTCCAGTGTCTCTTTAAAGCTATGTTTGGGCTCCTGCTGCTGCTTGCAACTCCAGAGTGTGATTCATCCAATTTTGGGCTCCTGCAGCCAACTCCAGTGTCTCTTTCACGCAATGTTTGAGCTCTTGCTGCTTCTGCTTGCAACTCCTGGGTGTGATTCATCCAATTTTTGGCCTCCTGCAGGCAACTCCAGTGTCTCTTTAAAGTAATGTTTGGGCACCTGCTGCTGCTTGCAACTCCAGGGTGTGATTCATCCAATTTTTAGCCTCCTGCAGCCAACTCCAATGTGTCTTTCAAGCTATGTTTGGGCTCCAGCTGCTGCTTGCTACTCCAGGGTGTGATTCATCCAATTTTTGGGCTCCTGCAGCCAACTCCAGTGTCCCTTTCACACAATTTTTGGGCTCCTGCTGCTGCTTGCAACTCCAGGGTGTGATTCATCCAATTTTTGGCCTCCTGCAGCCAACTCCAGTGTCTCTTTAAAGTAATGTTTGGGCTCCTGCTGCTGCTTGCAACTCCAGGGTGTGATTCATCCAATTTTTGGCCTCCTGCAGCCAACTCCAGTGTCTCTTTAAAGTAATGCTTGTGTTCCTGCTGCTGCTTGCAGCTCCAGGGTGTGATTCATCCAATTTTTGGGCTCCTGCAGCCAACTCCAGTGTCTCTTTCAAGCTATGTTTGGGCTTCTGCTGCTGCTGTTTGCAACTCCAGGGTGGGATTCATCCAATTTTTGGGCTCCTGCAGCCAACTCCAGTGTCTCTTTCACCCAATGTTTGGGCTCCTGCTGCTGCTGCTTGCCACTCCAGGGTGTGATTAATCCTATTTTTGGCCTCCTGCAGGCAACTCCAGTGTCTCTTTAAAGTAATGTTTGGGCTCCTGCTGCTGCTTGCAACTCGAGGGTGTGATTCATCCAATTTTTGGCCTCCTGCAGCCTACTCCAGTGTCTCTTTAAAGCAATGTTTGGGCTCCTGCAGCTGCTGCTGCTGCTGCTGCTGCTGCTTGCAACTCCAGGGTGTGATTCAGCTAATTTTTGGGCTCCTGCTGCTGCCAGCTCCAGGATGTGTTTTTCAGGCACTATAGGGGCCCCTCATAGTGATGCCACTTCAACTCTCTGCAATTGTGCCGCTCATGCGATTCTATTAGCGATGCCTCTGATCTGCATGTGATAATTATTTACAGTATTATTTCACTAACGCAGCACGCATCCTATGCGTGTTACAGCAAGGCAGAATGGCTTACAACCCTATTGAGGCTCTAGGAGGCTCAGAAATAGCCATTTTTAATAGCGATTCGTTGCGAATAAATTCGGGTCGAAACGTTTGACGGAAAATTCTGCGAATCAGTCGAATCGAATTTTTCAAAAGTTCGCTCATCTCTAATGGTTACTATTATGTATTATTTGAATCATTTGCAAACACCACTATAGAAAACGTAGAATCTTATAGAGTCCAGGGCAGATCGGCATGGGATTTGGCCCACTTTAACATTATGACTTAAAAGTCATCTAAAAATAACAATTTTACAATTCCAAATTTTTTCAGTGAGGGTCTGGGTTAGGGAGTTGAATTGTGGATTTAGTGAAAGTGTTAGTGTTTTCCACCTAACCTGAAGAACCTTGCCATCTTTCTCGAAGAGCTTTTTCAGCATAATCTAGAGCCACCCCCCGCGGCAAATAAAAAACAGCTGCTCCCGTGTTTCGAGCTACTGGAATGACAGCGATGCTTAGACCAGAATTTCAGAAAAAATATGTTGCATGACTTGAAAACTACTGTTCACAAATGCTCTCAATCCAATCTGACTGAATTAAATCTTTTATACAAAGAAGAATGGGCAAAAATGTCAGTCTCTAGATGTGCAAAGCAGGTAGAGACAAACTTCACTTGGAGGTTCACAGTACACACATCTCAATAACAAAATAAAGTTTAACATCTTCTGTTACCTGGTGGTTTAAAATACACATACACATCTAATACAGGGCTCCACACATCAAGATTAGGCGTCAGACATGTTCCCTTAGGCCAGGGCCGGGTTGCCACCCCACTTTGAGACCACTTAGACCAGAGGGCTCTATCTTCACATCCTACAGAAGGTATAGGTAGGTTCTCGGGAACATCAACCCTTTCTAGGATCAGTCAAGGATTCATTGGCAGGTGTGGGGTCTAGACCAAATTCTATGGGCAGAATGGGTCCCAGCGGAAATGGGCTCCAGGGATAGTAAATGAGGTATTGGACAACTGTCTCCCACCAAAACCAGCTTTCCACCAGGGCCTGCTCTTCCACGGGCTTTGGATCAGGGAGCGCAATGTTCCATGGATGAAGTGGACCAAAACTGGTGCAGGACTGGTCAGAGGTCTTACTAGGTAGAAGATCCAGCCTTCCCCAGTATTGGGCCCAGGCTTTGGTTTCCGTTCCCTATGCTGCACTCCCAGCTTCCCTTGCCAGTCTGTGTCATGCAGCCTGCTGTCTCACATGGCTCTATCCTCTGTCAGTGGCTACATTCTCCCTTTCATAGCCACCTAGAGATTCTCTCCTCTCTAGGTTTCAGAAAACTCTTCCTATGAGCTCAGCCAGTCTTGCCTTATATATCACTCTGTTGGGTTGCACCTAGTGGGAGCTCTTGTGATTGCTACTTATCTGTCCTGAAATTAATTAAAATATTAGTGTCGGAGGTCAACCTGGAGAGGGGGGCAACAATCTCCCTGCACAAAATGGGGTATGGAAAGTGCTCAAAATAATCACACAGAGCGAAAAAAATATCTAAATACACAAATAAATACATTAAAAAAATTATGGGCATTAGAGGCCAAATTGGGTGTGGGGAGGTAACAACTGAGCAATTGCCCTGCACAAAATAGGGTAGGGAAATTGCTCAAAATAATACTAGAAAACAAAAAAATGTAAGGAATACATACATAAATAAAAACAAAAATATAATTTTTTAAGGGTGTTAGTTGCCAAATAGGGGTAAGTAAACCAGACCTTCACCCTGAATAAGAGCCTATCTTATATGTTTCACCCAGTACATAAGGATTGCCCATATTAAAAATCATCCTACCTGCATCTAATGCATTTTCTGAGCCTTTAAATATCCAAGATAACAGCACATGGAGTCTCAGGCTGCCTGCATACTGGAAGTGTCTTTTAACTGTGCCGCTCTGCATTCTGGGATTGCTGTGGTTTTCCTGACCCCAGCTCTGCTCTGTCTGTGCAAAGACAGCTATAACCCTGCCCCTTGTACTTTTGCCCCCATCTCCTCCCCTGAATGTGTGATGTGTATGGTGCAAGATGGTGGCACCTGTATTCCTAGAGTCCTGTAGAGAGTTGCAGCCCAGTGGGGGAAAGAATAAAAAGTAAGTGACTAAAAACATGAAATATATTAATTTTAGATGCTCTGGTAGTTTTTTAGGGGATTGGGTTTTGCACTAAATGATGCTGAAGTTCGGATTTAAAGAAATACATGCATAAACTAAAAAATATATATATATTCGTTTTTTTTATATTCATGTTGGGGCCAAATGGGGGGGGGGGGGGGGGGGGGGGTAGTAACACCTGACGAATGCCCTGCACAAAATAGGGTAGGGAAAGTACTTAAAATAATAAAACAAACATACATACATAAATGAATGCAACAATCAATATATACATAAATGAATAAATAAACATTTAATAACATCAATAAATAAATGTATACATAAATATAGCCAAGTCCCATGGGATCCACACCTGGTTCATCTTAAGGAATGTAAACATGTCCATGTTGGCTGTGGATAGGCAGATTCTCCTGTCGGTTATGATACCCCCTGCAGTGCAGAACACATCTGTTCTGATAGGACACTTGTTTCAGGGCATGCAGCCTCTCCAAGGCATAAAGGGCAAGTACTAGCCATGTGTCAGGTTTAGCGACCCAGAAATTGAATGGGGAGAACCCATTGTTTTAGTACCAGGGAACGCGTGGACAGGTAAGTCATCTACCATATGAATCAAAGTCAGGCTTCTAGAACTACAGGCCATCTGATGCTGGTGGATGTGGCGGAAATGGAATAAGGTGTTCCACATGCTCACCCTCCCCTGTGAGGTGCCCCTTCTGCATTGGTGACTTGCTCCTCCTTCCCCTCTGCCTTGTGCCACCACGGAGCCCTCAAACTCAGTTGGGAACTTCGCCAGTGCGTCCCCTGCTGGAATCAAGGAGGTGATGTTGTCCTTCCTCCCCCTCTTCTGCTTCCTCCTATGGCACCATCACATCCCCTGTCATGACCTGAAGAGTTTTTTCCAGCAAGCAAAGGATGGGGATGCTACCACATTTGGTGACCATATTGGTGGCATACTGGAAGCACTGCAGTACTGCGCAGATGTCCCTCATGGAGGCAAACTTATTGGTAGTGAAGTGCTGTTGGTCTGCACTTCTACTCACCTGGGCATTTTGGAGCTGGAAATCCACTATAGCCTGCTGCTGCTTACATGCTCTTTCTAACATATACAAGGTTGAATTCCACCTTGTTGGCAAGTCACATATGAAGTGGTGGGTGGGAATTTCCTCTGCAGTGCAGAAAGGTGAGTAGGAGCAGGGTGGAAACGTTGAATGTGTATGAACATGCCACACACTTTATGCAGCAGCTCAGCCATCTATTTATAATGGCATAGGAAGCTCTGCACCACCAAGCTAAGCACATGAGCCAGGCAAGGGATGTGCATCAACCCGGCTCTGCCCAAGGCTGCTACAAGGTTATGCCCATTGTTGCACACCACCTTGCTGGACTTCAGGTGCATTGGCAGCAGCCACTCATTTGTCTGCTCCTGGATACCAGGAAGCACCAACTGATGTCCAGCAATCCTTGGTGGTGAAAGGAAATGTGCCAAAGTGCTTCCTGCCTCAGTCCTAGCCACCACTACATTGACCCAGTTAGAGATGTAACATCCCTGCCCATGCTTACCTGTTCACAATTTTTTGGTGATGTGGCCACATGAACTAATTTCTCAACAACATGCTGGTGCACGGCAGGGATGGCCTGGCAAAGAATAGTGGGACTTTTCCCTCACTGCAGAGACTGGTTGCACAACTTGCAAATCACCCATGTCTCTGCACTACTTGAAAAAATGCCACGTTGGGGACATCCTTTGAGCCAGATTTGATGTGCTCAGTCCCTGGGCATGGTGGGTATTGACAGCAATGGGTTGACTGTTGGCATCCTTCTCCCTCTTCTGCTACCTGCCTGGAGCTGTGTGATCACCTTTCCTCCGAACTATGATGACCTTCAGTCCATGTTGGGTCTAGGAATTTGTCATCACCCCTGGGATTGTCTTCCACCCCCTACTACACAACATCCTCCCCCTCAGCCTTCACAATGCCGAGTGTTATAGATATCGGCACTACGGTTACCTTATCATTGATGGTTTCCGGTGATGGTCCGTTCGCCATGTCCTCATCCTCCAACACAAGTTGTGGGGCATATGGGAACCATAGCTCTGCAACTGGGGCAGGTGGATGGCCCACAACATGATCTTATGGAACTCAAAATCTTATGGAACTGGTAGCACTGCATGTCATATAATCTATGACTGCCTCAACTTGTTCTGGCCTCACCACTCTGGCAGCGGTACTGGGGCCTAAGAAAAATAAATACACTCTGGCCCCTGCTTGCACCAAGGGAAGGTGTAGCATGCGCAGACAAGACACATCCTCTCCCTGCAGCACCAACCCCATCACCACTAGCTGCAGCAGACCCATGGCCACGTCCCTGTCCCTTGTTTGCTGCTTTCTGCATTGTTGGACACAGTGTATATGCTGCCTTTTCCAGTGGAATGCAGTTAGACAGAGGTTAGTCATTCTATCAAAACCTCAGTAAGTAAAATGAAAGAGTCTAATGCAAGGTGTGCCAACAGTTAGGTAGTTTTATCAAAGCCCAAATGGTCTAATGCAAGGTATGCCCAGAATTAAGAAGTTTTTTTTTTGTGTCATTCTTCAAGCAATGCACTGACAACAAAACACAAGTCATTTGCACTCCATGCCACCAGTCCCTGAAGCGAGTGGGAAGAGTTAAATCTCTGCTTCACGTCCGTGGTCAGGCACCTGCAAATCAAACAAAAATTAATGATTAGTATTATTAAAAATTCAAAAAAATATTAAAAATTCAAAAAAGGAAGGCCCATTTTCCCAGGTGTCTGGCCACTCCACGCCTGGCTTTCAGGGTGGGTTGCTGGACCGACAGCAACCAGCCAAGGAAGAGTTTTGGAGGCTTCTATGAAGGACTTGTCCTCACCGCAGAGAGCGCACCATTTTCGAGGAGGCAGCATGGCAGAAAAGTATTATTAGTGATGAGCGGGTCTGTTGAAGTTGGGGTTCACTGAGTTCGGCTATTATATTTTTTTCTTTTTTTTTCATCCGAACCCCCTCTTCCCTTCAAGCAGGCACCAGGTTTGGCAACATCTATGTGTAGAAATAAAAACATAACAGATAAAAACATAAGAACATAGTATGGTTTATATGATTTGTAATCTCACAATTTATCTGTAGGAAAGAGTTCCCGCTGGATAATTATTGTAACACACTTGGCCATGTGTTAGCACACATGATCAAGCCACATAATTGCTGGATCTTGTCGGACACCAGAAGATACTCTAGAGTCAACATGGCCACTTTACAAGACAATTGCATGTCACATTATACAACAATTTTAAAGGCAGGCAACACAGGATGCATATGGGAGTTGAGCTTTATTAAGGTCAATCTTACCTCTACCATGCTGGTTCTCAGGTAGGCCAACGTCAGTGGAGGAGGTGGCGGCTCTGTGATGCCCTGAAAACAAAATGTAGGACAATTGAGCAAACTTTAACACACGAGAATGTTGCAAATGACCAGACAATCCAAACAATGAAGGACACTCTCTAGGGGATGAGATGTTGGTTGTTTCCCAGGGAGGGCTCTGAGGTGAAGGTGGGGTGCCTCTACTGCTCCAATTCCGCACAGCAGAGCCAAAATCCGAGGGGACACCATCCTCCCTCTCACTCTCTGAACCCTTAGGGAGTGTGGTGGAGTCCTTTCCTCCTCCCTATTGGGATTCCTCAATTAGAGCAGCCCCAGTAGTATTTTGACTCTTCCAAGCCAGACTCAGAGGAATTGAGGCTCCACAACTCCCTCACATGAGGAGCATGCTCCACTGGGGCTTCCACATCATCATCCCCTTCCTCGATTTGAGAGAGCTCCTCCCCCGCTGAATCATCAGAAGCATAGACTTTGGAGTGGAGGAGAACACCCTTCCCGTGCTTGCCCAGGGGAGGCTGCTTATCTGTGGAGAGAAAAAAAAAATTTGAAATACAGCAAGATAAAATGTACATATCTAAGAATAGTGTTTGTGTATGTGCCTTGAACTTAGGCATCATAGAGCCGATACACGTCCTCATTGTCCCGGCCCTTAAAGTCTGACCACCGCTGCCTGATGGACTTGGCCCTCAACTTTGTATTGAAGCGCCGGGACACAGTGGCTTTCACCTCCTTCACGATGCTGGCCTTCTCCCTCACGGCATCGTACTCCTTCATGCAAAAAATCCTACAAAGGAAGAAAGGAAAGCACAGAAAGGAAATATAAAAAGACTAAAAAAATAGACAAAACATATTACAAATATAAATACATATTAAATTACATTAAATGACATTTACTTAAAGTGTAATACAAAAATACAATTTAAAAAAAATGCTGGGTTGTGGTCCTTTAACCTGCCATAAAGGAATTGTGGATGTGCCACTATATGAAATCCCCCAGGTTGTTAAACACAAAACTAAAATGTATATGCCCTGTGATATAAATAAATACAAATCCCAGTAATATATTACTAAGATCTGTTCCATAAGTTGGGATACCCTTTAATAACAGTACTATTAAAACATTTACATGAACCCAAAAACAAAAAAAAAAACGAAATAAAAAAAATGACAATACATGTGTACTAAGCAGAAAAAACGCTAAAGTGAAAGAAATTACAGAAACAAAACGCAAAAACAATAAAACCAGCCAACACAAGAAGGCCACAACACAGAAAAAAAACCATTATGACAAAATGAGCCCAACAGCTTACCTTTACTGTTTGGTCATTCACACTTCCTTGCAGGAGCCTCGTCTGAGGAGGAGGAGCTGCTGGGGAAGCGGTCCACACGTTTTCTCGGGGGAGCCATTGTTCGGCACCGGAGAAGTGCAGAAAGCGAAACCGAAAGCAAGACCTTTGACCTCGTTGCAAGGTATAAACGCTATGGAATGCCCCGAGACATGATTCAAACACTATAGAATGCCCCGAGACTGGAGCGCACAACATTATTTTACATCTACAGGAGAGAAGAACGCTGCAGCGAATGCTTTTTACTTACAGTATTTTACCTCATAACAAACAGCACTGTTTAGCATTAAATATAGATTCAATATTTGTTTTAATTTAACTTTCCCCAAATGTGATCCAGTTACTGTAATAATAGACTCCTAACTCTTAAGCATTAATACTGCTTCCCTGTTTGCTGCAGCGAACGCAAGTCGGTGTTCTGAAGTATAGCGCCTAAGCCTACACCACATCCAACCAGAGGACAGCAATGGAGCCAGCGAGAGGTAGCACCAGCTCAGTGTGCCCGGCACTCGGCGTTCAACACCATATTTAACAAAGCACACAGAGTGTCGGCGCACTAATGCTGGGTGCTGTAGCACAGAGCGCCAGATGCTGTGTGATTAAAGTCTGTTTTTGAACACATATCCACCTGTAACAAAGCGAAAACACATGGAATGACATTGTTTTTACCCTGTGACATTAACACTTTAATTTCTAAAAGTGTTTGTTTGCAGCCAGGAGAGGCCACATAATGATTTGAGCAAAAACAAAATAAATTGGCAAACACGCTATTTATACACAACTAATGAAAGCCCATTGAAATGAATGGGAGAGCGGTACAGAGCGACGGGTACTACATGGCGCTCTGGAACCTAGAGCGCCGGCTATACGCTGAGCTGCCTGGATTAATACATGTGACGCTACATGGCGATGTTAGAGGCGCTCACCAGATTCGCTTTCTTAAATGTGGTTTGTGTACAGCGCCCCCAGCATTCACCAGACACTGCCTGCCGCTACGAGGCACTACCTGGCGCTATCCATTCTTAAATAACCCCCTTAGTTTTATTGGTTCTCTGATTAGTTATATATCTGCCCATTCTGCAGTATTGTCTACAGTATCTTATTGGCTCACCCCCTCTCTTCAATATAAACATCCCCTCCCTGGCATCTCGCCCTTCTCTAAGCTAAAAGAGGATTATCTGTTCCTCTTAAAATCTCTTAAAATCTTTGAACAATGATAACAGCTGTACCTCAAAATAAATGTGTGCTCATATTTAGTGAAAAATACCCACCCCTATAATATGGGGGGCACCATAAATTAACATGGTGCTATTAGAAGACAATAGAAGAATCTAGTTTATTTAAGTACAACTAAAATAACATGTAAAGTCAATGAAACAATTAAAAACAGAGCACTACAACCCCCCCTCCCACACTCATTACCAGCCAAATATTTATGGACGCATAGGGATTGAATGTAAAATAAATAAATTAATTATGTGCTGGCACATAAGAGGGATATCAAAGTTTAGATTAAACACACAGAGATAATAATCCAGAAAAAAAGTGTGAAGTGCAACAATACTGCAGAGTTTCACCCATAATATGCTATGAAAAAAGTGAAACCGGACAATCACTCCCGAACAAATCAGTTCATGATAGTAAAAAACACACCCACCGTAGATACTAGAACAAAAGATCAAAGTGCTAATGTACTGCATTTTTTGGGCCCTAACCTTTGATATTTCTCTGCCAGCATATAATTAATTTATTCATTTCACATTCAATCCTTATGCGTCCATAAATATTTGGCTAGTAATGAGTAGAGGGGCCGTAGTGCTCTGTTTTTAATTGTCTCTTTGTCTTTACATGCTGGTTTTTATTGTACCTAAATAAAATTGATTAACTGTTTGGTTTTCAGATTTGGTTTAATCTGTGGTGCTCCCATATTATAGGGGTGGATGTTTTTCATTGTACCCTATTTTTTCTTCCTTTGTGACTCTTAGAGATTAAGGTATGTCTAGATCTTGTGGCTGCTGCCTACCTCTCATATAATGCTTTACACATTTATAGATCAATTGTCTCTTTCCTCCCTTTACATTCACTGGGTTTCCTTACCCAAAACAGTCTATTTATTTATTGATTTTGTATTGGGTATTTGATCCAGTAGTTGATTATTTGGCTCCCAGTCTGGGATATTAAGCAGTGATAGACCTATTTGTAGCATAAAGGAGGAAAGAGAAACTCAATCTTGTAGTATCTGATTTCTGCCGTCTTTTAAAATGGAAAGTGTTTGTGGCCTACCCATCGATGTCTGATCTGTTGATCTCTTTGTGTTTTAGTAAGGGTTTTTAAAGGAATCTTCTATTTAAGGTTCTTGTTGAATAATCCTGGAAAATGAAAATATTCATAGAGTCTATTCTAAGATTTCTGTTTAATCTTGTCTGTGCCAGGATTTCTTCTTTAATTATGAAACCTGGGAAAAAGCAGATTGTATCTTTCGTCTCTTCCAATCCTTCTTTACTGATTATTCCCTGTCGATGACATCTGTCAATCCTTTGTCCAATTTAGTGTTTACAAGAATTTTTTATTATATTCTGTACCATTCCTCTCTTTTGTCTGTGGTCGGGATTCCATATATCTTAATTTTTTTATATATAAAATTATTTCCCTTTGACCTATTTTCTTAATCATCCCTTTTCATTATCTGTACTGTTAGATATTTGTGATTAGAATTAAGTATTTTGTATATATTTTTCCTATCTCCTGCCAAGGTCACTGTGTCAGCTTCTATACATTCAATTCGTTGTGTAATAGAGTGTATGACATCTTTTATTTCTGCTAAGTCTGTTTGGATAGCTCTTTTACTAACTCTTGCATGGTTGAGGCAACAGAGTCCTTCATCTCTTGCAGATGATGTAATTTCTGTCAGTGATTCTTTTGCAGATTGTTTAAGATCAGCAAATTCACCAATTTTGGTACTAAACTTAGGGCCTTATTTATCAAGGAATAGCGACAGATAGCGACAGATAGTGACTGGGGAGCCGGCCAGTAAAGCCAGGTACCGCAACTAGAACGCCAGCTCCCCTCCACAATCACACATTTATCAAGCCGATACTGCTTAGCGACTGAGATAGCGCCACCTAGCAACTCATTCATCATTATCCCAGCCTCATCCCACAGCGCCAGCGAACATCCTTGAACAGCGACAGGTATGACCTCTCGCTACCTGGCACTCTCCAATGCATTTCAATGGCAGAATGTATTTTAATTAATAATTATTTTTTAATATATATTTTTTTTAATTTCCAAAAAAAAATCTGTGAACACTTCTTCCTTTGAAAATGTATTTTTTGGGGATTTTTTTTTTTAATTTTTTTTTTTGCAGAATTGATATTACAGGTCTGATTTTAAACTATTCAGGTTTGAATATTATTTCAAAATCATTCCATTTTTTTGGGTGGTTAGGGGGTTAAAAAACTACTTTTAACACATCGTCTACTGCGCTCTGGGATTTAAACATGCATTTCACAGCGCTAGGAATTTTTAAGGCTGATTTTTTAATGAATATGGTGGGTGCCGGTCGCTATGTCCAGTCACTATCATGCGCTCCCATACAACAGCGAACCTGTCAAATAGCGACTCAGCATCTTGTATTCAACATTACGGCACACCGACTGAGTCGCTATCATCCACCGAACAATGGCCAAGCACAGCGACTACTAGCGGTCGCTGTCAAAATACCGCTACAGTCGCTCAACAGTCGCTATCTGTCGCTATTAATGAATCAGCCTCATAGTCATTAAGTCCTGCATGGTGACTTGTCTGATGTCATCTGCTTTAATTGTGGGTCCGTTGCATTGTTCATTGCTGCATCATTTTCTAGTGTTGATAATTTAGAGTTGATACTTTTTGTCTTTGCATCTCATTGTGTTTATGGAGTTCTAACGACCTTTTGACTTTTTAACAAATGGTGAGATATACAGTATATATATTGTGAGATATATTACTACTTGTAAACTAGAAGGGTGTCCTAGAAGGCAGAGTGTGGTTTTATCTCTCACATTTCTGTGATGCATCAGTGTCTTCCATGATGCTTTATGGTGATTATGGGCAGGATGTGTAGCTCACTTAGTTCTATAAACTATTGTAGGATGCTAAGAATAGATTTTGTGAAATTCCATGCATAATAAATAAAACAAAAAAAAATCTTTTGGGCAGAACATTGATGGTAAAAATAAGCCAGCTTGTTAGAGCAATTCATCTATATTAGGGGTTCCCAATAGGTGGTACTAGTACCACTGTTGCTACTCAAGATCCTCTCAGGCTGTAGACTGAGGCCCTAATTTAAGAAGGAATAGTGTCAGGTAGTGGCTGGTTAATGACAGGTAGCGACAGGTGAACGCCGGACACGGCACACAATTACACATTTATCAAGCAGAATCTGTTTAGCGACTGGGATAGCGCCATGTAGCGTCTGATTCATCATTTTCACAGCCTCAGCGAACAGCGCCAGCGTTCAGCCTTGCACAGCGCCAGGTATGACCTCTCGCTACCTGTCGCTCTCCCATACATTTCAATGGACGATCCTTTTCTTCTCTTTAAACAGGGTTTTTTTTTTTTTTCAAAAAAATCACAAATAATTCTTTGACCTCTTCTGGCATTGAAATAGCAGTTTTTTCATATTTTCATTTTTTATATATTTCCTCAGAAATGACATTACAGGTCTGGCATTAAAGTGTTCATGTTACAATTTTGTTACAATGCAATTCCATATGTTTTTGCTTTGTTGTTAGTTGATGCTTGAAAACACACTTTAAACACACCGCCTCCTGCGCTCTGGGCTTCAAACAAGTATTTTTCAGCGCCAGAGATTTGTGAGGCTGTTTTTTTGCTGAATGTGTTGTGAGTCGGTTGCTATGAGCAGTCGCTAACATGCGCTCCCATACCGCGCTGTACTGGTCAAATAGCGACTCCTCACAATGTATTCAACATTACTGAACAGCGACTGAGTCACTATAAAGTAGCGACCCACGGCCGAGCACTGCGACTACTAGCAGGCGCTCTGAAAATGCCTGCTACAGACGCTCATCTGTCGCTACCTGCCGCTAATGATGAATCAGCCTCTTAATTGTACCTCAACCTGGTCTGCTGCCATCTATACTTCACTCAAGCATTACCATAAATAAAAGCGGACACATTTTTTTATTCACTTTAAATAGTGTGTTATGAAAATGGTTTTAGGTGACTGACAATGCTCATGCACCTCCCAGATGGTACTTGATTGAAATCAGAAAATTGAAAGTGGAAATTGATGAAAAAAGGGTTGGGAACCCCTGCTCTATACCATATAACCACATTTCTGTTGACATTGTATATTGCTTTTTCAGTGGTAAAGGGGGTTTTATTTCTAAAATACGTAAAGTGATTCTTATCAATGTCTTGAATTTGTAGTTTTCAGAATAAATGCTGTTGCATTTGTAGTATCCTTATGTACTATATATTACATTTTTACTCCTGTGGAGTAGCAGTCAGAAATGTCAATATTATCCTATAAAGATTAATGGGGTTTCTCTACAGGAACATAAAGCTGAATTATTCCAAGACTTTCTAAGTCACAAAAAATCAATTTTGTGGAAAATGCCCTTGCTAATTTTACGGATATACTTGACACTCTTAGACTGGGTGTCAAATGTGAACTAGGATTACTTTCTAATGCAATAATGTATGCATCTAACTGTGCATGTGCCCGTTCTTATAAGTGCAATCACTGTTATATTTTTAAATTGTACAGAGAATATGAGAAAAAATGAATGATTAATTAATATTGCAGAATGCTGTCTTGCTAACCTTAACTACTGGGCCAGTAAGAGCAACATATTTCATCCATTAAAATGACTGCTCAGCTAGCATGAAGAAGGGGGGGGGGCATGCAAAGGCATGTATAATATTTTATAAAAATAATCTGTATGTTATTACTCATAAAATGCATACATTTTCAAATGTGTAACTGAAGACTATGGCCTTGGATAAATGGATTATTATTAGCTCACCCTAAAATAGGGGGCTCTAGTGTTCTTTTAAAAAAGTCTTATAAGATTCAAACTAGTGTTTACCAAAAGGGCTGTAATCACATATATTTGAAGAAAAAATGCATATACTGTACAACAGTTCATACACTTACCTGATTTCATTGATTCATCAAACTAAAATTTAACAAACTAACCCCCTCACACCTGAGTTTTTCATGAATGCGTTTTCCACATGAAGTAGGAAGTTTCCAATGAAATAATAAACTTTTTACACAAAAGGAAAAACACCTACAGGCATATAGAAGGTAATACAATTAGATTTGTGAGAGCCTAGTCAAGCCTTCAAATAGATACTTACACCCTGAGGACATACTAAAGATTTGGTAAAGTAAGTTTAAATCTGGGTGCACGTTTGGGTGTAAATCGACACCCACTTTTTAACTTTGTCACATAAAAAAGTGCAATTAGAAATGTTTGTTCTAATTTTTTATCATCTGCACATGTGATGGGGCCATTTTACAGGTGCTGTACCTCATTTTTACAACAAGCTAAGAATACGTTTATTTTTTTCTACATAACCCATAAGGTACGGTTGTTTCAGAACTTGTATACAATTATTTTTACCTCATTGGAAAAATGATGTACTTCATCTGTAAAAATGCCCCATTACATGTGCAGATGTTTTTTTTAGGAATGCAATATTTGTATTGCACTTTTTTGTATGTTAAAGGTAAAACACTCGGCAAGATGCAGGTTGCAGTTCACACCAATATGTGCACTTACGTTGACGGTGACATTTTTTTCCTCAGAAAGTTTTTCAATTACCCTTATGTTATTGTTATTTACAGATCATATAGAAAATACATATCTCAAATTCTGCTTCTCACCTATAGAACTGTCTCATTTTTTTTAATCAGAGGAATATTACTTTTTGTGTTGTGTTTGTGTTGAGTTGAGTTGTAAATTCTCTCTGAACATATTGGACCAATATCCAGTTAATGGTTAGTAAGATTTTTTAAATCTAATTAGGTAACCCTTGTAGTTTCACACAGGTGAGAGCTCAATCACCGAACAACAGAATCATATTTAGCAGCAAAAAATAGAGCACATTGGACCTTTAGAACTATTATAATAACCCTAGTACAAATACTAGATAAGCATTGGTGGCAGTCATGGCCTAAGGAAGCAATCTTGTGACCGGAGGGTTGTAGTTTCGATTCCCGGCTATGGGACATGACCGAAGTGCTCTTGAGCATGCCCCCCCCAACAGCTCCCGAGTGTCGAAATTAGGACACTCACATGCATGGATGGGCTAATTGTGGAGAAAAAATGTTTATGTGCACACAAGCAAAAAATAGCCATCTATGCCTCTTCCTCCAAAAATATGCAATAGTTGTCTGTTTTTAGATTAGAATCGAATCTATGGCACTCTGTTCCTGCAACTAGATAATAACCAATGGATACTTATGTCCTAAATTTATCAGTTAATAGATTATGAAATAATAGTACAGATCTAATGATCTCCTGATCTGATAGTCCTCTACTTGACCTTTATTAACTGGAAAAAAAAGTATTTTGTACACCTTCCTCAGAACAATTGAGGTTTTTATCCCAACCCTAAGTTGCTAAGTAAGGTGCCAATGAATATTTCCTTTACCTTCTTTACCTCTCCTCTAAATCTGTAAATAGGAGGGGAGTAAGTGTGCCTCTCTATCATCATTTCTAGTATGTGGTATATATTCCTAGCTTGTCCCTGGTGCACCACTGCCTATGCACTTTTGTAGATGACGCATTGGTGTATAGGGAAAATAGTAGCGGAGAGAGCCTGAGGTGGCTGGAATTGATTGATTCCATGCTGGACTTAAAAGAAAAAAATTTCAGTTACTTCTTTTTGTTAAAGGCCCTGTCTAGGTAAGAAGCATGCAGACTCCATTCTACATAGTATGGAGGGTTGAGTGGATCTGGCTGCGTAATTATTAGTTCTTGTGCTGATAGTGTGTTTCCTGCGCAAACTGACTCTTGTCATTCCCCCATAGGATTGGCTACATTGGGCAAATCACGTCCACTGCTCCAGTGCAGACCAGGATTGGGTAAGGAGTGCACTCTTAGCTTCAGAGTGGCAACTGCACAGGTTCAGTTTCTTGGACTACATGGGAATGGGCCATAAGACCTTGGGGGAGGAAAATGCAAAAATTAATATTTTGAACCAAATGCTAAAGCACCATCCCCCCAAGAACTAAATAATGAGCAAGGTGCAAAATCCCCCAATTACAGGCAGTGTGGCATTGCCCCTCCCATTCCCCTTATTAGCAGTGTGATATTCCCCCTCCCATTGGCTGTGTGGCATTCCCACATTCTATTCCCATGGGCAGTGTGGCATCCCCCCTCCCATTCTCCATACAGGCAGTGTGGCTTTCCCCATCCCATTCCCCATAGGCATTGTGGCATTCCCCCTCTAAGTTTGGCATTAACCCCATCCCATTCCCTATAGGCAGCATGGCATTTCCTCATCCCTTTCCACATAAGCAGTGTGGCATTCCCCCACCCCATTGCGTGGAGTCAGGTGGACAAGGCCTGTGCTGAGCATCCATTGACAGTGGACGCTCGGGGCAGGTCATACCCACCAGCTGCATGGAGCCACACACACACACACACACACACACACACACACACACACACACACACACACACTCACACTTTTGGGGGAATAAAAGTGCATCTTATTGTGCAAAAAATATGGTAATGTATCCTTAAAGTCACATCTATTCATAGCACAGTGAGAATTTTTTTTGTGAGAAAAAAGAATTATAATGATTTTTTAACTTGCTGTGCAAATGATTTAAACAGCTAAAATAGTGCTAAACTACAAGTTAAAAAAGCAGTCAAAGAAAACATTTCTGACAAGAATGGAAAAAAATTGTAATTGCTGAATCAGCCTTTTTGTGTCCTTGCAGCTGCTGTGCTGCAGGTTGTTTGCTATTGCCTCTAGGGCTCCTGTGGGCAGCCCCTGTTTAAAATATACCCCTATATGTATAGTTGTGGCTTTATGGATATATATATTTTTATTATTATTATGAGTTATGCAGCCCAGGTCTTCTTGTGGTTTTTGTATTGTTGGTATATGTTTGAGACAGATGAATAAATTATTTATTGTATTCAATAATTGAGCCTGTTGGTGCTTGTGCCCTTCTTATGCCAGGGAAGGATCCCTCTATTCTTTGATTATAGGAAATGCATTTTCAACAATTTTGATGAATAGGATATTGATGTATATGGTATTAAATGGCAAGCAAAAATCAAAGCTAAAATCAAACTCTCTGAAAGGCCTATATGCTCTAATAAGTAGCAAAGAGCCAAAATGTCGGGATCTTCAGTTGCCCTGTTTACCTTGAATGCAAATTTTAGGGGCTCCATGCATTTAGAGGGCTCTTTCAAGTAGGTGTTTAAAGAACTTCTTGACCACTAGAGGGAGTTTGAAGATGCCAAACCTCTGACTTCTTAGATGTTGATATTTTGTACTTGCACCTACGGAACAACCATATTAACAGAAACCAAAATTGGATTAGCATTTGCAGGTTTCTTTTGATCAGATATAATTTATTATATAGTAAGTTGTAACTTCCATAAGGCCTTTCTAGACAAGACTATGTGCACCAGATAAAGCTTCCTTCTCCAGTTTTCAAGCAAGGCAACTTTTTCTTTCCTAATTCCCTTGGACAATGAGTTGCTCAGCTTCCTGTACCATGCAGTATCACATTTGGAGGGCACCTTTTTACAGAGTTTATTGATATTATTGGCGAATCAAAGGTTTTTTTTGTCCGTAGATACAGACAGGATTTGCTGAGAGGCTCATGTGTTAACAAAAGCCTGTATACAAAGTGACAGTACAAAGACAGTGTCAGACCACTCCTGCTAATTCTCAGATAAAGTCCTTCTAATAATAGCATTTAAAGCACGCTCCTAGTTGTTTTGCTTTCTCTTTCATCCAATGTAAAAATGTATTGGCTGGTGTTTCATTGGATTTAAGTCTTTGCTTATAAATTGGGATCAGATGTATCAAACAGGCAGCCAATGATAATATCATAAGATTATTTGGTGGCAGACTACCTGTTATCTTTGAGAATGTAATCTTCAAATGTATCAACATACAGTAAATTGATAAATTTTGTGCAAAATCAGTCACTGGCCAAGGCCATTCCATTTGTCTTGCTCCATTGTTCTATTTACTGGAGAGTATTCTTTAATTCATTTTCTTATAAGAAGTGTAATTCATTATTTGGCACGTTTAATATTAACAACTCCTGCCAAGTAAAAGCAATTAGTTGTTTAACACTATCAGACTGTACTTATTAGAATAAAGTGTTAAAAACATTCAGTTTACTATATATAAGTTTTAGATTCATTAAACACCTTATTGCGCTTTTGGGCGAAAGTGTTGCAGCCGCAATAAACTCAGATCATCAACTAAGGATTGGAAGATAGTGCAAACATAACATTTGAATAAATATTGAATTATTTAGCCAACCATATAACAATTTAACCCTATATATCCAGCAACTCAATATCCCTGTACCTTTAAAGGTTTATTCCACTTTTGATGGCACTTTGTGCTGATGATGCTGCCTGCCGCTAAGAGGCACTACCTGCCACTATCCCTTGATGAATAAACCCCCAAGTTTTACCTTATCAACCGTACACACCGTGTGTCTGGTGTACGAAAAAGAGACTTCCTGACTCTGGCTTGCTAATCATCTGAATGGCTGAGGCAAATATGACACTCCACATTCTTGAGCTCACAGGTTTAATCCTTCCTGCTCTAATGGCGCATCTTCAGTTGAGGGGACGCCAATTATGTGTTCCAGGGTTACTGGCAGTGTTCTCAAATGGGGAAAGACGTCTGTTATTACCTCTGCCTGATTTTTACAAACTCTGCTATGTGGGGAGAGCGGAGCTCCCCCTTGTAATGAAAGAAAACTGTGATTTGTAAGAGCACTAAGGGCGTTACTCAAGGCCAGGAAAGCTACTCCTACTTTAGCAACACAGAGTCACAGGAATAAGATGCAGATAAGTAAATGAAAAGATATGGGGATACAATGCTAACACATGTGTTTCTTTAATATACTAAAAGAGGAAAATAATAAAGCAAAACATCAAAAAAACAAACATTCATTTAAAATATCTAGTACTCGATAATGTGAATTAGAAAATAGGCCAGTGTAATAATATAATGACGAAAAGAGTTTTATGAGCAATATAACTGTGTCTGAGGGTATAAATAATTAAATGAAATAATCAATGTTGTGATCAAACAGGCAGATAAGGGTCGGGCTGTAGTAGCATTTAAAAGGAAGCCTATATGATTGATTCTACGCCATGAATGTTCTCATGATTTTCTTCCTTGGTGCAATTCAGCAAAACATTTAGCTATGCAATTCAGAAAAAACAATACATATACTGCTAAATATGGTGCTTAATTGCACCAAGGAAAAGAATTGTGTTTTCCTGAAAAGAAAATATTATAACAGTGCTGAATCATCCCTAATAAGAAGGAATTTGAAAGAATGTAGAGTGATCAGAAAACACCCTATGTTCAAGTATAAAGATGGTGCGGCATCATTAACAGACCCTTTAAGGGAATGTTAATAATTCTCCAGACTACCCCAATGTGAAGAGTATAAAATCTGTAGCATCTAATTGGGGGAATACTTGGACAGCTTCTTGCAACCGGTAGTGGTAAAGCTACCATTATATAAAAGGGAGAGTCAAAGAGTTTTTGAGTTATCAGAATATGCTAAGAAAGATGTAATATTAGTCCACTTCATTTTAAAGGATCAAGTAGACATTTTTGTCGGAATGTTTGACATTTTTACAGAATTGAAATAATGAATTAATAAAAAGGGCCCGCTCACCATAAATCAATCCATAATACAGATCCTAATTACCAGATTTTTTTTCTAATTTCATCTGTTATGAAATTAGAGTGGGACTAATATTGTGTAGTACAAGCAGATTTATAGGTTGAATGTTTTTCATCCAAAAGGTCTTAATGTGGAATTCAAGCTTAATTGTTTTATTAAAAATTATTGTGTCTGCTGTGCCAGTCAATAATAGATGAGATATGACATAAACTAATTAAATATTAAAAAAAAATAACTGAGAAGAATGGATTTTATTAAGTAATTCGCCAATCAAGTTATTTTTATGAATACACATAAGAGATGTATCATCTTCCTTCCTTTTGGATTATATACAATTTCTAATATGAGTTTAGTTTTTTATATGAAATTATTTTTAGCTCATAAATTGTGGAGTGTTTTATTACTTATTTATCTTGTTGTTGGTAAATAAATTCAATGTATCTATGTATTAATAATATTTAAATATATGCTTTGGAACGCTTAAGATATGTTACATAATTGGTAGTATGTCTTAAGATATTTAATATAAGCAGGAGTATTTGTAATGAGGCTACTGGATGCTGTATATTCCCAGTAGCATATTAAGGGTACATAAAAATGTTTTGTATCCAGACATTTTATTCATAACATTAATTTGTACCCACCCGAATGTAGTGAATGGCAATATGATGTGAGTAAATTAAAATATTCCGCCGATAATTAAATAGAAGCACTGTATGACACTAAAGACTCTGTAAGTTTTAAGTCTTTAAGCAGGACGTGACCAGAAAGAGTGTGACTTATTGAACAGCTAAGCCCTTCACCCACCTTTGTGACGGTCTTTGCAGTGTAACTGCAACACCACAGGAAGGGGAGATATTGGTTGAGAACGGAACTCTCAGAACGTAGCAATGTAAGGGACCATGTCCTTTGCGTGTTACCTAAGTTTTTATTGCAAGGTCAGTTTTAAAAAATATATGGCTTTTATTTACCATCACAGAGTTCCCCATTGCGTTTGTTATTAGTTTGTGTTTGAGACATCTAGAGAAGGAGTAACATGCTGGTTTGATAAAGAAAGGAGATTATTAAAGGTATATATATTTATGTATTTACAGTTTGGTAAGCACATTAACCCTTTCAGTGCCAGTCTACATAGAGATTTTGTCACCCTCTTTGCCAGACCATTTTTCAGCATTTCGTGCTATATACGTTCAACTGTGATTTTTGCAGAAATTTCCAGGGATTTCCAGGAAAAAAAAAAAAAAAAAATATATATATATATATATATATATATATATATATATATATATATATATATTTGGCAAACTTTGGGATTTGGGCTTTAACAAGTTTACTTAATATTTTTGGGTAAAACATATAAAAAAAAAAATTATATATTTTTTTTAAATAAAAAGAATATTTTTCGAGAAAACCATATTGTGTGTAAAATCCCCATTCCTTCTAATTCCAATGGTACGACATATGTATCAGTAGACCCTGTTCCTGCTCAGGAGACACCCTAAACTGAAAAGAGCATTTTATGATTTTTTTAAGAAATACAACCACTATGCACACTATCAAGGGTTAAAACGCTCAACAACATTTTTTTTTTAAATGGCACTGGCTTCCCCCTCTCCAAGCAAAACCAACCCAGGCACTAGTTATGGTGGCTGTTAGACCAGGGTGCAGAGACCGAGCATCCAGCCTTTGGCCCTGAAGGGTACCAGCCTGCATAGCCTATATGGGCTGCAGGCTCTTCTGCAACCCCTGGGCTTTGAGGACATCTTACTAGTTCACAAAGGGTTCAATAAAAAAAAACACACAGAAAAAATATTGCTGTGTCCGGCACCACTATCAGACAGGCAGAAGTGATCGGCTTTGAGCTGTCAGAAGCTGCCATGCAGGGCAGGGGGAAGAGGAGACTCCCCGTGCTGGATCCTGGATGAAGGTTAGCTTTTTCTTTACACTATTTGAAGAAAACACCAGGCATGTAGGATCTATGTGCTTAGCATTTAAAGGAGCACTATCACGAAATTTTGTAATATTAAAAATACATATAAACATGTTGTGTTCTAGGAATAATATCCAGGGGTGACAGGTTTAGTCTATCAGGGGACAGAGCCTGTCACTCTGAATGCCCTCTTGGTTCCATCAAATGAAAGAAAAAACAAGCCTGGCTGGATATTTCTCAATACCGGGTGTATAAGTTATCCCTCCTCCCACCATCCAGCATATTTAAATGGATTTTTATCATTGGGCCATTTCTCGCGATAGTGCTAATTTAATGAACAGAGAAGCGAGTGCATAGATTCTATGTGCTTGATATTTAAAGGGTTAAAAGGCTTGTCCAGGCAAATACATAGACCATATAATCACAAAGTTCTAAACCACCTAACGTTCCCTGTTTCATTTTAACACTTCTAGTGCCAGCTACGTGAGTCTCACGTAGCTGCCTCTCCAACCGTTAAATGCCAGCTACGTGAGACTCACGTAGCTGACTTTTAACCCCATAAAATAAAAACTATAAAAGATACAGATTTAACTGATCCCTCGTTTGATATTGCCAGCGATTATCTTCACTCAGGGGGCATCCGATCTCCCCCTGGGGCTTTCATCTCTTCAGGAGAGTACCCATAATTGCGCTCCCTCCCCCGCAATTTGACGATATTCTTTCCTGTAAAGAAAAAAAAAAAAGACACTCACCTGTGCTCGCGATCCCTCCTGCTGTCTCTGTTTTTCACAGGGGGGGCCTCCGATCGCCCCCCCAGGCTCTTCTGTACTGAACAAGAGGGCCAAGATGGCCCTCTCCTTCCCTTCCTCATGTCGGCTGCTAGCCCCGCCCCTTGGGTGATATGACATCACTCAGCAGCCTACATATCCATCCACATTGATGCCGATGATCAGTGCTGTTGGATGCTCAGCAGAGGAAGGTTGGAGGGGGGAGAGGGTTGTGATCGCTCTCTCCCCCTCCAGCCCTTCTCCACTGAGCACCCAGCAGCTGTCATCATGGATCACAGAGGGACAGAGAACACAGCATGACCAGAGGTAAGTAAAGTAAAAATGACTTTTTCTCTTTGTCAGTGTCATTTTTTTCTATTTAACCCCTTGTGAACTGGTAAGGGATCTGTGAGATCCCTGTACCAGTTCACAAGGCTGGGGGCTGGCAAGTTACCTGCTGCTTGCGGGTGACTTGCCATTAACCCCCGGCTCACCAATTACCTGCCTCCCCAACGGCCGGGGGGGGGCAGAAGGGCCAGGCTCCGTAGGCACTATGCCAGCTTGTAGCCTGCAGGGCGGGGGGGCACCAGAGCTGGCCCCTGTGCCCTGTTCTACAAGCCCTGCATAGCTGGTCCCGGGTCGGTTATGCTGGGTAGGGGGGACCCTACTTCATTTTTTGGGGGGGATTTTAAGGGTTTTTAACCCTTAAAATTCCCCCCAAAAATGGTTTCCCCCCAGATAAGTTGTAGCTTATCTGAAAAAGTGCTGTTTCAGTTTGGGGGAGTTTCCTGGGCAGGAAAGAGTGTCTACCAATACATATATGGTACCGTTGTAACCGGGAGAAATGTGGCTTTCAAACGCAATAAGATTTTATTGACAAACTTACATTTTTTATTACAAAAAAACACTACAAATTGTAAAAAATAGATTTTTTTTATTTATTTGCACATATTTCACCCAAAAGTATTAAGAATACAATTTGCTGAAAAAAACAATATATAATTTTCCTGGAAAATCCCTGGAAATCCCTTCGAAAATCAAAGTTGAACATGTGTAGTGCAAAAAGTGTAGTCTGGCAACAGAGGGTGACAAAAAATTTAGGTAGGCTGGCACTTAAAGGGTTAAATAAACCAATACGGCGAAAGTAATGTCATTTAAAGTTTTCATACATCTTGTGTAACTGGACCCTACTGCCATACACCAAGCATACAATGACCAGCTGTAACCCCCATAAAAACCAAGATATAAACATATATATAAAAAAAAAAAATAGTTTTGCAGTTGTCAATAAAAACTCAATATAATTCCAAGTCGTTAAGATTCCATTCAAATTCTGCTGTCAGTAGAAGTAGTCTGCAGAGCGTATGGCTTGCCAATTATGTCTGCTTGGAGCTATTATTTAAAGGGTACTGGTGACTTTAAAATAATTTCATTTGTGCAAAGTTTATGTTTAAGTCAAAGGGATGGTCTAGTTCCTGAAGCAGACCCCATTGTCCTGACTGAGCCCGGTACACATTTCAGTGTCTACCGCTGATAGCATAACAGCAGTGGACACTCACGTGGTGCACCCCCTGGTGCCAGCCTTCTTTCTTGTGACTGTTAGCAGGGATGCATACCATGGTCGACAGAGGAGCATGCTAACAGATAATAAACCTGAAACAGGACCACAGACCGAATAAGTCACAAAGATGGAGTGAAGTAACCAGGTACAATGCAGGCACATGCAGGAGGGAGTGGGAGGGAAGCATTAAGGCACCATCAGGAACCTGAGGAGGTCAGATGGCATCTTCAAAATTATTTGCATGATTGTCGTCCCTGGGAGTACAGCTAAACTGTGATAGCAGGGGACAAGTATAAGAGACATACAGCTACACCGCTTCAAATGTTATTCTACTGCTACAGTATATTGTTCTACTACTGAGGTTGGAGTTAGTCCTAGATAACCACTTGTGTGTCCTGAAAATGTTATGGCTGTATATACACCCCACACCCAATATTGCTCCATACTCCTAGGGTTGTGTGTGTAACAGAATTTCTAATTTAAAGGGTCATTCCAGGCATAAAATGATAAAGCAAGGACAAAAAACATCTATACTCCTGTTCCCAGCAGCTCTTCTGTCTATCTCTGGTATTTTAAAACTTACCAGTTTCCCAATAGACTTTTGAATTTAATTAAATTCCCAATAGACTTTTCACCTTACTTGTAGAACTGCTCAATTACAGGTGGATTTTGACTTTTGAATAGAAGAAACTTTTTTTTTTTTTACTTTATTGCATGCCTAGTGAGACTCTAAATACCTCGAAAAATTCAGCCTCTCCAGAAAATCCCAAATTCATTCAGATAACCCCTCATTACCTACAAACACTCCAAAAAGATATTTCCATATACAGCTAAATTCAGTGATCCATGTGCCAATATAAGAAGGCATTTATCCAAAACATTTTATTGCTTTTCAACAAAATATATTCTCTCCCCTTCCCGATCAGCACAAGCCATGATACGATCTGCTCTTTTCTAAGCTGACAGCTGTCACTGAGCATGTGTAGTGTCATTTTTGTTTCTATTCCATTATTTCTATGAAATAATCTAGACTTGTCTCTCGTGTCAAGAAGAAAGCAGATGAACATGTCACCGAATCAGAGAAGCTGTGAATATTCCAGCTACTATCACGCTGCATTCCCGTTATTTGCCTAATGTCAGCATTTGTGATAAAAGTTTTAAAAATGGAATTTGTGATGACAGTAGGGAAAATCTCTAAGTAGCACTTCTCAAGCTTACTTGAGAAAAAATCCCCTTGTCAATCATACTGGTACATTTGCAAGTCTCCTAGAAAATAATGTTTGTCACAAAGTTATATTATGAAGACTCCAAGAACAGGACTAGACTTAAAGTGGACCAAAACCCAGGATTTTGACTATCCTGGGCATTGGTCCTTGCCCGCTGGACACCCTGATCGTGGATGCCCCGCTGTGTGAAAAACCACAGGTCACCCAATCTGACTTATGTACAAACAACAAATGGAAAAGCCAACACCCAAACATAGCTATAGTAAAAAAGTGATTTAATGCTAATCGTGAACTTGTTTATTACATAGAGGCCGATTCAGTAATAGCGCCAGGTAGCGACAGATGAGCGCCAGTAGCGTGATTTTCACAGCGCCCGCTAGTATTCGCTGTGCTTGGCCGTTGTTCGGTTGTTGACAGCGACTCAGTCGGTGTGCAGTAATGTTGAATACGGGGTTAGGAGTCGCTGTTTGACAGGTTCCGCGCTGTATGGGAGCGCCTGACAGCGAATGGTCATAGCGAACGGCTCCCAGCATATTCATTAACAAATCACGCTCAAAAAATTCTCGCGCTGTGAAAAGCTTGTTTAAACCCCAGAGCGCTGGCGGCGATGGCTTAAAAGTAGTTTTTAACCCCCAAACATCCATATTTTTTGATTAAAAAATTAAACAAGTTTTTCTAAACATTTTGTAATATGAATACATTAATATCAGACCTATAATATCAATTCTGCACAATTTTTTTTTTTTTAATTTTTTTACCTTAAAAAAAATATCTAACATTGCCGAAGTGGTCACAGAATTTTTGACATTTAAAAAAAAAACATTAATAACAATTAAATATGAAGATTTAAAGATTGCTCCATTGAAATGCATTGGAGAGCGCCAGGTAGCGAGAGGTCATACCTGGCGCTGTGATGGGATTAGCAGCGGCGCTGTTCGTTGCAGTCCGCTACATGATGAATCCCACGCTAGCTGACGCTCTCGCCGGCGCTAGCCTCATTTAGCATGATAAATGCGTGATTGTGTCCGCCGCCTGCCGTTCTGGAGTCGGTAGCCGCCGATAGCTGGCGATACCTGGCGCTAGTGAGACACTACCTGGCGCTATCCCTTGATAAATAAGGCCCAAAGTATTAGCAGTAGATACAATATATACAATCCTTAACCCAGGTAGGATAGATGGACCGCTGATTCGGATTCTGGGAAAATATTTTAGCTTGCAGGGGAATCAAAGTCCTTGGCAGGTGCCTTAGTGGGTAGTGCAAATACAGATAATAAAATAAAAACAAATAATACAGCGCTTCACATTTCTACCATAAATTTACAATATCTTATTAATTTATGCTCCACATGCAGTAAACCACTTATCCCAGAAGGTTCAGAGACATAAAAAACACATATATAGCACATAGCAACAGAACAGTTCTTCCAGAGCATATGTAAGTCCAAAAATCCAACGCCAGAGAGTTTATCCCGAGGCGCATGCAATTCAATCAAAAAGTTCCAAATGTGCACATTCCTGTAAGAGACACCAGTGTACCCTCCACCGATCTCGTAAATTCTTACCAGATTCTTATCAGTAAAAACATCTTCTCATACAATTTGCAAGTGGCACAGTGGTATCCAACAGCAGATCAACAGAAACAGCAAGGGAGAGAGGGGAGAGGGGGATTGATGCCCCAAGAAGAAGATGAGTTTCCAGGCAACCTGGGGGGTTTCACACAGCAGGGCACCCCGATTCTGGATGCCCCAAGGGGGAGGGAATCTGTAAGATTCCAGGGCCGTTGGACTGTGTGTTTTGGTCCACTATAAAAAGCAACTCCAGAGAACATGTAACTTAATCAATGACCCATGCAGCTAGCATTACTACCCAGAAACCATCTCAAAGTTGTGGGGTACTGCAATCTTTTTTTTTTTAATTGTTGCCTCAATTCCTGGAGGTGACAAACAGATGCTAGACCCATTTGATATGAGGGTAGTTTAGTAAGTTAAATTTGAAAACAACATTTCCCCCCCAAAATAGAACTTTTCAATGTAAACACCCTTTACTTCAACACACTTATTCCATTTTGTCTCCAGTAATTGAATGTCCTCAGAATAGAAGAAAACTGCTTTCTGCAGCAAGAATCCTGTTGCTGCCTCTTTGAATGCATTATCCGCAGGAAATAATTGCCCAGGTAGAAATTTCTTCAGGTTATGAAAGAGAAAGTAATCAATGGGAGCCAGGTATGGGCTGTAGGCTGGATAGTTCAGCCCCATGAAGCCATCTTTCCTGAAAGCAGCTTGGAATTTGTGAGACTTGTGAGCTGACACATTAAGGCAGATCCATGACCGTGAGTAAAGCTGTTTGTGCACACTTTTCATGTGCAATAAAGGTTTACTCATGTTTTTTCCCTTCCTCCCAATTCATGAGAAACACTTTTTGTGCCTGTTTTTGCTTCTAAATTTGTGCATGGAGTAAGATTTCATGCAAAAATTTACTCCCAAGAGTAAGGTGTGTACTAACTCTCTTACTAACTGCAATAGCCGGCATGATTATTATGAAAGTGTCATCTTTATTTATGACATCATTATTTCATAATGACATCATTATTTCCTGATGACATCATTATTTCTCGATAATATCATTATTTTCAACTATTTTTTAAAATGGTTGGAAAAAAAACCTATTTGGTAAATAGTTTGAAAATTTTACAAATATTGTCTTAAGCTAAAAAAAAAACAAAAAGGGTTTCAATTAATAAGCACTAAGACACTAAGCAAACAAAGCAGTTGGGGATGTATAAAAAACATCTGGGACCTAACATTGGGGAACACAACTGTGACTGTAGGTCAACAGAAATCAAGATATCGGTAAATAAAACACTACACATAAAAACAAGGAGAAAACAGAAACCACAGGGGATCCGCTACAGATTGGGGAATAGAAATTCACCTCAAACACAGAAGCTGGAGAGACAAATTTGCCACTGCTAAACAGTAAAGATGGGGGAGAAACATAGGGACCATGGGGACTAGTGGGGGCCTTAGCCTGCAAAATGCACACAGAGTTTGGCCATTTCCGCATAAAAATAGCTGAATTTCACACACTTTTAATTTGGTGCAATGCGTACGTGCGTAAAATATGTGCATGGTGCCATGAATAGCCTTCCAAAGCGCAAGTTTCCGCATGCAGATTCTTCAGTGACTTGTTCTTTGGTCTCTTCAGCAGCTGCACCTCTGCTGCTAAGGTTATTGGGACAATGGGTCCTGGACAAGGTTTTAAAATATTTTAAAGCCCAATTAATATTGTATTTTAATTTAAGTACTTGAGTTCCAAAGGTGCTGGTTCCGGCTTCTGGGTGGTGTGACCTGTAACTTGTGCCAGCATCCAATGACAAAGTCACAGGCCATGCCCCATCCAGTTGATGGAGCTGCCTCCCTGGGAATTGAGATGGCGGCACTGGCAATGGCAACGGCAGAGGTAGCAGGCAGCGATAGCTGAGGGCATATAGGGCGAAAATTACAGTAAGTATTTGGGCTAAAGTTGCTAAAGTCAGTAGCTCCTACATGTACAAGGGGCTCATTTATAGTCCATTGAGCAGGTAGAGGCAGGGATGCAATCTACCAGTTTTAGATCATCTTCCTATTGGGACAATGCAGAAACAACATAAGGTTCACTCACTACAAAGGAGCGCAAGAGCCAAATATATCAAACTCTGAAAATTACAAAAAAGAATAAACATTTGGGCTGAAGTTGGGTTATAAATAATAATGAGAAAAAATACCTCTTACATGTATACGACAGAGTATTCCTTACCTTTAATAACATAACAGTCTCTTTACAGTATAATATACATTTGAACATTTTAAAAGTTGAAAAAGACTATGGCAGGTTAAGTAGTTATTGGGTGTATTTTTAGACCTGGATCTTTTTGGACCTTCAGCAAAAAATTGCTTGCTGGCATATGCATCTGATCACTTAGGGGGTTATTCAAGAAGGGATAGCGCCAGGTAGTGCCTCGTAGCGGCAGGCAGCGTCTGGTGAATGCTGGGCGCTGTACGCAAAACCACATTTATGAAAGCGAATACATGTAGGGCCTGATATATTATTACAGGCAGCTCAGCGTATAGCACCGGCACTCTAACTTCCAGAGCGGCAGGTATTACATTTCGCTCACTGTCGCTCTCTCATATATTTCAATTGGCTTTCATTTGCTTGTGTTTAAACAGCATATTTGCCATTTTTTTTTGTTTTGTTTTGCTCAAATCATCGTGTCACCTCTCCTGGCTGCAAACAAACCCCTTTAGAAACTTTTTGTATTTTTATGCAGAATTGACATTACAGGTCTGACACTAAAATGTTAATGTCACGGTGTTAAAACAATGTCATTCCATAAGTTTTCGCTTTGTTACTGGTGGATATGTGTTCACAAACAGACTTTAATCATACAGTGCCTGACGCTCTATGCTATAGCGACCACATTTAGAGCGCCAATGCAGTATGGTGTGGAGCACTGAGCTGGAGCTACCTTTCTCTCGCTGCAGCGCTGTACTGGTGTTAGAGCACCCAATATACATCACATTCATCAATGCGGCCCAGGTTACTACAGTGACTGAGGTGCTCTTTTACAGCGCCCAATACATGTTTACAGCGCCTACTAGCAGTCGCTCTAAGCGCCGCTATACAGACGCTCATCTGCCAATAACTGGCGTTAGTAATGAATCAGTCCCACCTCTAATTCATTTCATACACTTATTCTATATCAAGCAACAATATGCTTATTGACATCACTTACCTTGCTTTTATTGTGTGCATGTCAAGAATAATACATCTCCCTTCCACCATATTTTAGAAGTGACTTCCCAAAACACATTATGTGGAGTCACATCCTCACATACTGTGATGCAGAAAGGGGGTAGGATATCAGTCGTCACATATTTTGCTCTAGCAGGCCATGGACAGTCTGAATTATGAAAAAATGAGGCACCAGGATGTTTGGCCAAAAAAAAAAAAAAAAGATACAAGAACAAAGAAGTATTTGTATTAAAAAATATTAAAAAATAGGATTATACGCTATATGTGAATTCAGGCAAATAATTTATGTCTAGATTTTGGTCCACAAAGAACGTTTATCCTTCTAAAGGCAGCCTACTGTATGTGAGTTAGATCACGCCTTCATACTTTCGCTTCAGAAAATATGTTGCAAAACTCACCTGAGCCCTGATCCTCATCTGTTAGCGACGGCAGCGGCATTCCAAACTGTCCCTAGCCGGGGCTACAGAAAGATGCTGGAACTAGAAATGTCCTGACTTAGGGGAGCCGGCGGCCATCTTTTGTATCCCTGGTTGGGGCCACATTGAGATGCCGCTGCCTCCGCCATGCACAGAGGATCGGGGCTCAGATGAGTTACAGAATCTCTTCTGCTGCACAATCTGCACCCCCCACCCCACCACAGCCACCCCAAAGTTTTGGTCACTATTGATTTCAATGGGGACCGGGTTCAGATCCGCGAACCCGAACATTTATGCAAAGTTCGGTCGAACTTGCGGAACCCAAACTTTGGGTGGTTTGCCCATTTCTAATCGTAAAAACATCAACAGTCACACAATACCGTACAGTAAAAGTTAACAAAGCTGGAATTAGTAAAAAAAAATAATTGCTGAAAAGAAACAAAAATCTGGTTGTGGTGTTGTTAAAAACAGGTAATTGCTCATAGCATTTACCCAGACTGTCTATAGAATATTTCACTCTGCTTGTTTTATTTTTACAATATAATATTGCAAACCTAATAAATCATAATTAAAGGATCACTATCACGAAATTTAACTTGGAACATTGATTTAAAATGTACTTTCAATGTCAGTAAATGGAGTAATAAGAAAGCAGTATGTGTGTCCAAAAAAGTTGAGGATTGTGCTGCTGCAGATCGGCAGCTGTGTTAAAATGCAGCTGGGCGACTGGTTCCATCACTTTGGAGCAAATCAAGTGCTGCGTGGGGGGAGCTCCCTGCCACTGCAATGCAAGGAGCACAGAGTTGAGGATGGGGGCAGTGCTGCGGTATTGTTTGTTGCCGTGGGACAATATGATAAGAAAAGGGTCACCAGGATGGGCGTGAGTAAGTGATTGCAGGCTGGGTGGCCGGAAGATGGTGTGTGGGTGTGTTTGTGTGCTGTGGCTGGGACATAAGAAGCAAAATGGCAGACTGGGCTCCCAGGGCAAGAGGAGAGAGACTGTAAGCTGGGCACCTGGGACAAGAGGAGAGGGACTGTAGGCTGTGCACCTGGGATGAGAGGAAAGAGACTGCAGGCTGGGCACCTGGGATTAGAGGAGGGGGACTGTAGGCTGGGCACCTGGGACAAGGGTAGAGAGACTGTAGGCTTGGCACCTGAGACGAGAGGAGAGGGACTGTAAGCTGGGCACCTGGGACAAGAGGAGAGAGACTTCAGGGGGAGTGAGATTGACTGTATTGTGGAACATTGCTTCAGAGTTGTTACAATATGAATTTTTAGCTAGCTCAGCTAGTAGAGTGTTGGATTCTTCACGAGAGAGTCTAGGTTTCAAATCCAACTCTGTAATGTTTTTTCTTCCTTTTACTTCTTTCCACAATTGTATTTTTCAAATCCCATCGTGTTTTTGTTGCTCTCCAGATGTATTATTTTGCCGTCTGCAGTATCTTTGTGTGTTCAGCTTTGTGTGTTTCAAACAGAACAAAACCGAAGATTTGCACTATCCCCAGTTTTTTTCCTGACTGGGGCAGGAGCTCCTTACAACTCACCGTGCCAAATGTACGGTGTATGAGACATGTACTCGATTCTGTGTGTTTTACATTTCAAAAAAATTGTATTTAATAGAAAAAATGTAAACTGTGTGTCAGTTGAATCCAGGCAACAACACGGCTGGGATGCTGAAAAAGGAAGCTCCAAAATGGCAACTTCCAGGAGAAAATCTGTGAGGCGGCATTTCAGCTTTGAGTAAATGCAGGAGCAAATGTAAGTGCTGACAGTGATTCAGCATCATGCATGCAGATAGAGCAAGTACGTTTTGGGGAGTTTATTTGGGATAATGGGATCTGCTCTCTTTGCCATGTCATAGTGACTGCATGGTGACTGGTGATATGCAAAGTAACACTTCACATATCATTTGGCGGTCTAGGGTTGTTTGCTCATCTATTTGGGCCTGGGGAGGTTCTCACACTTTGTCAAATAAGGATTCTATCAATATCCTCTGAAACATTGCATATCTCCTTTGGAGTCTGGGGGCATCCACTTGCCTCTTGGGAGTTAGGCGGATCCACTGGCAAAGTGCATAACACTTAGCCTATGTCTGCCTGTGTAATGTATTTTCTTTAGGACCTAAGAGCTAAAAGCTACACCAAGTGGGGTGTGTACTCCAATGACCCCATTCAGACCAGGAAAGTTGGATTTTTTTTCAGTTAGGTATAGTTAATAAAATATGCGGGGTGACATATAAAATAAATGGGGGTGACAGCATTATGATTGTGATATGAAAGAGAGTATAGTGATGATGGGCAAGAAGGTTGGAGTTTTGTCATCTCAGCAGGGTAAGTAGGCCTTTCTGCAAATAACAGATATCTGTTTTCACCTCCTAGGGTTTTACTGAATAACCCCCCAAAACCCAGCACTGTTTTTGTGAAAGTTGAAGTGTCCATGTTCTTCATATTGCTCTGTGGCATTAAATGAATCCAACATAGTCAAACTGAATCTAGGCAGTGACAGATTCAGTCAATTAGTGAATGTATACACCCTCTGTTGTGACAGATTCCTTTTTTTTAACCACAATTTGGAAATTGTCATGTCCCTAAAATATGTCCCTGATATCTGAAGCTTCCAGTTGTTGTTTTTGTAAATTAGTGCAGTTTCAGAAAGTTATGGGCACAGTGATGAGGTATAGAGACAATAGAATCCATTTACGTTAACAATGTACTAGAGCAAATTAGGTCATAAAAGCGTGGGCTATTGTGGAAAGGCAACAATAAAGCCTTGCAATAATACTTGTAGGTCTCATTCAATAGCTATTCCTATGACACTGAAATGGATTTTGATTTGCCCTGTTATGTAAAAATTATCTTTTTACAGAGGAAACAGTTCAGGGATTTGCTATTACCTTTAGCTATGTTTCACTGTATCAAATGCATATGCCATTATCCTTTACTTATTCATTATTGTGGTCTTTTTTGTTAGATAACCTACTGTACTTTAATTATTGGCCTAACCAGGGGACAAAGGTGTTCCAGGGGAGTCCACACATCTGTAATTATTGCTTTCCAAAGCCACTTCAAATGTATTATACTCTAAGTCCAGATAGAGGCAGGATTCAAATCCCACACATACTTCTACTTTAAAAGTACCTACGTATGATGAAGTACAATAAAAAAAACCTATGAGTATATTTAATAAAATGCTATTATTGTTTTAGCAGCTGACATCCCTTTTTCTGACAGAGCGCAGGTGCTATACGCCGTGCACATGTGACACTGCATGGAGCTGTTAGAAGCGCTCACCAAATTCTCTGTCTTAAATGTAGTTTTACGTACAGCGCCGCCAGCATTCACCAGACACTACGTGCCGCTACGAAGCACTACCTGGCGCTAGCCATTCTTAAATAACCCTCTTAGGAGTTTATTCATCAAGGGATAGCGGCAGGTAGTGTCTTGTAAGCGGCAGGCAGCGTCTGGTGAACCACCATGTAGCGTACGATTCATCATTACAGGTGGCTCAGCATATAGTGACGGCGATCTAGCCTGGCCTAGAATGAGTCATTTTCGAAAACTTTTTTGTTTTTTTTATATTTTTAGGCATAATTGTCATTACAGGTCTGTCATATTAATGTCACAGTGTTACAACAATGTAATTCCATGTGATTTCGCTTTGTTACTGGTGGATATGTGTTCAAAAACAGACTTTAATCACATAGCGTCTGCCACTCAATGCTATAGCGCCCAGATCCAGAGCGCCGACGCTGTGTGTGTCTGTTTCTTTGTTGAATATGGTGTGAGTCGCAGAGAGTCTGTCGCAATGAGCTGGTGCTACCTTTCGCTCCCTGCAACGCTGTACTGGTGTTAGAGCACTCAACATACATCTCATTCATCAATGCCAGCCAGGTTACTACAGTGACTAGGCGCTCTATTACAGCGCCCCATAGCCGATCACAGCTTATACTAGCAGTCGATCTAAGCGCCTCTGTACAGACGCTCATCTGCTGACACCTGTCGCTAGTCATGAATTAGCCTGTTAGTTTCCAGAGGTGATGATCCTTCTTTAACAAAAAAACAATTAACCTGTGGAATAGCGTCCTACAGAAGCATTTTTGTGTGTTTTACAAATGCTATGTTGGTATATATTCGTATAGCTTTTATAGGATGTTGAAATTTGAGTACAGTAGTTATAGTCAGAAGGGTAGGATTGTGTGGCCTCAGCAGTGTAGGGGGGGTGAAAGCAGTAGCTCCACAATAAGCTGGTGTTAGTTCCTTTCTCCTTTAGCTTGTCTGAGCAGACTTGTAGTGTAATATGTGGACAGTTCCTTGTAATATGTGAGAGTAATGCTTTGGAGTAACATTTAAGTAGTCTCTTAGTGTAATTGTTTTAGTGTAACGTTTAAGCATTTAATTTTTTTTTTATAAACTTGGCTTAAGGGAAGGGTATGTTTTTCAAATTTTTTTCAAAGTGTGTCATTCAACCTAAGACTGGCTGTACCTATTTCCTGTAGATCTTTCTTTGTCAGGGGACCAAAAGTTGCATCATGCAGTTTGGCAGTTGGCAACTTCTCCTAAATGAAGTGCTAGGTGCTACATTGTGTGCGTCAATTTATTGCCCCCTGTCAGAGCAAGGCCTGCGGGGCATAGGAAAGGATATCCTTATTCAGGGTATATGTGATTGATTTTCTGTCAAATTCACTTCCTTCCTGACCAGTGACCAAAATAAATCTTGATTTCTGCAATAAGATAACAAACAACAAAAAAGAAATTGCATTTGTTATTCCTCCTTCATTAGTGTAGTACCACTTCAGTAGCAGTACACATGATGGGTCCCTTCATGATATACATGTTTGCACTTCAAGATGGTGTACCCTGTTCCGTTTGGCAGAAGACTGGTCACCGCTGATCTTTTCTCCATCATTGGGGTCCCATGTCTTTGGTTCAAACCCAGGCAATCTGCAAATCATCTTCCAGTTCCCAAAGTTTTGTCACGTGGTTCACATGTACTTCACATGCATGACATGTGCTAAGACTTCCCCACAGGCCTGCTGAGCCAGATCCAACCTGTCTAAGCTGTCTGTTTTTTTCTTTCCAATTCTAACTGTACATCCAAAACTGGCAGGCTGATTCATTACTAGCGGCAGGTAGCGACAGATGAGCGTCTGTAGCAGGCATGTCAGAGTGCCCGCTAGCAGTCGCTGTGCTTGGTCGTGGTTCGCTAGTTCAGAGCTGTGCAGCATTGATGAATACATTGTGGGGAGTCGCTATATGACCAGTACAGCACTGTATGGGAGCGAATGGTAGCGACTGGTCAGTGTGACCGGCTCACACCATGTTCATAAAAAAAACAGCCTCACACACCGCCGAGGCTCAAAAATGCTTCGCTGTATCCCAGAGCACCGGAGACTGTGTGATTTAAGGCTGTTTTTGAGCATGTATCCACCAGTAACAAAGCTAAAACATATGGAATTACATTGTTATAACATTAGCCTCGATTCAGAGACACATTCGTCCGGACTTCCGTAGCTTACTGTGAAAGTTTTGGTGGGTGTTTGTCATTTTTTTGCTTTTTTTCGTCCATTTTCTACTCGCACGAACGTTCGGGAAAATGTGTATATGCTCTTTCAATGAACGGAAGCAATTCGGAACATTTCCAAACAAAATCGGAAATTTTCCGTTCGTTTAGAAAACCTCCGTTGTTGGGATGGTTTCTGTCTGATTCAGAGAGCTGATTTCCGACGGATCACCGCCCTATAAATCCATTTCATTTCGGATCCACTTACGAGACCTTTGAGGGCTCGGATTGTTATTGTTGAACATGTTTTGTGGCTATGTGGAGGAGTCTGCGCGCCTTTAGCACCAAGGCATTGCATGTAGCAGCATGGCCGAGGCCATAAACTGTATAGCAATGCATACCTGAATCAATACATTTCATGTATGCCTTAGAGATGCATTTTAATGCTGATCTTAATTAGTCCTTAGCATGTAAACATTTATTTTCCCACACATCCATATAATTGCTATATTTTTTTAGACTTATGTCCTTTGTGAAGTATATTAGGATTGTTGAATCTTAATTTGTTGTAGGAGTTATTGTTTTAGTTGGTTACCTTTGCTTTGTGTAATTATTTTATATTTGGTTGCAGGAACCGCAAGATGTGCCACTCGCCCTTGCTCCTGATGCCCATTCTTTGCCTGCAGAATGGGGTCAGGGGTTCTCTAATCGGGCACTATGCAAAACCCGGGCCGTGGTGGCAAGGGCCCTCTGGCTTTTGAAGTCCAGATTTAGGTGTTTGGACCATACGGGGGGGGGGGGGGCACTGCAGTATGACCCCAACAAGGTTATGCCAACATTTTAATTTACGTTTTTTAACAGGGACCACATGTGCCAGAGTGGCACAACTGAGTGTCAGGGTCCTTCAGTTGGTGGGCGAGATGCAGGAGCTGCGCAACCCGTTGGGGACCACAGATGAAGAATAATGTTCAGTGGCCTGCCATTGCTATGTATTTTGTTATTTATAGTTGTAAAAATTTTACATTTTCAAAATGTTTTAACATTTTATATTTTATGATGGTATAAAAAAAATGTTACATTGTCATTTCATTTACAAAATACATTAACACAAAACTAATGGGCCCAGAAATATTTAAAGATGAATATTCCCATGACCGAGAAGTGGTTTGGGTGAGCTTTAAGGGTCCAAAAGGGAAGATGGAGGATAGTGCTAAGTGGTTTGGGTGAGCTTTAAGGGTCCAAAAGGGAAGATGGAGGAGAGTGCTAAGTGGTTTGGGTGAGCTTTAAGGGTCCAAAAGGGAAGATGGAGGATAGTGCTAAGTGGTTTGGGTGAGCTTTAAGGGTCCAAAAGGGAAGATGGAGGATAGCACTAAGTGATTTAGCTAAACATTGTAGTAGAAGTGAGGGTGGCAAATATGTAGGCGAGCACTTTAATGAGTTAAGTTTGTAGTGCGCAGGCGCAAGATAGTAAGGATTTCTGTCTGGACGAATATTTATTGAAAAAGGGAAACAGAATCGAACGGGAAACGTAAAGGATTCGTTGGAGGATATGATGGGAAAAGGGCAAAAACGAAAGCCTATGTTCTAACATGTGAAAATGAAACGGAAAAGTCTGGATGGAAAATGACATCCTCGTAATTCGTAATCTGCCGTACGAACGGACAGAAACTTTACAGAAGGTTTTCAATGCATGCATTGAATCGCTCGAACGCTCATACAAGAACAGAAACATTTCACAAAAAAAACAGATCGGCACGAAAACGGAAGTTTTTTTGTGTCTCTCTGAATCGAGGCTATTGTGACATGAACACATTAATGCCAGACCTGTCAATTCTGCATAAATATATAAAACATGAAAAAAAATTCAAAAATGGCTTTTTCTAGGCCAGGAGAGGTCACAACATTATTTGATAATTTAAAAACTAAATGTAATAAAAACCCCCTGTTTAAAGAAGTAAAAGAACGTCCATTGAAATGTATGGGAGAGCGCCAGGTAGTGAGAGGTAAGACGTGGCGCTCTGCAAGGCTGAAAGCAGGCGCTGTACGCTGAGGCTGGGATAATGATGAATCGGACGCTACATGGCATTGTTCCAGTCGCTCAAAAGAATCCGCTTGATAAATGTGTAATTGCGTGCCGTGTCCGGCGTTCACCTGCCGCTACCTGTCGTTTACAAGGCACTACCTGACGCTATCCCTTCACGAATAAGGCCCTAAATTTCATGCTAGATATTGCCCTTGTTCTCAGTTCTGTGTTTCTTTAGATTGCAATGACCAACTAATTCCTATTTAAATCTAGCACAATTTTACCACCACATCTCCTCTCTTGCCCTAATAAAGTTTTTCACAGCAACAATTACAAAGGAAATGCACATAATTATTTTGACCTTTACTAGGGCTACTAGATCAATAATAAACAAGCTTAACTGGACAAAGCCTTACAAACTATATTACTAGAAGTACAATGATGTTTCAGGCTCTGCTACAACAAATTAGGCATCAGCACAGAGCAAAATGGTCGCTATGAACAAAGCATTATGAAACAGACAACACCTATCTGCTTAAATTGTTCATGAGCCACTGAACCACCACGAGACCTTGGGGTCATACTAAACATTTGGGAAAGGCAGTGTGACTTGCAGTGTGTATTGCAATCTGCATCTCGGTATGCTTTAATGTTTAGACATAAAACGTGTCAACATGTTTTTTACTGTTTCCCCACCACAATTACCTATTCCTGTGCTAGGGACATTTTTTCAGGTTAGCCACATCATTCTTTCAATGAGGTAAGGATATTTGCTTTTAAGTTTTGAACTTAAACAGAGTTCTCTCTGCCAGGTATTATTTTTGAATTCAAAACAGCTTTGAGGCCATAAATTATTTGTTAGTTTGAATTAATAAGTATCAGCTATGTAGCTTTATTAGCATGGCAATACATACAGACACTAACAAAGCCATATGTGAATAAAAAAGATCTTTTCTAACTAAACACACAGCCATGTTGCTGGGTATGCCATAGATGGTCTAATTTTGATTGTAACCAATTTTATATATTTATAAAATAATTTATAGATAAATTATGATTGAACCATTGCACCTTGACTGATTAAGAGAGCCTGTAATCCTTACTAATTCTAACATTGTTAACTGACAATGCTTTGATGCCTAATTTGTTGTAGCAGAGCCTGCAACACCTGTATTGTACTTCTAGTAATATAGTTTGTAAGGCTGAAAAAAGACTTCGTTCAGTTCAGCTTGTTTATTAGTGATCTAGTAGCCTTAGGCCCTTATGAAGGAATAGCGACAGGTAGCGACTGGTGAGCGGCCGGGAATGACGGGCCCCGCCAGGAGAACGCCGGCTCCCCACCACAATGACACATTTATCAAGCCAATCCTGCTTAGCGACTGAGATAGCGCCAGATAGCCACTCACTCATCATTATTCCAGCCTCAGCCCACAGCGCCAGCATCCGACCTTGAACAGCGACAGGTATGACCTCTCGCTACCTGGCGCTCTCCAATGCATTTCAATGGAACAATCTTTAAATATTCATAATTAATTGTTATGATTTTTTTTTTTTTTTTTTAAATGTGAAAAATTCTGTGACCACTTCTGCCATTTTAGGTAATTTTTTTAAGGGAAAAAAAACATTGTACAGAATTGATATTACAGGTCTGATATTAATGTATTCATATTACAAAATTATTTTAAAAACTTGTTTTTTTTGGTTTCCAAAAATATGGTTGTTTGGGGGTTAAAAAACTACTTTTAACCCATCGCCGCCAGCGCTCTGGGGTTTAAACATGCATTTTACAGCGTGAGAATTTTTTTGAGCGTGATTTTTTAATGAATATGGTGGGAGCCGGTCGCTAGGGCCAGTCGCTATCATGCGCTCCCATACAGCGCGGAACCTGTCAAATAGCGACTCCTCACCCAATATTCAACATTACGGCAAACCGACTGAGTCGCTATCAACTACCGAACAACGGCCAAGCACAGTGACTACTAGCGGGCGCTCTGAAAATGCCGCTACAGTCACTCAACTTTCGCTACCTGCCGCTATTAATGAATCGGCCTCTTAGGCCCTTATTCATCAAGCGATAGCGCCAGGTAGTGTCTGACGAGCGCCAGGTAGCGGCAGCTAACGGCGACTACCGACTCAAGTACGCCCGGCGGCGGTCACAATGACGCATCTATCAAGCAAAATGAGGCTAGCGCCGGCGAGAGCGACGGCTAGCGCGGCATTCATCATGAAGCCGCCTGGACCGAACAGCGCCGCTGCAAATTCCTTCACAGCGACACGTATTACCTGGCGCTACCTGCCGCTCTCCCATACATTTCAATGGCAGACGCTGAAAATTCAAAATTCCACACATGTTTATATTGATCTGTTTAATGAATCTGGCTGGTTATTTATATATATATATTTTTTTTTTTTTCACAATGTAATGTTGTGAGTGACATGGGAATTGCATCTCCTCCACCCAAACTCATTGGCATCAAAATCGCTGGTTTTCCACACAATCGGGGCTTGTAAAGCTATTTTGTAGCCTGTCAGGTTGGGCGGTCACGTTCGCTCTTCGAAATTGTCAGCGCCCAAGCTATTCGGCAGCCCTGTCCTTGATGAATCTGTGTTGGTCAGTGTTTGTGCAGTCGCTGTTTAGATTCGCTATGTGGCGGCGCGAGCGTCGCTGTGCCTCGCTGCGCTGCGTTGTGCGGCGCTGTGCTGTTCATACATGTGCCCTTCTGCCATTTGCAAGGAATTCACTTCCCGCGACCCCAGTCGTTGTTAATGAATACACTGTAGTTGTGAGCGTGCCTGGCCACATATTGCAGGATTAACATTCAGTCGTACCAGCTCATAACAACCCGTTATGCATTCTCATGTGTGCCACATTTTCAGGTAGTTGTCTAGTTTGATTTTGTGCTGACTTTTGGAAGGAATCAGATTTGTATATTTAAGCACAACGGTGTATGCTTTAGAAGGACCTATGCATTACAGTATGTAGAATCCCCTGCTAAATCAAGCTAATAATTCGTGGCGCCTTTTGCCCTAGCTTGTTTTGCAGCGTCATTTTAATGTATTTCCGCCACTTAGCGTGTACATAGCTGATATTAGCTTGTCCCTGTTGCGCGCATGTTTGCTTTTGAATTTTGAAGCACAGTTGCTTGCGTCATATCCGGTTCCGGGATCCTCCTTTGCGTTTCAACGCCACCTTAAGGTAAAACTGTCTAGCGCTTATGCCAATAGCTTGTTTTGCAGCGTCATTTTAATGTATTTCCGCCACTTAGCTTGCACATAGCTGATATTAGCTTGTCCCTGTTGCGCGCATGTTTGTGTTTGAATTTTGAAGCACAGTTGCTAGCGTCATATCCGGTTCCGGGATCCTCCTTTGCGTTTCAACGCCACCTTAAGGTAAAACTGTCTTGCGCTTATGCCACTAGCTTGTTTTCAAGCGTCATTTTAGTTTTTCCGCCACTTAGCTTGCACATAGCTGAGAATAGCTTGTTGCTGGTGCGCGGAGCGTTTTTTTTTTGTTAACTTTTTCCCAATGTCGCTTGGGTCATTTCCGGTTCCTGTTTCCTCCTTAGCGTTTCCAATATGATGCCCAGACGAAGAGTAATGCGCCTCCCCAGCTCCTCCTCAGACTTTGACCCCACCACCCCTCCCCCACCTCCCCAACCTACCTCACCTTCCTCAAGTACCACCCCTCCCACCCCTTCCCCTCCTGGGCCTAGTAAGCCAAAGCGCACCCGGGTGGATAGCAGAGTAAATGGCCAGGTGGTAAAAGTGAGTATTTTTTGGTTTGTCTTTTTAGCTTAAAAGTTGCAGAACACACAGGGGGGATTGGTTATGACAAATTTTGGTTTTAATAACAAATTTGAGCAATCCCCGTGGGGCATCCCCATTGTGGATGTCCTGCTGGGATGCCCCCCCTGGAGGGCCCTAAATATTACCTCAGTCCCGTCCCATCTGTGCATGCGTTAGCTGCGGATGCCTATTGCGCTTACCTCTAGCAGGGTGTACCCCTGCGCCAGACATATTGTAATTTTGGGTGCAGACGCACTCCCTGTTAGAGTCAAACGCCACATGCGTACTTTGCCGTGCAGACCCAGCTGAGCTGGTATGCACGTCCCAACGGCCTTGTATGCGCATACCACAGCGGCGCGGAGCCCTGTGTTTGGCTTGCGGAGTGACGTGGGAGTGTCCTCAGTGGTGTATTTGTGGCCTTCCAAGGGGGTTGCAGACAGCGGACCACCCACAATTGGTGTGGCCCACCAAAGTGCACACAAACCCAGAATAGTGATAATCCTGGGTGTGGGTCCACTTTGATCTGGTCTCTGTATAACTGTTTATGACTGTGTTCTGATGTCATGTATTTATTTTAGTTTGTTTGTTCTTTTTTCATAGGGCTTCTGCCTGGCCGAATATGACTATGCCCGTGGAGGCAAAAAACGCATAGCCATGGAGGTGAAGGCCACAGTGTCCCGGCGCTTCCAGACCGAGCTGACCATCCGCTCAATCCAACAAAAGTGGTCGGATTTCAAGCGCCGGGACCCTGAAGGCGTGTACCGCCTATATGATGCCTACGCATCAGGTAAGTTAAAGCTTATGTTATGTTTAGCCTTTGTGCCGAATCATCTTCTAAGCTGTGTCCATTTGTGCTCTTTAGATTAATTATTTTCTTTCACCCCCTCCACACAGATAAGCGTCCTCCCCTGGGGAAACGTGGGAAGGGACTCCTCCCCCGAACCAGGCAGGCGGACTCGGGGGAGTCATCGGGGGAGGGTCCCTCCCGCGGGTCCTATTTAGAGGACCCAGGGGAGGAAGGGGATGACGCCCCAGAGGAGTGTGCTGCTGGGGGGCTGGCTGGATCAAGCCTCAGCTCCTCACACTCTGAGTCTGAGGACTCTCACCAGGCAAGGGGCCACTCTCAAGCAGGGAGTGAGAGGGAGGAGGGTGGCCCTTTGCCTGGTGGATCTTCCGACCAGAGTGTGAGGAGCCGAGGCTCCCCGCCTCCTCCTCAGAGCCCTCCCTGGGCTTCAAGTGGCGCTTCATCCCCTGGTGAGTGTACATTTTTTAATTGTTAGTCTGTGACAGGTTTCATCTTGCAATTTGTCCTTAGCCCTTGCCATTCCTCTCTAATTTGCAGGGCATCATATAGGCGGCACCTCCATGGCATTTTGGCGTAGGATTCTCCACGGGCATAGTCATGGTAAGTGTTTTTGGTTAGCCATCACATTCCCAATGTTATTACATTCATTCAAGTGTACCCCCAAACATTGATGGTGCTTGGTTTCTGGAAGGTTCCAGGACAAATCACATCCCTCACCCAGGGCCCCCCCCCACAAAAAAAAACCACTAAACTCCTTACCTCTTTGGGGGTTGCCAAAGCCACCGTCCAAGCCTCCTGTGTGACACTCTAGATGTGTGTGCGCCTGCGCTCTTTTTCCAAATGGCCTGCGCGTCCGCACACACTCGAGGAGTGATGTGTGGAAGGCAGCGGGCGCGGAGTACGTTGTCTCATGCAAATTGTGTGGCTCGGCCAAAGTGGACCCAAACCCAGATTAGCAGCAATCCTGTGTATAGGCCCACTTGTAACAGACACATGTTTCCTGGTCCATTGTCACAGCTGGTTTGATAAGGTACCCTAACCTCACAAACCCCACTACAGTGCTAGCCAACTGTCAACCACCCCTATGTTTCTGCCAACACCATGATGGGTGTTCTCATTTCTTTTCTTGGGTTAAGTTGTTCCCGCTCCAACATGTGGGCCACTATTAACATTAGCCAAACAACTGCTAAAGATTCCTTTACATAGCACTGTCTATGTTATTTGCACATTCTCTTTAGGGATACATGTGTCAAGCCTAACAAATTGACATTAACTCATGGTCCAGGAAATATGCTAATTTAGGACAACCTGTATGTAACCATGCAAGCCTTTGCATTTTCAGACTCAATAACCAGATGGATGTCAAATAGTCAGGTGTCATTTGCCCACTAATTGTGTTTTTGTCTTTTGCTTTATGTTGACAGATGTTGCGACGCAGACGGAGCCAGAGACCCTCCTCCCCACCCCAGCTCCAGGGACGGCCAGCAGCATGGGCCCCCGCCACAGCTGCGATGGTGAGTACATCCCACTTCATATGCCTAAAGACTTGTGAAACCTATGTCTTCTAGTCACATCTGCAGACAATTTAAATTTACCTATGTGTTAATTTCACACACATCTCGATTCAATGTGTTTGCACAATAATCCAACATGCCTGTTTGCATGCTTGATTGTTGGCTCACATCCTTCATTAGGCCACATAGAGACTATTTTTGCGTTAGACACAACCAAATGGGCCCTATTAGGTCTGGACCTGTAACATTATAGGGCAAACTCGTGTACTCGTTCGGACTTAGGCCCTGATGTTTGGCTGTTACTAAACACAAAAATGGACACACTGGGAATTATACCTTCTTTGCTTCCCAAGAGTTAAACTGGAACAACAACCAGGATTTTGACTTTCCTGGGTGTTGTTCCACTACGGTGGGGCACCCCTGATCGTCACCGCTGTGTGACAACCCCCTGAACTCACTTTGACTCCAACAAACGTACAAGCCATGGCAAATTGCCTCCTCCTCCGCCTCCCCCGCGGCCCTTTTTACGCGCGCGTGCCTGCGCCGGACATTCACAGACGGCCGGCGCAGGCACGCACACGTCTAGAGGGGCGCCAGGGAGGGCCCAGCGGCACTGCCACACAGAAACTGAGGTAGGTATTTTGGGGTTTGGGGGGGTTTCACCCCCAGGGACATCCCGATCTTGGATGTCCCGCGGGGAGGGAGGTGATCGGGCAGGGAATCTGATAGATTCCCGGGCCGATCACCCGTGGGTGTTGGTACACTTTAAGAGTAAATGTATGCTTGGGATGTGTTGTTCACATTCTTGCCAGTCAATAGTACTCATATCATGTTAACCAATAAGCACACAGTGGTCAACAATGTTAATGTGAGTGTCACCTAATTGGACACACTGACATTACATTGCTACATCTGTGTCTGTTGAGGTCACATCCAATTTATTAAAAAATTGTTGTTTCTACATCTCTACAGCTTGTGAAAACCAGCATCGCAGACTGTGGCGGGAGATCCGGCTCCTGAAGCTGATGCTGCTGGCCAGGAAGAGGCGCCGACGGCGTCGTTAGGGTGGGGGGAAGGCTGGCCTCTTGATGGCCGTTGTTGGCCAATGTTGGCCCTGTTGGCCATGTTTTCTAGTTAAATTTTTTTGATTACCATCATTACAGTGTGTTGCATTGCAAAGCATAGTTTAACTGTCTCCCAACCCATTTGTGTGTCAATTTAGCCATACCTTTGGAGCCATTTCAGGTGTTAACCATAGTAAGCTATGGTCTCCAATGTGTGGGCTAAATTGACCAATACATTGACATATGTAGATCAAGATACTCATCCCTGACTGTGTTATTAGCTAGGTCTTAGGAAACACACAATTTAGAGGTGGGTGAAGCAAATATATTTACAAAACCAAAAATATACAAAATTAATATTCTTGGCTGGGTGGCCGGGGAGGTTGGGAGTCATTGCTAGGGGCGGTGTTGGGGGACAACAGTGCAGTAAAAAATATAGACTGCTGTTGTATGAGCTGTTGTAGCAACAACAAAGTTTGGTCCTGCCGCTGGAGACATTCTTCCTGGCGCTGTATTGATTCTTCCTGGCGCTGGAGAGATTGTTCCTGGCGCAGGAGAGATTGCTCCATTAGATTTGCCAGCCGACCAAGTTCCTGGTTCTGGTGTTGGTTTTGGAGCAACTGGTCCATCTGGCGCTGCAGGGCCTCATTTTGTTGCTGACACATCAGCACCTGATTTTCCAACGCCGCAATGCGCTCATTAGTTCCATCACGCGGCTGTTGGCGACTGTAGTCCTCCAGCATCCGGACCCCTAGCTCATAGAAATCTGCACTGGTTGGTGCAACACCTCCTCTTGCTGTGGTTTGAGGCTAAACAAATAGAAAACCACATTTTAGTCAAACAGAACCAATGCAGGTATGCCCCTCAAAATAAATCCCCTAAACAGTCACTATACAACTTACCCTTGTCTGAGCCTCGGAAGCTTGGCCACATGGGACTTGGGAAGAGGTCCCAGCTTGGGGTTCTGGTTCCGCCTCCTGCAAAAACAACAATGAAAGGAAATGTGACATGTTGCTTCTTCCACTACCCACGAAGATGCCAATGTGGTTCGAGGTCGTCTACATCAGCCATGTTACCTGCGTGTCCTCCGGCACAGGTAGGCTCGAGGTTTCGCTGCCAGAGAGTGGCAATTCAACATCCGAGATGTCCGGCAAGTTGGCATATGCTAAACAGGAAAATCAGGTTAGTAGGTCTGTGGCCCAAACTCTAATGTAACCTGGTTAGGCTATCGAGGCCATACCTCTAAAAAGTGCCAAAATACACACTAGACCAAAGGTATCTGTGAAACATTGCTTAAATTAAACATACCCGCAATCTCCCAGATGTCTGGAGTGGGGTCCTCACTCGAGCTTGGACCTTGAAAATACATGTGGACACACAAGTTGCCAGAAGCAAGTGCCACAAAAGTAGAGCCAAAATACAGACTAGAGCAAGGCAAAACAACTTACCCTCATCTCTGGCAGCCGGAACTTGAGGGGCCCTTTCTGGACAGCCACTTCCGATATTCGGGTCAACTAAAAAACACAAGGAATGTCTCTAAATATTCAGCAAACTACTACGGGGAATGCTTGGCTAAAAAGATGTCCGCCAAAATACATTGCTATCACTCCAATAACTAATAGACTGACCCTGGGGAGGCAACAAGCACTCCCAAGAGGCATCTTCAAGTTTACCAAGCAAACATGTAGCTTAGTAGACTAACCAAATTGAACCAGTGTAACATAAACAGCATAAAGGATACATTATGTATTGCTCTACACACCAACAGGGTCCTGTTGACCGGCAACATCGGAAGTGGGGTCCAAAGATGAACCAGTCACTTGGCCTACCAAGAAAAAAGAGGAATGAGACACATGCACTTGGGTAAAAGTGGATCAAGCAAGGTGAACACATGCACTTACCGACATCCAAAGAGTAGGTGGGATCCGGAGGAGATGCTGGGGCCAAGGGCATGGGAGCTATGCCAAAATAAAGCCAACATTGAGCCATAGTTAATGTGCGTGCAAAAATACAACATGCATTAAGGTGTGTGAGCAGCTCTTTCACTAATATTCACTAATCAAGGCCAGTGTGGCTCCCACATTGATATGCCGATATATGGCTACACATCTCTGGCTTCAAACATATCTACACATGTTAGGGCCTTGTTAGTTAGTTGCTGTGAGTGTTACAGTGGGCGTGAAATTAGGCCGCAGGCACATATTATTAATACTCAACAGTGCAAAACTTGATTGTTTGAGCTGCTCCCACACCCATTTGTTCACCAAACAACCAGCAACCAAATTAGGGGTAAATACCTTCAATGGCAGACTGGGGTAGCCTTGAGGTTGCTGGAAGGGCAGGAGCTTGGGTGTCCTGAGGCACATCCCGGACAGCAGCATGTGCACCTATGCATAAAGCAACAGACAGAAAAGTAACAAATGTTTGAGCTCTAATGTAATACTTCACAGGTCCTACTGTTAGTTGGTCAGAATGTAAAAATGCAAATCACATACATTAACATTAGGTTAGTACAAAAGCCAGAAAATATGTACCTTCAGTCCAACCGGTGGTGTCATCCGCAGGATCCACACCCTGCAGCCGAGCCAGTGGAATTTTGGCCTTCAGCATCTCCTCATACGGCCTGTAGGTACTCTTTGGAGCCTGGATGAACCCACTGTCCACATCAAGATCGTGATTCATCTTTTTCATAAGGGCCCCTCGCAAAGTGTAGAAGTGTTTCCTGCAGGATGGGCCACTACGTGGGTGTTGAGCAGTGCTACTAAGCTCCACACCAATGGCATCCCACAGTTTGCTTCTTTCTTGTTTGCCTATGGACTTGCTTTGGGAGCCAAATATCAGCTCCCATTTAGCAAGTGTAAGGCGCACAAGATGATTATTCTCAGCCAAATTAAATTCAGGCTCCCTCTTGGCACCTGGGCGCTTAGCCTGGGGTGCTGCCCCACCTTCAGGCTGTGCCCTTTTCCGTAAGGGAGGTCTGCGCACAGCACCCACCAAACTCCTACTCGGGCCTGCTGTGGCCGACAGATGTCCTGAATTTGGCTCAATCCTGTAGCTGCACACACACACAAATACACACCCAACAAGCACGCATGCAGACTACAGAATGGCATCGCAATCTCTTAGGCTTGGCCAGGTTTTATGTGCTCTAACAGCCAATAAAAAAGCAGGCCACTTAATTGATTCACACATACAGCCCAGTTCCTTCTAGGCACACCTCCACTGCACTGACTGAAGCATGTGTGTTAGCCAATTAACTCATTACAGACCTCATTAAACAAACAACACACACCCAAATCCAACAATGGACTGATGTATCTCAAACCCTTGTGACATGTGGTTAGCCTAACGGCTATTTAAAAAAACAGCAGCTTACCTTTCATTGGTCCACCACTGATTTTTGGGCCATGTCCGTTAATGCACGCAAGTTTCGGCTCAAGTACGCTAGTAGCGCTACTAGCGTGCGCGTGCGCATTCTGTTTTACGCACACCTGGGTCGGCTAATTGGCGCCCGGAAATAGCAGAGCGACGCAAAAGGCGGCAAAGCGGACCTGTCCCTTTTGAAAAAGAAGTATAAAAGGAAGGAATTTTCTAGCTTCTGCTATTCTTACACTGTGGCAAAGGCTGTGGTGTGGTGCTGTGCTCGCTTCCCTTAGCTCATTTGAGCCTCTGTCTGGTTTCTGTCCTCACTCTCTGTGGCTTGTTGGGTGATTTCTGACATCAGTGCTGTTTCTTTAGGAGCTTGGTTTTGGTGGCATCTGCAAATATTGTGTAGCATACAGCAAGTGAGGCTTGATTTTGGGGCCTTTTGTGGGCTGTGCAGCAACTCCCCTCTTGGTTGTGCCTAACTTAGAAAGCTGGTTTTCAGCAGGCTGGTGGTTTGGACCACTATAGTTCTGGTTTTGTGGTGAGCTGCATTGTAGCGGGTGTGTGTGGAGTGTGATTGTTTGTGTGTGTGTTGTGTGTTAGTGGTTTTTTTGATTTTTTTTGGTTTTGTATATATCTTTAGTGTGTGTGATGGATAAGAGGGTGATGTATGGTGTCTAGGTGGATGGATGTATGTGTATGCTGAAAGAGCAGGAGGAAAGGGAGCGGGGTGTTGTGAGGCTTAGGGCACCCCGCTCCTTTGCAATCCGCCTTTCAGTATGGGACTTAAGTGACGAGCAGATCAGGAGCCGCTTCCGTCTGAATCGTGCTGCACTACAGTCCCTATATGATCAGATTAAGCACAAAATCGAGCCATCCACCAAACGCACTCATTCCATTCCAGGCATAGTACGCCTGTGTGCCACTCTCAATATTTTGGCACGAGGGACCTTCCAGGCAACCTCAGCCCTCCTCAGCGGGATAAGCCAGGCTACTATGAGCCGCATACTAATCCAGGTAGTTCTGGCAATTTGTGATTTAATCCCAATTTACATCAGGTTTCCTGAGGATGAGGAAGAGGTTGCCAAAATAAAACATACTTTCTATCTGATGGGAGGGATCCCGAATGTGCTAGGGTGCGTTGATGGTACACATATCCCTTTCCGCCCTCCCCGTGCACAGGAGCTGTCCTACAGAAACCGGAAGCAATTCCATTCCATTAATGTGATGGTTGTCTGTGACCCAAACATGAGGCTGCGGGCGGTGAGATCGGGGTTCCCCGGCTCATGCCACGATTCTTACGTCTTGCAGCGGACAGTCCTGTGCCGGAAGTTTGATAACAACGAAATGCCAGCTGGCTGGCTACTGGGTAATAAATTAACCATGTCAATGTATTTTGCAAATATGTGGCCTAGTAAGCCAAATTTAACCAAACTACCACCAAAAAACATGTACTAGTACTAATTGCTGTCTCTCTCCTTGTGTTTTTTCTACAGCGGATAAGGGATATGGGCAGAGAACGTGGGTCATGACTCCGGTCAGGAACCCACGGACCTCTGCCCATGAACGCTACAATGCAGCGCATCGCAAGACCAGAAGCATTGTGGAAAGAACCATTGGCCTGCTGAAAGCACGCTTTCTCTGTTTGGCACGGCCAGGAGGAGAGATGCTCTACAGCCCACAGAAGGTCTCCAAAATCATCCTTGCCTGCTGTGTGTTACACAATATCTGTATTTCCCACCGAATCCAAGCCCCCGAGGAGACAGCACTGGTGCCAGAAATCCCCAACATGCCCGCAGCAAGAAGTGAGGACACCCAGACTGGCGATGAGCTAAGGGAAAGGATGATCACTTCTTTTTTTGCGGTAAACTAAATAACCTTCACTCTAATGCAAGTACTGCACTACTGGCTAAATGTATTAGAACTACCATCAAAAAGAGCCCAAAAACACACTAAGGGGGGTGTAAGATGATCCCAACCACTCTAAGGGGGGGTTTAAGATGACCCAAACCACTCTAAGGGGGGTGTAAGATGAGCCCAACCACTCTAAGGGGGGTGTAAGATGACCCAAACCACTCTAAGGGGGGGTGTAAGATGAGCCCAACCACTCTAAGGGGGGTGTAAGATGACCCAAACCACTCTAAGGGGGGGTGTAAGATGAGCCCAACCACTCTAAGGGGGGTGTAAGATGACCCAAACCACTCTAAGGGGGGTGTAAGATGACCCAAACCACTCTAAGGGGGGTGTAAGATGAGCCCAACCACTCTAAGGGGGGTGTAAGATGAGCCCAACCACTCTAAGGGGGGTGTAAGATGACCCAAACCACTCTAAGGGGGGGTGTAAGATGACCCAAACCACTCTAAGGGGGGTGTAAGATGACCAAAACCACTCTAAGGGGGTGTAAGATGATCCCAACCACTCTAAGGGGGGTGTAAGATGAGCCCAACCACTCTAAGGGGGGTGTAAGATGATCCCAACCACTCTAAGGGGGGTGTAAGATGACCCAAACCACTCTAAGGGGGGGTGTAAGATGACCCAAACCACTCTAAGGGGGGTGTAAGATGACCCAAACCACTCTAAGGGGGTGTAAGATGATCCCAACCACTCTAAGGGGGGTGTAAGATGAGCCCAACCACTCTAAGGGGGGGTGTAAGATGACCCAAACCACTCTAAGGGGGGTGTAAGATGACCCAAACCACTCTAAGGGGGTGTAAGATGATCCCAACCACTCTAAGGGGGGTGTAAGATGAGCCCAACCACTCTAAGGGGGGTGTAAGATGAGCCCAACCACTCTAAGGGGGGTGTAAGATGACCCAAACCACTCTAAGGGGGGTGTAAGATGATCCCAACCACTCTAAGGGGGGTGTAAGACGCCAATGTTGGTTATCAAGTAATGCATTTTTGTATTTGCAACAACTATACTACTTTAAAGATCTATACTAACTGCACTTTTCTTATTTTTTCAGGCACAAAGACATGCACCGTGATCTGTATTTGGGACTTTACAAACTTTATTTCCCTTTACTTTGCTTTTTCCTTTCTGTTTGAATTTTGATTTTCCTTTTCTCTTGTGTTCATTTTAAAATTTTTGTAGATTTTAATAATAAAATCTACTATATATAGATACATGTGGCTATGTGTTTAATTCTGTTGAAAGTTTCCTTGGCATTCTACTTCCTATTGTAATTTTCTTTTTCTTTCTGATTTATGTTTTTATTTCCCTTTTCCATTTTCCTTTTATTTCTCTGTTCTGTTTTTATTTTCTTTTTCTATTTTCCTTTCTCATTTCGGTTTTTATTTTCTTTTTCTATTTTCCTTTCTCATTTCTGTTTTTATTTTCTTTTTCTATTTTCCTTTCTCATTTAGGTTTTTATTTTCTTTTTTTATTTTCCTTTCTCATTTCTGTTTTTATTTTCTTTTTCTATTTTCCTTTCTCATTTCTGTTTTTATTTTCTTTTTCTATTTTCCTTTCTCATTTCTGTTTTTATTTTCTTTTTCTATTTTCCTTTCTCATTTCTGTTTTTATTTTCTTTTTCTATTTTCCTTTCTCATTTCTGTTTTTATTTTCTTTTTCTATTTTCCTTTCTCATTTCTGTTTTTATTTTCTTTTTCTATTTTCCTTTCTCATTTAGGTTTTTATTTTCTTTTTCTATTTTCCATTTCTTTCTCTGTTCTGTTTTTATTTTCATTTTCTTTCTCATTGGTGGTTTAATTGTATTTCATTTTTCTTTAAAAAATAAATAAAATAATTTAAAATGTGGCTATGTGTTTAATTATGTTTTATTTTGCATTTATATTCTAATATCTGGTTTAATTTAATTTCCTTTTCAACACAAAATAAAAACTCTTTAATTTATAAAAAAATGTTGCAATGTGTTTTATTCAGAAGGTACTGGATGGCCAGGACACAGCAAAGCTAACAGGCGCTGTGTACAATAGCGTGGTCACACTGACTGACAGCGCCTACAAAGCTGAGGGCCAACATCATATTCAGCAATGTAGGCGTTGTTCCCAACAACGCCAGGTAGCGACTGAGGAGGCCTGCTATAGCGAATCGCTACCGCCCGCGGCTGACGCTAGCGGCGCTCATAGCGCCATACTTCAGTCGCTCATCTGTCGCTACCTGGCGCTATTGATGAATCGGCCTCCCCGTATACCACATAAAATCCTTTCTTTATATAGAAATTTTATGGGGTATTGTTTGTTTTTAATGTAGGGGGTCATGCATTATAATATTGAGTGGGAGAGGTCTCAACAGACAATCGATTGTCAAAAATCTCTTGTATTCGTACCTGCATTGTATTGCTTTTTAGGTAGAACAACTTTTCCGGAGGAGGTATAAAAAATACACAAAACCAGAGATATTTAAAAAACAATACAGTAGGAAGCAACAACCCCTTAGGTATTTAATACTGTTAAGATTTTCCCTATACAGTGCTGAATTGACAAGCAGAGAAGAACTCTTCACATTTCATTGACTATCCCCCTGACTTCCCAGCAAGACCATTTTCCTTATATTGCTCAATGCATGGACTTTCTTACAATTGTTGTTTTATTAAATGATTGAAGTTTCAGAAAGTTGCTGCATAACTTTCTGCCACAGTGATGATTAATGGAAACAACAGAATACATTTACATTAACAATGCACTAGTGCAAATTAGGTCATTAAAGCGCGGGCCATTGTGGAAAGCCAACAGAAAAACATTGTGATAATACTTCAAGGCTTTTTTTAAAAGCTGTTACCATGGCATTGAATATATATTTTGACTTGTACCTGTTTTTATGTAAAATGAAAAAATGAATTAGTATTACAAAGTCAAGTTATTTTATTATACTGTTATGCTATGTTTTCGCATATACATTCTGTATGCATTTATCTTCCATGTATTCCTTCTTGTACTGTGGTCTTTGTTGGTATCTAACCTAATTATGGGCACTAGCAAGGGTAAAAAAAGGGGTCCCATGTGAGTTCACGGATCAATATTGATTGTTGTTTCCCAAAGCCATTTAAAATGTAATATACGACAAAGAACAAAATATAACTATAGAACAAAACGCCTTTAAAATTATTTGTGTTCAAGCAATAGGCCCATGTCTTCCAAAATTAAATCATTGCTCAGATAATGCATTGAGATGAGGGTATGGGCTTCTGCTCATGCATCACTTGTAGTGTCTAGTTGCTTTCGTAGCCCATGCATAAAGTTAAACTGAACTAGCAGGGGAATGTATTGTTGGAGCACTTGCTCTGAGTGGGCAGGGGCCTTTTTCTGACAAATGAGGTATTTATTTATTAGGGGTGTGTGGTCATTTGTGACCAGAGAGGATCAGGGGATTATTAAAGGGTAATAATGCAGATATTTACATGGTGCATACAAACTACCTAACAGGATTTCTCCCATGATCCATCTGCAGGAGGCGGGGCTATGCCTCCTTTTTTTTTTTGGCCTAGCAGGGGTTAGTCTGCAGCAGTTTTTAGCCTGGGTCTCTAGGAAAGTTTAAATCTTACTATGCAAATATCTGTCATTCCTTTCCTGGATTTCCTGTCATCTTACAGGTATTGTGTTGTGTCCAGCCTATTTACTTGCCTTTAAGGTGTATATTGGGTGCACACTAAGGGGTAAGCCATGTGACGAAACAGCTTTTCTGAGAAGGATCTAATGTCTGCTAGAGCCCAGTGGACTTTAGATGATTTTTTTTGAGATAACAGCGATTATCTTACTTTTTACATCTCTTGGCTGGTAGTAGGTTACCTGTATAGTGAGAGTAATCTGATGTTTAGTTAGGACTCATATGAGCAAGGGTTTATCTGTGTCTTACGCCTCAGTTTCAAGGCTGTACTTTTCTTTTAAGCCAAAAAGCTGGCAAGCCTGGTTTCAAACTGTGCTCCTGTGTCCCTACAGATCTGCTACAGAGCCGAAATAGAGCTAAAACCTCCACAGTGTATATTTCTAAATGAGCCAGACTAAGAGGCCGATTCATTAATAGCGGCAGGTAGCGACAGTTGAGCGACTGTAGCGGCATTTTCAGAGCGCCCGCTAGCAGTCGCTGTGCTTGGCGGTTGTTGATAGTGACTCAGTCGGTTTGCCGTAATGTTGAATATTGGGTGAGGAGTTGCTATTTCACAGGTTCCGCGCTGTATGGGAGCGCATGATAGCGACTGGCCCTAGCGACCAGCTCCCACCATATTCATTAAAAAATCACGCTCAAAAAATTCTTGCGCCGTAAAATGCATGTTTAAACCCCAGAGCGCTGGCGGCGATGGGTTAAAAGTAGTTTTTTAACCCCCAAACAACCATATTTTTGGAAACCAAAAAAAAACACGTTTTTTAAATAATTTTGTAATATGAATACTAGAGATGAGCGAACTTTTGAAAAATTCGATTCGACTGATTCGCCGAATTTTCCGACAAAAATTGTTTCGACCCGAATTTATTCGCGACAAATCACTATTAAAAATGGCTATTTCTGAGCTTTCTAGAGCCTCAATAGGGTTGTAAACCATTCTGCCTTGCTGTAACACGCATAGGATGGGTGCTGGGTTACTGAAATAATACTGTAAATAATTAGGACATGCAGATCAGAGGCATCGCTATTAGAATCGCAGAGCGGCACAATTAGCGAGTGTTGAGGTGGCATCACTATGAGGGGCCCCTATATTGCCTGAAAAACACACCCTGGAGCTGGCAGCAGCAGGAGCCCAAATATTGGCTGAAACACATCCTGGAGTTGGCAGCAGGAGCCCAAAAATTGGCTGAATGACACCCTGGACTTGGAAGCAGCAGCAGCAGGAACCCAAGCATAGTTTGAAAGAGACACTGGAGTTGGCAGCAGGAGCCCAAAAATTGGATGAATAACACCCTGGAGTTGCAAGCAGCAGCAGGAGCCCAACATTGGCAGAAAGAGACACTGGAGTTGGCAGCAGGAGCCCAAAAATTGGATGAATCACACCATGGAGTTGCAAGCAGCAGCAGCCCAAACATTAATTTAAAGAGACACTGGAGTTGGCTTCAGGAGCCCAAAAATTGGATGAATCACACCCTGGAGTTGCAAGCAGCAGCAGCAGGAGCCCAAACATTACTTTAAAGAGACACTGGAATTGGCAGCAGGAGCCCAAAAATTGGATGAATCACACCCTGGAGTTGCAAGCAGCAGCAGGAGCCCAACATTGGCTGAAAGAGACACTGGAATTGGCAGCAGGAGCCCAAAAATTGGATGAATCACACCATGGAGTTGCAAGCAGCAGCAGCCCAAACATTAATTTAAAGAGACACTGGAGTTGGCTTCAGGAGCCCAAAAATTGGATGAATCACACCCTGGAGTTGCAAGCAGCAGCAGCAGGAGCCCAAACATTACTTTAAAGAGACACTGGAATTGGCAGCAGGAGCCCAAAAATTGGATGAATCACACCCTGGAGTTGCAAGCAGCAGCAGCAGCAGCAGCCCAAACATAGCTTGAAAGAGACACTGGAGTTGGCAACAGGAGCCCAAAAATTGGATGAATCACACCCTGGAGTTGCAAGCAGCAGCAGGAGCCCAACATTGGCTGAAAGAGACACTGGAGTTGGCAGCAGGAGCCCAAAAATTGGATGAATCACACCCTGGAGTTGCAAGCAGCAGCATGAGCCCAACATTGGCTGAAAGCAGCAGCAGGAGCCCGAACATTACTTTAAAGAGACACTGGAGTTGGCAGCAGCAGGAGCCCAAAAGTTGACTGACACACCCTGGAGTTGGCAGCAGCAGCAGCAGGAACCTAGAAATTGGCTGGAAGGCACCCTGAAGTTGGCAGCAGCAGGAGCACATACATTAGCTGGAAGGCACACCCTGGAGTTGGCAGCAGCATAAGCAGGAGCCCAAACATTGCTTGAAAGACACCCTGGAGTTGGCAGCAGCAGCAGCAGCAGCAGCAGCAGGAGGCCAAAAATTGGCTGAGAGAGACACTGGAGTTGGCAGCAGGAGCCTAAAAATTGGATGAATCACACCCTGGAGTTGCAAGCAGCAGCAGGAGCCCGAACATTACTTTATAGAGACACTGGAGTTGGCAGCAGGAGCCCAAAAATTGGGTGAATCACACCCTGGAGTTGCAAGCAGCAGCAGGAGCCTGAACATTACTTTAAAGAGACACTGGAGTTGGCTTCAGGAGCCCAAAAATTGGATGAATCACACCCTGGAGTTGCAAGCAGCAGCAGCAGGAGCCCAAACATTACTTTAAAGAGACACTGGAGTTGGCAGCAGGAGCCCAAAAATTGGATGAATCACACCCTGGAGTTGCAAGCAGCAGCAGCAGGAACCCAAACATTACTTTAAATAGACACTGGAGTTGGCAGCAGGAGCCCAAAAATTGGATGAATCACACCCTGGAGTTGCAAGCAGCAGCAGCAGGAGCCCAAACATTACTTTAAAGAGACACTGGAGTTGGCAGCAGGAGCCCAAAAATTGACTGACACACCCTGGAGTTGGCAGCAGCAGCAGCAGGAACCTAGAAATTGGCTGGAAGGCACCCTGAAGTTGGCAGCAGCAGGCGCACATACATTAGTTGAAAGGCACACCCTGGAGTTGGCAGCAGCATAAGCAGGAGCCCAAACATTGCTTGAAAGACACCCTGGAGTTGGCAGCAGCAGCAGGAGGCCAAAAATTGGCTGAGAGAGACACTGGAGTTGGCAGCAGGAGCCCAAACATTGGATGAATCACACCCTGGAGTTGTAAGCAGCAGCAGCAGGAGCCCAAACATTACTTTAAAGAGACACTGGAGTTGGCAGCAGGAGCCCAAAAATTGGATGAATCACAACCTGGAGTTGCAAGCAGCAGCAGCAGGAGCCCAAACATTACTTTAAAGAGACACTGGAGTTGGCAGCAGGAGCCCAAAAATTGACTGACACACCCTGGAGTTGGCAGCAGCAGGAACCTAGAAATTGGCTGGAAGGCACCCTGAAGTTGGCAGCAGCAGGAGCACATACATTAGCTGGAAGGCACACCCTGGAGTTGGCAGTAGCATAAGCAGGAGCCCAAACATTGCTTGAAAGACACCCTGGAGTTGGCAGCAGCAGCAGCAGGAGGCCAAAAATTGGCTGAGAGAGACACTGGAGTTGGCAGCAGGAGCCCAAAAATTGGATGAATCACAACCTGGGGTTGCAAGCAGCAGCAGCAGGAGCCCAAACATTACTTTAAAGAGACACTGGAGTTGGCTTCAGGAGCCCAAAAATTGGATGAATCACACCCTGGAGTTGCAAGCAGCAGCAGCAGGAGTCCAAACATTGGCTGAAAGGCACACCCTGAAGTTGGCATCAGCAGGAGGCCAAAAATTGGTTGGAAGGCACCCCCTGAAGTTGGCATCAGCAGGAGCCCAAAAATTGGCCTAAAGACATAAATATGTTTTGCACCATTTGGAAAGTGTAAAACGTGGCACCATGCTGAATCTAGTCGCATGCATCAGGCATTGGTTGGTGGAAATCCTGGCTGATCCATCCCTGATTCATTTTGACCAAGGTGAGTCTCTCCACATTTTTAGTTGACAGACGAGTTCTCCTCGCCGTAACTATGGCCCCCGCCGCACTAAACACCCGCTCAGATGGCACGCTACTTGCCGAGCAGGACAGCTTTTCCAGGGCAAACTCTGCTAGTTGCGGCCACAAATCAAGTTTGGCTGCCCAGAAGTCCAGCGGATCCTCAAGGTGTGTTGGCATGGTCATGTCAAGGTATGACATGACCTGCTGGTTGAGGTCCTGCTCCAGGACTTCCTGCTGCTCATGAGTAGCCTCACTATGCGGGTGTAGAAAGCTACTCATTAGCGACTGAAGACTGAGGCTGCTGCTGATGGAGCTGCTGCTGCTGCTCCTGCCAACCCCCCCAGCAGCCATGGCAGTGGTCCCCCCGAGTCAGACCTGCGAGTGTATGGACCATGGCGCAGATAGGCATCAGCCAACTGCCTACGTAGAATGTTTTTGTAGTAGTTCAGTTTGTCCTCCCTCTCGGCGGGTTTAAAAAATGCTCCCATTTTGTGCCGGAAGCGATGGTCCAATAAGGTGGACAGCCAGAAGTCATCCCGCCGACAAATGGAAACAATTCTGGGGTCACTACGCAAGCACGTGAGCATGCTTCCTGCCATTTGCGCAAGTGACGCGGATGGACTACCTGTCTCCATCTCCACTGCATACTGCCACGGTGTGTCCGTGTCCTCTGTCTCGCCTTCCTCAAAACCCTCTAGCTCCTCTGGCTGCTCCTGCTCCTCCTCTCCTGTCCACTGACTAGATAAACCAGCCATTTTGAAAAGCCTAAACTGTGTTTCGCTGGGCAACTCCTCCTCCTCTTCCTCCTCCTCCTCCAGTTCAGCTCCAACGGGGTTCATGTGGCCGTAAGATGTAGACGTCATGTCTCCAGTGCCCTGACCAGCCATGGTTTCCAACATGTGCTGTAGTACATGAAGCAGTGGAATCACGTCGTTCATCCCGTAATCCTGCCGACTGACAAATAAAGTGGCTTCCTCAAAGGGCCTGAGCAAATGGCAGGTGTCACGTATGAGCTGCCACTGGTTGACATTGAAGTTACACAGGGGAGTCCCCCTATCCGCTTGGATCATCAGGAAATCCGTGATGGCTTTTCTCTGTTCATATAATCGGTCCAACATGTGAAGGGTGGAATTCCAACGGGTGGAAACATCGCAAATCAGACTATGTTGGGGGATACCGTTTTGACGCTGTAGCTCAAGAAGGGTGTGTTTGGTGGTGTATGAGTGGCTGAAGTGCATGCAAAGTTTCCTTGAAGTTGTTAGGATGTCTTGCAGATGGGGGAACACTTCAGAAACCGCTTGACAACCAGATTGAAGACGTGAGCCATGCAGGGGCATGGGTCAGCCTTCCTTGGTGCAGCGCAGACAAAATGTTCTTCCCATTGTCGGTAACCATGATTCCCATTTTAAGTTTTCTTGGAGTAAGCCATGTTTGGATTTCCTGATGAATGAATTTAAGCAATTCCTCCCCTGTGTGACTCCATTTGCCAAGACAAACCATGTGAAGCACTGCGTGACACCTCCGTGCCCTGCACGCATGGTAGACAGGAGGGGCACTGAGACTTGAGCCTACAGTGGAGGGTGAGGAGATGGCGGAGGATGAGGAGGCCGAGTCGCACAGTGTCACAGGCCCAACGGGCAGGGAGCGCGGAGGCCGAAGCGGCGCGACCTGTCCAAATTGCTGCTGCTGCAAAGGGACCACATTCACCCAGTGGGCCGTAAACGACATGTACTGTCCCTGACCGTAGTTACAGCTCCAGACGTCGGCGCTGCCATGCACTTTGCTACACACCGACAGGCTCAAGGACTGACCCACCTTCTGTTCAACAAAAGTGTGCAGCGCTGGTACTGCCTTCTTGGCAAAGAAATGACGGCTTGGGACTCTCCACCTCGGCTCGGCACAAGCCATCAGTTCTCTGAAAGGTGCAGAGTCCACCACCTGAAAAGGGAGCGACTGCAGCACCAGCAACTTGGACAGGAGCACATTCAGCTTCTGCGCCATAGGATGAGTGGGCGCATACTGCTGTCTCTTGGACATGGCTTCGCTGATGGATTGCTGGCGGGATGCATGACTTGGAGGAGGAGGAGGAGGAGCAGGAGCGACAGAGGATGGTAATGACGCACAGCTGCCTTCGGCTGAGGTGCTGGAGCCTTGGCTGGCAGAATTTGGTAGCGGCGTGCCACTTGGTGAGGAAGCAGACTGGACCACCCCTTGGGAGCCTCGGTTCTCCCAGGTCGCTTTATGGTGACGCATCATTTGTTGACGCAGGGCCGTGGTGCCAACATTTGGGCCCTGGCCACGCTTCACCTTCTGCCTACATATCTTGCATGTGGCCATGTTACCCTCCTGCGGATGCTTCAGGAAAAACTGCCACACTGCAGAGTAGCTACTTTTCCCACCAACAGGCCTCACTGATTCGCTGCTATTGTCGCCAACTCCAGGAACCACTGCTCCACTACCTCCCGATAAGGTAGCCTGCTGCGCAGCAAGTGCTCTACCCCGGCCCCGACCCCGTTTGGCTCCAGGCTTTTCAATTGTGCCCCCATGCTGACTGCCAACCATGCTGCTAACACCTTGCTGCCTGAGCTGCTGACTCTGGGGCAACCTGCGCCCCTCTTCTCCTGATGATGATGATGAAGCCCCTTCATCACCTGGCTCCCAAGTGCGATCGGCTTCATCATCATCATCATCATCATCATCATCACCGAGTTGTGGCTGTACGTCACTGATGTTCGTGGATTCCTCAACAGTGTCTGGCGCAGGAGCTGGAACGCTCGCAACACCCACGACACTGTCCACATCACTATTTGTCTGCCTAGCTAAAAAAGCCACCTCCATCTCTTGGCTGGGCAGTAGCTGCTGACTGTCCTCTATCTGATCGTCCTCCTCACTAAAGAGTGGAGCTGAACCCAAAGCATAGGATACGTCGCTGGGGGAGGGAACGGTGTAGGACAGAGGCAATGGGAGGACAGGGACTGCTCTCGGGGCATGCCAACTCAGGGTTGTGTCAGAGGAACCTACCGACCCTAGACTGGGGGTCTCAGACGTAACTTGTGATGATGTTGATGAGCGCGTTAACCAATCTACCACGGCAGATGCGTTACTGGTGGAGACACGACCGCTAGCAGATACTGGCAGATCAGGTCTCTCACCATGACTCCTGCTGCCACTTGCCCCTAGTCTGCTGCGACCTCTGCCTGCTGAATCTTGGCCTCTGCCACTCCTCTTTGAACATCCTGGCACTTGTCTGCCTGACATTTTTATGTATTTGCTTATTTAGTATAAACAGATAGGGTGCAAGGTTTTGCAGCTTTGGGGTGCCCTGCAGCCTGGTTTATTGAAAAAAGTCAAAAACAAGTGCAAACTGAAGTAGCTTAATAAAGCAGCAGATGCTGATCAACGTTTATGTTGTATAACAGATAGGGTGCAAGGTGCAGCTTTGGTGTGCCCTGCGCCCTAGTTTCTTGAAAACAGTCAAAAACAAGTGCAAACTGAAATAGCTTAATAAAGCAGCTGATGCTGATCAACGCTTATGTTGTATACCAGATAGGGTGCAAGGTGCAGCTTTGGGGTGCCCTGCGGCCTGGTTTCTTGAAAACAGTCAAAAACAAGCGCAAACTGAAGTAGCTTAATAAAGCAGCTGATGCTGATCAACGTTTATGTTGTATACCAGATAGGGTGCAAGGTGCAGCTTTGGGGTGCCCTGCGGCCTGGTTTCTTGAAAACAGTCAAAAACAAGCGCAAACTGAAGTAGCTTAATAAAGCAGCTGATGCTGATCAACGCTTATGTTGTATACCAGATAGGGTGCAAGGTGCAGCTTTGGGGTGCCCTGCGGCCTGGTTTATTAAAAGCAGTCAAAAACAAGTGCAAACTGAAGTAGCTTAATAAAGCAGCTGATGCTGATCAACGCTTATGTTGTATACCAGATAGGGTGCAAGGTGCAGCTTTGGGGTGCCCTGCGGCCTGGTTTCTTGAAAACAGTCAAAAACAAGTGCAAACTGAAAAAGCTTAATAAAGCAGCTGATGCTGATCAACGCTTATGTTGTATACCAGATAGGGTGCAAGGTGCAGCTTTGGGGTGCCCTGCGGCCTGGTTTATTGAAAACAGTCAAAAACAAGTGCAAACTGAAGTAGCTTAATAAAGCAGCTGATGCAGATCAACGCTTATGTTGTATACCAGATAGGGTGCAAGGTGCAGCTTTGGGGTGCCCTGCGGCCTGGTTTCTTGAAAACAGTCAAAAACAAGCGCAAACTGAAGTAGCTTAATAAAGCAGCTGATGCTGATCAACGCTTATGTTGTATACAGCTGGTTAAAATAGCATGTGCCTTGGGATGCCAGTGTGGCCTAATGTATTTTAAGCTGAACAAAAAGTAACAATAATCCAAGTATGAGAAATGCTTTTAGCAGATAGGGTTAAAATAGCATGTGCCTTGGGATGCTAGTGTGGCGTAATGTATTTTAAGCTGAACAAAAAGTAACAATAATCCAAGTATGAGAAATGCTTTTAGCAGATAGGGTTAAAATAGCATGTGCCTTGGGATGCCAGTGTGGTGTAATGTATTTTAAGCTGAGCAAAAAGTATTAACTATAATCCAAGTATGAGAAATCCTTTTGTTTAACAGATAGGGTTAAAATAGCATGTGCCTTGGGATGCCAGTGTGGCGTAATGTATTTTAAGCTGCGCAAAAAGTATTAACTATAATCCAAGTATGAGAAATCCTTTTGTTTAACAGATAGGGTTAAACAGCATGTGCCTTGGGATGCCAGTGTGGCGTAATGTATTTTAAGCTGAGCAAAAAGTATTAACTATAATCCAAGTATGAGAAATCCTTTTGTTTAACAGAAAGGGTTAAATAGCATGTGCCTTGGGATGCCAGTGTGGCGTAATGTATTTTAAGCTGAGCAAAAAGTATTAACTATAATCCAAGTATGAGAAATCCTTTTGTTTAACAAATAGGGTTAAAATAGCATGTGCCTTGGGATGCCAGTGTGGCGTAATGTATTTTAAGCTGAACAAAAAGTAACAATAATCCAAGTATGAGAAATACTTTTAGCAGATAAGGTTAAATAGCATGTGCCTTGGGATGCCAGTGTGGTGTAATGTTTTTTAAGCTGAACAAAAAGTATTAACTATAATCCAAGTATGAGAAATCCTTTTGTTTAACAGATAGGGTTAAATAGCATGTGCCTTGGGATGCCAGTGTGGTGTAATGTATTTTAAGCTGAGCAAAAAGTATTAACTATATTCCAAGTATGAGAAATCCTTTGTTTAACAGATAGGGTTAAATAGCATGTGCCTTGGGATGCCCGTGTGGCGTAATGTATTTTAAGCTGAATAAAAAGTAACAATAATCCAAGTATGAGAAATGCTTTTAGCAGATAGGGTTAAAATAGCATGTGCCTTGGGATGCCAGTGTGGCGTAATGTATTTTAAGCTGAGCAAAAAGTATTAACTATAATCCAAGTATGAGAAATCCTTTTGTTTAACAGATAGGGTTAAAATAGCATGTGCCTTGGGATGCCAGTGTGGCGTAATGTATTTTAAGCTGAGCAAAAAGTATTAACTATAATCCAAGTGTGAGAAATCCTTTTGTTTAACAGATAGGGTTAAAATAGCATGTACCTTGGGATGCCAGTGTGGCGTAATGTATTTTAAGCTGAACAAAAAGTAACAATAATCCAAGTATGAGAAATGCTTTTAGCAGATAAGGGTAAATAGCATGTGCCTTGGGATACCAGTGTGGCGTAATGTTTTTTAAGCTGAGCAAAAAGTATTAACTATAATCCAAGTATGAGAAATCCTTTGTTTAACAGATATGGTTAAATAGCATGTGCCTTGGGATGCCAGTGTGGCGTAATGTATTTTAAGCTGAACAAAAAGTAACAATAATCCAAGTATGAGAAATGCTTTTAGCAGATAGGGTTAAAATAGCATGTGCCTTGGGATGCCAGTGTGGCGTAATGTATTTTAAGCTGAGCAAAAAGTATTACCTATAATCCAAGTATGAGAAATCCTTTTGTTTGACAGATAGGGTTAAAATAGCATGTGCCTTGGAATGCCAGTGTGGAGTAATGTATTTTAAGCTGAGCAAAAAGTATTAACTATAATCCAAGTATGAGAAATCCTTTTGTTTAACAGATAGGGTTAAAAGAGCATGTGCCTTGGGATGCCAGTGTGGCGTAATGTATTTTAAGCTGAGCAAAAAGTATTAACTATAATCCAAGTATGAGAAATCCTTTTGTTTAACAGATAGGGTTAAAATAGCATGTGCCTTGGGATGCCAGTGTGGCGTAATGTATTTTAAGCTGAGCAAAAAGTATTAACTATAATCCAAGTATGAGAAATCCTTTTGTTTAACAGATAGGGTTAAATAGCATGTGCCTTGGGATGCCAGTGTGGCGTAATGTATTTTAAGCTGAGCAAAAAGTATTAACTATAATCCAAGTATGAGAAATCCTTTTGTTTAACAGATAGGGTTAAATGGCATGTGCCTTGGGATGCCAGTGTGGCGTAATGTATTTTAAGCTGAGCAAAAAGTATTAACTATAATCCAAGTATGAGAAATCCTTTTGTTTAACAGATAGGGTTAAATAGCATGTGCCTTGGGATGCCAGTGTGGCGTAATGTATTTTAAGCTGAGCAAAAAGTATTAACTATAATCCAAGTATGAGAAATCCTTTTGTTTAACAGATAGGGTTAAATAGCATGTGCCTTGGGATGCCAGTGTGGCGTAATGTATTTTAAGCTGAGCAAAAAGTATTAACTATTATTCAAGTATGAGAAATCCTTTTGTTTAACAGATAGGGTTAAAATAGCATGTGCCTTGGGATGCCAGTGTGACGTAATGTATTTTAAGCTGAGCAAAAAGTATTAACTATAATTCAAGTATGAGAAATCCTTTTGTTTAACAGATAGGGTTAAAATAGCATGTGCCTTGGGATGCCAGTGTGACGTAATGTATTTTAAGCTGAACAAAAAGTAACAATAATCCAAGTATCAGAAATGCTTTTAGCAGATAGGGTTAAAATAGCATGTGCCTTGGGATGCCAGTGTGGCGTAATGTATTCTAAGCTGAGCAAAAAGTATTAACTATAATCCAAGTATGAGAAATCCTTTTGTTTAACAGATAGGGTTAAAATAGCATGTGCCTTGTGATGCCAGTGTGGTGTAATGTATTTTAAGCTGAACAAAAAGTAACAATAATCCAAGTATGAGAAATCCTTTTGTTTAACAGATAGGGTTAAAAAAGAGTGTGCCTTGGGATGCCAGTGTGGCGTAATGTATTTTAAGATGAAAAAAAAGTAACAATAATCCAAGTATGAGAAATGCTTTTAGCAGATAGGGTTAAAATAGCATGTGCCTTGGGATGCCAGTGTGGAGTAATGTATTTTAAGCTGAGCAAAAAGTATTAACTATAATCCAAGTATGAGAAATCCTTTTGTTTAACAGATAGGGTTAAAATAGCATGTACCTTGGGATGCCAGTGTGGCGTAATGTATTTAAAGCTGAACAAAAAGTAACAATAATCCAAGTATGAGAAATCCTTTTGTTTAACAGATAGGGTTAAAATAGCATGTGCCTTGGGATGCCAGTGTGGCGTAATATATTTTAAGCTGAACAAAAAGTAACAATAATTCAAGTATGAGAAATGTTTTTAGCAGATAGGGTTAAAATAGGATGTGCCTTGGGATTCCAGTGTGGCGTAATGTATTTTAAGCTTAGCAAAAGGTATTAACTATAATCCAAGTATGAGAAATCCTTTTGTTTAACAGATAGGGTTAAAATAGCATGTGCCTTGGGATGCCAGTGTGGCGTAATGTATTTAAGCTGAGCAAAAAGTATTAACTATAATCCAAGTATGAGAAATCCTTTTGTTTAACAGATAGGGTTAAATAGCATGTGCCTTGGGATGCCAGTGTGGCGTAATGTATTTTAAGCTGAACAAAAAGTAACAATAATCCAAGTATGAGAAATGCTTTTAATACATTACGCCACACTGGGGTTAAAATAGCATGTGCCTTGGGATGCCAGTGTGGCGTAATGTATTTTAAGCTGAGCAAAAAGTATTAACTATTATTCAAGTATGAGAAATCCTTTTGTTTAACAGATAGGGTTAAAATAGCATGTGCCTTGGGATGCCAGTGTGGCGTAATGTATTTAAAGCTGAACAAAAAGTAACAATAATCCAAGTATGAGAAATGCTTTTAGCAGATAGGGTTAAATAGCATGTGCCTTGGGATGCCAGTGTGGCGTAATGTATTTTAAGCTGAGCAAAAAGTATTAACTATAATCCAAGTATGAGAAATCCTTTTGTTTAACAGATAGGGTTAAAATAGCATGTGCCTTGGGATGCCAGTGTGGCCTAATGTATTTTAAGCTGAACAAAAAGTAACAATAATCCAAGTATGAGAAATCCTTTTGTTTGACAGATAGGGTTAAAATAGCATGTGCCTTGGGATGCCAGTGTGGCGTAATGTATTTTAAGCTGAACAAAAAGTAACAATTAGAGATGAGCGAACTTTTGAAAAATTCGATTCGACTGATTCGCCGAATTTTCCGACAAAAATCGTTTCGACCCGAATAAATTTGCGACGAATCGCTATTAAAAACGGCTATTTCTGAGCCTCCTACAGCCTCAATAGGGTTGTAAACCATTCAGCCTTGCTGTAACACGCACAGGATGCGTGCTGGGTTAGTTAAATAATACTTTGAAGAAATATCACATGCAGATCAGAGGCATCGCTAATAGAATCGCAGAGCGGCACAATTGCAGAGAGTTGAAGTGGCATCACTATGAGGGGCAGAAGGAGCCCAAATATACACTGGAGTTGGCCTCAGGAGCCCAAAAATTGGATGAATCACACCCTGGAGTTGGCAGAAGTTGGCAGCAGCAGCAGCAGGAGCCCAAATATACACTGGAGTTGGCTTCAGGAGCCCAAAAATTGGATGAATCACACCCTGGAGTTGGCAGGAGTTGACACCAGCAGCAGCAGGAGCCCAAATATACACTGGAGTTGGCTTCAGGAGCCCAAAAATTGGATGAATCACACCCTGGAGTTGGCAGAAGTTGGCAGCAGCAGCAGCAGGAGCCCAAATATACACTGGAGTTGGCCTCAGGAGCCCAAAAATTGGATGAATCACACCCTGGAGTTGGCAGAAGTTGGCAGCAGCAGCAGCAGGAGCCCAAATATACACTGGAGTTGGCCTCAGGAGCCCAAAAATTGGATGAATCACACCCTGGAGTTGGCAGGAGTTGACAGTAGCAGCAGCAGGAGCCCAAATATACACTGGAGTTGGCCTCAGGAGCCCAAAAATTGGATGAATCACACCCTGGAGTTGGCAGAAGTTGGCAGCAGCAGGAGCCCAAATATACACTGGAGTTGGCTTCAGGAGCCCAAAAATTGGATGAATCACACCCTGGAGTTGGCAGGAGTTGACACCAGCAGCAGCAGGAGCCCAAATATACACTGGAGTTGGCTTCAGGAGCCCAAAAATTGGATGAATCACACCCTGGAGTTGGCAGAAGTTGGCAGCAGCAGCAGCAGGAGCCCAAATATACACTGGAGTTGGCCTCAGGAGCCCAAAAATTGGATGAATCACACCCTGGAGTTGGCAGAAGTTGGCAGCAGCAGCAGCAGGAGCCCAAATATACACTGGAGTTGGCCTCAGGAGCCCAAAAATTGGATGAATCACACCCTGGAGTTGGCAGAAGTTGGCAGCAGCAGCAGCAGGAGCCCAAATATACACTGGAGTTGGCTTCAGGAGCCCAAAAATTGGATGAATCACACCCTGGAGTTGGCAGGAGTTGACACCAGCAGCAGCAGGAGCCCAAATATACACTGGAGTTGGCTTCAGGAGCCCAAAAATTGGATGAATCACACCCTGGAGTTGGCAGAAGTTGGCAGCAGCAGCAGCAGGAGCCCAAATATACACTGGAGTTGGCCTCAGGAGCCCAAAAATTGGATGAATCACACCCTGGAGTTGGCAGAAGTTGGCAGCAGCAGCAGCAGGAGCCCAAATATACACTGGAGTTGGCCTCAGGAGCCCAAAAATTGGATGAATCACACCCTGGAGTTGGCAGAAGTTGGCAGCAGCAGCAGCAGGAGCCCAAATATACACTGGAGTTGGCCTCAGGAGCCCAAAAATTGGATGAATCACACCCTGGAGTTGGCAGAAGTTGGCAGCAGCAGCAGCAGGAGCCCAAATATACACTGGAGTTGGCTTCAGGAGCCCAAAAATTGGATGAATCACACCCTGGAGTTGGCAGAAGTTGGCAGCAGCAGCAGCAGGAGCCCAAATATACACTGGAGTTGGCCTCAGGAGCCCAAAAATTGGATGAATCACACCCTGGAGTTGGCAGAAGTTGGCAGCAGCAGCAGCAGGAGCCCAAATATACACTGGAGTTGGCCTCAGGAGCCCAAAAATTGGATGAATCACACCCTGGAGTTGGCAGGAGTTGACAGTAGCAGCAGCAGGAGCCCAAATATACACTGGAGTTGGCCTCAGGAGCCCAAAAATTGGATGAATCACACCCTGGAGTTGGCAGAAGTTGTCAGCAGCAGCAGCAGCAGGAGCCCAAATATACACTGGAGTTGGCCTCAGGAGCCCAAAAATTGGATGAATCACACCCTGGAGTTGGCAGGAGTTGACAGTAGCAGCAGCAGGAGCCCAAATATACACTGGAGTTGGCCTCAGGAGCCCAAAAATTGGATGAATCACACCCTGGAGTTGGCAGAAGTTGGCAGCAGCAGCAGCAGGAGCCCAAATATACACTGGAGTTGGCCTCAGGAGCCCAAAAATTGGATGAATCACACCCTGGAGTTGGCAGAAGTTGGCAGCAGCAGCAGCAGGAGCCCAAATATACACTGGAGTTGGCCTCAGGAGCCCAAAAATTGGATGAATCACACCCTGGAGTTGGCAGGAGTTGACAGTAGCAGCAGCAGGAGCCCAAATATACACTGGAGTTGGCCTCAGGAGCCCAAAAATTGGATGAATCACACCCTGGAGTTGGCAGAAGTTGGCAGCAGCAGCAGCAGGAGCCCAAATATACACTGGAGTTGGCCTCAGGAGCCCAAAAATTGGATGAATCACACCCTGGAGTTGGCAGGAGTTGACAGTAGCAGCAGCAGGAGCCCAAATATACACTGGATTTGGCTTCAGGAGCCCAAAAATTGGATGAATCACACCCTGGAGTTGGCAGGAGTTGACACCAGCAGCAGCAGGAGCCCAAATATACACTGGAGTTGGCTTCAGGAGCCCAAAAATTGGATGAATCACACCCTGGAGTTGGCAGAAGTTGGCAGCAGCAGCAGCAGGAGCCAAAATATACACTGGAGTTGGCCTCAGAAGCCCAAAAATTGGATGAATCACACCCTGGAGTTGGCAGGAGTTGACAGTAGCAGCAGCAGGAGCCCAAATATACACTGGAGTTGGCCTCAGGAGCCCAAAAATTGGATGAATCACACCCTGGAGTTGGCAGAAGTTGGCAGCAGCAGCAGCAGGAGCCCAAATATACACTGGAGTTGGCCTCAGGAGCCCAAAAATTGGATGAATCACACCCTGGAGTTGGCAGGAGTTGACAGTAGCAGCAGCAGGAGCCCAAATATACACTGGAGTTGGCCTCAGGAGCCCAAAAATTGGATGAATCACACCCTGGAGTTGGCAGAAGTTGGCAGCAGCAGCAGCAGGAGCCCAAATATACACTGGAGTTGGCCTCAGGAGCCCAAAAATTGGATGAATCACACCCTGGAGTTGGCAGAAGTTGGCAGCAGCAGCAGCAGGAGCCCAAATATACACTGGAGTTGGCCTCAGGAGCCCAAAAATTGGATGAATCACACCCTGGAGTTGGCAGGAGTTGACAGTAGCAGCAGCAGGAGCCCAAATATACACTGGAGTTGGCCTCAGGAGCCCAAAAATTGGATGAATCACACCCTGGAGTTGGCAGAAGTTGGCAGCAGCAGCAGCAGGAGCCCAAATATACACTGGAGTTGGCCTCAGGAGCCCAAAAATTGGATGAATCACACCCTGGAGTTGGCAGGAGTTGACAGTAGCAGCAGCAGGAGCCCAAATATACACTGGAGTTGTCCTCAGGAGCCCAAAAATTGGATGAATCACACCCTGGAGTTGGCAGGAGTTGGCAGCAGCAGCAGCAGGAGCCCAAAAAATGGCCTAAAGACATAAATATGTTTTGCACCATTTGGAAAGTGTAAAACGTGGCACCATGCTGAATCTAGTCGCATGCATCAGGCATTGGTGGGTGGAAATCCTGGCTGATCCATCCCTGATTCATTTTGACAAAGGTGAGTCTCTCCACATTTTTAGTTGACAGACGAGTTCTCCTCGCCGTAACTATGGCCCCCGCCGCACTAAACACCCGCTCAGATGGCACGCTACTTGCCGGGCAGGACAGCTTTTCCAGGGCAAACTCTGCTAGTTGCGGCCACAAATCAAGTTTGGCTGCCCAGAAGTCCAGCGGATCCTCAAGGTGTGTTGGCATGGTCATGTCAAAGTATGACATGACCTGCTGGTTCAGGTCCTGCTCCAGGTCTTCCTGCTGCTCATGAGTAGCCTCACTATGCGGGTGTAGAAAGCTACTCATTAGCGACTGAAGACTGAGGCTGCTGCTGCTGATGGAGCTTCTGCTGCTGCTGCTGCCAACCCCCCCAGCGGCCATGGCAGTGGAAGGTGAGCGCAGAGGTCCCCTCGAGTCAGACCTGCGAGAGTATGGACCATGGCGCAGATAGGCATCGGCCAACTGCCTACGTAGAATGTCTTTGTAGTAGTTGAGTTTGTCCTCCCTCTCGGTGGGTTTAAAAAATGCCCCCATTTTGTGCCGGAAGCGAGGGTCCAATAAGGTGGACAGCCAGAAGTCATCCCGCCGACAGATGGAAACAATTCTGGGATCACTACGCAAGCATGTGAGCATGCTTCGTGCCATTTGCGCAAGTGACTCGGATGGACTACCTGTCTCCATCTCCACTGCATACTGCCACGGTGTGCCTGGGTCCTCTGTCTCTCCTTCCTCAAAAACCTCTAGCTCCTCTGGCTGCTCCTGCTCCTCCTCTCCTGTCCGCTGACTAGATAAACCAGCCATTTCGCCAAGCCTAAACTGTGTTTCGCTGGGCAACTCCTCCTCCTCCTCTTCCTCCTCCTCCTCCTCCAGTTCAGCTCCAACGGGGTTCATGTGGCCGTAAGATGTAAACGCCATGTCTCCAGTGCCCTGACCAGCCATGGTTTCCAACATGTGCTGTAGTACATGAAGCAGTGGAATCACGTCGTTCATCCCGTAATCCTGCCGACTGACAAATAAAGTGGCTTCCTCAAAGGGCCTGAGCAAACGGCAGGTGTCACGTATGAGCTGCCACTGGTTGACATTGAAGTTACACAGGGGAGTCCCCCTATCTGCTTGGATCATCAGGAAATCCGTGATGGCTTTTCTCTGTTCATATAATCGGTCCAACATGTGAAGGGTGGAATTCCAACGGGTGGAAACATCGCAAATCAGACTATGTTGGGGGATACCATTCTGACGCTGTAGCTCAAGAAGGGTGTGTTTGGCGGTGTAGGAGTGGCTGAAGTGCATGCAAAGTTTCCGTGAAGTTGTTAGGATGTCCTGCAGATGGGGGGAACACTTCAGAAACCGCTTGACAACCAGATTGAAGACGTGAGCCATGCAGGGGGCATGGGTCAGGCTTCCTTGGCGCAGCGCAGACAAAATGTTCTTCCCATTGTCGGTAACCATGATTCCCATTTTAAGTTTTCTCGGAGTAAGCCATGTTTGGATTTCCTGATGAATACATTTAAGCAGTTCCTCCCCTGTGTGACTCCGTTCGCCAAGACAAACCATGTGAAGCACTGCGTGACACCTCCGTGCCCTGCACACATGGTAGACTGGAGGGGCACTGAGACTTGAGCCTACAGTGGAGGGTGAGGAGATGGCGGAGGATGAGGAGGCCGAGTCGCACGGTGTCACAGGCCCAATGGGCAGAGAGCGCGGAGGCCGAAGCGGCGTGACCTGTCCAAGTTGCTGCTGCAAAGGGACCACATTCACCCAGTGGGCCGTAAACGACATGTACTGCCCCTGACCGTAGTTACAGCTCCAGATGTCGGCGCTGCCATGTATTTTGCTACACACCGACAGGCTCAAGGACTGGCCCACCTTCTGTTCAACAAAAGTGTGCAGCGCTGGTACTGCCTTCTTGGCAAAGAAATGACGGCTTGGGACTCTCCACCTCGGCTCGGCACAAGCCATCAGTTCTCTGAAAGGTGCAGATTCCACCACCTGAAAAGGGAGCGACTGCAGCACCAGCAACTTGGACAGGAGCACATTCAGCTTCTGCGCCGTAGGATGAGTGGGCGCATACTGCTGTCTCTTGGACATGGCTTCGCTGATGGATTGCTGGCGGGATGCATGACTTGGAGGAGGAGGAGCAGGAGCGACAGAGGATGGGTATGACGCACAGCTGCCTTCGGCTGAGGTGCTGGAGCCTTGGCTGGCAGAAATTGGGAGCTCACTTGGTGAGGAAGCAGACTGGACCACCCCTTGGGAGCCTCGGTTCTCCCAGGTCGTTTTATGGTGACGCATCATATGTTGACGCAGGGCCGTGGTGCCAATTTGGACCCTGGCCACGCTTCACCTTTTGCCTACATATCTTGCATGTGGCCATGTTACCCTCCTGCGGATGCCTCAGGAAAAACTGCCACACTGCCGAGTAGCTACTTTTCCCACCCCCTGGCCTCACTGATTCACTGCTGCTGTTGCCAACTCCAGGAACCCCTGCTCCACTACCTCCCGATAAGGTAGACTGCCGCACAGCAGGTGCTCTACCCCGGCCCCGGCCCCGGCCGGCTCCAGCCTTTGGAATTGTGCCCCCATGCTGACTGCTACCACCTTGCTGCCTCAGCTGCTGACTCCGGGGCAACCTGCACCCCTCTTCTCCTGATGATGACGATGAAGCCCCTTCATCACCCGGCTCCCAAGTGCGATCGGCTTCATCGTCATCATCATCATCATCACCGAGTTGTGGCTGTACGTCACTGATGTTCGTGGATTCGTCAACAGTGTCTGGCGCAGGAGCTGGAACGCTCGCAGCACCCACGACACTGTCCACATCACTATTTGTCTGCCTAGCTAAAGAAGCCACCTCCATTTCTTGGCTGGGCAGTAGCTGCTGACTGTCCTCTATCTGATGGTCCTCCTCACTAAAGAGTGGAGCTGAACCCAAAGCATAGGATACGTCGCTGGGGAGGGAACGGCGTAGGCCAGAGGCAATGGGAGGACAGGGACTGCTCTCGGGGCATGCCAACTCAGGGTTGTGTCAGAGGAACCTACCGACCCTAGACTGGGGGTCTCAGACGTAAGTTGTGATGATGTTGTTGATGAGCGCGTCAACCAATCTACCACGGCAGATGCGTTACTGGTGGAGACCCGACCGCTAGCAGATACTGGCAGATTAGGTCTCTCAGCGTGACTCCTGCTGCTACTGGCCCCCAGTCTGATGCGAGCTCTGCCTGCGGAATCTTGGCCTCTGCCACTCCTCTTTTCACTTCCAGGCACTTGTCTGCCCGACATAGTCTAACTGGCGTGGTAGTAGGTGATATTTAAAAAAACCCCGGGCAGCGGTGGGTCTATATGAAACAGAATATAATGCACACCAAAAGTGAGCAGTAACACTCAGCCTCCAACAGGCCTGCTTAGTGTAAATAAGAGAGCTGCTTAGTGTAAATAAAGAGGGGTATGCTATGTTACAGAATGGGATGCCTCAACAGAAGTGCACCTGGCAGGCAGCAGTAAGCCTATGCCCAGCAAAAGTGTCTTATAATATAAATATAATAAGAGCAAATGCTTATATGGTCTTAAACAGAGGCTGCTTTAGTCACAGAATGGGATGCCCTGGGCAGGAATGGACCTGGCAGGGTCCAGTAGTGCTTTGGCCAGCAAAAGTGTCTTTATCAGGCTAATTTCAAATATGATAAGAGCAAATGCTTATATGGTCTTAAACAGAGGCTGCTGTAGTCACAGAATGGGATGCCCCGGGCAGGAATCGACCTGGCAGGGTCCAGTAGTGCTTTGGCCAGCAAAAGTGTCTTTATCAGGCCTAATTTCAAATATGATAAGAGCAAATGCTTATATGGTCTTAAACAGAGGCTGCTTTAGTCACAGAATGGGATGCCCTGGGCAGGAATGGACCTGGCAGGGTCCAGTAGTGCTTTGGCCAGCAAAAGTGTCTTTATCAGGCTAATTTCAAATATGATAAGAGCAAATGCTTATATGGTCTTAAACAGAGGCTGCTGTAGTCACAGAATGGGATGCCCTGGGCAGGAATGGACCTGGCAGGGTCCAGTAGTGCTTTGGCCAGCAAAAGTGTCTTTATCAGGCCTAATTTCAAATATGATAAGAGCAAATGCTTATATGGTCTTAAACAGAGGCTGCTGTAGTCACAGAATGGGATGCCCCGGGCAGGAATGGACCTGGCAGGGTCCAGTAGTGCTTTGGCCAGCAAAAGTGTCTTTATCAGGCCTAATTTCAAATATGATAAGAGCAAATGCTTATATGGTCTTAAACAGAGGCTGCTGTAGTCACAGAATGGGATGCCCTGGGCAGGAATGGACCTGGCAGGGTCCAGTAGTGCTTTGGCCAGCAAAAGTGTCTTTATCAGGCCTAATTTCAAATATGATAAGAGCAAATGCTTATATGGTCTTAAACAGAGGCTGCTTTAGTCACAGAATGGGATGCCCTGGGCAGGAATGGACCTGGCAGGGTCCAGTAGTGCTTTGGCCAGCAAAAGTGTCTTTATCAGGCTAATTTCAAATATGATAAGAGCAAATGCTTATATGGTCTTAAACAGAGGCTGCTGTAGTCACAGAATGGGATGCCCCGGGCAGGAATGGACCTGGCAGGGTCCAGTAGTGCTTTGGCCAGCAAAAGTGTCTTTATCAGGCCTAATTTCAAATATGATAAGAGCAAATGCTTATATGGTCTTAAACAGAGGCTGCTGTAGTCACAGAATGGGATGCCCTGGGCAGGAATGGACCTGGCAGGGTCCAGTAGTGCTTTGGCCAGCAAAAGTGTCTTTATCAGGCCTAATTTCAAATATGATAAGAGCAAATGCTTATATGGTCTTAAACAGAGGCTGCTTTAGTCACAGAATGGGATGCCCTGGGCAGGAATGGACCTGGCAGGGTCCAGTAGTGCTTTGGCCAGCAAAAGTGTCTTTATCAGGCTAATTTCAAATATGATAAGAGCAAATGCTTATATGGTCTTAAACAGAGGCTGCTGTAGTCACAGAATGGGATGCCCCGGGCAGGAATGGACCTGGCAGGGTCCAGTAGTGCTTTGGCCAGCAAAAGTGTCTTTATCAGGCCTAATTTCAAATATGATAAGAGCAAATGCTTATATGGTCTTAAACAGAGGCTGCTTTAGTCACAGAATGGGATGCCCTGGGCAGGAATGGACCTGACAGGGTCCAGTAGTGCTTTGGCCAGCAAAAGTGTCTTTATCAGGCTAATTTCAAATATGATAAGAGCAAATGCTTATATGGTCTTAAACAGAGGCTGCTGTAGTCACAGAATGGGATGCCCCAACAGGAATCGACCTGGCAGGGTCCAGTAGTGCTTTGGCCAGCAAAAGTGTCTTTATCAGGCCTAATTTCAAATATGATAAGAGCAAATGCTTATATGGTCTTAAACAGAGGCTGCTGTAGTCACAGAATGGGATGCCCCGGGCAGGAATGGACCTGGCAGGGTCCAGTAGTGCTTTGGCCAGCAAAAGTGTCTTTATCAGGCCTAATTTCAAATATGATAAGAGCAAATGCTTATATGGTCTTAAACAGAGGCTGCTGTAGTCACAGAATGGGATGCCCCGGGCAGGAATGGACCTGGCAGGGTCCAGTAGTGCTTTGGCCAGCAAAAGTGTCTTTATCAGGCCTAATTTCAAATATGATAAGAGCAAATGCTTATATGGTCTTAAACAGAGGCTGCTTTAGTCACAGAATGGGATGCCCTGGGCAGGAATGGACCTGGCAGGGTCCAGTAGTGCTTTGGCCAGCAAAAGTGTCTTTATCAGGCTAATTTCAAATATGATAAGAGCAAATGCTTATATGGTCTTAAACAGAGGCTGCTGTAGTCACAGAATGGGATGCCCCAACAGGAATCGACCTGGCAGGGTCCAGTAGTGCTTTGGCCAGCAAAAGTGTCTTTATCAGGCCTAATTTCAAATATGATAAGAGCAAATGCTTATATGGTCTTAAACAGAGGCTGCTTTAGTCACAGAATGGGATGCCCCAACAGGAATCGACCTGGCAGGGTCCAGTAGTGCTTTGGCCAGCAAAAGTGTCTTTATCAGGCCTAATTTCAAATATGATAAGAGCAAATGCTTATATGGTCTTAAACAGAGGCTGCTGTAGTCACAGAATGGGATGCCCTGGGCAGGAATGGACCTGGCAGGGTCCAGTAGTGCTTTGGCCAGCAAAAGTGTCTTTATCAGGCCTAATTTCAAATATGATAAGAGCAAATGCTTATATGGTCTTAAACAGAGGCTGCTGTAGTCACAGAATGGGATGCCCCGGGCAGGAATGGACCTGGCAGGGTCCAGTAGTGCTTTGGCCAGCAAAAGTGTCTTTATCAGGCTAATTTCAAATATGATAAGAGCAAATGCTTATATGGTCTTAAACAGAGGCTGCTGTAGTCACAGAATGGGATGCCCCAACAGGAATCGACCTGGCAGGGTCCAGTAGTGCTTTGGCCAGCAAAAGTGTCTTTATCAGGCCTAATTTCAAATATGATAAGAGCAAATGCTTATATGGTCTTAAACAGAGGCTGCTTTAGTCACAGAATGGGATGCCCCAACAGGAATCGACCTGGCAGGGTCCAGTAGTGCTTTGGCCAGCAAAAGTGTCTTTATCAGGCCTAATTTCAAATATGATAAGAGCAAATGCTTATATGGTCTTAAACAGAGGCTGCTGTAGTCACAGAATGGGATGCCCCGGGCAGGAATGGACCTGGCAGGGTCCAGTAGTGCTTTGGCCAGCAAAAGTGTCTTTATCAGGCCTAATTTCAAATATGATAAGAGCAAATGCTTATATGGTCTTAAACAGAGGCTGCTTTAGTCACAGAATGGGATGCCCTGGGCAGGAATGGACCTGGCAGGGTCCAGTAGTGCTTTGGCCAGCAAAAGTGTCTTTATCAGGCTAATTTCAAATATGATAAGAGCAAATGCTTATATGGTCTTAAACAGAGGCTGCTGTAGTCACAGAATGGGATGCCCCAACAGGAATCGACCTGGCAGGGTCCAGTAGTGCTTTGGCCAGCAAAAGTGTCTTTATCAGGCCTAATTTCAAATATGATAAGAGCAAATGCTTATATGGTCTTAAACAGAGGCTGCTTTAGTCACAGAATGGGATGCCCCAACAGGAATCGACCTGGCAGGGTCCAGTAGTGCTTTGGCCAGCAAAAGTGTCTTTATCAGGCCTAATTTCAAATATGATAAGAGCAAATGCTTATATGGTCTTAAACAGAGGCTGCTGTAGTCACAGAATGGGATGCCCTGGGCAGGAATGGACCTGGCAGGGTCCAGTAGTGCTTTGGCCAGCAAAAGTGTCTTTATCAGGCCTAATTTCAAATATGATAAGAGCAAATGCTTATATGGTCTTAAACAGAGGCTGCTGTAGTCACAGAATGGGATGCCCCGGGCAGGAATGGACCTGGCAGGGTCCAGTAGTGCTTTGGCCAGCAAAAGTGTCTTTATCAGGCCTAATTTCAAATATGATAAGAGCAAATGCTTATATGGTCTTAAACAGAGGCTGCTGTAGTCACAGAATGGGATGCCCCGGGCAGGAATGGACCTGGCAGGGTCCAGTAGTGCTTTGGCCAGCAAAAGTGTCTTTATCAGGCCTAATTTCAAATATGATAAGAGCAAATGCTTATATGGTCTTAAACAGAGGCTGCTGTAGTCACAGAATGGGATGCCCTGGGCAGGAATGGACCTGGCAGGGTCCAGTAGTGCTTTGGCCAGCAAAAGTGTCTTTATCAGGCCTAATTTCAAATATGATAAGAGCAAATGCTTATATGGTCTTAAACAGAGGCTGCTTTAGTCACAGAATGGGATGCCCTGGGCAGGAATGGACCTGGCAGGGTCCAGTAGTGCTTTGGCCAGCAAAAGTGTCTTTATCAGGCTAATTTCAAATATGATAAGAGCAAATGCTTATATGGTCTTAAACAGAGGCTGCTGTAGTCACAGAATGGGATGCCCCGGGCAGGAATGGACCTTGCAGGGTCCAGTAGTGCTTTGGCCAGCAAAAGTGTCTTTATCAGGCCTAATTTCAAATATGATAAGAGCAAATGCTTATATGGTCTTAAACAGAGGCTGCTTTAGTCACAGAATGGGATGCCCTGGGCAGGAATGGACCTGGCAGGGTCCAGTAGTGCTTTGGCCAGCAAAAGTGTCTTTATCAGGCTAATTTCAAATATGATAAGAGCAAATGCTTATATGGTCTTAAACAGAGGCTGCTGTAGTCACAGAATGGGATGCCCCGGGCAGGAATGGACCTGGCAGGGTCCAGTAGTGCTTTGGCCAGCAAAAGTGTCTTTATCAGGCCTAATTTCAAATATGATAAGAGCAAATGCTTATATGGTCTTAAACAGAGGCTGCTTTAGTCACAGAATGGGATGCCCTGGGCAGGAATGGACCTGGCAGGGTCCAGTAGTGCTTTGGCCAGCAAAAGTGTCTTTATCAGGCTAATTTCAAATATGATAAGAGCAAATGCTTATATGGTCTTAAACAGAGGCTGCTGTAGTCACAGAATGGGATGCCCCAACAGGAATCGACCTGGCAGGGTCCAGTAGTGCTTTGGCCAGCAAAAGTGTCTTTATCAGGCCTAATTTCAAATATGATAAGAGCAAATGCTTATATGGTCTTAAACAGAGGCTGCTTTAGTCACAGAATGGGATGCCCCAACAGGAATCGACCTGGCAGGGTCCAGTAGTGCTTTGGCCAGCAAAAGTGTCTTTATCAGGCCTAATTTCAAATATGATAAGAGCAAATGCTTATATGGTCTTAAACAGAGGCTGCTGTAGTCACAGAATGGGATGCCCCGGGCAGGAATGGACCTGGCAGGGTCCAGTAGTGCTTTGGCCAGCAAAAGTGTCTTTATCAGGCCTAATTTCAAATATGATAAGAGCAAATGCTTATATGGTCTTAAACAGAGGCTGCTGTAGTCACAGAATGGGATGCCCTGGGCAGGAATGGACCTGGCAGGGTCCAGTAGTGCTTTGGCCAGCAAAAGTGTCTTTATCAGGCCTAATTTCAAATATGATAAGAGCAAATGCTTATATGGTCTTAAACAGAGGCTGCTTTAGTCACAGAATGGGATGCCCTGGGCAGGAATGGACCTGGCAGGGTCCAGTAGTGCTTTGGCCAGCAAAAGTGTCTTTATCAGGCTAATTTCAAATATGATAAGAGCAAATGCTTATATGGTCTTAAACAGAGGCTGCTGTAGTCACAGAATGGGATGCCCCGGGCAGGAATGGACCTGGCAGGGTCCAGTAGTGCTTTGGCCAGCAAAAGTGTCTTTATCAGGCCTAATTTCAAATATGATAAGAGCAAATGCTTATATGGTCTTAAACAGAGGCTGCTGTAGTCACAGAATGGGATGCCCCGGGCAGGAATGGACCTGGCAGGGTCCAGTAGTGCTTTGGCCAGCAAAAGTGTCTTTATCAGGCCTAATTTCAAATATGATAAGAGCAAATGCTTATATGGTCTTAAACAGAGGCTGCTTTAGTCACAGAATGGGATGCCCTGGGCAGGAATGGACCTGGCAGGGTCCAGTAGTGCTTTGGCCAGCAAAAGTGTCTTTATCAGGCTAATTTCAAATATGATAAGAGCAAATGCTTATATGGTCTTAAACAGAGGCTGCTGTAGTCACAGAATGGGATGCCCCAACAGGAATCGACCTGGCAGGGTCCAGTAGTGCTTTGGCCAGCAAAAGTGTCTTTATCAGGCCTAATTTCAAATATGATAAGAGCAAATGCTTATATGGTCTTAAACAGAGGCTGCTTTAGTCACAGAATGGGATGCCCCAACAGGAATCGACCTGGCAGGGTCCAGTAGTGCTTTGGCCAGCAAAAGTGTCTTTATCAGGCCTAATTTCAAATATGATAAGAGCAAATGCTTATATGGTCTTAAACAGAGGCTGCTGTAGTCACAGAATGGGATGCCCCGGGCAGGAATGGACCTGGCAGGGTCCAGTAGTGCTTTGGCCAGCAAAAGTGTCTTTATCAGGCCTAATTTCAAATATGATAAGAGCAAATGCTTATATGGTCTTAAACAGAGGCTGCTTTAGTCACAGAATGGGATGCCCTGGGCAGGAATGGACCTGGCAGGGTCCAGTAGTGCTTTGGCCAGCAAAAGTGTCTTTATCAGGCTAATTTCAAATATGATAAGAGCAAATGCTTATATGGTCTTAAACAGAGGCTGCTGTAGTCACAGAATGGGATGCCCCGGGCAGGAATGGACCTGGCAGGGTCCAGTAGTGCTTTGGCCAGCAAAAGTGTCTTTATCAGGCCTAATTTCAAATATGATAAGAGCAAATGCTTATATGGTCTTAAACAGAGGCTGCTTTAGTCACAGAATGGGATGCCCTGGGCAGGAATGGACCTGGCAGGGTCCAGTAGTGCTTTGGCCAGCAAAAGTGTCTTTATCAGGCTAATTTCAAATATGATAAGAGCAAATGCTTATATGGTCTTAAACAGAGGCTGCTGTAGTCACAGAATGGGATGCCCCAACAGGAATCGACCTGGCAGGGTCCAGTAGTGCTTTGGCCAGCAAAAGTGTCTTTATCAGGCCTAATTTCAAATATGATAAGAGCAAATGCTTATATGGTCTTAAACAGAGGCTGCTTTAGTCACAGAATGGGATGCCCCAACAGGAATCGACCTGGCAGGGTCCAGTAGTGCTTTGGCCAGCAAAAGTGTCTTTATCAGGCCTAATTTCAAATATGATAAGAGCAAATGCTTATATGGTCTTAAACAGAGGCTGCTTTAGTCACAGAATGGGATGCCCCAACAGGAATCGACCTGGCAGGGTCCAGTAGTGCTTTGGCCAGCAAAAGTGTCTTTATCAGGCCTAATTTCAAATATGATAAGAGCAAATGCTTATATGGTCTTAAACAGAGGCTGCTTTAGTCACAGAATGGGATGCCCCAACAGGAATCGACCTGGCAGGGTCCAGTAGTGCTTTGGCCAGCAAAAGTGTCTTTATCAGGCCTAATTTCAAATATGATAAGAGCAAATGCTTATATGGTCTTAAACAGAGGCTGCTGTAGTCACAGAATGGGATGCCCTGGGCAGGAATGGACCTGGCAGGGTCCAGTAGTGCTTTGGCCAGCAAAAGTGTCTTTATCAGGCCTAATTTCAAATATGATAAGAGCAAATGCTTATATGGTCTTAAACAGAGGCTGCTGTAGTCACAGAATGGGATGCCCCGGGCAGGAATGGACCTGGCAGGGTCCAGTAGTGCTTTGGCCAGCAAAAGTGTCTTTATCAGGCCTAATTTCAAATATGATAAGAGCAAATGCTTATATGGTCTTAAACAGAGGCTGCTGTAGTCACAGAATGGGATGCCCTGGGCAGGAATGGACCTGGCAGGGTCCAGTAGTGCTTTGGCCAGCAAAAGTGTCTTTATCAGGCCTAATTTCAAATATGATAAGAGCAAATGCTTATATGGTCTTAAACAGAGGCTGCTTTAGTCACAGAATGGGATGCCCTGGGCAGGAATGGACCTGGCAGGGTCCAGTAGTGCTTTGGCCAGCAAAAGTGTCTTTATCAGGCTAATTTCAAATATGATAAGAGCAAATGCTTATATGGTCTTAAACAGAGGCTGCTGTAGTCACAGAATGGGATGCCCCGGGCAGGAATGGACCTGGCAGGGTCCAGTAGTGCTTTGGCCAGCAAAAGTGTCTTTATCAGGCCTAATTTCAAATATGATAAGAGCAAATGCTTATATGGTCTTAAACAGAGGCTGCTTTAGTCACAGAATGGGATGCCCTGGGCAGGAATGGACCTGGCAGGGTCCAGTAGTGCTTTGGCCAGCAAAAGTGTCTTTATCAGGCTAATTTCAAATATGATAAGAGCAAATGCTTATATGGTCTTAAACAGAGGCTGCTGTAGTCACAGAATGGGATGCCCTGGGCAGGAATGGACCTGGCAGGGTCCAGTAGTGCTTTGGCCAGCAAAAGTGTCTTTATCAGGCCTAATTTCAAATATGATAAGAGCAAATGCTTATATGGTCTTAAACAGAGGCTGCTTTAGTCACAGAATGGGATGCCTCACAGCAGACTTAAGATCAGTTCAGTATATATGCACAGTTAGTTACTATAAGCAGCCTGAAAACGCTAACAAAGGCTGGATGAAAAAAAAAAAATCTCCCTGTCAGCAGGCTCCGTTTTTCCTACCTTTCCCTGGCTTTCTGTCTGTCTCCTGTCTGTCTCCTGCCTGTCTCCTGCCTGTCCCTGTCTGTCCCTGTCTCCAGCCTGTCTAACTGCCTCAGCTACACAGCGTTCTGTCTGTCTGTCACGAATGCAATAGAGAAATGAGGAAAAGCAAGATGGCCGCCGTTAAATACCGCTGTGTGACGTCACCGGGCTTGCTGGCTGCTGATAGGCTGCATGTGACTGCCCCAGCTTGCACTGGCGCGGGATACATGTCCAGACATGTCCCGTCCGCCATCTTAGAATGCCTGTAAATGTAAATGAATGGATGTTAAAGGAAAACTTCGAGTGATCGAATCGCGGGGAAATTCGGATTCGATCCGAATCGAATTTTTCCTGAAATTCGGATCGAATCCGGGTTCGTCCGGATCGATTCGCTCATCCCTAGTAACAATAATCCAAGTATGAGAAATGCTTTTAGCAGATAGGGTTAAATAGCATGTGCCTTGGGATGCCAGTGTGGCGTAATGTATTTTAAGCTGAGCAAAAAGTATTAACTATAATCCAAGTATGAAAAATCCTTTTGTTTAACAGATAGGGTTAAATAGCATGTGCATTGCATGCACAGTGTGCAGCTGTATTAAACCAAACCAAATATTATTAACAGTAACCCAGTAATTATGAATCATAGCCAGCACTAGGCACCCTGTCAATGTGACTTGTATGCTGCTGGATTTTTCCGGTTTTAAACCTCTTTCCCTAGCTCTGTCTACCACTCTAAATCCCCCTACCTATCTGTAAATCTCCCTACCTATCGCTAATTGTCTGTCCCTGTCTGTCCCTGTCTGCAGCCAGCAAGCAACCACCCTTGTCTCACGAATGCAAGTCTGAAATGCGCACAAGCAAGATGGCCGCCGCTTTATATAGCGCTGTGACGTCACCGGGGCTCCTGGCTGCTGATAGGCTGCATGTGACCTTCCCATGATACCTTGCCCCAGGGGATATGTCCGGACATGTGCTTCCACCATTTTAGAATGCCTGTAATTGAAATAAATGGAGTTGAAAGGAAAACTTCGATCGATCGTATCGCGGGGAAATTCAGATTCGTTCAGAATCAAATTTTTCATGAAATTCGGAACGAATCCGGGTTCGTCCGGATCGATTCGCTCATCCCTAATGAATACATTAATATCAGACCTGTAATATCAATTCTGTACAATTTTTTTTTTTACCTTAAAAAAATTACCTAAAATGGCAGAAGTGGTCACAGAATTTTGCACATTTAAAAAAAAAAAAAAAAAATTCATAACAATGAATTATGAATATTTAAAGATTGTTCCATTGAAATGCATTGGAGAGCGCCAGGTAGCGAGAGGTCATACCTGTCGCTGTTCAAGGTCGGGCGCTGGCGCTGTGGGCTGAGGTTGGAATAATGATGAATGAGTGGCTATATGGCGCTATCTCAGTCGCTAAGCAGGATTGGCTTGATAAATGTGTGATTGTGGTGGGGAGCTGGCGTTCTCGTGGCGGGGCCCGTCATTACCGGCCGCTCACCAGTCGCTACCTGTCGCTATTCCATCATAAATAAGGGCCTAAGTGAACCCTTGCACAAAGTGAAAAATCTGGTGCTCAGAAAACTACACAGCTCACATTTCAGTGCAGGTTGCAACGCGCTTTAGCATAACAACATACACCTAAAAATTAAAAGTTGAAAAGATAATCTCATGGAAGTAAAACATTCACTTTAGGTGAAAAAAGAAGAATTTCACTGTTACTGAATCACTAGCTAGAAAGACAATGAAAGGCAATGGCAAGTCAATAGGAAGTCGGTGAGTCGAACACTTTTCTTTCAAATACTACATGAATGTACCCATACTTGTGATAGTACATTTAGATAGGAGATAAAGGTTTTGGAAAGTTTTTTAAAAGGTTTTTTTTCAGAGGGATAGGAGTTGAGGATGGTAATATCCCTTTAAATGAAAACGCAATTTTCAATCCATTCTGCACATCAATGGAGAATGCAAAACCTACTTGTCTGAAAAACATAGTAAGAACAAATTTAAACCGGACCTTCAGCATGATTTAACGAAAAGCCCAAACCCTTAAAAACAATTCCCCAGTATTAAAAATTAATATATTTTAAGTTTTTAGTCACTTATTTATTATTCTTTTCCCTCTGGGCTGCAACTCTGTTCAGGACTCTAGGATATGCATCTTGATTTAGAAGCATCAACATACTGAGGATAAGGGAGCAGGATAAAGTGCAGGGGTGGGGTTATAGCTGTGCTTTGCACAGACAGAGCAGAGCTGGGGTCAGGGAAAGGACAGCAATCCCACAATGAAGAATGACACAGTCAGAAGACACTTCGATGCTCCATGAGCCACCATCTTGAATGTTTAAAGGCTCATAACATGCAGTAGATGCAGGTAGGATGATTTTTAATGTGAGCAATATGTATGAACAGGGTGTGGGGAACATATAAGATATGTTCTTATTCAGGGTGAAGGGTGAAATATTTAATTAAAAATAAATTTGGATTCAAAAAGAAGAAAGAATGCTGTGTGAAGCACTTTTTGCCGAGTTTATAAAACACCATTGATTTTAACTTCACCAATAACACAATGCGGATGCCTGGAATGTATCCCAAATAACAAAGATCATAGATACTGGAACAAGTAAACCCCAAATGGTATTAGGGTTTTGCCACTATAGGCTCGATTCAGAGAGACAAAAAAAAAACTTCAGTTTTAGTGCCGATCTGTTTTTTTTGTGAAATGTTTCCGCTCTCGTATGAGAGTACGAGCGATTCTATGCATGCATTGAAAACCTTCTGTAAAGTTTCCATCCATTCGTACGGCAGATTACGAATACGAGGATGTCATTTTCCAGCGTGACTTTTCCGTTTCATTTTCACATGTTACAACGTAGGCTTTCGTTTTTGCCCTTTTCCCATCGTATCCTCCTACGAATCCTTTACGTTTCCTATTCGATTCTGTTTCCCTTTTTCAATAAATATTCGTCCAGACGGAAATCCTTACTATCTAGCGCCTGCGCACTACAAACTTAACTCATTAAAGTGCTCGCCTACATATATGCCACCCTCACTTCTACTACAATGTTTAGCTAAATCACTTAGCACTATCCTCCATCTTCCCTTTTGGACCCTTAATGCTCACCCAAATCACTTAGCACTATCCTCCATCTTCCCATTTGGACCCTTAAAGCTCACCCAAACCACTTAGCACTATCCTCCATCTTCCCTTTTGGACCCTTAAAGCTCACCCAAACCACTTAGCACTATCCTCCATCTTCCCTTTTGGACCCTTAAAACTCACCCAAATCACTTCTCGGTCATGTGAATATTCATCTTTAAATATTTCTGGGCCCATTAGTTTTGTGTTAATGTATTTTGTAAATGAAATGACACTGTAACAATTTTTTTTGGATTCCACCATAAAATATAAAATTTTTTAAAATTTTGAAAATTTCAAATTTTTACAACTGTAAAAAACAAAATACATTGCAATGGCAGGCCACAGAACATTATTCTTCATCTGTGGTCCCCAACGAGTTGCGCAGCTCCTGCATCTCGCCCACCAACTGAAGGACCCTGACACTCAGTTCTGCCACTCTGGCATGTGTGGTCCCTGTTAAAAAACGTAAATTAAAATATTGGTATAACCTTGTTGGGGTCATACTGCAGTGCCCTCCTCCCTGTATGGTCCAAACACCTAAATCTGGACTTCAAAAGCCAGAGGGCCCTTGCCACCACGGCCCGGGTTTTGCATAGTGCCCGATTAGAGAACCCCTGGCCCGCATTCTGCAGGCAAAGATCAGGTATCAGGAGCAAGGGCAGGAGTGGATATCCAGAATCCCCTGAAAGAATTTAAAAATAATAACATAAAATACACATTCTAAGCTACAGTATTGTTTAACATGTCGTCAAGGGCTAAAAACAGCAATAGGTTAAGTAATGAGTCATCAACTATATTCATTGCCATACAGTGAAAATGGATTGATGGAATGTGAGCAAACTTACCCAGGAGCCATCTACCAGATAATTCTCCTGACTCAAACTGACGAAATAAGCCGGAGCTCTGCAATATTTAAGCATCATGGGACAACCCTGGATGCCCTGCAAGAACACTGAGGAATCGCATAGCTGGACCAAAGACTGCTTGTATGTTGTGTGAGTGGCACATCTTGCGGTTCCTGCAACCAAATATAAAATAATTACACAAAGCAAAGGTAACCGACTAAAACAAGAACTCCTACAACAAATTAAGATTCAAGTTCAACAATCCAAATATAATTCACAAATGACATAAGTCTAAAAAAATATAGCAATTATATGGATGTGTGGGAAAATAAATGTTTACATGCTAAGGACTAATTAAGGTCAGCATTAAAATACATCTAGAGGGCATACATGAAATGTATTGATTCAGGTATGCATTGCTATACAATTTATGGCCTCGGCCATGCTGATATATGCAATGCCTTGGTGCTAAAGGCGCGCAGACTCCTCCACATAGCCGCAAAACATGTTCAACAATAGCAATCCGAGCCCTCAAAGTGGATCGGAAATGAAACGAATTTATAGGGCGGTGGTCCGTCGGAAACCCATCCCAACAACGGAAGTTATCTGAACGAACGAAAAATTTCCGATTTTGTTTGGAAAATGATCCGAACTAACGAAAATGTTCCAATTTGCTTCCGTTCATCGAAAGCGCATATACACATTAGGTTCGATTCAGAGCCACATTCGTCTGCACTTCCGTAGCTGTCTGTGAAAGTTTTTGTGGGTGTTTGCTTTTTTCGATCATTTTTCATTCGTACGAACGTTTGGGCAAATGCGTATATGCGTTTTCGATGAACAAAAGCAAATCTGAACATTTCCGTTACTTCGGGTCATTTTCCAAACCAAATCTGATATTTTTTGTTCGTTCAGATAACTTACGTTATTGCTATGGGCTTGCATCTCATTCAGAGAGCTGATTGCCGACGGACCACCACCCTATAAATCCGTTTCCTTTGTGATCCCCTTACGGGACCATTTTGACCTTGAGACTAGCAGCTATGGACGACTCTAGTGCATTTGAGGAGCATGAGGATCTGCAGCTCATGGGCATTGAAATTGTCTGGAGGGCTGAGAACAGATTGCACCGGCGACGCATGCACATCGATGGCATGCATGACGCATGACGTTGAGTTGTTCGAGCTCGCGTTGTTCGAGCTCGCCAGACTTAATCGCCATTCCCTCCATAAATTGTATAGTGAGCTGCGGCCATGGTTAGCCCGCACCACAAGGAAGGGGCAAGCAATTTCAGGTATGACCAAGATGCTTGGCTGCCTGCAATTTTAGGTGAACGGCTCGTTCCAGAGGCTGGGTGCCCCCTCCGTGGGGATCTCACAGCCTACGCTGAGCCACGCGCTATCCAAGTTTTTGGAAGGCATGGCTACCATTACTCGCAAATATATTTGTTTTCCTGACGACATGGTAGCCAGAAACGCGATTAAGCTGGCATTTTATAACATCACCGACATGCCCAACGTCATGGGTGCAATTGACTGCACCCACGTTGCCCTTGTCCCTCCGGCAGTCGACGGGTATATCTACAGGCAGGTTCAATCAGTCCGTTTTTGTGTTTTTGTTTTAATGTCCTTCAAAATTCCAAAATACCCTGCTTGTCAAATGTCCCTTCTTTGAATTAGTCCCTCCTTGTAATTAATCCCTCCTTGTAAGTTATCCATAGTTGCAAATACTTCCCTTATTTTATTTATTCCCTCTGTGTAATTTATCCCTCCATTTAATTTATCCCTCCTTTTACATAATCACTCCTTGTAATTAATCCCTCCTTGTATTTTTACCTACTTGTAAATATTCCCTCTGTGGAAGTAATCCCTCCATGGAATTATTTACTACTTTAAACTATTACCTCCTTGTAATTATTCCCTCCTTGTAATTTATCCCTCCTTGGAATTTTGCCCACATTTTTATGTATCCCTCCTTTTAAGTATTCCCTCCTTTAAAAAGTCCCTGTGGAACCATGGACCGTATTTAGTTGCATATAAATGTCACATGTGTTCACCAAGGAAAAATTTTAATGTGTACCTGAAATAGACCCGGGAAAGTTAATCTTTATACTTTATAAAACATACATATTGTTTTTTGGCAAGCCAAAATACTTATGCACTTGTTTATTGCTAATTTAATTTGCCCACAGCATTTGCTTAGGGTGTGATGAGTTAGTGTTCCCCTAGTTTGCGTCCCCTTTATAATGTTTTTGCTGTTTTTTTTATCCCAGGAACCGCAAAATGGGCCACTCAATGAATGTCCAAGCAGTGGTGGCCCCAGACATGCGGTTCCTTAGTCTGCTCGCCGGGTTCCCAGGCTCATCCCATGATGCCTACATTCTTCGCAGTTCTGGACTGTACGGTCGGTTTGAGTCTGGGGAATTTTCCGGTGGATGACTCCTTGGTAAGTTGCCGCCAATAACGTCCTTTTTTTTGGATATGTATGGCTAGGAATGTAATTTGTGTTCCATGTAGGAAACTATGCCTTTTTGAACAACCTGATTACCTTTGAAACACAACCTTAACCATTCGATTTTTCAAGCAACCAAGCCTTGGCAAATGTTAGTTCTGCAGTCCTGCAGAAATGGAATTTAGATTAAAGTAATAATGAGTCTTCCACACACTCTGCTTAAATGATGTCCTTGAATTTATCCTAGGGTCTGCGCCATCTTTGAGTAGATGCATTACACTTACTGAGTAGAGAATAGCGGGATAATGTGCAGGGGGTGGGTTAGAGCTGGTTTGTACTCACGCCAAGCAGCTACAGGGTCCTGAAAAGTTAAGACATTCAAGAATGCTGAGCAGCACAGTCCGAAACCAATACCTGTTAGCAGTCTGGCTGATTGGCCCTCACCTGCCATCTTGGATGTTTAATTTTTTCAAACATCTATTTGATGTATTTTTATTTTTTGAAGGGCCTGTACACTATGTATGCTCATGCTGTGTAGCAAATGTGACCTAGGCTCTTAGTTATGTTGATGGCCCGTTTAGGGGCTTCAATTTATTGAGGAATGTGTAATTTATGTTTTTTATCATACATTTTGGCAGGTGATTCCGGCTATCCACTTCTTCCGTGGCTGTTGACGCCCGTCCTCCGGCCCCATAATGCAGCCGAGGAGCATATAATAGGGCGCACAGGAAGACCAGGGCCGTGGTGGAGAGGGCATTTGGCCTGTTGAAGACCCGCTTCCGATGCTTGGACCATACCGGGGGAGCACTTCAGTATGACCCCAAAAAGGTCATAGATATTATAATGGCCTGTGCAGTGTTGCATAATTTTGCTATACTGCAGCGTGTCCCCCGGTATGTGGATGTGCCCCCCTCTCCACCCACCGATGACCCAGGCGAGGACTATCGTGGCCCACCGAGTGCGTCTGCCCAAGCAGTGCGGTCTAATTTAATTGAGACACATTTTGCTTAATTTGTGGTTCCTTTGTTTGTTTTGTCCCTTTTTTCTTGGCTAATTCTGTTTTTGGCCCTTTGTGTTTGTATGTTTGTTTGTTACTTTTGCAAACAGTAAAGAAATAATTTTAAACAACCCACACACACATGATTGTCATTTGGGTTTTTTGGGATGTTACAAATGCATTCCTGCCTACTTTAATTCATCTTTATTCATCCAAAACTTAAAGGCATAAACTTAGTCCACAACAGGTTAATTACAATTTTATGTAGTTTATTTCAGAAGCAAACATTGCATTTGATGGTCACTCCCATAGTTGCCTCAAAAACATGGGCAAAACACAAATGAACGTTTATCCAAATCAAGCCACATAGCAATTGCCCAGAGGAAGGAGTTTTAAAGTAAGCCACTCCTGTGCAAAGTTAAGGACAAATGAAAATGTTACAAACATAGGTGACAAGCATTTCCATGTCCACATTGTGCATCAAACAAATAGGCCCACAGACACACCCTCTCCTGCTTGGCCACATTTGCCACAGGCACAGGTGTAAAGCAGCCAAACCTATGCCACATCTACACCTGTTACTCAGTGTGACACCCAAACAAGAACCCCCAGTCCCAATCCAAGTCCGGTTCAATCTCAGCCAGGGGTCAAGGTAGTAGTTTGCCAGCCCAGAATGTCCCACAAACATGCCTACAAACAGGAGGAGCCAGAACCAATGTCATGCGCTACAAGCATGCAGCGCAACAGCTTGAGTGGCAGGTTCATTGAGGCTTCACCTCCGGCATTGGCTAGTGGCCTACCTCAGCACTCTAGTGAGCTATATGGGCGCAAATCCAAAGCAAACAAGCAAAGCCATACCAAAAGGGTATATTGGTAGGGCTCACCAGACAGGTCAATACAGTGGGGATGTAGATCAAAGATGTGGAGCAGATACAGGCCAAATAGGCCTTAAAATGGGGGATGCCCATAAAACCCAGGTTGGGGCCCTTGGAGGTGGGCCCTCACCTGGACCTGTGTGGCATTCAGAATCTGCAACTGTTCCAACATGTTTCTATTAGAAGTTCAAAATTCAGCCATCATGGCACTGAGATTGGCAGTTAAGGTGGCCATGTGGCTGTTGCTATTTCGAACTTCCTCAAGCATGCCACTGTAATAATTGGATAAGGTGGCAGTTGTTGGACCTAAATTCAGTCAGCATGGAGTTTAATGTGTTGTTTAAGGTTTCTAATTGGCCATGAAGATTTTCGTGGTTTTGTTGATTTTGGAGGCGAAATAGCCGCCTCTCATGGTGTCATGCTGACTCCATCATCTGCGCGCCCCTCCCCTGGGCAAGTGGGCGACGCAGTCGACTACGCCTCCCAATTCCCCGGGTTGGGGGGCGTGCAGATGATGTGCCTCTAGGTCCACCAACAGCCACAGGTCTGCTTGGCAAATCCTCAGCAGTAGAGCAAACACTGGGGACTGTCGGCTCAGTCTCTGCATGCTGCCCACGGTGGGCTGACAGCATGCCACCAGCTTCACTCTGCTGCTAAACATTTGTTGTAGAAACATGTTGGGATAGTTGGAGATTCTGTCCCAGGGGGAGGTGTTCTGAAGGTTCCATGAAGGCTCCATCTTCCTCCAGCTCCTGGATTTCCTCCATCAGTGTGTGGGTCTGTTGGGACATGTAAAAAAAAAAGGTTCAGTTTAGGGACTACATATGTAATTCCGCAAAAAGAAACATGGCAAGGCACATGCATAAGCAACATCATATAAAGACACTTACCGTATATATCGGATCCTGGGTCCGAGGCAGCACGGAAGTAGACGGCATGTTCAAACTGGCAGAGGATTCCCCACTAGCTGAGGAATGATGCTGGGCTGCATTGGGGAAAAGAAGGCATGTTAACACACAACTAGGCATTGGTGATGCGTATTAACACATATGATTCACTAAAACACGGGCCCATGCATGAATGGCAACTCCCCCAATGGACCAAGTTAAACTTGACTATGAATGTCATTATCTGTTAGATGTATTAGTCAACAAGTACATACACATTGGTATCCTTAACCAAAATAAACATGCATGTATTGACTGTTCTGAGGCTTCACACATCACTTAAAGCCCATTATGGGACCACACTCAGCTTGCAAATAGCTTTTGCCATTAGATTAGGCTGCTTGAAATTCTTTCTAGGTCAAATGTTCAAGCACCCCACATCAAGTCGTTCGGAGCAAAGCACAGCTCCAACCCAAATCGGCTACAGATAAAGATGGAAGTGTTGTACGTAATTTTCTCAAAATACATAACAGGCAGTCCTTTGCTAATCTCAATAGTGTTCCTCAAGACTCTCCAAAATAATCTCTGAGGAAGTAAACAAGCAAATAATGGGTCGCCACACATAACACACCCTGTTTAAATTGTTACCTCCACTACAAGGCACACCCTAGGGGCATGTGTTAATATATGGGTTTGTGTGTAATTTTACATGCAGATCACATTTCACATACACAGTAACATTACTAACCGGCATGAATATTAGGGATGTCCGTGTCCTGTCGGGCCGAGTGTCCCTCTAAGGCCAAATGATGTAGCAGTCCCAGCACCATCTCCTCAGCTCGGGTAAATTGCAGTTTTGTGGGGAATCCGCCGCCAGTTTGTAAGCTGAAAAAGAGAGTTGCACACATTTAGATAAATGTTTCCATTACAAGATGTAGCAAAATCCACAAAGTATATAGGTACCTGTAATTACGCCGTTTATTTTCTTTCTTCCGTGCTGCATACTTTAGGTCCAATATTTTCCTTTGTATCTGCTCCACATCTTTGAGCTCTTCCCCCGCTGCATTGACCTGTCTGGTGAGGTGCTCCAAAATCTCAGCTTTCCGCTGCTTGCTTGTAGCTTTGGATCTGCGCCCATATAGCTCATCATAATACAAGGTGAGGCCACTAGCCAATGCCAGAGTTTTGGCCTCACCAAACCTGCCACTCAAGTGGCCTCGGTGCAATGTGCACCCTGTTGCTTGACGTTCTGGCTCATCAGTGGTAGGCTGCAAATGGGGGGACATTCTGGGCTGGCTGTGTTGGGGAGAAACGTAGGACAGGTGGCTGGCTTCTGATTGGACTGGATTGGATATGGACTTGGGGTTCTTGCCTGGGTGGCCACTGAACTAGCAGGTGTAGCTGTGGTATATTCTGCCTGCATTTCCACCTGTGCCGGTGGCAAATGTGGGCGAGGAGGAGAGGGTGTGGTGGATGATGTTGGGCTTCTTGGCCTGTGCCTTTGTGGGCCCTTCACACTTTCATGGCCCTGAGAGGTTGATACACGTGGCTGGGGTGATGCTGAGCTCTGGCTGCTGGGACTTCGGGTGCGGTGTCTTGGCCTCTTGGCCTGAGAGCTTTTCCCACGTGGCTGGGGTGATGCTGAGCTCTGGCTGCTGGGGCTTCGGGCCCGGTGTCTTGGCCTCTTGGCCTGAGAGCTTTTCCCACATGCTGGGGTGATGCTGAGCTCTGGCTGCTGGGGCTCCGGGCCTGGTGTCTTGGCCTCTTGGCCTGAGAGCTTTTCCCACGTGGCTGGGGTGATGCTGAGCTCTGGCTCCTGGGGCTTCGGGCCTGGTGTCTTGGCCTCTTGGGATGAGAGCTTTTTCCACGTGGCTGGGGTGATGCTGAGCTCTGGCTGCTGGGGCTTTGGGCCCGGTGGCTTGGCCTCTTGGCCTGAGAGCTTTTCCCACGTGGCTGGGGTGATGGTGGGCTTCTCACCCTCTTGGTGTGCTTTTTATGGGCCGTACCTGTGTGTTTGCTGGCCTGGCCCTTCTTCTTTTGCGCTGGCTCCTTTGTTTTTGGGCTTGTAGGTGCCTTTGTGGTCGCCTTCGCCTGCCCACTGCGGGTTCCCAGCCGCTTCGCATTTTGGAGCGAGTGGTGGGGCCTGCTGAAGCCTCCTCACACTTTTTCCGTCTGGCTTCCTTGGCTGCTTGGCCTTTGCTGCGTTTTTTTTTTGCTGGCATCATGAAGAGACTCTGAAAGAGAATAAGCTGTGGCTCCAGGCCCCTTTAAATACTAATGCCGGGGTCTGACGTTTATGCATTCGCGTACGTGTTCCGTGTGGAACCCGGAAACCGCAGGGGCATTACTTATCTGCTGCAGACAAGATGGCGCCCACAATCTTCACCCGCCAACAAGAAGAGATCATCATGCTTGTAAGTGTCTTTTAATGCCTTTTGATTTGCCATGTAAATGCATGCCTAGCCCTTAAGGAAGCGCATGAACAAACGGTTGTTTTAAAAAGTGTATCAAACTTCGTGCCAAACTGAAGTGAGGGCCCACGCGTGCGAACCAGCACTGAGGCCAGCTTCAAGGATTGTATTAGGCTACAAATGTGTCTGTTAATGTCATTTAGTCAAATGATCGATTGTTGACAGATATTTGTGTGCTGTTTTAAATCAAACCTTGATTTTTTTTTTGTGTTTTGTAGACCATGCTGGAGCGCAGGTATGACTACCTGCCCAAAGCTTTTGAGAAGCGCACCATCGCCCTGGAGATAGTTTCCAGAATCCACCATCAGACGGACACCACCTTCACCCACACACAGATCATGCAGCATTGGTCGGACCTGAAACGGCTGCACATGCCCCGGGTGCGGCGGTTTTTCGGACTCCATTTCCCTAGTAAGTACATAGCGATTGCATGCTAGATGTAACTGATGCAGAAAGTAGGCATTGATTTATAATTGTATTTCTTTTGTAGTGCTGGAAATGGATTACCGAATCCGCCGCACCCGGAGGCGCACAGGCCGACCAGTGCTGCATGAATCTGCAGCTGGAAGTGAAGGTAGTAGATCTCCAATGCGACGGTCCTACCCCTCCTCTGTTGGTTCCTCCGACCAGCCCCTGGACCTTTCCACAGAGAAGGGGCAGCACGGCGTGGGCAGGGAGTCGTACCCAGCGACGCATGCGGGAGCCTCTGGTATGTGACTCTTCATGTAACTGCACGCACATATCCATGCAATTTCCACCCAAGCTGATTCCCTTAATCTGTTTTTGTAGATGCTTCTGGAGCGGGTGAAGATGTGGAGGTTGCAGCAGATCTCGCCCAGGAGGCACAGGGAGAAGGTGAGTAATGTGACACACACATTGAAATTGACATTTGATCACTGTTGACTAAGACATTATAAGTGACCCTATTTGCCATGTCTCGACAGCCTCTACTTCACAACAGTGGCAGGGCCCAGGCCGTAGGGTTGTCCTCAACGAGGCAACCGTTGTCCACCAACCAAGTAAGTTGTAATGTCATTCTTTGCAGTATGTGGTAATTGACATGATCACCCAGATACATCAAGCCATAGTCAATGGCATTAGCAGATTGTGCCCATTTCCTTAGATTAATTACTTAGCAGAATGACATGTGCCCACTTCCTTAGATTAATTACTTAGCAGAATGACATGTGCCCACTTCCTTAGATTAATTACTTAGCAGAATGACATGTGCCCACTTCCTTAGATTAATTACTTAGCAGAATTACATGTGCCCACTTCCTTAGATTAATAACTTAGCAGAATGACATATGCCATCATGATTTGCCAACTAACAAACATTCCTTCCACAGGTGAGAAACATGTATTTGTCTCAAACTAATGTATTTTTTCTAATTTTATCCAGGGACCACACGTGCAAGAGTGGAAGCAATGAATCGAAGGGTCCTTGAGTTGGTGGCCGATATGCAGCAGCTGGTTGACTCGTTGGGGACAACAGAAGAAGACTAGTGTCCTGGGTCCTGTCACTGTATTTTGTCCTTGTAAATAGTTTTAAAGTTTTAATGTTTTTAACGTTTTAAATGTTTTTTAATGTTCCAACAAATAATTTGTAAGATATTTTTTATGCACACAAAATTTTAAAAAAGTCATTCAAAAATGGCCTTCTAAAAAAATAAAAAAACATTAAAAAAGTTTCAGTGTCATTTTTTTGCACAAATACATTAACAACAAATGAAGGCTACTATACATATTTAGAGATGAAGATTCAGATGACTGGGAAGTGATTTGGGTAAGTTTTAGGGGCCTAAAATGGAAGAAGAACCTAACCGCAAAGTGATTTGGGTACGTTTTAGGGGCCTAAAATGGAAGAAGAACCTAACCGCGAAGTGATTTGGGTAAGTTTTAGGGGCCTAAAATGGAAGAAGAACCTAACCGCGAAGTGGTTTGGGTAAGTTTTAGGGGCCTAAAATGGAAGAAGAACCTAACCGCGAAGTGGTTTGGGTAAGTTTTAGGGACCTAAAATGGAAGAAGAACCTAACCGTGAGGTGGTTTGGGTAAGTTTTAGGAACCTAAAATGGAAGAATAACCTAACCGCAAAGTGATTTGGGTAAGTTTTAGGGGCCTAAAATGGAAGAAGAACCTAACCGCGAAGTGGTTTGGGTAAGTTTTAGGAACCTAAAATGGAAGAAGAACCTAACCGTGAGGTGGTTTGGGTAAGTTTTAGGGGCCTTAAATGGAAGAATAACCTAACCGCAAAGTGATTTGGGTAAGTTTTAGGGGCCTAAAATGGAAGAAGAACCTAACCGCGTAGTGGTTTGGGTAAGTTTTAGGGGCCTAAAATGGAAGAAGAACCTAACCGCGAAGTGGTTTGGGTAAGTTTTAGGGGCCTAAAATGGAAGAAGAACCTAACTGCAAAGTGGTTTGGGTAAGATTTAGGGGCCTAAAATGAAAGAAGAACCTAACCGCGAAGTGATTTGGGTAAGTTTTAAGGGTTCAAAAGGGAAGATGGAGGATAGTGCTAAGTGGTTAGGGTGAGCTTTAAGGGTCCAAAAGGGAAGATGGAGGATAGTGCTAAGTGGTTTGGGTATGTTTTAAGGGTCCAAAAGGGAAAATGGAGGATAGTGTTAAGTGGTTGGGGTAAGTTTTAAGGGTCCAAAAGGGAAGATAGATGATAGTGCTAAGTGGTTGGGGTGAGCTTTAAGGGTCCAAAAGGGAAGATGGAGGATAGTGCTAAGTGGTTGGGGTGAGCTTTAAGGGTCCAAAAGGGAAGATGGAGGATAGTGCTAAGTGGTTTGGATAAGTTTTAAGGGTCCAAAAGGGAAGATAGAGGATAGTGCTAAGTGGTTAGGGTGAGCTTTAAGGGTCCAAAAGGGAAGATGGAGGATAGTGCTAAGTGGTTTAGCTAAACATTGTAGTAGAAGTGAGGGTGTCAAATATGTAGGCGAGCACTTTAATAAGTTTGCAGGCGCAAGATCGTAAGGATTTCCGTCTGGACGATTATTTTTTGTAAAAGTGAAACAGAATCTATCGGGAAACGTAAAGGATTCGTGGGAGGATACGATGGGAAAAGGCCAAAAACGAAAGGCTACGTTGTAACCTGAGAAAATGAAACAGAAAAGTCACTATGGAAAATGACATCCTCGTACTCTTACTCTGGCATACAAACGGACGGAAACTTTACAGAAGGTTTTCAATGCATGCATAGAATCGCTCGCACACTCATACGAGAGCGGGAAAATCTAAAAATAATACGAAATCGGCACAAAAACGAAAGGCTTTTTTTGTCTCTCTGAATCAAGGCTAGTTTCCCAAATGTTCGTACCAATGAAAAATGAATGAAAAAAAGCAAAAAAAAAGACTAACACCCACCCAAACTTTCACAGACAGCTACGGAAGTCCGGACGAATGTGTCTTTGAATCGAGGCTAATATGCATCAGTGAAAATGTGGCCACACACATTCAGGAGCTGTAGAAGCCATAGACATGAATTTAATATGGCACTACTGTGCATTATTGCACAACTGTACCCACTGCTGACAGTGGCTTTATGAATACTGTTGTGACCTAGACAGGGAAATTGACATTTTTATACAAAAATGATGTGACTTTTCTCATGTAGACCGTGGCAGACAGGGGTCAAAAATCAGCTCTGGATTTTGCCAGCCCCTGGCCGGCCTGAGACATCCCTTCTGAAGCCCCACCCCCCAACTATGATGCCAGGGTTTAGCATTGGGGGGTCACGGGTCTCTCTATAGCCAGTCCACCCCTGCATGTAAAGTTCCATTGTTCTTACTGAAAAAAAAGGATAGCGACTGGTGAACGCCGGACACGGCACGCAATTGCACATTTATCAAGCAGAATCTGTTTAGCGACTGGGATAGCGCCATGTAGCATCTGATTCATCATTTTCACAGCCTCAGCGAACAGCGCCAGCGTTCAGCCTTGCACAGCGCCAGGTATGACCTCTGCTCTCCCATACATTTCAATGGACGAACCTTTTCTTCTCTTTAAACGGGGTTTTTTTTTTTTTTTTTCCAAAAAATCACAAATAATTCTGTGACCTCTTCTGGCATTAAAAAAGCAGTTTTTTTCACAATTTTTTCATTTTTTTATATATTTCTTCAGAAATGACATTACAGGTCTGCCATTAAAGTGTTCATGTTACAATATTGCTACAATGTAATTCCATATGTTTTCACTTTGTTACTAGTGGATAGATGCTGAAAAACAGACTTTAAACACACAGCCTCCTGCGCTCTGGGCTTCAAACAAGCATTTTTCAGCGTCAGAGATTTGTGAGGCTGTTTTTTTGCTGAATATGGTGTGAGTCGGTCGCTATGAGCAGTCGCTAACATGCGCTCCCATACAGCACTGTACTGGTCAAATAGCGACTCCTTACAATGTATTCAACATTACTGAACAGCAACTGAGTCGCTATGAAGTAGCGACCCACGGCTGAGCACAGTGACTACTAGCGGGCGCTCTGAAAATGCCTGCTACAGACGCTCATCTGTCGCTACCTGCCGCTAATGATGAATTAGCCTGTTGGTCTTGTTGTTGGTATTACACAATATTCCATATGGAGCATGAGAAGTGACTTATCGAGGGCTAAAATAATGGGTCTGTGATGTGCACATATGCCCCTTTTGATGCACCCCATGATCCTATTTGCCAGGCTTTGGCCACCAGAGTTAACAGTTAACTAAAACCTTTTCCAGTGTAGTTTTGTCCCATTTAGGATCTAACAATCATTCCTTCCATTACATTTATCTGTGTTGAACTTTTGCCATTTTTCTTTCAACTTATTGTGGTCCATTTGTAGCTGCATGCTCTTTTATGTCAACTACTTTACACAGCTTGGTATCACCTGCAAAGATTGAAATTTGTGTGTAATCCCTTACCAATATCTGTATGATATATTCAGAGGAGTAGCTAGGCTTTCTGGCACCCGTGGCAAAGATTCAACGCAGTCTATAAGCTGTTGAGGTTTGTCTGTCAGGACCGATTTCTGAAGAAACCCATGCTGATATGGAGTAATAAGGCCATCTTCACAACTCAATCGTAACAGCACAATAACTACCACAGTGAAACATCAGTGATCGGTCTTCAGTAGTGTTTTGAACATGTCTTTCTTCCTTGGTTTTTTGTTATCTCTATATTTTTTTCCAGTAGGGGGCCTGCCTGTTCCTGCATGCGTTGAAGCCTCTAATCATCACCTTGAGCTTTCTTGTTCACAGATTTCATTTAACCCTATAAGTGCCAGCCTACCTAGAGTTTTTGTCACCCTCTGCTGCCAGATCATATTTCACCATTTTGCGTTAAACTGAGATTTTTGAAGGGATTTCCAACCCGGGAGACGCCTAGGAGACTCCCCCAAACTGAGACAGCACTTTAGGAAATTTCCTGATAAAATACAAATGCTATATATATATTCTGGAAGTAATCCCTCAATGAATTATTTGGTTGCACAGGGTTTCCCTAAAAAAAGTATAAAAAAACAGAATCAAAGTCACATTTTTCTAAAAAAAAAATATGCAAACAAGAAACCTGAAAAAGCAAGGTCCCTGAAACAGAACAATGGCCAACATGCATAGGTACTTTCAAGGAAAAAGTTGCCAAACACCCCAAAGTAAAGCATGCTAATAACGGTTATTTTATTTGAAAATTTCACTCTGCAAAGTGCGCACCTTGCAATTTTTCAACCATAAAAACCTTTTACATTTGGAATACCCCCCACAAACCATATAATCCCTGAAAGTACACACGTTAAGATTTCTAGACATACCCTGCTTAATGTAGCGGCTTCATCGTTCTGGAAGTAATACCTTGAAAAATTGTTTGGTTGCAAAAGAGTTCACTAAAAAAATGTATCAAAAAGCAGAATAAGAACACATTTTCCTATATCAATATGCAAACAAAAAAAACAAGCTAAATCTGAAAGTGCAAGGTCCCCCAAACAGAACAATACCCTACATGCAAGGTACTTTTAACCCTTTTAACTGTCAGCATACTGGAGATTTTGTCACCCTCTGTTGACAGGTCATTTGTCACCATTTTTGCAGGAATTGGCAGGAAAATTATATAATTTTTTTGTGGCAGAGTTCAGGCTTCAACATGAAATGCCTTGTTTGTAATTTTTCCATTGTGTTTTTAAATATTTTTTTGTTAAAAACGTAAAAAGAATTACCTGTCTTTTTAACTGTGTTTATTTTAAATATAAAAAAAATATTTTATTAAAGAAAATGATATTGCATGTGAAAGCACCATTTTTCCCAATTACAATGGTGCCACATATGTATCATAGCCCCCCAAACTGAAAAGAACACTTTATAAAATTTACAAATAAAATGCAACTACTATCCACAAGGTTTAAATAAAAAATGGCATGGGGTTGCCCAAAACATTAAAAATAGCCCCAAAAAATGGCATGGGGTCCCTCCTATCAAACATAACTAGCCCGGGGCCCAGCTATGCAGGGCTTGTAGAACAGAGCACAGGGGCTAGCTTCAGTGGCCTCCGCACTGCAAGCTACAAGTCCACATAGCCTAAATGTCGCCGGGCTCTTCTGTCCTCCCCCGGGCTTTGGGGAGACAGGTAATGGGGGGCTGGGTGTTAATAGCAAGTCACCCACTAGCCGCAGGTGACTTGCCAGTCCCCTAAGCCTTGTGAAATGGTATAGAGGTCTCAAAGGGTTAAATGTAAAGCACACACACACACACAGAAAAAAATATATATATATTTTTTTTTTATACTTACCTCTCATTCACATGTCCCATGCTGATCACTCTGGCTTCTGCTCTTCTGCTGCTGCTGGAAGCCTTTGATACCCGCTAGGTGACAGGTCATACGGGGTTAATTTAAAAATATGACAAGGATTAAGAACCCTTAAAAATCCCAAAAAATTACGTGGGGTCCTCCCTACCCAGCATTACCAGCCCAGGGACCTGCTTATGTAGGTCGCAAAGGTCAGCCTCGGCTGCCCCCACCATGCAGGCTACTTGCCCGCATAGCCATCCGCGGCACCTAGGCTCTTCTGAGGCAGGTGAAAAAAGACACAGAAATAAAATGTTTTTTTTCTTTACTCACCTTCGATCCTCCGCTGTCCCCGACGATCCTGTCCCACGGAGCACCGATGACAGATGCTGGGTGATCACTGGAGGGCTAGGGGGGAAGGGGATCACAGTCCCCTACCCCTCTAACCTCTCTCCAGAGATCACCCGGCACTACTATTCATCTTTGAACAGGTGTAGGATGACGTCACAGATGACATCATTCTCCCCACCCACAAAAGGCAGGGCTAGCTGGGACAACAGAAGAAGTCGAGGAGATGGACTATTTCAGGCCCACAGAAAAGCCTGGGGGGATCGGGAGCCCCCCGGGCAAAGAGGAGACCCGAAGGGAGGGATTGTGGAAGCAGGTGTGTAAATGTCCTTTTTTTAGCAGATGTCAATGGCAGAAGGGGGAAGGGCTCTTTTAGGCTCTCTCCTGAAGCTGAAAATGCCTCGGGGGAGATTGGATGCCTCCCGGGTGAAGAGAAGACCCGGCCAGATCAATTGAGGGGTCAGGTGAGTTTTTATCTTTTATAGCTTGTTTTATAGGGGTTTAAAGTCAGCTACGTGAGTCTCACATAGGTGGCACTCAACGGTTGGAAAGGCAGCTATGTGAGACTCACGTAACTAGTACTAGAAGGGTCAAAGTGGACCTTCATCCTGAATAAAAGCATATCTTATAAATTTTCCACACTCTGTACATACAGATTGCCCACATTAAAAATCATCCTACCTGCATCTACTGCATGTTATGAGCCTTTAAACATCCAAGATGGCGGCTCATGGAGCATCAGGCAGCCTGCAAACAGGAAGTGTCTTTTGACTGTGTCGCTCTGCATTGTGGGATTGCTGTCCTTTCCCTGACCCCAGCTCTGCTCTGTCTGTGCAAAGCTATAACCCCGCCCCCTGATTCCGCTCTCCTCTCCTCAGTATGTGATGCTTCTGAGGCAAGATGGCAGCACTCATCCTTTAGATGCTGGGGAATAGTTTTTTTTTAAAGTGGACCAACACCCACGGGTGATCGGCCCGGGAATCTATAAGATTCCCGGGCCGATCAACTCCCTCCCCACGGGACATCCGAGACCCATCCGAGACCCAAACACCCCAAACCCCCTACCTTATCTTCGGCGCCGCCGCCTCCCTTGCGCCCCTCTAGGCGTGCGCGCGCCCGCGCCGGCTGTCTGCAAATGGCCGGCGCGTGCGCGTCAAGAGGAACGCGCGGGAGGCGACGGCGGAGGAGCCGCTTGTCCGCGGCTGTCAGATTCCTTGTCCGTCGGCACTGGGAGCGGGGAGAGGTGAGTTTTTCGGGGGGTTCGGGGGGGTTTCACACAGCGGGGCACCCCGATCGGGGGTGCCCCACCGAAGTGGACCAAGACCCAGGATAGTCAAAATCCTGGGTGTTGGTCCACTTTAAGGGTTTGGGATTTTCATTAAATCATGCTGAAGGTCCGGTTTAAAGGAGATCACGAAAAAATGTCACTATCCCAGTGATTTACATCAGGTATTCTTACTTCCCCATCAATCCCACGATGCATGTGCGAGCTCTCCTCCAATCAGCTTTATATGCAATGCCGCAGGCATCCAGGCAGATGGCCATACTTATATGCCCTGAGGTGCATATGCCAGAGGGATGATAGGGATGTTGCCATGGCCCCGCAATGGACCTGAATGGTGAGTAATAGTGCTATACTGCAGATTTCCCACATTGGGAGACCACCTGTCTTAAAGTCTTATAGATTCTAGGCCAGAGGTTGCTCCTTTTTAAGTATAAAAAGAAGCTTTGAGTAACATGTTGCAGAGTGCATGAAAAAACTGTAGCTCTTTGTCTACTCCCGCCTTTTTAGCTAATGTAGTAAACTGTTGTATACTACTCTAAGCCGCACGTGTCGGAAAATTATATCATCAGATTTTTGCCAGAGAATATATAATTTTCGCATGCAATCAAAACCATTCATGTCACTATTATCTTTCTTTCTCTATTTGACATTTGCATAATCTGATTGGCTCTCATGCTGCTCTTTCATTAGGCAAAACCGTGGAATCCATTGCAAAAAAATGTACAACTCCACATGTGTCACTCTATAATGGATTACAGACGCTCGACTCTTCAGTCTGCCTTGAATTATAAATACCCGAATTTATTCACATCGTAAATAACGCACAATCTGAAGAATAACTGCAGTACTGTCATAAATAGCAGCAAATGGATGAAAACTCCATTGGTAAACTGCCTAGGAATGACTACTGCTTTGTTAATGGCAAATTGTAAATATTTATAATATCCTCAACTTGACACGGATCTGTAAAGAACAATTTGTTAAAATTTTTCATGCAAAGTAAAACAATGTGACATGGCAATAATGCACAACATAACACTTGATAGGTATGCATTTCCTAGTAGGCTAGGAAGGAATAAAAATACAATTTTCTGATGGAAAGTGTGAATGTAAAGCAATCAATTTACAAGTAAATTGTCTGTCCCGTTATAAGGAGCTGTAATAGATGCAGAATATAAATAGTACATGGGGAATAGAATACATTTTACATACAGTACATCAATATATAACTAGTTCCTTGGAAAGAACTGTTGAATTTTGCCCTCTTCACCTCCTATACTGTAGTTGACTGCATATTAGTTTCATTTCTAGTAATATCTACACTTTTACTTTTTTCAATGCTTAGTCCCTTCCACCTCGCCCCCCCCCCCCCCCCCAAGTAACCAGCCTGGGGCACCAGGCATAGGGACTATTAACCCAGGTCCCAGGGACCCAAACTCCCCTGAAAGAGCACAGGACCTGTGTGAAAAGGCAAGGGGTCTGGTGAACCAAACAGTTGGTCGCCACACTCTTTGTTACCAGATGATGGGCACCAGGCTCATCCACACCCCCTGTGCCCAGGTGAGGGTATGACTAATTGAGCAGGTCTGGTGAACTGAATGTTTAGTCTCCAGGCCCTTGGTTACTAGGTCATGTGCATCAGGCTCTTTCACGTTCTCTGTGCTCAGCAGAGTGTCTGATTAATTCAGACCTCAGGATGAGCACCAGAGCTAGGCCAAAGGGTCTCTAGTACCTGGCTTAACAGCCCCCTTACTTTCTTAGCCAGGCTGGTGGCCTCAGGGGAAGGAATAAATTGTGGGACAGATCTTTGTATTGACCCCGGATATATTTATACATAGCTATTAGCTTACCCCTCAGACGTCTCTTTTCCAAACTTAATAAACAAAGCTTTGACAATCTTTCGGGGTACTCTAGTAGCTTCATTTATTAATTTAGTGTCTCACCTTTGAACACGCTCACATTCTCATATGTCCTTCTTATGCACAGGTGCCCAGAACTGTACACAATATTTCATGCGGGGGCTGACCAGTGACTTACACGGTGGTAAAATTATACTTTGGTCATGGGCACCTATGCCCTTCTTGATGCACCCCGTGTGTTTGTTTACCTTGGCAGCTGCTGCCCGACATTGATTCCAGGGATTTGACTTTTTTAATGTTTTGTCAGTTCGTCTTTCCATATCCAGCTTTGCCACCCATATCTGTTGTTTACATTGTTTATTAATTTTTTTATAATTGTTTAATGCTTCCACAGTGCCTTCTTCCTTTAAGTGTTTAAATGCCTTATTTTTGTTATTTTTTGCCCTCTTAACCCCTTTGTTTAGCCACATATGTTTACTCTTCTTTCTACCCTTTTTATTCCTGTATATATCTATCACATTAGGCTCGATTCAGAGAGACACAAACAAACTTTCGGTTTGGTGCCGACGTCGTAAGATTTTCAAAATTTCCCGCTCTCGCATGAACGTTCGATCGATTCTATGCATGCTTCGTAAACCTTCCGTAGCGCGTCCGTGTGCTCGTATGCCAGAGTACGCAGACGAGGATGTCATTTTCCATCGAAAATGTTCAGATTTATTTTTCCCAACTACCAACGTAGCCTTTCGTTTTTGCCCTTTTCCCATCGTATCCTCACACGAATCCTATCATTTTCCCGCTACATCCTGCTTCATTTTTTCCTAAAGTATCTGTCCAGACGAAATTCTTACGATATTGCGCCTGCGCACTACAAACTTCTCTCATTAAAGTGTTCGCCTACATAATTTCACTTCCATCACTAAACTCACCCTAACCACTTAACGCTCTCCTGCCTTTTCCCTGGAGCTCCCTTAAAGCTCACCCTAACCACTTAGCGCTCTTCTGCCTTTTCCCTTGACCTCCCTTAAAACTTACCCAAATCACTTAGCGCCTTGGTTCTTCTTCCATTTTCACACCCTCAAACTTACCCAAATCACTTAGCGCCTTGTTTCTTCTTCCATTTTCACACCCTCAAACTTACCCAAATCACTTAGCGCCTTGGTTCTTCTTCCATTTTAGGTCCCTAAAACTTACCCCAATCACTTAGCGCCTTGGTTCTTCTTCCATTTTAGGTCCCTAAAACTTACCCAAATCACTTAGCGCCTTGGTTCTTCTTCCATTTTAGGTCCCTAAAACTTACCCCAATCACTTAGCGCCTTGTTTCTTCTTCCATTTTCACACCCTAAAACTTACCCAAATCACTTTGCGCCTTGGTTCTTCTTCCATTTTAGGTCCCTAAAACTTACCCCAATCACTTAGCGCCTTGGTTCTTCTTCCATTTTAGGTCCCTAAAACTTACCCCAATCACTTAGCGCCTTGTTTCTTCTTCCATTTTCACACCCTAAAACTTACCCAAATCACTTAGCGCCTTGGTTCTTCTTCCATTTTAGGTCCCTAAAACTTACCCCAATCACTTAGCGCCTTGGTTCTTCTTCCATTTTAGGTCCCTAAAACTTACCCCAATCACTTAGCGCCTTGGTTCTTCTTCCATTTTAGGTCCCTAAAACTTACCCCAATCACTTAGCGCCTTGTTTCTTCTTCCATTTTCACACCCTAAAACTTACCCAAATCACTTAGCGCCTTGGTTCTTCTTCCATTTTCACACCCTAAAACTTACCCCAATCACTTAGCGCCTTGGTTCTTCTTCCATTTTAGGTCCCTAAAACTTACCCCAATCACTTAGCGCCTTGTTTCTTCTTCCATTTGCACACCCTAAAACTTACCCAAATCACTTAGCGCCTTGGTTCTTCTTCCATTTTCACACCCTAAAACTTACCCCAATCACTTAGCGCCTTGGTTCTTCTTCCATTTTCACACCCTAAAACTTACCCCAATCACTTAGCGCCTTGTTTCTTCTTCCATTTTCACACCCTAAAACTTACCCAAATCACTTAGCGCCTTGGTTCTTCTTCCATTTTAGGTCCCTAAAACTTACCCCAATCACTTAGCGCCTTGTTTCTTCTTCCATTTGCACACCCTAAAACTTACCCAAATCACTTAGTGCCTTGGTTCTTCTTCCATTTTCACACCCTAAAACTTACCCCAATCACTTAGCGCCTTGGTTCTTCTTCCATTTTCACACCCTAAAACTTACCCAAATCACTTAGCGCCTTGGTTCTTCTTCCATTTTAGGTCCCTAAAACTTACCCCAATCACTTTGCGCCTTGGTTCTTCTTCCATTTTAGGTCCCTAAAACTTACCCCAATCACTTAGCGCCTTGGTTCTTCTTCCATTTTAGGTCCCTAAAACTTACCCCAATCACTTAGCGCCTTGTTTCTTCTTCCATTTTCACACCCTAAAACTTACCCCAATCACTTTGCGCCTTGGTTCTTCTTCCATTTTAGGTCCCTAAAACTTACCCCAATCACTTAGCGCCTTGGTTCTTCTTCCATTTTAGGTCCCTAAAACTTACCCCAATCACTTAGCGCCTTGTTTCTTCTTCCATTTTCACACCCTAAAACTTACCCAAATCACTTAGCGCCTTGGTTCTTCTTCCATTTTAGGTCCCTAAAACTTACCCCAATCACTTCACGGACATCACAATCTTGATTTTCAAATATGTCATTGTCCCCCTGTTTTTGTAAAATGTATGTGTGCAAATAAATGGGACAACATTTTTTTTGTTTTTTTGGTTTTTTAATGCTCAATTGGCATTTGTTAGACAACTATTTTTGGCCACTTTGGCACAAAAAAATGTTTAACTATATACACATTGCTTTTTGGTTCCTCAAAATATATACACTGTTTTTTAATTTAATTATTAAAACTATATACAATAAAATATTTGTTTAAAACCATAAAACTATATACAATTAAAAGTTTGGGGTCAAAAATAAAATTATGTACAAAGACAACTATGTACAAATGTACAAATCAACAGGGCCAGGAACCAGGACACTAGTCTTCCTCTTCTGTTGTCCCCAACGTGTCCCGCATCGCCTGCAGATCGGCCACCAACTCAAGGACCCTCCGATTGATATCAGCAAGTCGCTGTCTTGTGGTCCCTGGCCATAAATCAGAAATTCAAATTATTCGGAGAACAATACATGTTTATCACCTGTGTATTTAATGTATTTAAAGAAACAAATTAAGTATAATGCACATATGATTAATCACAGGAATTAAGGTTAGGAAGTGGCCACAGGACAGTTGGGCAACTAATTAAGCTAATTCAGTGGCCACAGGACAGTTGGGCAACTAATTAAGCTAATTCAGTGGCCACAGGACAGTTGGGCAACTAATTAAGCTAATTCAGTGGCCACAAGACAGTTGGGCAACTAATTAAGCTAATTCAGTGGCCACAGGACAGTTGGGCAACTAATTAAGCTAATTCAGTGGCCACAGGACAGTTGGGCAACTAATTAAGCTAATTCAGTGGCCACAGGACAGTTGGGCAACTAATTAAGCTAATTCAGTGGCCACAGGTCCCTCTTATATTGGCATTGACTAGGGCATTATGTGTTTTTGTGTTCATGGGAATTTAGACCGAAATCTCTAGAATGACATGACTACTTACTTGGTTGGTGGCCGAGAGATGGCTCGTTGGGGACAACACACTGAGGTCCTGGTTCCTGGCTCTGCTGTGAAGAAGTGCCTGTAGAAACATGGGCCAAATGGTTAGTTTGGATGTGTGATTCCGCAGTCCTCCAATGTTTTGAGCTAAGTCTGGGTCACATCACTCACCTTCTCCAGGGTCTTGTGGGCTCCTATCTGCTGCCTCCTGACCCACTACTTCACCCGCAACCGAAACATCTACAAATACAGAATAAAGGATTCAGTTTGGTGATATCAGGAGCTAGCAATTCTCTTTTTTGGTGTAGACATGAAGAGTGACATACCAGAGGATCCCGCATGCGAGGCAGGGTACGACTCCCTGCCCACGCTGTGCCGCCCCTCCTCTGTGGTAAGGTCCAGGGGCTGGTCTGAGGAGGCCACAGAGGAGGGGTCGGCCCGTCGCCCTGGAGATCCACCACCTTCACTCCCAGCTGCAGAATCATGCAGCACTGGTCGGCCTCTGCGCCTCCGGGTGCGGCGAATTCGGTAATCCATTTCCAACACTAGAAAAGAAAAGGCATTCTAAGTAAAGTCCTACCTTCTGTCTTAGTTACATATTGCATGCAATCGCAATCTACTTACTTGGAAAATGGATTCCGAAGAACCTCCGCACCCGGGGCATGTGCAGCCGTTTGAGGTCCGACCAATGCTGCATGATCTGCGTGTGGGTGAAGGTGGTGTTGGTCTGCTGTTGGATGGTCGAGATTATCTCCAGGGCGACGTTGCGTTTTTCAAATGTGTTGGGCAGGTAGTCGTACCTGCGCTCCAGCATGGTCTACAAATCATAAAGAAAACATCGACTTTACTTCTAAATACCTATCAATATGTGTCAGCAAAACATTTTTTTGTGTAATTACATTAACACACACACATTTCTAGTGTTCAGTAATTTCACAATATGGCCTAAATGTTGTTTGGCACGTGTGTTGCGTGCCTTTGGTTGTGCATGTAGTTTATCACATTTTTAACCAAAGCCATTTATTCCTGCGCTTCCTTCACATATAGAGCAGCATTTCCTAATCTAACAAAAGTCCATCAAATACACTTACGAACATGATGATCTCTTCTTGTTGGCGGGTGAAGATAGTGGGTGCCATCTTGCTTCTTTTTCTCGGCAGCAGATAAGTAACGCCCCAGCGCGTTCCGCACGGCCGTGCGAACGTACGCAATGCCTCAGCGGGTTCCGCACGGCCGTGCGAACGTACGTCACACGCTGGCTTGCTTACTTAAAGGTCCCTGCACACACAGCTGATTATTTTCTAAAATCAAAATGGCACCCAAAAAACCTCCTGGCAAAACTGGAAAGGAGCAAACGGGGAAGAAGGCAGCCAAACGGCAGGAGCCTTCCGAAGGGCCCAAAACCAGGTCGCAGCAGCCAAAAGCAAAATTACGGCCTAGTACCAAAACGCCGGCCAAGCCAACTACCAGCTATGGGCAAAAAAAGGAGCAGCCAGGCAAACCAAAGACCCAGGCCACAAAGGCTAGTATGGCTACTGGGCCAAAAACGGGTAAGAGGGTCCGAAGACCCACCCCACCCTGCCCCACTACAACACCCACAATAGTCCGCAGTAGGTCCCGCAGCCCCCCTCGAGGCCGAACCAGGTCCCGCAGCCCCCCTAGACGCCGCAGCAGGCCACGCAGCCCCCCTCGAGGCCGAACCAGGTCCCGCAGCCCCCCTAGACGCCGCAGCAGGCCACGCAGCCCCCCTCGAGGCCGAACCAGGTCCCGCAGCCCCCCTAGACGCCACAGCAGGCCACGCAGCCCACAAAGAGGCCGAACCAGGTCCCGCAGCCCCCCTAGATGCCGCAGCAGGCCACGCAGCCCACAAAGAGGCCGAACCAGGTCCCACAGCCCCCCTCGAGGCCGAACCAGGTCCCGCAGCCCCCCTAGACGCCGCAGCAGGCCACGCAGCCCACAAAGAGGCCGAACCAGGTCCCGCAGCCCCCCTCGAGGCCGAACCAGGTCCCGCAGCCCCCCTAGACGACGCAGCAGGCCATGCAGCCCACAAAGAGGCCGAACCAGGTCCCGCAGCCCACCAAGAGTGTGCCAAAAAAAAAAACAGAAGAGGGCCGGCCCTGCAAGATCGCCCTCACCCTTGGTCCGCCCTACTACCTCCAAGGGCAGCACTACTTCAGGCTCAGAACGAAGCTCTCCTGCTCGCCCACATTTGGCACCGGCACAGGTGGAAAGGCAAGGTTACTATGCCACATCAACACCTGGGACTTCTGTGGCCAGCCAGGCCAGAACACCCAGTCCCTTGCCCAGTCCTGGCCAATCCCCAGGCAGCCACCATTCCCTGCATTATACCCCACAAACCCAGCCAAGGATGTCACCCCATTTGGATGACACCATGGAGGACCCACAACCCAAAACAACAGGGCGCACATTGCGAAGAGGGCAGTTGAGTGGGCGTTTTGGTGAGGCCCAAATTATGGCCTTGGCTAGTGGCCTGACCTTAGTTTATGATGAGCTATATGGGCTCAGATCAAAAAACACCACCAAACAGCGCAGAGCCAACATCTTGGCAGACCTAACCAGACAAGTGAATGCAGCGGGGGAAGAGTTAAAGGATGTTGTACAGATTCAGCGCAAGATATCGGACCTCAAATATGCTGCACGGAAGAAAGAAAATCAAAGGCGGATTGACAGGTAAAAATGTTAGCTTTAGGATTAGACTGGATGTTGTATTGGCCACCTGGTTCTAAATTAGCCTAACTCTGTTTGGCAGCATGAAAACTGGAGGAGGTTTTCCCTCCAAACTCAAGTTGACCCCGGCTGAGGAGATGATTTATGGATTGATGCATCCAGTCGCCGTCGAAGGCCACGCGGCCCTAAGGGACACAGATTCCCCGACCCGTCCTGCAGGTGAGTAAGATTTATGTGACCTTTACAATTAGTGAGCATGCACAATTAGCCAGTAACACATCTGGGAAGCCAGGCACCTAGGCTGTGGCTTGTAGGTGATTTCTGTGTTGGGCCAGGGTGTGGCATGTGTGTGGCCACTTAACTTTTGATTTTTGGTCCACATACAAGACGTGAATGTACATTGAACCCGAGTGTAAAAGTTTGTTGGTTCCCATTAAACCGGACCTTCACCCTGATTTAATGAAAAGCCCAAACTCTTAAAAAACAATTCCTCAGCATCTAAAATTAATATATTTTACATGTTTAGTCACTAATTTATTATACTTTCCACCACTGGGCTGCAACTCTGTTCGGGAATTTAGGATACGGGCGCCGCCATCTTGACTCAGAAGCATCACACTTACTGAGGAGAGGAGAGTGGGATAAGGTACAGGGGGGCGGGTTATAGCTGTGCTTTGCTCAGACAGAGCAGAGCTGGGGTCAGGGAAAGGTCAGCAGTCCAAGAATGCAGAGCAGCACAGTCAGGAGGCACTTACTGTTTGCAGGCTGCCTGATAAGATGGCGGATTCCATAAGCCGCCATCTTTGATGTTTAAAGGCTCATAACATGCAGTAGATGCAGGTTGGAAGATTTGTAATGTGGTCAATCTGTATGTACAGGGTGTGGGAAACATAGAAGCTAGACTCTTAATCAGAGTGAAGGTCCGCTTTAATGGCCTATAAGGGATGTGGTCAGCCACAGAACAAGCTGAACTTGAATGTTTGGCTTAGTTGAGTAGAACAATGTGGAAGTAGTTGTAGGCCAAAAATTTTTAAACATAATGGCATGGAAATTGAAGCTTATTTGGCCCCGTTGTTGAAGTGCCCATGACAGCTTTGACCCGTTAACTAATTCGGCATATGTCTTTTGACCCGTCAACAATGCATAGGTGTGTGTTTACATAGTGTCTTTGCTTCTCATGCAGGCCACCATCATCGCTCAGCTACTGTGGAATCCACTGCCAGTGTGGACATGCCGTCAACTTCCGTGCAGCCTAGGAGGGAGGAACCGATATATTCTGTAAGTTTATTGAGCAAATGTCGTTTAGCCATGTTACTTTGCATGTTACTACTAACAGATTGACATATGTAGTGGGCAAGCTAACATCTAATTTGTCTCTGTCCATACAGACCCACACACTCATGGATGAAATCCAGGAGCTGGAGGAGGATGGATCCTTTATGTGCCCTTCTGAAGATCTACCCCTGGCCCAGAATCTGCAACTGGTCCAAAATGTTTTACCACCAACTCAGCAGCAGCAGAGGGAATCTGGCAGCATGGTGGCTGCACATGATGGCCAGCATGCACAGACTGACAGTCAAGTCCCCAGTGTTGTCTCTGCTGTTGAGGATAGTGAAAGCATGCCTGTGTCTGTTGAGGGGCCCAGACCAACAGCCTCGGCACGACCCCGAACCAGGGGATTGGGGAGGCGGAATCCGCTACGGCGCAACCAGGGGAGGGGCATGGCAATGTTGGACGCATGGCACCACGAGAGGGTGACCTTCCAGCACCAAAACCAACTAAACCGAGAGGCACTGCATGGCCGGATCGAGACCCTAAATACGACATTACAGGCTGTGCAGAACGAATTGCGGACCCTCAACAGCCACATGGAGACTGCCAACAATGACAACCGTGCCTACAGGGGTGAAATGGTAAATATCATGCGCAACATTTTGGACCAGTTGCAGATTCAGAATGCCACACAGGCCCACGTTCGGGCCAATCAGCAAGGGCCACCACCTGGGTACTATGGCCATCACCCATATTAATGTCTCCACAACATGAATCTGTACAACATCTTTGCTCTTAATCCCCCCTGTATTGACTTGTCTGGTGAGGCAAACCAAGATACCCTTGGTGTATGCCTTGGGTTGTGTGTTTTTGATTTGCGCCCATAGAGCTCCTTAGAGTGGTGAGGTAGGCCACTAGCCAAGGCCATATCTGAATCCTCACTGAACGTGCCACTCAAGCTTCTACACCTGTACCAGGTTTACACCTGTGGCAGGGGCAAATGTGGCCAACCAGGATTGTTTGTTGATTTCATTATTGCCATGGTTGATCTAACCATTAATCCTTTGTGGTTACCAAAATTTTGTTTGCTAATTGGAGTGAGCAGCAACTCCAAGTTTGAGCTCTTATTTTTATAAAATAAACAGTTAAAGACACCTGTGGCTCATAAATTTTATTGTCTCTTTTTTGGGTGTCACAGAGAAATATATACTTGGACATTCACACAGTTCACACATCCAAAAAAGAGAGTTGGAAAGCATTAGGCCTGTGGTGAGTAATTACTTCATTACTTATTTGAACACCACAAACATAACGAAACATACACAAAGGGAAAGAAAACTAAATCAACAACACAATGTTAAACAAAGGCCAATACAGGTTACATTAAGCAAAATGGGTCGCGATCAAATTAGTCCGCACACTTTGGCCAGACACACTACTGTGTGTGTCCAGAAATGAGTCCTCCTGGTCTTCGCTGGGTGGAGAGGGAGCAAATTCTACATACCGGGGGACCCGTTGTGAAATTGCAAAATTGTGCAGAACAGCACAGGCCATTATTATGTCTATGACCTTTTTCGGATAATATTGCAGGGCGCCCCCGGTATGATCCAAACAACGAAACCTAGTCTTCAAAAGACCAAAGGCCCTCTCTACCACAGCCCTGGTCTTGCGGTGCGCACAGTTGTAGGCATCCTGGGAGGCATCCTGGGGCCGGAGTACTGGCGTCAAGAGCCACGGCAGCAGCGGGTATCCTGAATCACCTTATACATAAGATTAGGAAAACAAACATGTAAGACCATCAAGGCACCAGCAACATCAATAGGAGGCTATTTGTCAATTGTGTGATCAACATGAGGCAACATTTGCCACTGTCCCAGTCCCAAACTAAACATCTGTCCTAGAGGTTTACAAAAGGACAACATACAAAGAGTGAGGATGAGGGACAATCATACATATGGATCCCAGCTCTGGGTTTCAAAGTGTGCTTAGGATGTAGGTTTTGCTGACCCCTTATATGCTTTGTGTGAGACCAAAAGAGCAGAAACACGCCACATGCACTTTATCCCGCTCTACTCTCGTGTGGAAGTGCAAACCAGCTTAGCAAAGATGGGTCCTAAACTATGCTCAAGTTAAGTGCACGATTCCACACGAGGGTGGTGTAAGAGGGATTATTAAATTAGACAAACAGATAATTTAGAATGTGGCTAATGCAGGCTAATGCAGGCCAAACTTGGCGAAACGCTTGGTTGGTTAATAACTAACATTCAAGTGTGGTTTCACATGGCCAGAAGTTTGTTTAAGGTGTAAGTTTGGCAGACATTACTGCCAAATGCTAATTAAAAACAAACATCCCCAACTACATTATGGTTTATGTTCACTTACCAAGGAGCCATGCACCGGAAAATTCCCCAGACTCAAACCGTCGGTACAATCCTGATCGTCTAAGGATGTACGCATCATGGGCTGAGCCTGGGTAGCCGGCGAGGACGCTAAGGAACCGCATGTCCGGCCCCACCACTGCCTGCACATTAAAGGAGTGGCCCATTTTGCGGTTCCTGGAAAAAAAGGAAGACAAGAAAACATTAGGAAGGCATTTTGAAAAATGAACACACACATTTCGATAAGGAGGGACCATTACAAGGTGGGACCATTACAAGGAGGGACCCTAACAAGGAGGGACCATTACAAGGTGGGTCCCTTACAAGGAGGGACCATTACAAGGTGGGTCCCTTACAAGGAGGGACCATAACAAGGAGGGACCATTACAAGGTGGGTCCCTTACAAGGAGGGACCATTACAAGGTGGGACCATTACAAGGAGGGACCCTAACAAGGAGGGACCATTACAAGGAGGGACCATTACAAGGAGGGACCATAACAAGGAGGGACCATTACAAGGTGGGTCCATTACAAGGAGGGACCCTAACAAGGAGGGACCATTACAAGGTGGGACCATTACAAGGAGGGACCCTAACAAGGAGGGACCATTACAAGGAGGGACCATTACAAGGAGGGTTAACCTAAAATGAAACCAAAAAAAAAAAACATTACTTACCTGTATATGTACTTGTCGGCAGCCGGAGGCACCAGGGCGACGTGGGTACAGTCAATGGCACCAATGACGTTGGGCATGTCGGCGATATTATAAAAACCAAGCTTAATGGCGTTTCTGGCTACCATATCATCTGGGAAAAAAATATATTTGGGTTAGGGTAGCCATGCCTTCCAAAAAATGTGATAGTGCGCGGCTCAGCGTAGGCTGTGAGATCCCCACGGAGAGGGCACCCAGCCTCTGGAACGAGCCGTTCGCCAAAAATTGCAGGCAGCCAAGCATCTTGGTCATACCTGAAATTGCATGCCCCTTCCTTGTGGTGCGGGCTAACCATGGCCGCAGCTCACTATACAATTTATGGAGGGAAGCGCGATTAAGCCTGGTCAGCTCGAACAGCTCAACGTCATGCATGCCATTGATGTTCATGCGTCGCCGCCGGTGCAATCTGGGCTCTGACCTCAAGATCCCATCAATGCCAAACAGAAGAAGAGCTTGATGCTCTTCAAAGTCACTCTCCATCACGCTTGGCTGCCTAGTCCCGAGGTCAAAAAGGTGCCGTAAGACGCTCGACAAGGAAATGACTATATGGGCGTCGGAATACTTGCCAATCAGCTCTCTGAATTAATCGCCAGCCCATTCCAATGACGTAAATGATTTGACCGATCGAAACATTTTCGATTTCGAAGGAAAAAAGTCCCGAAGTTGCGTAAAAACACAAAATTAATTTCGATGGACGAACGAACATATACGTCTATGTTCGAACGTTCGTGCGAGTCGAAAATGCCCAAAAAAAAAGGAAAAAATGACAAACACCCAACAAAACTTTCGATTGCAAATACGAACATAATGACATTTGGGATTTTGAATCGAGCCTATTGAGTATTAAAGTGGACCAACACCCTGACCTTTTTTTTTTTTCCCTTCAAGTAATAATCCATGCCATGCCCCAGGACCCGTTAACCATAATGATAAAAAAAAAACTTACCTTCGATGATCATGCGCGGTGTTGCGTCTTTTTCTGTTTCGCGCCGCCATCTTTGATTTTCATCTAAGAGGAAGAGATCATTTGACCTCTTCCTCTTGTAAATCTCACGCATGCGCAGTAGCGGCGCTTCACTTTACCGGCTTCTGCGCATGCGCGCTTTTTTTTTATCTTTACAGGAGTGCGCGAGCAGGGGAAAGGCTGAAAGGCGGAGGGAGTGACTGCAAGACAGAGGCCACGCCCACCATGATGACATCACTCCTGAAGAAACTGAAATCACGCGATCCATGGAGACTGGTATGCACGTCTAAACAGTGCAGATGCCATTCAAAGGACCACGGACAAGCGCTGGAGGGTGGGACTTCCGGCGAAGGTGATTCTAGAAAGCAGACGCTGCGAGGGACAGAGGGCTGCCAGGATCATCAAAACGTAAGTGTCTTTTTATGTTTGTTTTTTTAAAGCAAAGTTGTTTTTGTGGGTGTTGGTCCACTTTAAGAATTTCTTTAAAATAATCCTATTTGGTGTCTGTGCTTTTTGAGGACATTTTTCCAGTCAATGAGGTTTATGGGTTGAAACATTCAGCAAAGACAATTTCCTTTTCCCTTTATGTTAAGTCAACTTAGTATTTACCCACTTTCATACACATTAATACTCAGGTGCATTTTCCCAGGATGTTAATGCACTTCAAGCACCTAAATTTATTTAACATGATAACTACAAACAATTCTTGAAAAATTTATTTTTTATTTTACATACTTAATTCACCTTTCATTAAAAATCAATGAAAGTTTATGCCAAAGAATCAATCGTTTTAAATATAGTGTAAATTTGAGATATAGGATCAGAACTAAATTATGAGGAGGGTGTAAGGGGCACACGCCCCGAGCCCTCTACCAATTTCCCTGCAAAGGTGGTCTCCACCAACCTTTGGGTTAAGGCCTGGTCCAGGAGGCTTTTCAGTTTTTGGCCTAATGGTCTGCGGGGCTGTTAGTCGGTGGCAGCTCGCTGTGCATTAGCCACCAAGCACAGCCGCTGGCAGCTCAATGCATGGCAACTGTTTCCTGCTGGACCAGCTGTGCAACTACACCCTCCTTCTCTCAGAATGTCAAAGCAGGAGTACACGAGCAACACGCACCCGTACAAGGGTGGCACTAGGAATTCGATATACGATTATTCCAGTAAGTAGGTGGGTGCCAGACAACCAACGATCAGCTACTTGACTGGACAATTATTTTAAAGGAAAAAATACTGTATCTGGGACCTCCACATGATTTTGTACCTGGGGCCTCCACCACACTTAAAGCGGACCTTCACTCTGAATAAGAGTCTATCTTATATGTTTCCCACACCCTGTACATACAGATTGCTCACATTAAAAATCATCCTACCTGCATCTACTGCATGTTATGAGCCTTTAAACATCCAAGATGGCGGCTTATGGAAGCCGCCATCTTATCAGGCAGCCTGCAAACAGGAAGTGCCTCCTGACTGTGCTGCTCTGCATTCTGGGACTGCTGACCTTTACCTGACCCCAGCTCTGCTCTGTCTGAGCAAAGCACAGCTATAACCCGCCCCCCTGTACCTTATCCCACTCTCCTCTCCTCAGTAAGTGTGATGCTTCTGAGTCAAGATGGCGGCGCCCGTATCCTAAATTCCTGAACAGAGTTGCAGCCCAGTGGGGGAAAGAATAATAAGTAAGTGACTAAAAACGTAAAATATATTAATTTTAGATGCTGGGGAACCGTTTTTTAAGAGTTTGGGCTTTTCATTAAATCACGCTGAAGGTCCGGTTTAAGTAAGCCCTGTATATGATAAATTGATATTTTTTTACTTTGGATATGTTTATTAGTGATTTATTGTTTGTGTCCTTGGAAACTGTTCAATACTTTTTTTTGTTTTTTTATTTTATGTTTGTGTTGAGTTTTTTTAACGCCTTGGTTTTATAAAAGTTTAAAAATTGCAATTGTACTTACAGGTGACAGCTGGGTACACAGGTACAGTCTAGCTGGCTAACAATATATTATTTCAGATTGTTTTATAGATATATTTCAGATTGTTTTATAGACATTTCTTGAAATAAAGCAAACATCATCAGCCTCTTCTTCTTCATACCACTTTTTGGCCTGGAGTGTGTATTATAAGCTGAATACTGTCATGTATGATGCACCACATATCCCACTATTATTGAGTCTTCAAGACATAACAATACAAATGTGTTATTTTTTTACATACAAGTTTGCTTTGCAACTTAATATTATTATATTTAGAACTAAAGCAGATACACTTCTGGCTTGTGCTCTTTCACTTGCACAGTTGATAAGCAGTGAGTGCATATTTCAATTGGCATTAGTTATCTTAAAAATATTGCCAGTGACAAGGGTGCATAAGGTCAGATTTAGCATTAGGTATAGCAGGCTTGTGCCAAAGGCAAAGTCAAAGTGCAATTTATGCCCGGGTGTGTTTTGTATAAATGTTTCATATCATTTCAATTATAATAATTCAGTTTTCCGAATATATACATCTTAATACCTAAGTATCCCTTGATTCCAGTAGACATTAGAGATGAGCGAACTTTTGAAAAATTCGATTTGACTGATTCGCCGAATTTTCCGACAAAATTTGTTTTGGTCCAAATTTATTCGCGACGAATCACTATAAAAAATGCTATTTCTGAGCTTCCTAAAGCCTTAATAGGGTTGTAAACCATTCTGCCTTGCTGTAACACGCATAGGATGCATGCTGGGTTAGTGAAATAATACTGTAAACAATTATGACATGCAGATCAGAGGCATCGCTATTAGAATCGCAGAGCGGCACAATTGCAGAGAGTTGAGGTGGCATCACTATGAGGGGCCCCTATATTGCCTGAAAAACACACACTGGAGCTGGCAGCAGCAGGGGCCCAAATATTGGCTGAAAGACATCCTGGAGTTGGCAGCAGGAGCAGCAGGAGCTCAAAATTGGCTGAATGACACCCTGGAGTTGCAAGCAGCAGCAGGAGCCCAAACATAGCTTGAACGAGACACTGGAGTTGGCAGCAGGAGCCCAAAAATTGGCTGAATGAAAGCCTGGAGTTGCAAGCAGCAGCAGCAGCCCAAACATAGTTTGAAAGAGACACTGGAGTTGGCAGCAGGAGCCCCAATATTGGCTGAATCACACCCTGGAGTTGCAAGCAGCAGCAGCAGCCCAAACATAGCTTGAGAGAGACACTGGAGTTGGCAGCAGGAGCCCAAAGATTGGCTGAATGACACCCTGGAGTTGCAAGTAGCAGCAGCAGGAGCCCAAACATAGCTTGAAAGAGACACTGGAGTTAGCAGCAGGAGCCCAACAATTGGCTGAATGACACCCTGGAGTTGCAAGCAGCAGCAGCAGGAGCCCAAACATAGCTTGAAAGAGACACTGGAGTTGGCAGCAGGAGCCCAAAAATTGTCTGAATGACACCCTGGAGTTGCAAGCAGCAGCAGCAGCCCAGACATAGCTTGAAAGACACACTGTAGTTGGCAGCAGGAGCCCAAAAATTGGCTGAATGACACCCTGGAGTTGCAAGCAGCAGCAGCAGCCCAGACATAGCTTGAGAGAGACACTGGAGTTGGCAGCAGGAGCCCAAAAATTGTCTGAATGACACCCTGGAGTTGCAAGCAGCAGCAGCAGCCCAGACATAGCTTGAAAGACACACTGAAGTTGGCAGCAGGAGCCCAAAAATTGGCTGAATGACACCCTGGAGTTGCAAGCAGCAGCAGCAAGAGCCCTAACATTGCTTGAAAGAGACACTGGAGTTGGCAGCAGGAGCTCAAAAATTGTCTGAAGGACACCCTGGAGTTGCAAGCAGCAGCAGGAGCCCAAACATAGCTTGAAAGAGACACTGGAGTTGGCAGCAGGAGCCCAAAAATTGGCTGAATGACACCCTGGAGTTGCAAGCAGCAGCAGCAGCCTGAACATAGCTTGAAAGACACACTGTAGTTGGCAGCAGGAGCCCAAAAATTGGCTGAATGACACCCTGGAGTTGCAAGCAGCAGCAGCAAGAGCCCTAACATTGCTTGAAAGAGACACTGGAGTTGGCAGCAGGAGCCCAAAAATTGGCTGAATGACACCCTGGAGTGGCAAGCAGCAGCAGCAGGAGCCCAAACATAGCTTGAAAGAGACACTAGAGTTAGCAGCAGGAGCCCAAAAATTGGCTGAATGACACCCTGGAGTTGCAAGCAGCAGCAGCCCAAACATAGCTTGAAAGACACACTGGAGTTGACAGCTGGAGCCCAAAAATTGTCTGAATGACACCCTGGATATGCAGCAGCAGCAGCAGCCCAAACATAGCTTGAAAGAGACACTGGAGTTGGCAGCAGGAGCCCAAAAATTGTGTGAATGACACCCTGGAGTTGCAAGCAGCAGCAGCCCAAACATAGCTTGAAAGAAACACTGGAGTTGGCAGCAGGAGACCAAAAATTGTCTGAATGACACCGTGGATGGGCAGCAGCAGCAGCCCAAACATAGCTTGAAAGAGACACTGGAGTTGGCAGCAGGAGCCCAAAAATTGTCTGAATGACACCCTGGAGTTGCAAGCAGCAGCAGCCCAAAACCTAGTTTTAAAGACACACTGGAGTTGGCAGCAGGAGGCCAAAAATTGGCTGAATGACACCCTGGAGTCGCAAGCAGCAGCAGCCCAAACATAGTTTGAAAGAGAAACTGGAGTTGACAGCAGGAGCCCAAAAATTGGCTGAATGACACCCTGGAGTTGAAAGCAGCAGCAGCAGGAACCCAAACATAGCTTGAAAAAGACACTGGAGTTGGCAGCAGGAGCCCAAAAAATGGCTGAATGACACCCTGGAGTTGCAAGCATCAGCAGCAGGAGCCCAATCATAGCTTGAAAGAGACACTGGAGTTGGCAGCAGGAGCCCAAAAATTGGCCTAAAGATCGGCTGAATGACACCCTGGAGTCGCAAGCAGCAGCAGCAGGAGCCCAAACATAGCTTGAAAGAGATACTGGAGTTGGCAGCAGGAGCCCAAAAATTGTGTGAATGACACCCTGGAGTTGCAAGCAGCAGCAGCCCAAACATAGCTTGAAAGACACACTGGAGTTGGCAGCAGGAGACCAAAAATTGGCTGAATGACACCCTGGAGATGCAAGCAGCAGCATCAGCCCAAACATAGCTTGAAAGAGACACTGGAGTTTGGCAGCAGGAGCCCAAAAATTGGCCTAAAGACACATTGCACTTGGCAGCAGCAGGAGGCCAAACATAGCTTGAAAGAGACACTGGAGTTGGCAGCAGGAGCCCAAAAATTGTCTGAATGACACCCTGGAGTTGCAAGCAGCAGCAGCCCAAACCTAGCTTGAAAGACACACTGGAGTTGGCAGCAGGAGCCCAAAAATTGGCTGAATGACACCCTGGCGTCGCAAGCAGCAGCAGCAGGAGCCCAGACATAGCTTGAAAGAGATACTGGAGTTGGCAGCAGGAGCCCAAAAAATTGGCTGAATGACACCCTGGAGTTGCAAGCAGCAGCAGCAGCAGCCCAAACATGGCTTGAAAGAGATACTGGAGTTGGCAGCAGGAGCCCAAAAATTGGCTGAATGACACCCTGGAGTTGCAAGCAGCAGCATCAGCCCAAACATAGCTTGAAAGAGACACTGGAGTTGGCAGCAGGAGCCCAAAAATTGGCTGAATGACACCCTGGAGTTGGAAGCAGCAGCAGCAGCAGGAGCCCAAACATAGCTTGAAAGAGACACTGGAGTTGGCAGCAGGAGCCCAAAAATTGGCTGAATGACACCCTAGAGTTGCAAGCAGCAGGAGCCCAAACATAGCTTGAAAGAGACACTGGAGTTGGCAGCAGGAGCCCAAAAATAGGCTGAATGACACCCTGGAGTCGCAAGCAGCAGCAGCAGGAGCCCAATTATAGCTTGAAAGAGACACTGGAGTTGACAGCAGGAGCCCAACAAATTGTCTGAATGACACACTGGAGTTGCAAGCAGCAGCAGCAGCAGCAGCAGGAGCCCAAACATAGCTTGAAAGAGATACTGGAGTTGGCAGCAGGAGCCCAAAAAATGGCTGAATGACACCCTGGAGTTGCAAGCAGCAGCAGCAGCCCAAACATCGCTTGAAAGAGACACTGGAGTTGGCAGCAGGAGCCCAAAAATTGGCTGAATGACACCCTGGAGTTGCAAGCAGCAGCAGCAGCAGGAGCCCAATCATAGCTTGAAAGAGACACTGGAGTTGGCAGCAGGAGCCCAAAAATTGGCTGAACGACACCCTAGAGTTGCAAGCAGCAGCAGCAGGAGCCCAAACATAGCTTGAAAGAGACACTGGAGTTGGCAGCAGGAGCCCAAAAATAGGCTGAATGACACCCTGGAGTCGCAAGCAGCAGCAGCAGGAGCCCAATCATAGCTTGAAAGAGACACTGGAGTTGGCAGCAGGAGCCCAAAAATTGCCCTAAAGACACAGTGCAGTTGGCAACAGCAGCAGCAGGAGGCCAAACATAGCTTGGAAGATACACTGTAGTTGGCAGCAGGAGCCCAAAAATTGGCTGAATGACACCCTGGAGTTGCAAGCAGCAGCAGCAGGAGCCCAAACATAGCTTGAAAGAGACACTGGAGTCTGCAGCAGGAGCCCAAATATTGGCTGAATGACACCCTGGAGTTGCAAGCAGCAGCAGCAGCAGCCCAAACATAGCTTGAAAGAGACACTGGAGTTGGCAGCAGGAGCCCAAAAATTGGCCTAAAGACACACTGCAGTTGGCAGCAGCAGGAGGCCAAACATAGCTTGAAAGAGACACTATAGTTGGCAGCAGGAGCCCAAAAATTGGCTGAATGAGACCTTGGAGTTGCAAGCAGCAGCAGCAGGAGCCCAAACATAGCTTGAAAGAGACACTGGAGTTGGCAGCAGGAGCCCAAAAATTGGCCTAAAGACACACTGCAGTTGGCAGCACCAGAAGCAGGAGGCCAAACATAGCTTGAAAGAGATTCTGGAGTTGGCAGCAGGAGCCCAATAATTGGCTGAATGACACCCTGGAGCTGCAAGCAGCAGCAGCAGGAGCACAAACATAGCTTGAAAGAGACACTGGAGTTGGCAGCAGGAACCCAAACCTCGGCCTAAAGACACACTGCAGTTGGCAGCAGCAGCAGCAGGAGGCCAAAATTTGGCTGAAAGGCACACCCTGAAGTTGGCATCAGCAGGAGCCCAAAAATTGGCCTAAAGACATAAATATGTTTTGCACCATTTGGAAAGTGTAAAACGTGGCACCATGCTGAATCTAGTCGCATGCATCAGCCATTGGTGGGTGGAAATCCTGGCTGATCCATCCCTGATTCATTTTTTACAAAGGTGAGTCCCTCCACATTTTTAGTTGACAGACGAGTTCTCCGCTCAGATGGCACGCTACTTGCCGGGCAAGACAGCTTTTCCAGGGCAAACTCAGCTAGCTGCGGCCACAAGTCAAGTTTGGCTGTCCAGAAGTCCAGCGGATCCTCAAGGTGTGTTGGCATGGTCATGTCAAGGTATGACATGACCTGCTGGTTCATGTCCTGCTCCAGGTCTTCCTGCTGCTCATGAGTAGATACACTATGCAGGTGTAGAAAGCTACTCATTAGCGACTGAAGACTGAGGCAGCTGCTGATGGAGCTGCTGCTGCTGCTCCTGCCAACCCCCCCAGCAGTCATGGCAGTGGAAGGTGAGCGCAGAGGTCCCCCCGAGTCAGACCTGCCAGAGTATGGACCATGGCGCAGATAGGCATCGGCCAATTGACTATGTAGAATGTCTTTGTAGTAGGTCAGTTTGTCCTCTATCTCGGCGGGTTTAAAAAATGCCCCCATTCTGTGCCGGAAGCGAGGGTCCAATAAGGTGGAGAGCCAGAAGTCATCCCGCTTACAAATGGAAACAATTCTGGGGTCACTACGCAAGTACGTGAGCATGCTTCCTGCCATTTGCGCAAGTGACTCGGAGGGACTACCTGTCTCCATCTCCACTGCATACTGCCACGGTGTGTTTGGGTCCTCTGTCTCGCCTTCCTCACAACCCTCTAGCTCCTCTGGCTGCTCCTGCTCCTCCTCTCCTGTCCGCTTACTAGATAAACCAGCCATTTCACCAAGGCAAAACTGTGCACTGTGCCACTCCTCCTCTTCTTCCTCCTCCTCCTCCAGTTCAGCTCCAACGGGGTTCATGTGGCTGTAAGATGTAGACACCATGTCTCCAGTGCCCTGACCAGCCATGATTTCTAACATGTGCTGTAGTACATGAAGCAGTGGAATCACGTAGTTCATCCCGTAATCTTGGCGACTCACAAATAAAGTGGCTTCCTCAAAGGACCTAAGCAAACGGCAGGTGTCACGTATGAGCTGCCACTGGTTGACATTGAAGTTACACAGGGGAGTCCACCTATCCGCTTGGATCATCAAGAAATCTGTGATGGCTTTTCTCTGTTCGTATAGTCTGTCCAACATATGCAGGGTGGAATTCCAACGGGTGGAAACATCGCAAATCAGACTATGTTGGGGGCTACCTTTCTGATGCTGTAGCTCAAGAAAGGTGTGCTTGGCGGTGTATGAGTGGCTGAAGTGCATGCAAAGTTTCCTTGAAGTTGTTAGGATGTCTTGCAGATGGGGGGGGGAAGACTTCAGGAACCGCTTTACAACCAGATTGAAGATGTGAGCCATGCAGGGCGCATGGGTCAGCCTTCCTTGTTGCAGCGCAGACAAAATGTTCTTCCCATTGTCGGTAACCATGGTTCCCATTTTCAGTTTTCTTGGAGTAAGCCATGTTTGGATTTCTTGATGAATAAATTTAAGCAGTTCCTCCCCTGTGTGACTCCGTTCACCAAGACAAACCATGTGAAGCACAGCGTGACACATCCGTGCCCTGCACACATGGTAGGCTGGAGGGGCACTGAGACTTGGGCCTACAGTGGAGTGTGAGGAGATGGCGGAGGATGAGGAGGCCGAGTCGTACGGTGTCACAGGCACAACGGCCTGGGAGCGCAGAGGCTGAAGCGGCGTGACCTGTTCAAGTTGCTGCTGCTGCAAAGGGACCACATTCACCCAGTGGGCCATAAACGACATGTACTGTCCCTGACCGCAGTTACAGCTCCAGTCATCGGCACTGCCATGCACTTTGCTACACACCGACAGGCTCAATGACTGGCCCACCTTCTGTTCAACAAAAGTGTGCAGCGCTGGTACTGCCTTCTTGGCAAAGAAATGACGGCTTGGGACTCTCCACCTCGGCTCAGCACAAGCCATCAGATCTCTGAAAGGTGCAGAGTCCATCACCTGAAAAGGGAGCTACTGCAGCAACAGCAACTTGGACAGGAGCACATTCAGCTTCTGCGCCGTAGGATGAGTGGGCGCATACTGCTGTCTCTTGAACATGGCTTCGCTGATGGATTGCTGGCGAGATGCATGACTTGGAGGAGAAGCATCAGGAGGAGCAACAGAGGATGAGTATAATGCACAGCTGCCTTCGGCTGAGATGCTGGAGCCTTGGCTGGCAGAAATTGGGAGCGGCGTGCCACTTGGTGAGGAAGCAGCCTGGACCACCTCTTCGGAGCCTCGGTTCGCCCAGGCCGCTTTATGGTGACGCATCATATGTTGACGCAGGGCCGTGGTGGCAACATTTGGGCCATGGCCAAGCTTCACCTTCTGCCTACATATCTTGCATGTGGCCATGTTACCCTCCTGCGGATGCTTGAGGAAAAACTGCCACACTGCCGAGTAGCTACTTTTTCCACCAACAGCCCGCACTGATTCCCTGCTACTGTCGCCAACTCCAGGAACCCCTGCTCCACTACCTCCCGATAAGGTAGCCTGCCGCACTGCTAACACCTTGCTGCCTCAGCTGCTGACTCCGGGGCAACCTGCACCCCTCTTCTCCTGATGATGAGGATGAAGCCCCTTCTGCACCCGGCTCCCAAGTGCGATTGGCTTCATCATCATCATCACCAAGTTGTGGCTGCACGTCACTGATGTTCTCGATTTCCTCAACAGTGTCTGGTGCAGGAGCTGGAACGCTCGCAACAACACCCACGCCACTGTCCACATCACTATTTGTCTGCCTAGCAAAGGAAGCCACCTCCCTTTCTTGGCTGGGCAGGAGCTGCTGACTGTCCTCTATCTGATTGTCCTCCTCACTAAAGAGTGTAGCTGAACCCAAAGCAGAGGATATGTCGCTGGGGGAGGGAACGGCGTAGGACAGAGGCAATGGGAGGACAGGGACTGCTCTCGGGCCATGCCAACTCAGGGTTGTGTTAGAGGAACCTACCAACCCTAGACTGGGGGAGTCAGATGTAACTTGTGATGATGTGGATGACCGCGTTAACCAATCTACCACGGCAGATGCGTTACTGGTGGAGACTCGACCGCTAGCAGATACTGGCAGATCAGGTCTCTCACCGCGACTCCTGCTGCCACTCGCCCCTAGTCTGCTGCGACCTCTGCCTGCTGAATCTTGGCCTCTGCCACTCCTCTTTGAACATCCTGGCACTTGTCTGCCTGACATTTTTATGTATTTGAAATGCGCGATAGGCACTTAAAAAAATGTGTTTACTTTAAAAAGCAGAAGCTAAATAAAGTGAGATACTGCTTCTCTGCACCAGATACTATGAAAATTTGCAATATGGGATACCCTGCGGGCTGGTGTGTTTACAAGACGCAAAAAACAATTCAAAATTTAATACATTAATAAAACAGAACCTGTAGAAGCTGATTTAGTATAACAGATAGGGTGAAATGTGCTGGTTCGGGATACCCTGCGTCCTGGTGTTTTTACAGGATGCACAAAACCAATTCAAAATGCAATATATTAATAAAACAGAGCCTGTAGAAGTTGCTTTAGTATAACAGATAGGGTGAAATGTGCCGTTTGGGATACCCTGCGGCCTGGTGTTTTTACAGGATGCACAAAACCAATTCAAAATGCAATATATTAAAAAAACAGCGCCTTTAGAAGCTGCTTTAATATAACAGATAGGGTGAAATGTGCTGGTTTGGGATACCCAGCGGCCTGGTGTTTTTACAGGACGCAAAAAAACAATTCAAAATGCAATATTTTAATAAAACAGAGCCTGTAGAAGCTGATTTAGTGTAACAGATAGGGTGAAATGTGCCGGTTTGGGATACCCTGTGACCTGGTGTTTTTTACAGGACGCAAAAAAACTATTCAAAATGCAATATATTAATAAAAAAGAGCCTATAGAAGCTGATTTAGTATAAGAGATAGGGTGAAATGTGCTGGTTTGGGATACCCTGCGGCCTGGTGTTTTTACAGGACGCACAAAACCAATTCAAAATGCAATATATTAATAAAACAGCCTGTAGAAGCTGCTTTAGTATAACAGATAGGGTGAAATGTGCCGGTTTGGGATACCCTGCGGCCTGGTGTTTTTACAGGACATAGAAAACCAATTCAAAATGCAATATATTAATAAAACAGAGCCTGTAGAAGCTGCTTTAGTATAACAGATAGGGTGAAATGTGCCAGTTTGGGATACCCTGCAGCCTGGTGTTTTTACAGGATGCAAAAAAACTATTCAAAATGCAATATAATAATAAAACAGAGCCTTTAGAAGCTGCTTTAGTATAACAGATAGGGGGAAATGTGCCGGTGTGGGATACCCTGCAGCCTGGTGTTTTTACAGGATGCAAAAAAACTATTCAAAATGCAATATATTAATAAAACAGAGCCTTTAGAAGCTGATTTAGTATAACAGATAGGGTGAAATGTGCTGGTTTGGGATGCCCTGCGGCCTGGTGTTTTTACAGGACGCACAAAACCATTTCAAAATGCAATATATTAATAAAACAGAGCCTTTAGAAGCTGATTTAGTATAACAGATAGGGTGAAATGTGCTGGTTTGGGCTACCCTGCGGCCTGGTGTTTTTACAGGACTCACAAAACCAATTCAAAATGCAATATATTAATAAAACAGAGCCTGTAGAAGCTGCTTTAGTATAACAGATAGGGTGAAATGTGCCGGTTTGGTATACCCTGCGGCCTGGTGTTTTTAAAGGACGCACAAAACCAATTCAAAATGCAATATATTAATAAAACAGAGCCTGTAGAAGCTGATTTAGTATAACAGATAGGGTGAAATGTGCCGGTTTGGGACACCCTGTGGACTGGTGTTATTTCAGAATGCAAAAAACTACCGTATATACTCGAGTATAAGCCGAGTTTTTCAGCCCACTTTTTGGGCTGAAAAAAGCAGCCTCGGCTTATACTCGAGTCAGTGACTTACCTGAGCGAGGGCAGAAGAGCCTCCGAGGCGGCAGACGAGCCGCCGAGGCTTCAGAACTCGGCGGGGAGATCAGTACACCCAGCGCGAGGTGGGTGTACCAAGATGGCGGCCCGGGCCTCAGTGACGTGACGTGGCGGCGCGGAGCGCGCCGGCCGCCATCTTGGTACACCCACCTCGCGCTGGGTGTACTGATCTCCCCGCCGAGTTCTGAAGCCTCTGAGGCGGCTCTTCTGCCCTGCGTCTAGATGGACCCATGCCGTCGTCCCGCGCCGTCCTCACTCTCTCCCGCACCGTTGCTGGAAGGAGCCTCGCTGAAGATTCTGCAGGAGCTGAACTGGTGAGTGTGTGTGTTGTGTGCATTGTATGTGTGCTGTGTTGTGTGCTGTGTGTGCCTTGTGTGTGTATGTGTGCGCCTTGTGTGTGTATGTGTGCTGTATTGTGTGCTGTGTTGTGTTTGTGTGTGTGTTGTGTGTGCTGTGTGTATGTTGTGTGTGTGCTGTGTGTGCCTCGGCTTATACTCGGGTCAATAACTTTTTCCAGGTTTTTGGGGTAAAATTAGGTGCCTCGGCTTATATTCGGGTCGGCCTATACTCGAGTATATACGGTATTTAAAATGCAATATATTAATAAAACAGAGTCTTTAGAAGCTGCTTTAGTATAACAGATAGGGGGAAATGTGCCGGTGTGGGATACCCTGCGGCCTGGTGTTTTAACAGGACGCAAAAAAAATAAAAAATGCAATATATTAATAAAACAGAGCCTGTAGAAGCTGATTTAGTATAACAGATAGGGTGAAATGTGCCGGTTTGGGATACCCTGCGGCCTGGTGTTTTTACAGGTCTCACAAAACCAATTCAAAATGCAATATATTAATAAAAGAGAGCCTTTAGAAGCTGATTTTGTATAACAGATAGGGTGAAATGTGCTGAAATAGTATGCCCATGTGGGCTGGGGTTTTTACAGCATACAAAAAAAATTTCTTCTTTCACTTCTGCCATTTTAGATAATGTTTTTAAGGTAAAAAAAAATAAAAAAATTGTTGTTTTTTTTGGTTTCCAAAAATATGGTTGTTTGGGGGTTAAAAAACTACTTTTAACCCATCGCCGCCAGCGCTCTGGGGTTTAAACATGAATTTTACAGCGCGAGAATTTTTTGAGCGTGATTTTTTAATGAATATGGTGGGAGCCGGTCACTAGGGCCAGTCGCTATCATGCGCTCCCATACAGCTTGGAACCAGTCAAATAGCGACTCCTCACTCAATATTCAACATAATGGCAAACCGACTGAGTCGCTATCAACTACCGAACAACGGCCAAGCACAGCGACTACTAGCGGGCGCTCTGAAAATGCCGCTACAGTCGCTCAACTGTCGCTACCTGCCGCTATTAATGAATCGGCCTCCCCGACAGGACTTCTACTTTAATAACTACATGGCTCTTATTTGCCACATTGAAGTATCTCGGAGAATCATCTAAGTGCTGTATAAAGTTGATAACGTTTTTATTTCATGTTATATTAGCTTGAATAGTTTTTTTCCTTTTTTTATGTGGCCTTGGATTGTATGAGCTTCACCTCATCTGCAAACACAGAAACTATATATTTACTGGCCTGTTCATTTATTATTCAGCAGCAGCAGTCCCAAAACAGTGGCCTGGGTACCAACATGAAGGAAAAATAATTTATACCAAATTTATATGTTTCTATTTAGTGTACCTAAATAGAGCTGACTCATTTTACATGCAGCTTAGAGCATATATAGAAGTATGTGCATCAGTTTCCGTTTTTTAGTTTTTTTTTTTTTAATGCTTATTGGTATTCTTCACTGACTTAACTGTATTCCGTGACACATTAAATAAAGGGGGTATTTGGAAGAGGGGACATCCTATTAATTTGGAAAGTGTGTGGAGAAAAGAAATCTCCAATTACTGGATTCTGTCAGCTGCCGGCTCTGTACGTAGTTATTTTAATAATACGTGCTACATTGGCGTAGTCTCATTAAAACTGAGAACATTTCAGCATGTGATTTTTAAAATTTTCTGTTGTCACGTTAAGAAACTGATTCACTGTAGCTTCAACAATATAGTTGATGCTTTGATCATTTCTTGTGAGACATAAGAGATGATTGGATAATTTTCTGTTGCTTGAAGCAAATAGAACAAATCCAAAAGGCAGCTGATGTGATGGCCACACAGGTTGTGACCTTAAAAGCAGGCGTTTTGTTTCATTTTTTTCACTTTTAAACTAAACAAAATAATAAAAGGTCATAAATAGTCATGCAAACCGCTGCATGCTCATACACATACCTTACCTGGCAACTGACTCCCAGACCTCTCACTTCCATGCTGCCATCTTGCGGCACCCGGGAGTTGTATGTATCCCACAATCCTCCTGGGTGCAGCCTTTCTGTATCGCACCTGCCTCTCTGTGATTGGCTGTCTTCTCTCGCTCTGATGGAAGGCGGCTGCGGTATGGTGAGCGGGAGATCGGAGAGCGGGTGGGAAACACCAGGAGAAAAATGCTGCTTCCTACTGGTTCATGTGGCATGGATTTCTGTGTTACATGATGTCATCTGCCGGCTTGGGTAGCATCCGGAACTGTTCCAGGACGATCCTGGGCTTTTTGTTATTTTTAACTTTTGGTCCACTTTAATAGCAGCAGGTGTACCTTTTTAATCTCGCGTAGGTGTAAATTGCAGCAATATTTTAATCAAGCTAATCTGAATTAGAGCTGACATACATTTCTGAACAAATTTCTTATGTCACGCTATAACCATATTATAAATTTCCCTTAAATTTTAAAGTAGATTTCCAGCCAAAAACTTTACAGATACTGTGCTCCTGGACTGCATGGGAGTGGCTATCTTCCTACACACCTGAGAGACATTCTCACACATGAGCATGAGTCAGGGGATCCTCAGCTGACAATCTGTCTCTGCCAGTACACAGCAAGCTGCAGCTGAGAGCTTCTGTGTGATGATCATATATAGCAAGAGAGAGATTTTATCTGCATACACTAAAAACATTATCTCAGCAGAAAGGTGACAGCAGCAATGTTTGCAGTTTTCCTGCATACAGCCCAGACCAAAGTGAGAGTCCCAGGAAAAAAGTGTCAGTGCCGCTGCCATGCTAGACACACACACACGCCAAATCAACAGCTAGTTGAGTGTGAGGGGGCCTTGCCATGGCTGCCTGGCAGCATAATGATCTCACTACACTGTCTGGTAATTCAGAACTTCCTCTCAGCCTGCCATTTTTTATCTACTGGCTTCTTAAAGTGGGCCAACACCCAGGGGTGATCGGCCCGGGAATCTATAAGATTCCCGGGCCGATCACCTCACACACCGCGGGACATCCGAGATCGGGATGTCCCGCGGGGTGTAACCCCCCCCAAAAAACCCCGAAAAACCTTACCTCTCCAGACGCTGCTTCCGCCGCCGCCGCCTCACTCGTGCTCCTCCAGACGCGCCCGCGCCAGCCGTCTCTGAATGGCCGGCGCGGGCGTGCACACGTCAAGAGTGATGCGCGGGAGGCGGCGGCACAGCGCAGTCACGTGGGAGCGTGGAGAGGTGAGTTTTCGGGGTGTTTGGGGGGGTTTTAGGCAGCGGGGCACCCCCGATCGGGGTGCCCCAGGGAAGTGGACCAATACCCAGGATAGTCAAAATCCTGGGTGTTGGTCCACTTTAAAGCTGAAAGCAAGTAAACACAGGGTTGTCAGATTCTTTCAGAAGCAGGGCTCTCAGGTGTGTTGCAAGATGGCAGATCCTATTAAGTTCTGAAGCGCAGCATCTCTGCATCTGGTTTAGCCCTTAAAGCGGAGTAAAAGTCCCAACGGTTAGGACCATTCTCTTTAAAAAGGTACTAGTGAAAATACATGTCTATTGCAGTATGTGTTTTATAACTTGAGTTTGAAAACTATGCTTTTCTCCAGTCTATTTTTGTCTCATCATTTTTTTTCGCATATTGCTGCACCAGGAGATGTACGTATCCCACAATCCTCCCAGGTGCAGTTGCTTGCCTGCATACTAGACGCATAAATTCAGTCATTATCCGATTGTCTGACCCCAGCCCAGTGCCGCCTGCTGCCGCTGCAGTATTGTCACACTGCTCTTCTCCATGCAACACCTGGTGGACCACCCTGCCCCATTCCTCAAAGGAATTATGGCATGTCCTCCATTCACAGCAATGGATGGGAACATGCCATAGTTCCTGTGGCAAATAGCAAGGGGCAATCCCTGAAGGCTGGTGGCATGGGACTGGATAAGACTGGTTGGAATCCTAACCAGCAGCAATTGCCTGCAGGGGATAAAAGGAGAGTATAGAGTTTTTTATAAAAATGGCTGCAGAATGACTATAAGCACCTGTACTTTTATGCTACACTTTCAAAGCACATTTTTAGGCAACAAGCTCTGAGGACTTGCATTTCAGTAAAGCAGGATTGTGGGTTTCAGGATTTTTCCAAAATTCCCAACAGGTAGGTAGGGGAAGTGAATGATGTAAGAAGCAGCAGAAGGTTTGCAGGATACACACCCTTTTTCACAAACACTCTTGTATTAAATGTGCCTCTACCTACTATTTCCTATACCCCTTTAATTTGACGCTTGAAGTATAAATCATTTTTGTCACTTTTTTCCCCTCTTTTTCTTTCTCTTCTTTGAACTCTGTTGATGAGCTCTGAACTTGGATCAACTCTGTAGATGATCTTATCCACTGAAGAGAGAATCTCTGGGGCACTATCCACAAATAATAAACATGTGTGCACTCCAAGACAGAGAAGTCTGGTACTGGTTGTAGCTTAAGAGACAGAGTATCTAGGCCAATCGGGGGGGGGGGGGGGGGGGGCTATTGCACGAAATAGTAAATCCATGCATTGTCTGTCCATCATTTCTGAGCTGGCTGTTGCAAAAAGAGAATTGCTCTTAGAGCAGGGACAATTCAGGGACATTTTAGGGCATTTTAAACCGCTGCATAGGAGAAAAAGAAGGGACAGGAAAGGAAGTGGGCACAGTGGGACACTGAAGGGGGTGTGCTGCACAGAAAAATTGCATCTGCCTGCCCTGGGATCTGCTGGTCATTGTAGTGTTCACCCTGTAAAGTCTAAAAACTTCAGTGTTTTTTTTTTTTGGCCCCATCTGTCTGGTTTAGCTGGCCCCTGTCACTGTATTGGTGAACTTGGGGTACACAGTGTCTAATAAAAGTAATCTTTTTCACCTGCCAGGGAATTTTGTTGGGGTGGTCAGCACTGTTTTAAGTGTACACTCACCATCTCTCTCTAAGTTGGGGTCCACAGTGCCTTAGTGTTTAAAACAGTTTTAAAAAACTAAAAATCTTTTTCGCCCTATAAAACGCATTTATTTTACCCCAAAAGTGGGGGGAAATGTCCGTGCACCTTATCGGGCGAATGTAAAAAAAAAAATTTAAAAAAACTCACCCGTTCCCGGCACTCCCGCGTTGCCTGTCACTCTGCAAGAGGCCAGATAAAGACAGAGGAGCGGCGGGCTCTGTCCCGGCCCTGCTGCTGCGATCCCTGTGTTTTCAGGCAGCAATAGCAGCGGCAGGGCCAGAGACAGCGCCCGCCGCTCCTCCATCTGCTGCCTCTTCCGCCTGGGGCACATGTGAGCACCCAGGTCCGTGGAGCAGGTGGGCGTGGCCTACACCAAGTCTGTGTAGGCCACGCCCACCTGTTGCCCTGACCTGGGTGTTCGTCCATGCCCAGGAAGAGGCAGCAGATGGAGGAGTGGCGGGGCCGGGACAGAGCCCGCCGCTGCTTCTTACGGCCGGCTCCGTGAATGGGGTGGGCATGGCCTGCGCCGCGATGCTGACACGGCGCAGGCCACGCTCACCCAAATCATGGAGCCAGCCACTCAGCGGAGGTGTCAGCGTACAGCTGAGTTTTACTTTTTTTTTTTTTACTTATGCCGCCTGCCTATACTAATGGGGGGAGGGGGATGCCACACAGCCTATACTAATGGGGGGAGGGCGGGATGCCACACAGCCTATGCTAATGGGGGGAGGGGGAGATGCCACACAGCCTATACTAATGGAGGGAGGGGGGTGCCACACAGCCTATACAAATGGGGGGAGGGGGAGATGCCACACAGCCTATACTAATGGGGGGAGGGGAATGACACACAGCATATACTAATGGGGGGAGGGGATGCCACACAGCCTATACTAATGGGGGGAGGGGGATGCCACACAGTCTATACCAATAGGGGGAAGGGGATGCCACACAGCCTATACTAATGGTGTGAGGGGGAGATGCCACACAGCCTATACTAATGGGGGGAGGGGGATGCCACACAGCCTATACTAATGGGGGGAGATGCCACACAGTCTATACTAATGGAGGAGGGGGAGATGCCACACAGCCTATACTTATGGGGGGAGGGGGATGCCACACAGCCTATACTAATGGGGGGAAGGGGATGCCACACAGCCTATACTAATGGGGAAGGGGGGGATGCCACACAGCCTATACTAATGGGGAAGGGGGAGATGCCACACAGCCTATACTAATGGGGGGAGGGGGATGCCACACAGCCTATACTAAAGGGAGGAGGAGGTTGTCACACAGCCTATACTAATGGGGGAGGGGGGATGCCACACACAGGGCCGGATTATGAGAGGGGCGCAAGGGGCTCGAGCCCCGGGGCCTCCATCACTTGCCCTGCAAAGGGGGCCTCCACCAACCTTTGGGTTATGGTCCAGGAGACCTTTCAGTCTTTGGTCTGATGGGTCACAGGGCCAGCAGCAAAGCTATCCGTGGCACTGGGAATGCCTGGGCAAGGCTTTTTTTTTGTTTTTGCAAATCTACAGCCAAAGCCACCACATGCAAGGACGGAGAGTCTAGAGCAGCAAAGCCGCCATCAGCAATGCTACAGTGATGGCAGCACAATGCGGGGAACTGTTTTCTGCTGGACCAGCCGGGCAACTACACTACCCCTCCACCCAGAATGGCAAAGCAGGAGTTCCCAAGCACCTACACAAGGGACTCAAGCTGATGTTCCAGATTGCGAGTGCCAGACAAAAACCAATCAGTTACTGGGCTAGACTGTTATTTTAAAGAAAAAAAAATACTGTATCTGGGGCCTCCACCAGATTTTGTACCCAGGGGCCTCCACCACACTTAATCCGGCCCTGGCCACACAGCATATGGAAATGGGGGGAGAGGGGGATGCCACACAGCCAATGGGAATGGGGGGAGAGGGATGCCACACAGCCAATAGGAATGGGGGAGAGGGATGCCACACAGCCAATGGGATTGGGGGGAGGGGGATGCCACACAGCCTATGATAATGGGGAGAGGGGGATGCCACACTGCCAATGGGAATGGGGGGAGAGGGATGCCACACAGCCTATAATAATGGAGGAGGGGGATTCCACACTGCCAATGAGAATGGGGGGGCACACTGCCTATATGGGGAATAGGAGGGGGGAATGCCACACTGCTTATGATAATAGGGTGCACACTGCCTATATGAGAATGGGAGGGGGGATGCCACACTGGGTATACTGGGAATGGAAGGGGGAAGAATGCCACACTGCCTATATGGGGAATGGGAGGGGGGAATGCCACACTGGGTATATGGGGAATGGAATTGGGGCATGCTACACTGTCTATGGAATGGGGGCATCCCACACGGCTTATGGGAATGGGAGGGGGATGCCACACTGTCTGAAATGGTGCGTTTTTGATGTAAACATTTTTTTTCTTATTTTCCTCCCCCAAATCCTAGGTGCGTCTTATGGGCAGGTGCGTCTTATAGAACGAAAAAATACTGTATGTTTATTCTCCCTTTTTATTCATTTTTCTTTTTTTTAGGTAAACCTTGTGCAAACAAAGAATTCTTCGAGGGATCACTTCTAGAAAGATGAAGCCACTAAAATAAGCTGGGCATGCCTAGAACGCTTAATGGGTGTATTTTCAGGGAATATATGGTTTGTAGGGGGTATTTCAAAAGTCAAGGGTTGTTTTGGTTGAAAAAGCGCAAGGTACACACTTTGTTTGCAGAGAAATTTTCAAGTAAAATTACCATTACGTGCATGCTTACTTTGGCAACTCTTCCGTTGACAGTACCTATACATGTTGGTTATTGTTCTGTTCTCTGGATTTAACTTGTTTTTTCTTGTTTGCATATAGTTTTTGCATTTTTCTTTGATTCTGATTTTTTATTCTTTTTTTAGGGACACCCTGTGCAGCCCTGTGCAAACCAAATTAATTGATTACTTTCAGAAAACTGTGGCAACATCAACAAGCCTGATATGTGCACTTTCAGAGAAAGGGGGTATTTCAAATGTAAAGGGTTGTTTTTATTGAAAAACTGTAAGGTGTGCATAGCATAGTTGTATTTTATCTAAAAATCCCTTAAAGCGCTGTTTCAGTTTGGGGGAGTCTCCTGGGCAGGAAAGGCTGTCTAACAATACATATGTGGTACCATTGTAACAGGGAGAAATGTAGCTTTTGCGTGAAATAAAATGGCATTGAAAAACTTACATTTTGTATTACATAAAAGCAGTACATATTGTAAAAAACAAAGCCAAATTTGTTTTTGCACATATTTTACCCTAAAATAATGAGAATACACTTAGCAAATGACAAACAAGACATTTCATGTTTAAGCCCAGACTCTGCTGAAAAAAACAATATATAATTTTCCCAGGAAATCCCTTCAAAAATCACAGTTGAACACGTGTAGCACAAAATATTGAAAAATGGTCTGGCAAAAGAGGGTGATAAAAATGCTAGGTAGGCTGGCAGATAAAGGGTTACAAAACTATGTAAGAACTGTGTGCAGTCCTGTCTCTATCTAAGTTGGGGTCCATGGTGCCTCTTTGTTAAATACAGTTTAAAAAAAACAAGGGGGCAGCTCTGTTTTAAGTGTGCAGGCCCTGCAGGGCAGGATTAAGTGCGGTGGAGGCCCCTGGGCACAAAATCTGGTGGAGGCCCCAGATACAGTATTTTTTTTCCTTTAAAATATTAGTTCAGCCAAATAACTGATTGGTGGTTGTCTGGCACCCACCTACTTACTGGAACGTTAAGATACAAGTCCCTTGTGGCACCCTTGTGCGGGTGCGTGATGCTCGGGAACTCCTGCTTTGCCCTTCTGGGTGGGGTGTGTGTAGTCACTCAGTTGGTCCAACAGAAAACAGTTCCCTGCATTGAGTTACCAGCGTCTGTGCTTGGTGGCTTATGTGCAGTGAGCGGCCGCCAACTGACAGCTCTGCAGCCACCCATCACTGACGGCGGCTTTGCTGCTCTAGACTCTCCATCCTGCCCTGTGGTGGCTTTGGCTGCGGGTTTGCAAAAACAAAAAGGCTTTACCAGGTGCGCCACCTATGACTTTGTTGCTGGCCCCACAGACTAAAAACTGAAAAGCCTCCTGGACCAGACCATAACCCAAAGGTTGATGGAGACCCCCTTTGCAGATGAATTGCTGGAGGCCCCGGGGCTTGCACCCCTTGCCCCCCTCATAATCTGGCCCTGATGCCCTGTCTCTCTCTAAGTTGGGGTCCATGGTGCATCTGTCTAAAATACAGTTTAACCCTTTCGCTGCCAGCCTACCTGGAGTTTTTGTCACCCTTTGCTGCCTGACCATTTTGCACTATTTTGCGCCCCCCATGTTCAAATGTGATTTTTGAAGGGATTTCCAGGGATTTCCCAGGAAAATGATATATTGTTTTTTTCAGCATAGTCTGAGCTTTAACATAAAATGTCTTGTTTGTCATTTTTAGGTGTATTCTCAATATTTTTGCGTGAAATATGTGAAAAAAAAAAATAAAAAAATCTATTTTTTACTATTTGTAGTGTTTTTTTGTAATAAAAAATGTAAGTTTGGCACAAAAATCTTATTGCATGTGAAATCCCGATTTCTCCCAGTTACAGCGGTACCACATATGTATAGGTAGACACCCTTCCCTGCCCAGAAGACTCCCCCAAACTGAAACAGCGCTTTAGGGGATTTTCAGATAAAATACAACTATGCTATGCGCTATGCGCACCTTGAAGTTTTTCCAGAAAACAACCCGTTACATTTGAAATACCCCCAACAAACTATATATTCTCTGGAAGTACACACCTCAAGCTTTCTAGGTGTACCAGGCTTGTTGATGTGGTCACAGGTTTCTGGAAGTAATCCCTCAATGTAATCTTTGGTTGCAAAGAGTTTCCCTAAAAAAAGGATAAAAAAAGCAGAATCAAAGCCACGTTTTCCTAAAAAAACTATATAGAAACAAGAAAAAACAAGTAAAATCTGAAAAAGCAACATCCCTCGAACAGAACGATACCCAACATGCATAGCTACTGTCAAGGGAAGAGTTGCCAAACACCCCAAAGTAAAGCATGTGCGTAACGGTAATTTTACTTGAAAATTTCAGCTTTTATTAAAAAGCTGAATAAAAAAACCCTTTTCCTAAAATATAAATATACTAACAAGAAGAAACAAGCTAAGTCTGAAAGCGCAAGGTCCTCCGAACAGAACAATACCCAACATGCATAGCTACTTTTAACTCTTTTAATTGCCAGCCTACTTGAGATTTTGTCACCCTCTGTTGACAAGTGATTTTTCCCCATTTTGCGCCATGTTTTGCGCCATTTTTGCTGGAATTTTGTGGAAAGTTATATATATTTTTTTTTTGCAGCAGAGTTTAGGCTTTAACATGAAATGTCTTGTTTGTAAATTTTATTATGTTTTTTACAATATTATTATTAAGTAAAAAAAAAATAAATAAATACAATTTTTTTTAGAAAATCGCCTCCTTTATTTTAAATAAAACATTTATTTAATTAAAGAAAACCATATTGCATGAGAAAGCCCCATTTCTACCGATTAGAACGGTACCACATATTTATCAGTAGCCCCCTGTTCCTGCCCAGGAGACCCCCCAAATTGAAACAAGTACTTTATAACATTTGCAAATAAAATACAACTACCATCCACACTGCAAAGGGTTAAATCTAGAAAAAAAATGACATAGAGTCCCCCCTCCCAGGGGGGGGGGGGGGAACCCCATTTTTTGGAGTGAGCAGGCGTGACCTAATCAATCCCTATTAATTCCATTATGCCCACAATGTTTTAAATGTTTGTAGCAATGTTGTATTGTCCTTAAGGTGGTTTTAAGGCAAGAAATATTTTTGGATGAATTAAATATATGGAAATCAAGTTCTAATGGTGTTATTGAATCATTATTAGGGTGCCTTCGTGGTGTTAGTCCCTTTTCTGCGGAGTGCTGGAACCACAGAAGCTATTTGGTGTATTGTTGTATCAATTTGGGATGCCGGTAGTGGCACACTCTTAATTTCCCTGTGCATATATTCTTTGAGGGGTTGTGCTTAACAGTATATAGTGTGTAATAGTTCCATTTATTAAGCATATTTTCCTTATTTAGTTATGCATTAGCTCTGTACTGCTGTATTTGGTGTAGTTATCCTGAAAATAAAACTGTTTGTAATAATTTTGTTCATTATTAGGTTTGTATAATGAAATTATAGTATAAAATGTTACAGCTTTAATGTTATATGTTAGTACTTTCGTTCTTCCCCTTGGCTGTGGCTCCACGCCAGCCCTTACACAGCGGGCTGCTTCGCCCCCCTAAAGGCCATGGGGAGGCATATCAGACACCGTTTGCCCGCTTACCATAAGTACCATAAGTGCCACCTGTTGGGATTAGGGGGTCTCCAGAGTGCTCGTACCAGGGGATGCGATGTCAGGAATCTGACGGGTCCTCCCCTGTTTAGGTGCACGTTGTTATTTCATCTGTCAGGGCATGCACGGATGCTGGTCTGCACTGTTTGTATTTGGGGCAGAAGCAGACTTCACATGTTTCCTTGATTTCAACACCTGGCCTAAGTAGGACTATATAAAGGGATAGCATAGACACAAATATTACACGCCACAGAACGCATGGGTCCTTGATGATTCTGATATACAGGGAGCTGGCCTGCTGTTTATTTGTTGCTAATAAGTAGCGCTAAGTATCTATTCATTTATTTTTTCTTTTTGATAATGCGCTATTGGCACTTTGCATTATGTGATCTTTATAATCTCTGTTAAAACAGTTTTTGCACTTTTCATAGCACTTTGTAATCTCAATAGCCATGGTTTCTATTTTAGATATATTTAGATGTATTTGGGGATGTATTTGTATAGCACTTAGCACTTTTGATTATAATACTTTGTAAGCTGCTTTGAATCTGTGTCTGTTGGAGGGAATTCAGTGACCTATTCATTGTCTTTGTGCTCCCATTGTCCTGTGCACAAGTTCCTCCTAATATTAAGTTGCATAACCTGAATAGATTACCTTCAATTACCGTATTTTCACCCTATAAGACGCACCTGCTCATAAGACGCACATAGGATTTTGGGGAGAAAAATAAGAAAAAAACAATTTTAAACCAAAAACACACCATTACAGGCAGTGTGGCATTCCCCTTTCCCATTGGCCGTGTGGGATGCCCCCATTCCATAGACAGTGTAGCATGCCCCCATCCCATTCCCCATATACCCAGTGTGGCATCCCACTCCCATTCCCTATATAGGCAGTGTACACCCCATTATCATAAGCAGTGTGGCATTCCCCCCTCCTATTCTCCATATAGGCAGTGTGCCCCCCATTCCTTTTGGCTTTGTGGCATCCCCCTCCCCCCATTAGTATAGGCTGTGTGGCATCCCCTCTCCCCCCATAGGCTGTGTGGCATCCCCCTCTCCCCCCATAGGCTGTGTGGCATTCCCCCTCCCCCCCATTAGTATAGGCAGTGTGGCATCCCCCTCTTCCCTCATAGGCTGTGTGGCATCCCCCTCTCCCCCCATAGGCTGTGTGGCATCCCCCTCTCCCCCCATAGGCTGTGTGGCATCCCCCTCTCCCCCCATAGGCTGTGTGGCATCCCCTTCTCCCCCCATAGGCTGTGTGGCATTCCCCCTCCCCCCATTAGTATAGGCTGTGTTGCATCCCCCTCTCCCCGCATAGGCTGTGTGGCATCCCCCTCTCCCCCCATAGGCTGTGTGGCACCCCCCTCTCCCCCATAGGCTGTGTGGCATCCCCCTCTCCCCCCATAGGCTGTGTGGCATTCCCCCTCCCCCATTAGTACAGGCTGTGTGGCATCCCCCTCTCCCCCCATAGGCTGTGTGGCATTCCCCCTCCCCCCCATTAGTATAGGCTGTGTGGTCCCCCTCTCCCCCCCATAGGCTGTGTGGCATTCCCTCTCCCCCATAGGCTGTGTGGCATTCCCCCTCTCCCCCATTTGTATAGGCTGCGTGGCATCCCCCTCTCCCCCCATAGGCTGTGTGGCATCCCCCTCTCCCCCATTAGTATAGGCTGTGTGGCGTCCCACTCACCCCCCATAGGCTGTGTGGCAACCCCCCCTCTCCCCCATTTGTATAGGCTGTGTGGCATCCCCCCTCCCCCCATAGGCTGTGTGGCATCCCCCCCTCTATCCCCATTTGTATAGGCTGTGTGGCATCCCCCTTCCCCCCAATTCCCATAGGCTGTGTGGCATCCCCCTCTCCCCTTATAGGCTGTGTGGCATCCCCTCTCCCCCCATTTGTATAGGCTGTGTGGCACCCCCCTCCCCCCAATTCCCATAGGCTGTGTGGCAACCCCCCCTTCCCTTATAGGCTGTGTGGCATCCCCTCTCCCCCCATTTGTATAGGCTGTGTGGCATCCCCCTTTCCCCCCAGTCGGCTTAAGTAAAAAGAAAAAAAAGTAAAACTCACCTCTCCACTGACACCGCTCTGCTGAGCGGTCGGCTCCGTGAATGGGGTGGGCGTGGCCTGCGCCGCGTCAGCGTCGGCACAGGCCACGCCCACCCCATTCACAGAGCTGGCCGTAAGAAGCAGCGGCGGGCTCTGTCCCGGCCCCGCCGCTGCGATCGCTGTCTTTTACAGGCAGCGATGACAGCGGCGGGGCCAAGACAGTGCCCCCGCCGCTGCTCCATCTGCAGCTTCTTTCTGGGCACTTGGTGCAGGCCGCGCCCACCCGCTGCCCTGACCTGGGTGCTCGCATGTGCCCCAGGCGGAAGAAGCAGCAGATGGAGGAGCGGCGGGGGCACTGTCTCTGGCCCCGCCGCAGTCATCGCTGCCTGTAAAAGACAGCGATCGCAGCGGCGAGGCCGGGACAGAGCCCCCGCCGCTCCTCTGGGCTCCCGCAGTGTGACAGGCAACGCGGGAGCGCCGGGAACGGGTGAGTTTTTTTTTTTTTTTTACATTCGCACGATAAGGCGCACGGACATTTTCCCCCCACTTTTGGGGAAAAATAAGTGCGTCTTATAGGGCGAAAAATACGGTATCTCATTAATAGTCAAGGATTTGACTGTAAGTGGCAAGTGGGTATTGTTGGTGAGCCAAAGCATTGTGGTTTACCAACTAACAGACTGGCACCCCTCCAATCTATCTTAAACTCGGCTGCTTGCCTCATCCACCTCTCCTCTCGCTCATCCAGCTTTGCTCCCCTCTGTCAATCCCTACACTGGCATCCAGTCACAAGTAAAACTTTAACTCTTACCTGCAACGTTTTCTCCAGACACGCCCCTCTCTACATTTCATTTCTAATCCAATAATGTTAACCTAGACGCAGCTTCCACTCTGCCACCAACCTTCTCCTGTACTCCACCCTGGTCAGATTGGAAGATTTTTATGTGGTCATTTTAATATATGGTATAGTCTTTTATGGCAATTTTTCCATATTAGTGTGATTTATAAGCTAAAATGCTTAACTTGATAATGTTCATTTTATACAGTAGTTATTTATTATTAATATTTACTAAACTAGTTAATACTTTGCATGCAGTGTGGAATGGACAAAGCTGTGGTTGAGGAACATAATAGAAAGTCATCTGCCTGAACAAGAATGCCATGTATTTCTAAAGTCTGTATAATTTGGGTTGATATATATATATTTATATATTCTAGACATATATTCACAAATAATTGATACAGAAAGAGTTATTTGGATTAACACTATCAAGTTCTAAATAGTGATTAAGGAACTTATTGGACCCATTTTAAACATCTTGTTAGATTTTCTAATTATTTATATTCAATACAGGAAATGATCAGAACAGATTGTCACAACTTTTAAAGACCTTTTATGGATTCTGGGATAGAGGTACATCATTACGTAAATAAACTCTATGTAAATCAAGTCTACATCTTAAGCTTTTGCTAATGTATCAAATATATAGTAGTGTGATCAGAGTAATATTTCTATTTAGTTACCAGTTATTAGTGCTCACCTTATTTATTTAGAATACTCTGTCTAGGATCCCAACTGACACCCCCACCCCCTTCATTTGTCTGTGCGCTTTATAATGATATTAGTAAGTACATTGTGATGAGAAGCAAAGTCATTTGGATGTTGTCAATTATTTAGAATTGCATGGCATGTTGTATAGTATTACATTGTCATGCTACTGGATGCCACTTTTTCCTGAAAGTGTTCCTGTTAAGCCAGGATTGCCCACCTTTAGCTGGAGGTGGTAAGAGAGTGGTAGGTTAAGAATCCAGTACTAGTGTTAGTTTAAAATTTCACTGAGAGGCTGTAGACTGGGCCAGTGTAATAGGGAAACAGATATACTATATTAGCTGCAGAGAGTATGGGGGTTATTTAAGAAATGTTAGCGCCAGGTAGTGCCACGTAGCGGCACGTAGCGGCATGTAGGGACAAGTAGCATTGGGTGAACACTGGGCACTGTATGTGAAAATCACATTTAAGAAACCAAATCTGGTGTGAGCCTCTAACAGCGTCATGTAGCGTCACATGTATTACTAGAGGCTGCTCAGTGTATAGTGCCAGCACTCTAGGTTCAGCGCCATGTGGTACCTTTCAGTAGCGCTCTGCCATACATTTCAATGGTGTTTCATTTGTTTTTGTTTAAATAGCGTTTTGCTATACTAAACTTTAAAATGTTTGACTCAAATCATTGTGTGTCCTCTCCTTCCCAGCAAACAAACACTTTTATTCTTTGTTTTATTTATTTATTTTTGCAGAATTGTATGTGCAGGTCTGACATTGCAGTACCATTGTCACAGTGTTAAAAAAATTGAATTTCGTTCTGGTGCTGGTGTGTATGTGTTGAGAAACAGGCTTTTTTCACACAGTGTCTGGGGCTCTATGCTAGAGCGGCCAGCTTTAGAGTGCCGGCATTGCTTGTGTGTAGTTTTATCTTGAATAGGGGCTTCATCGCCGAGTGCCGGACGCACTTAACTGGCGCTACCTATCGCTCACTGTAGCAAAGCCTTGGGCGCTTGGAACACCACCTAGCGTTCGTGATTGGCTCTGCAGTGAATCAGGGAGAGCGCTTCTTCAGTGCCCACCAGATATCACATTCATCAATGCTGGACGGGATAGTACACCTGTTATCCGCCTGCTTACAGCGTCTACTAGTGGTTGCCCTAAGCGCTGCTATACAGACGCTCACATGGCGACATGTGGCGCTAGTATTAAATCAGCCTATTAGAGAAGATCTAAGTTATGCAGCTCCCTACCTAGCATTGCATCTTATGTAGGAAAAGGAAAGCCTTAAGTTTGAAGCAGTAAGTTTCATAAATTATGATAGAATAGGGGGAATAGAGATGTTAAAAACGTGTGGTGGGTGGTTATACAGTATTACGTTAAAAACAAAGGTTGGTAGCAGCAGTTATGCGGGGGATGTCTCAGGAAAACCATACATGAAAATGGTCTAGGCTATGAAAATAGCTATGCCAAAATTGGGAAAAATTCTGAAAAAATTGTGTTAATACTACTTTGGTTATTATACACTGTTATGTTAATTATTTTTAAAACAATCCATAACTGAGGTAGCAAGAAAAATCTAATTATTTTATCAGTAACTGGTTACGCCAGCTACAGTCATTCTTGTATTAGTAGGTAAAGTAAGGTCAGTGATTATTCAACATGAATTCCCAATGCACATTGGCAATTCCAGTCATCCCTGACTGTTCCTTCCATTAGTCTTTCATCTTTGAGTTTGGCTGGCATAACATGTAATGATGATAAAGGGTAGCCATCTGCCTTCGTTGCTCCCATGTCTCTGCTATACTCAGTGAAGTTACAGATGTTTTTGGATCATTTCATTGTAGATTGTTTTTGGCATATATTGCATGCTGCATGCCAGCACTGTGGTTCAACAATCTCTGGCAACTGAATCTGTTTAAATAATTTGCAATTTTAAATTGATTTTCCCATCATACTTAATATTAAACACTGAAAAAATGTTCACTGAAATTGTAATCAATCTAAAAATAAAATGCAGCAGAAAGCTGTGTGCCAGCATGAGCTAGAGCAATTCAACATTATAAATTATTTCTAACAGTACTTGCTTTGCCTAAAGTTACACAAAATCCAAATATAAGTTTATTATCTAAAAGGACAAAAATGTACTTTCTATACAGTCTGGCCTTACAGTAAAGAAAAAAACATTTCCTTAAAAAAAACTCACTCATAAAATGAGGAATCCTGCATTCTTTTTCTTTGTGTGTAAAAAAATGCTGCTGTATTCACTTGACCACTAGCAACTAGAGATGAGCGAACTTCTCAAAAATTCGATTCGGGCGATTAACCGAATTTCTCAAAGAAATTCGGGTTCGTCCGAATCGAACTTTTACGAATCGCTCATCTCTGGTGGGAGCGGGGAGGCCGGCTACGCTGTCAGATGTCATCAGAGGACGCGTCATCAGAGGAAGCGGCTTCCTCTGATGACGCGTCCTCTGATGACAGCTGACAGCGCAGCTGGCCTCCTCGCTCCCACCATGCTGGTAAGTGTTTGCTGAAAAAAAAAATGCCGGCATGGTGGGAGCGGGGAGGCCGGCTGCGTTGTCAGTGGGCGGCAGAAGCCGGCTTCCGCCACCCGCTGACAGCGCAGCCGGCCTCCCCGCTCCCACCATGCCGGTAAGTGTTTGCTGTATAGTGGAAGCGGGGAGGCCGCTGCGCTGTCAGCGGGCGGCGGAAGCCGGCTTCCGCCGCCCGCTGACAGCGCAGCCGGCCTCCCCGCTCCCACCATGCCGGCATTTTTTTTTTTTTTTATTTCAGGGAAAATTCGGTCAGCACGATCCACTAAAAATTTGGCTTCGTGCTGAATCGAATTTTCCCTGAAATTCGGAGCGAATTCAGGTTCATTAGAACCGATTCGCTCATCCCTACTAGCAACCATGATCATTTACAGCATTGTGTCAAGTCTTGGATAACTCCAACTGGAAAGTATCAGCTGATAGAGATTCACAAAAAAGCACATGCAACAACTGCGCATTGGCAGATCATTCATTATAACAAAGGGCCTTATTCATGAAGGGATAGCGTCAGGTGGTGCCTTATAAACGACAGGTAGCGACAGGTAGCGGCAGGTGAACACCGGCCACAGCACGCAATTCCACATTTATGAAGCCGATTCTGTTTAGCGACTGGGATAACGCCATGTAGCTTACGATTCATCATTATCCCAGCCTCAGCGTACAGCGCCAGCGTTCAGCCTTGCAGAGCACCACTTCTTACCTCTCACTACATGGCGCTCTCCCATACATTTCAATGGACGTTCTTTTACTTCTCTTTAAACAGGGGGTTTTTTATTTTTTTTTATTCTCAAATAATATTGTGACCTCTCCTGGTCTAGAAAAAGCTGAAACTTTTTTCATTTTTTATATATTTATGCAGAATGGACATTACAGGTCTGGCATTAATGTGTTCATGTCACAATGTTATAACAATGTAATTCCATGTGTTTTCGCTTTGTTACTGGTGGATACATGTTCAAAAACAGCCTTTAATCACACAACCTCCGGCGCTCTGGGCTACAGTGAAGCATTTTTGAGCGCCTGCGGTGTGTGAGGCTATTTTTTGAATAAATATGGTGTGAGTCGGTCGCACTGACCAGTCGCTACCATTAGCTCCCATACAGCGCTGTACTGCTCATATAGTGACTCCCCATAACGTATTCATCACAGCGGCTGAGGAGCTCTTAACTAGCGAACCACGGCGAGCACAGTGACTACTAGCAGGCGCTCTGAAATGCCTGCTACAGACGCTCATCTGCGTTAGTAATGAATCAGCCTGCTAGTCTGTCAGTGACGGACTGGCCATAGAGAGACTTGGGAGACCCTGAGTGCAGTGACTGATCACACCATAGAATAATATAATAGGCAGAGTCAATACTATTGTAACATGTGCTTAAGCTTTTCTCCAACCAAAATATATAAATCACCCCAGATACATGCCTTTATATGGTAGGGATTCTAGGGGTTGTACATCACATTTGAAGGCCAATGTCTGAAACTCAATGGTTTAATAAAAACAATGAGTTTTCATAAATTGTAAAACTAGCATTTAACTTGTCGGAGCGAATAACCTAAACCAGACATGTTGATACCATCCTAACAGATACAGGAAACATGCAGATGTCAAGTTCATATTAATCCATCCTTTTGGCAGCTGAATCTCAGCGATTCCTTAGTTGCCAGCAGGGGCGGACTGGCCATAGAGAGACCCGGGACAATGCCCGGTGGGCCACACTGCTTTGGGGTCAGTTGGGATGCTGCTTTTAAAATCCACATTCAATCCCTGCCCCTTAGTCTCTCTCTCAGCCCCCTGTACCCAGCCCCACTGTACTCATAAGCCAGGGAACCACAGCCTCCAATTCTATAGCCCTGGCATCATGGTTAGAGGGCCACAGCAGGGATGTCTCGGGCTGGCTAGGGGAAAAATCCAGGGCTGATTTTTGGCTCCAGGCCGCCACTGGTTGCCAGCCTGTGTCAAGACCCACCGCCATGTGGTCAGTCAGATTGTGCACCTTCCCACCAATACTAGAGTCTGCTTTCTTATGACAAGAGTCAGGAGCATATCTTAGAACCAGCCGGAGAATATTCTGCTGAAGATTCATCTGCCAGCGAGGTAAGGGATCAGGGCTACTAGTGGTTAGGTGAGTAGAGCTGCTTGTTTTCCCACAGATGTCCCTTAAAATAGCACATACATAAAACAATAGTTATTCATCACTATTAATGACTTTTACTAGTGTAAAGGGAGTCAATAATGTGCTGTAAGCACATTGAAGCATTTGCTGGATTATGTAACTGTCTCTCCTTATTTTTAATCATGAAGTATTCAGCTATTGATAGAGTTCCTTAGCCCTTTAACTTCCAGCCTACCTAGAGATTTTGTCACCCTCTGTTGGCAGGCCAGTTTTAACAATTTTGCACTATAAATGTTTAACTGTGATTTTTGAAGGAATTTCCAGGGATTTCCTAGGACAGATATATATTGTTTTTTTTCAGTAGAGTTTGGGCTTTAACATGAAATGTCTTGTTTTGCAGCGCATTCATAATTTTGGGTGAAAAATGTTATCAAAAAAAAAAATATATATATATATATATATATATATATATATATATATATATTGTAGACATGTCACTGGAGAAGTGATCGAGGGGGTGTACATTTCACCTAGGTTACTACGCTGGGTGAGATGGTAAGTCCAGGATTGATTTGTTTCTCAGCAGTGATATGCTGCTGAGTTGTTGTTTAATTTTGCCGGGCCTGGATTTATATGTAATGGCAGGTAGGTTTGGTAGAGGGACCTGTCATTCCACACCTCCCCGATCCGGTTTGGGTTTTGGATCAGGTGAGCTCTGATCCTAATTAGCCTGGGAAGGTAAAAGCTCTGCAGAGACTGCAGGCTATTGCTCTCAGCCAGGAATGAACAGCCTGTGTGTGTTTGAAGGAAGCTGCGAACGCAGCCACTGCTGGAGCTAAAAACTCACCCTGCGTTATCCAGGCGAACACTGTGATTTGAAAGTGTCAGATAGGTGAGGAGAACCTGTTAGTAAGCGCCCAGACGGGCTAGGTCTTTTATTTTGTTTGTACACAAAAGAAGCACGTGGTTGCTGTATGTTTTGTTGCTGGACTGTTTATGCCATGAATAAACGCCAAGACCTGCTTTTATAACATCTACTTCTGCCGTGAACTGTGTCCAAACACACCATCCCCCGGGAAGATCCTTACAATTGGTGCTGCGGAGCGGGCAAAACGGTTGCTAGGGGCAACGGTGTGGACAGACTTGGCTACAGCTGCTTATGTCTTGGGTGAAAGCTGCAACTACACTCCAAGAACAGTCGGGCAACATGGAGGAGATGCTGAAGCAGTTTATGCAAGTGAGTTTGCAACAGCAACAGGCTCAGATAGAGGCCAATAGACAACTTATTGAACACCTGATTGCAAAACAAGAGGCGCCTGTGGTTGCTAACCCCCAAACAGTGGTGCGAGCCGCTCCAGAGACTTTTGATGTGAGAAGAGCTGTGCAGCGAGCGCTGCAAAAGATGACTGCTGAGGACGATGTTGAGGCCTTCCTAACTGGGTTTGAGCGTGCGGCTGAGCGAGAGAAGTTACCAGTCGCTGAGTGGGCAGAGGTAATTGCGCCCTATTTAACAGGGGAACCTCAAAAGGCCTACTATGACCTCAGTGAGCAAGAGGTTCAGGACTATACTCGGCTTAAAGCGGAGATACTTGCCCGACTAGGCGTCACTACTGCGGTCCGTGCCAGGAGGGTACGCAACTGGAGCTACAGTTTGGACAAATCGGCGAGGTCCCAGATGTATGACCTGATCCATTTGGCGAGAAAGTGGTTGGAGCCAGACACTTCTACTCCTGCACAGATCCTAGAGAGGGTTGTGATGGATCGCTACCTCCGAGCACTTCCTGCTGACCTGCAACGCTGGGTGGGACAAGGTGACCCTAAGAATGCACACGAACTTGTCAACCTTGTGGAGAGGTTCCAGGCGACTGAGGACTACCTCCGTGATGTTTCTGCAGCCTCCTCACCTCCCCGGAGTGCCAGATCTGTGCCATCAGCTGGTAAGAGACTTCCATCTATTGGGGGAGTGTGGAGGGGTGCTGAGGGAGGAAAAAGGGCTCAAGTGGTGTCTCAGGGGCAAAAGACTGGGGATGGTCCCGGGTGGCTAAGTGGCCCTAAAAAGGACTCCTTGCCAAGGAGACCAGGCTCTATCCAGTGCTGGAGATGCCATGAGATGGGACACGTGTCTGCCCATTGCCCTCTTACCACTGAGCCCATGGATGTTGAGGCTAGTCGGCGTCAGTCGCTATTTGCGGAACCATCTTGTGTTGCAGTTCCTGGACTAGAGACTGAACCGCAAATCTGCAACATTACAATTAATGACTTTCCTGTTAAGGCGTTGCTGGACTCAGGAAGCCTCGTAACCTTGGTGCATGCCAGCCTGGTGGCTGGGGACTTTGAGTGTAAAAAGCATATGAGTGTTGTTTGTATACATGGGGATACAAAAGTGTACCCTATAGTGCTGGCTGAAGTCGGGACTGAACAAGGCACCGTACAATATGAAGTGGGTGTGGTTAAAAATCTCATGCATAACGTAATATTGGGGCGCGATTTTCCATTATTCTGGGCTCTCTGGGGAAAAAGAAAATCCCCCGAAAGGAGTGAGGATACTCCTAAGGTTGTTGCATTGCCCCCTGTAAATGATAAAAGTGTGCAGGATGAAAATTATTGTTTTCCTTTGCAGGTCCTGGCTGGAGAGGAGGAGGCTCCTCCCACTGAGCAAAATATACCAGACTTCGAGGTGTCTAGGGATAATTTTGGGACTGCACAGTTACAGGACCCCACTCTCAAAAATGCGAGAGAGCAGGTTGCTGTCATGAATGGGGTACCTCAGGAACCAGATGCTGAGAAAAGATTTCCACATTTTTCTGTGACTAATGATCTTTTCTATAGAGTCACTAAGATTAAGGATGAGATTGTGGAACAGCTTCTGGTGCCTAAGCCGTACCGGCGTCAGGTGCTTGACATGGCACATAACCATGTTCTTGGGGGACACTTGGGGACTGACAAAACGCAGGAGAGGGTTCTCCAGAGGTTTTATTGGCCGGCGATATATGATGATATTAAAAAGTTCTGCGAGTCGTGCCCCACATGTCAGCTTAGTGCCCCAGTGTCACATTTTCGCAGTCCTTTGGTTTCGCTCCCTGTTATAGAGGTGCCTTTTGAGCGTATAGCCATGGATTTAGTGGGTCCCATTGTAAAATCAGCTAGAGGACACCAGTATATTCTGGTGGTCATGGATTATGCGACCCGCTATCCTGAAGCTGTGCCCTTAAGAAACACCGCATCTAAAACAATTGCACGTGAGTTGTTTTATATGTTCTCTAGGACTGGAATCCCCAAAGAAATCCTGACTGACCAAGGTACACCCTTTATGTCAAAGGTGATGAAGGAGTTATGCAAACTATTTAAAATCTCACCCATCCGTACCTCTGTATACCACCCCCAGACGGACGGATTGGTGGAGAGATTTAACAAAACTTTGAAACATATGTTGAAAAAAGTGGTGGAAAAAGATGGCCGTGACTGGGATCATTTGTTACCCTACCTCATGTTTGCTATTAGGGAAGTGCCCCAAGCGTCCACAGGGTTCTCACCATTCGAGTTGGTCTATGGTCGTCACCCTAGGGGTCTACTGGACATTGCAAAAGAGACATGGGAGAGCGAGTCCACCCCATACAAGAGTGTTATTGAGCATGTAGCACAAATGCAGGACCGTATAGCCGCTGTAATGCCCCTAGTAAGGGAACACCTCCAGAGGGCGCAAGAGGCCCAAAGTAGAATTTACAACCGGTCTGCAAGAATCAGGACATTTAACCCAGGCGATAGGGTCCTTATACTAGTTCCCACTGTTGAGAGTAAATTCCTGGCGAAGTGGCAAGGTCCCTATGAGATTGTTGAAAAGGTCAGTGAGGTGAACTACAAGGTGCACCAACCAGGTAGAAGGAAGCCTTTCCAAGTTTACCACGTAAACTTGATTAAGCCCTGGAAAGACAGGGAATCCTTGGGGGCGACAAATACTGTTAATAATTTGTCACAACCAATCCCTCCAGTCAAGGTTGGTGATACCCTATCAGTGTCACAGAAACAGGAGGCTCAGGAATTTTTACAGAAAAACAAAGACAAGTTTTCTGACCTTCCAGGGCGTACACACCTCATCTATCATCACATTGAAACTGAGCCTAGAAGCAGAGTAAACCTCAAGCCCTATAGGATCCCGGAAGCCCGTAGGGAAGCCGTATCTGCCGAGGTAAAACGTATGCTTGATTTGGGAGTAATTGAGGTGTCACAGAGTGAATGGTCCAGCCCGATTGTATTAATCCCAAAGCCTAATGGAACTTGGAGGTTCTGTAACGATTTCAGAAAGTTGAATGAGATCTCAAAATTCGATGCCTATCCTATGCCCAGGGTAGATGAGTTGATTGAGAAGTTGGGTAATGCCAGGTACATAACCACCCTCGATCTCACAAAGGGCTACTGGCAGATTCCACTTACTGATGAGGCTAAAGAGAAAACTGCATTCTCCACCCCTGATGGACTATTCCAGTATGTAGTGATGCCGTTCGGGTTACATGGAGCACCTGCGACTTTCCAGAGGTTGATGGACTTGATTTTGCGACCACATTGTGATTACTCAGCTGCCTACCTCGATGATGTGGTCATTTTTAGCCCTGATTGGGAAAGTCACCTCTGTAAGGTACAGGCCGTTTTGGATACCATAAGTGATGCAGGGTTGACCATAAATGCCGAGAAGTGTGCAATAGCCCTAGAATAGGCCAAGTATCTGGGCTACATTATTGGAAGAGGGTTGATTAAGCCACAGCTAAATAAAATTGAGGCAATACAGAATTGGCCTAGACCCCTGACAAAGAAACAGGTCAGAGCTTTCCTTGGTATTACGGGCTATTACCGTAGATTTGTGCCGAACTTTGCCTCAGTTGCTGCTCCCCTAACTGACTTGACAAAGGGCGGAAAGAGAGCAATGATCACGTGGACTCCCGAGGCCGAGAAGGCTTTCCAAAGCCTTAAATCTGCCTTGTGCCAACAACCTGTGTTAGTTACCCCTGATTTCAGGCGAGAATTTCTGGTCCAGACAGATGCTTCTAACACAGGCTTAGGTGCAGTACTCTCACAAGTAGTAAATGGTGAGGAGCATCCGGTGATGTACTTGAGTAGGAAGCTAACCCCGGCCGAGAAAAATTATGCCATTGTGGAGCGAGAATGTTTGGCAGTGAAGTGGGCCCTCGAATCCCTAAAATATTACTTGCTAGGCAGGAAATTCAAGTTAGTGACAGACCATGCCCCCCTAACATGGATGAAGTTAAACAAGGAGAGAAACGCAAGAGTGACTAGATGGTTTCTGTCCCTACAAAACTTTAATTTCACTGTGGAACACAGGCCAGGGAAATTACAGGCAAATGCTGATGCATTGTCGAGGGTACATTGTCTGTGGGGACAAAATGCTCAGCCCTCCGGTCTGAAGAAGAGGGGGGGGGATATGTAGACATGTCACTGGAGAAGTGATCGAGGGGGTGTACATTTCACCTAGGTTACTACGCTGGGTGAGATGGTAAGTCCAGGATTGATTTGTTTCTCAGCAGTGATATGCTGCTGAGTTGTTGTTTAATTTTGCCGGGCCTGGATTTATATGGAATGGCAGGTAGGTTTGGTAGAGGGACCTGTCATTCCACACCTCCCCGATCCGGTTTGGGTTTTGGATCAGGTGAGCTCTGATCCTAATTAGCCTGGGAAGGTAAAAGCTCTGCAGAGACTGCAGGCTATTGCTCTCAGCCAGGAATGAACAGCCTGTGTGTGTTTGAAGGAAGCTGCGAACGCAGCCACTGCTGGAGCTAAAAACTCACCCTGCGTTATCCAGGCGAACACTGTGATTTGAAAGTGTCAGATAGGTGAGGAGAACCTGTTAGTAAGCGCCCAGACGGGCTAGGTCTTTTATTTTGTTTGTACACAAAAGAAGCACGTGGTTGCTGTATGTTTTGTTGCTGGACTGTTTATGCCATGAATAAACGCCAAGACCTGCTTTTATAACATCTAAGTCTGCCGTGAACTGTGTCCAAACACACCATCCCCCGGGAAGATCCTTACAATATATATATATTGTCAGGGATTGGGGCGAACGGCAGTGACTCAGACGACAGTTCTCCTTCAAATCAAACATAATTTATTGAAAATAAGAATTCCACAGTCAAAGCATCTCTTAACATCAGAGATGGTTGCAGCACAAAACGCAGTATAAGCGGTTACCTCACCGGCTCTTAGCAAAGTCCAGGGTAGGAAAATGCACCAAACTGTTGTACAAGGTCCACTTCCAGGGTATACGAGCCCACGCTGTTAGTCCCCACAAGTCCAAGTTTGGGGTGACCCAAGCAAAGTCCTTTGGCTTTCATCCAGTTCTGTTATTCACATTGAACAGTATGGCCTGGGTTCCTTACTCCAGGCTGGTCAACAGCGAACTGAAAGGCTCAGCGGCTCCATTTATTTAGGCTTCCCCTGCAGTCAGCCTCATCACCTGTGCGAGGCCTGTGATCAGGGAACAAACCTGTAGAGGACTGGGGAATGTGAACTGGGTCCTGAAAACCCGGCATGGATCGTGCCTGATAGAGGGACAGGGGAAAAATAGATACCATTCATTTTCACTTTCCCATACACTTTACAACAATATATATATATTGCATGTTAATAACAAAATAGAATGTTTTCAAGAAAATCATATTTTGTGTAAAAGCCCAATTTCTCCTGCTTACAACAATTCCTTATATGTATCGGTAGCCCCCGAAGAGAGCGCTTTATGCCATTTTCACTATGTGCACTATCAAAGGTTAAACCCTAAAACTTTTTTTAAAAAGTGGAAGTGTCCCCTTTCTAGTAAAACCAGCCTGGGCACCAGCTATGGGGGCTGATAGACCAGTGTGAGGGGTCCTGAGAGCTACCAGCCCACATAGTCCTCATGGTGCATGGAATCCTCTGCCCCCCCCCTCCCCAGGCTTTGGGGAGGCAGGTGACTTGCCAGACCCTCCTGCTCTGTGAACTGGTATAGGGGTCCCATGGACCTCTTACGAGTTCACAAAGGGTTAAATGTAAAAACACACACAGCACAGCGAAAGAGTTGAGATTTATTTATTTTATAAAAATAAAAAAGTCAATTTTTTTCTTTCCTGCGCTGATCTCTGCCGCGCCGTCACTCAAAGCCAGAAGTGATAGGCAGAGCAGGGTGCAGGGGATCAGAGCCCTCTGCCCTCGCATCCGGCCAATCACTTCTAGCTTCTGTCTCATTTGCCGACACTGATGTAATAATCTGAAGCCAGGGCACTGGGCAGGGAATAGACTATCTTTTCTCTGTTGAAGATCGGAAATGCTGGGTAAAAGCTATAGAAAGGCTTCAAAGTTTCCCTCCCGTCTTTTCCATTCCTCCAGGGCCATGGAAAAAGGACACTCTGTCCCTTGGAGCTCCCGGTGCAAGGCAGTGCAGTGTTCTTGCAGCTGGCTATGATTACAACAGAGCATGTACATAAAGCTGGGCCATGACATGCAAGCAAGTGGCTTTGCTTAGAATATAGACAATGTTTACAAATAATCTGAGATTTTGAGATGATTAAAATGGCTCATTTTACACAGATTCCTGAGGGGGTAAGTTAGCATGTGTCTGGGCAGGGACTTCTTTATGAACTACCTAATGGAAAAGCTTTTTGCCGCATTTACTATTAAATTCAGACCACAATGATTAATACAAGGCACCATAGATGCTGAATAAAGGTGAGCAAACCGGTTCATTAGAACCAGATTTCACTCTGAATTACAGGGAAAATCCGATTTCCAAATCTCTTGTGATTCATTCCGATAGATTCTTTCCCTGCTCTCTTGCTGTCTCATGGTCACTGTCTCATGTCCCTCTCTGGTCACCTTCCCATGCCACTCTCCTCAGCATCCAAAGCCTTGGCTGGGCCCCCGGCATCTCGCTCCACATCGCAGAGAGGGGCTATTTAAACAGGTGAGTGAGCTGACGTAAGCTCACTCTGCCAGTATAAATGTCCCCTCCCTGCAGGTGGAGAGTCTCAAGGACTCCTTACCAGTTCAAAAAGAGTTAAATGTAAAAAACATACACACACACACTTCGCTGTGTCCTGTGCCGTCCAACGCTGCTTCCCGCTGCAGGGAGGGGACTTTCCCCTTGAATAAACAGCTTTCCTCTCTGTGGGGAAAAAAATGCAAGGAGCCCCACACGGGGCGGAGGATGAGGATGTCATCCGCCGCTGGAACAGGGACTGAGGTAAGCGTATTTTTCGTTTAAAGTTTGATTCAAATTTCTTTTTTTGTTTTTGGTTCGGAAGGGGTATAATGTATTTTATTTTGTGGCTTGCTTTGTTTGACTACACTGGGGGGAGAGATTGCTTCTTGCTTGTGGTGACCAAACATCCATTTTCTTGATCAACAACCAATAGAGTTGTTGAAGGACTTGGGTCAGGGTGGTGGCTAATAAATTGACTGATAGGAATGCATTCATCACTGCAGGGTAGGTGAGTGCTATATGGATATTTAAAATAAATTCATAAATACATCTCAGCATGAAATTCTAAGTGTGCAAAAACCAGTCAATGCATATGGGATGTTGATGATTTGACATGGAATTTCTGGCTGTCCCACAGTGTGCTTATATTAGTGATTAAAAGAAAATAAAATATAAAGCTATTCTTTTAAAGGGGAGCGTCACACAGCACCACTTTTTGTCCCCAGAGGCACTCAGCTTTCGATTTAAGAAATAAAAAATGGCAGGGCTGAAGCTTCCGCCAGCTAGCATCTTATGTAACCTTAGCACAGAAAAGGTTGCAGCGTCGGTGCTCTGATTGAAGCAATGTCATCTCTAACCTGGCGCTGTAGGTCAAGATCCTATAGCGCACAATGGGCAGAACTGGAACAAATTTTAATGCTTAGAATTAACATTGCACAAATGTATTTGTACAGAACTTGCATTGTGACTTGGCAATAATAGAAACGCAGGACCAAGATGTCACAAAATGTATTTTTTTTTTGGGGGGGGGGGGGGGTTAAAATTGGCTTTAATGGCTTTTTTTTGGTTTAAAATTATGTAATTCGGACAACAACAAAAATGCAGCCAAAAAACACTATAAAGTTTGTCCCCTTTGTCACCAGTAGTGATTTATTTTAACTGTAATGATGAAACGCTGATGTTTTTATATTTTTTGCATGAACAGTTCATATAGCAAAATTATTATTATTATTACCTTTCACTCAGTGTCGCTCTTCCATGCATTTCAATGGGCTTTCATTTGCTTGTGTTTAAACAGTGTGTTTGACAATTTTTGTTTTAATTTTTTTTTTTGCTCAAATCATTGTGTGACCTCTCCTGGCTGTAAACAAACATTTTTAGAAACTTTTTTGACTTCCAACTACTGTTGGATATGTGTTCAAAAACAGACTTTAATCACACAGCATCTGGTGCTCTATGTTATAGCGACCAGATTTAGAGTGCAGATGCTGTGTGTGTGTCCTTTTTTGATGAGTATGGTGTAGAGCATCGAGTGCCGGTCGCACTGACCTGGCGCTAACTTTCGCTCGCTGCAGCGTTGTACAACATACATCACATTCATCAATGCAGGTTAATACAGCGACTGAAGCGCTCTGTTTCAGCGCCAGATACCCGCTTACAGCGTCTACCAGCGGTTGCTCTAAGCGCCGCTATAGAGATGCTCATCTGCCAATACCTGGCGTTAGTAGTAAATCAGCCTTCACATCTCCCCTCCGCCAATGTATACTGTATACCAGCCCTCTGGGAAAAAACGAAAAATGTGTGCAGTTAAAAAGGGCTATAACCCTAGGGGTATTAAAGAGGAAATAGATAATACTCTAATACTAATAAGAAGCAATGACACTAGCAAGTTTGAATATGCTATGGTCACTCATTATGGTTAGGATTACAAACAAGTTATAAATATTTACAAGCACACTAAAAGATGATGAGATTTTGGGGGCTCATATACCAGATAAGCCAAAATTAATATTTAGGAGACCAGCAACTTTGGCTACACAGTTGACAAATAATCAATAATGACAAATGTACCGGGAAAGCCGTGTTCTGCAGTGGGGGAAGAGGCTCAGGGTTTAAAGCGCAAATTTTTTGTTTGTCCCAGCGGTATATACTGGGGGAGGCGAGATCGAGAGAAGCTGTTGCGTTGTGCTCTCCAACAGTAGTTGCCACTGAGGATTTGAGGCCGATTCATTAATAGCGCCAGGTAGCGACAGATGAGCGACTGTAGCGTGATTTTGTCAGCGCCAGCCAGTATTCGCTGTGCTTGGCCGGCATTAGCTTGATGACAGCGACTCAGTCGGTGTGCGGTAATGTTGAATACGGGCTGGGGGGTCGCTGTTTCACAGGTCCAGCGTTGTATGTGTGCGCCTGACAACGAATGGCCAGAGCGAACGGCTAGCTTCATATTCATCAACAAATCACGCTCCGAATGTGCTGTCGCTGTCCATTCCTTGTTTAAACCCCAGAGCGCTGGCGGCGATGTGTATTAACTAGTTTTTAACCCCTAAACAACCATATTTTTTGAATGTAACATTATACATGTTTTTAGAATCATTTTGTAATATGAATACATTAATCTCAGACCTGTTAGATCAATTCTGCACATATTTTTTTTTTTTTTGACTTAAAAATAAATCCTAACATTGCAGAAATATTACCAATTAATTATGATTAATTATAGATTGCTCCATTGAAATGCATTGGACATCGCCAGGGAGCGACAGCTCATACCTGGCGCTGTGAGGGAATTTGCAGCGGCGCTGTTCGGTCCAGGTGGCTTCATGATGAATGCCGCGCTAGCCGTCGCTCTCGCCGGCGCTAGCCTCATTTTGCTTGATAAATGCGTCATTGTGACCGCCGCCGGGCGTACTTGAGTCGGTAGTCGCCGTTAGCTGCCGCTACCTGGCGCTCGTCAGACACTACCTGGCGCTATCGCTTGATGAATAAGGGCATTTGTCTTTTCCTTTATGTAAGTGTTAATCAACTTTTTGGTGAGCATTTCTGATTAAAGGGAAAATTAAACAGCATCACACTATTTTATTCTTTGTATGTTTTCTTAGCATTGTTAATGGAAATGTGAAATTATTTAAAATATCCCAAGGAGTTTTGGGGAAGTAGATACTTTGCACATAATGTGAAGTTGAATCTAAAATATACAAAATACAAAATATTTAAAGGCGCATATGAAAATGTTTTATATGCTTTGTTGGTGGATATGCACATGTGAATGAAGCTGTCCTGTGAATTCATGGTGGAATGTTTTTATGATATCTACTGATGAACTCTATGATGCAGGAGTAAATTCTTAGACCATCAGATCTATAGTACCACGATCTTGTATATTTTGGACTGTATAAGGCCAAGTATTTTTATTCCCTAGTGTGTATTATCTATGAACGTTTTTTAATATAATTTGGTTAATTCATTTTTTAAGCACGGTTTAATATTGTTTTTTTCTACTTTTCCAAAAATATTAACAAAACACTGAAAACATTACAAACAGGACACTTCATGTTAAAGAACTCTGTTGAAAAACAAAACAATATGTAATTTTCCTGGAAATCCCTGCAAAAATCACGGTTAAACATAGAATAAAATGGTGAAAAATGGCCCGTCATAATAGTAGACCTCAAGTAGATTGACATTCAAAAGGATTAACCTATCTATGCATGTTGGGTATTGTTCTGTTTAGGGGACCTTACACTTTCAGATTTAGCTTGTTTCAGCTTGTTTCTATTGTTAGCATATTAATATTTTAGAAAAGTTTGTTTGTTATTCAGCTTTTTATTAATTTTTTAGGGAAACAAGGGGATTCCTTAGGGGTTCGCGCCCAGAAAACTATGCCCACGACAACAAGCCTGGTACAACTAGCTTGAGGTGTACTTCAAGAGAATGTATAGTGTGTGGGGGGGATTTCAAATGTAAAGGGTTGTTTTTCTTGAAAAACTGCAAGATGCGCATAGTTGTATTTTATTTAAAAATCTCCTAAAACGCTGTTTCAGTTTAGGGTGTGTCCTGGGCTGGAAAGGGTGTCTAGCGACATATGTGATACCATTGTAATTTTCTTGAAAATTTTTAATTATTTATTTAAAAAAAAACTACAAAATGTAAAAAATTGCATTTTTATAATTTTTCTTCACATTTTTACCTAAACATTTTGAGAAAGCACTGGAAAAATTACAACCAAGACATTTCATGTTAAGGCCTAAACTCTGCTGACAAAAACAATATAGAATTTTCCTGGGAAATCCCTGGACATTACTTCAAAAATCACAGTTAAACATATTGGTTTATTCTTCAAGGGATAGCGCCAGTAGTGCCTCGTAGTGGCAGGCAGCGGCTGGTGAACGCTGGGCGCTGTACGCAAAACCACATTTATGAAGGCGATTCTGGTGAGCGACTCTAACAGCGCTATGTAGCATACGATTCATCATTACAGGTGGCTCATCGTATAGCGACGGCGCTCTACCTGTCGCTCTCCCATACATTTCAATGGGTGTTCCTTTTCTTCTGTTTACACAGGGTTTTTTGTTTTTAATTTTTTTTTCTCTCGAATAATTGTGTCACCTCTCCTGGCCTAGAAAAAGTTATTTTTAAAAAATGTTTATATTTATATGCAGAATTGTCATTACAGTATTAATGTCACAATTTTACAACAATGTAATTCCATTTGTTTGCTCTGTTACTGGTGGATATGTGTTCAAAAACAGACTTTAATCACAGCGTCTGGCACTCTATGCTATAGCGCCCAGATCCAGAGTGCCTACGCTCTGTGTGTCTGTTTTTTTGTTGAATATGGAGTCGCTGAGAGTCGGACGCAATGAGCTGGTGCTACCTTTTGCTCTCTGCAACACTGGACTGGTGTTAGAACACCCAACATACATCTCATTTATCAATGGCGGCCAGGTTACTACAGCGAGTGAGGCGCTCTGATACAGCGACTGATAGCCGATCACGGTGTATACTAGTGGTCGCTGCTATACAGACGTTCATCTGCCGATACCTGGCACTAGTGATGAATCAGCCTCCCCATCTATATATATATATATATATATATATCAAAAAATGGTAAAAAAAATACCTGGCAGTTACAAGGTTGCAACAACGCTAGCTGACCATCCCCAGAGGAATATATACACAATAATTTGCAGTAACAATGCTTAGAGCTGGTACAGTGTAGGCACGTAAGGCCTGCTCACAGTTAATACACCCAATATCATAAATTAATCTGATCTGGATCAATCCTTGTAATCTAATCTGGTAATCAGGGAAGATCTACCAGGCTAACATGTGCAGCAGAAAATTTTATATATTTCCAGTGCAGTTTGTTTATATGTTCCACATTTCATTTTTCATGACATTCAGATCTTTGCTACATGCTGTAATTTCTCTGACTGTAGACATACAAATGCATTAGACACACACATCTAATCCTCCTTCACCCCAACTCATAAACAGCTGTTGTGAAGCATTTCACATGCAAAATATGTTCATCTCATTAGGGATGGCAGAGAACGGCTTGTGGCAGTCTTGTGTACTTCTAAGATTTAGGAAAACAAAGATTTGAATATGAATGTGCATATTTTCTGATGTGGAGAGACATGCATGAATAACAACTCGAATACTGTTTAACCGATGTGAACAATTTATAGTAAACCTGAAATCTTGCATTAGATATGCGCAGTTCAAATCAATTGAAGAGCGATGCTTATCTTGATTTATGGCCATGGTTATCCTTTATTCTCTTCCTGTGTTATGGGCTTTTGTTGTCTGCATAGCGATTGAGCTGCCCGCAATTATAACAGAATAAACAGTCACGTATCCTTTATAAATAATTCAGTCAACGGAATGCTAAATCTTGCATATATGAATCATATGTTACTTTTAGTACAAGGACCAAAACAACACAGATGAAATATTGATCACTTCTTTTGAATAGTTTACAGTTACTATTTTCATGAATTATTTAAAGGGTTTCCCTGTTTTTTTCTAGTTCTGACCCTTGCCATCGTTAGTAGTTAGGTGAAAGCAGACCTCCAGTCAAAATCATAAAGTTGAGTAAATTGCTTCCTTAACCATTTGAATGCCACACATAGAATCTCCTACCGTTGATTGCCAAGCCTGTAGATTCTATGGTCCTTATTTAACAAGGGATAGCGACAGGTAGCGACTGGTGAGCGGCCGGTAATGAACGCCGGCTCCCCACCACAATCACACATTTATCAAGCCAATCCTGCTTAGCGACTGAGATAGCGCCATATAGCCACTCATTCATCATTATTGCAGCCTCAGCCCACAGCGCCAGCGTCCGACCTTGAACAGCGACAGGTATGACCTCTCGCTACCTGGCGCTCTCCAATGCATTTCAATGGAACAATCTTTAAATATTCATAATTAATTGTTATTATTATTTTTTTTTTTTAATGTGAAAAATTCTGTGACCACTTCTGCCATTTTAGATTTTTTTTTTAGGTAAAAAAAAAAAAAAAAATTGTGCAGAATTGATATTACAGGTCTAATATTAATGTATTCATATTTCAAAATTATTTTCAAAACTTGTTTTTTTTGGTTTGCAAAAATATGGTTGTTTGCGGGTTAAAAAACTACTTTTAACCCATTGCCGCCAGCGCTCTGGGGTTTTAGCATGCATTTCACAGCGCGAGAATTTTTTGAGCGTGATTTTTTAGTGAATATGGTGGGAGCCGGTTGCAGTAATATTCAACATTACTGCAAACCGACTGAGTCGCTATCAGCTACCGAACAATGGCCAAGCACAGCGACTACTAGCGGGCACTGTGAAAATACTGCTACAGTCGCTCAACTGTCGCTACCTGCCGCTATTAATGAATCGGCCTCCCCGTGTTTAGGCTGATTGTTTGCACATGCGAAGTTTTGCACATGTAATTTTGCACATGTGGTCATTGTTTGTAGCACATTGCACTTTTTTGATCAATTTGGGTTATGCATAAACCATAGCTTTGGTTTGTGCAAGCCCAAAAGGATCTTTTTCTTGGATTGTGTTGTTTATTTTATATTTCATATCTTTTATTAATTATTCACCTAGTTACACTGTCATATTCACTATTTTGTGATATACCAGCTGTCTATGTTTCATGGAGTCACACAGTCATTAGCTATATATCTTGTTTGAGTCAGGCAGTATATAAATACCCCTATAAGAGTCATTTAAGGTTTGGCCACCAGAGGGCCTTGTCTTTCATGTTTTTTAAAATAGTCTTTGTGTATGTCAAGTGTATAGTTTGTCTTAATTGTATTGGTACTTTTTGATATTAAAGATATATATTTTTATACTTTGGTTTGTGCGGCCTTGCTTGAAGGGGACTGTTCTGAGTCTGTGCTGGCAGCTCATTGTGGTTAGAAGTAATATATGTGTTATTTATGTAAGTTCAAACTTGTTTTTCTATTTTACCCATTTCATTGTGCCTAGCTAACTTATGCCATCCCAACACTTCCCTGGCCGAAGGCTGGGATGCGATGGAGCCGCCCAAAATCTTGCAAGATTTCTTTGAGCAGTGCGGGCCTTTAAGAGGCCGGCTAAAGCTGTACAGTCATTTATAGATGGCTAAGCTGGCAGCGGGGATGAGGAAGGTCCCAAAAGGTAAGTAGGGGTGATGGGGGGGGGGAATCGGACCCATTTTATTTTATGTCTAAAGTTCCTCTTTAACTAAGCAGTATTCTCTCATAAAACGTTGTGTCAGTCTACATTTGGCACTATCCTAAACTGTTTTCCATTTTTAAATTAAATAAGAAATGGCAGAGAAATAAAGGTTTACAGTTGTTTTCATTTGAAGCATGTGGGTGTGGCCTGAGCACTTTGATGCAGCATAATGCGTGAGGTTTTAACAGCCCAAGATCTTGACACAGGCATTATAGATACAGAGGGGGTGTGGTTTGGACTAGCTCTACAAGCTGGTATTGGTGGCCCACATCGAGGGGCAGATGAGGTTTATTTCTTCATTCACTGTGCCAAAAGAAGAGGATAGACAGCACTGGAGGAATGCTTGGCAAGGTGAGCTGCTGCTTATTTCTTCAACTTTTTGCGTGAAAAATCCATTTAACCTATGGAGCAGATCGTATCAGCAGCTTGGATAAAAGCACATTTAATTTTGTCGAAATTTGAGGTGATGTAATATTTTATAAATTAATCATCTTTTTGCCCTCCAACTCTCGACCCAAGTACCTCAGTTATCCTTCTCCCTATTTCCTCCAGAACATCTGCTCATCAACGCTCTAGATTCTTTTAAGAGACTTTTTCCCTATAGACTTGATTGGTTTTTAGATATAGCTGCCTGAAGATCAAATCTTTAACCGAACTGTAACAAAAAATAACCAACATTAAATTACATCATACAAATCTGAATCCTAATTTTGCAATAAAAAGCAAACTCCCCTGTTCTATGCTCATACCCACCCGGAAAGCTGAGTACTGTATTCTTGGCTTTACTGGCAGCAATGCCACAGGAAATAATTGGACATCATTTAAATTACTGAAAATGTTTAAATAGTGGCAACCCAAAACGATCATCTTAAAAATGAATCAAGTGATACTTCAAAGATCAATGCAACAGTGTGCCAGAAGCAACAATCATAAAATGGGAAACACTAATACCTACTGTGGGTTATGCAGAACGACATGAATTACCAAAGCACCCTCAAACCCATTATCAGAAACAACCCAAATGAGCAAAAAATACAAAAAAAAATATGTAAATGTAAAAATATAATTGTTATTATGAACATAAAAATGTACCAACATGGTACTTTAAAAGCACAAACTGGCCATCCCAGGAACTATATTAGAATATATACACACAAACCTATGATGTTACTATTACCAATGTAAGCAAGGGCTGTTTGCTCAGATAATGCTAGCCAAAAGTAGCAGATGATACAGTCTGATCTAATAATAAGTTATAATGGCTGGCACACATTCTCAAAATGACACAATAATCACATAATATAACATGATCAACTTGCCTACATGGTGCATCAAACCGTTAATTAGTGTGCCAAAAGCAAATATAAACTTATATAATACATTTATATAAACGTATTACATAAGCTTAAAAAACCAAAACATATATGCAAGTTTGGAAAACAGCTAAAACATGCTACTTAGTTTGGTATTTAGCTGTCCCACCTTGGTTTATCAATTTTGCAATGAAGGTAAACCTGGGCTTTTCGTTTTACAGATGAATGTTTCCTGAAGGAGTTGGTTACCAATTGAGTGGCCAAAGTGTCACTATAATCATCACAATTCTTCTTTGTTTAATGAAAAAAAAGGAAATCATCCTTTGTTTATCTATTCTTTCACACCATTGTATTAGGCTATAAAAACAAGCAAGTCTCGGAAAGGCTGTAAAGAGACCTTAAATCCTTTAAACAAATGGATACAATCTAATTGTCTCATCTGCTCAATGGTATTATGACTTTCCATCAACACAGCGTTGTTGAACTTGTAGACTCCCAGAGTCACAGATAAGCTTTAAAGAGGGAAGATAACTTTTATTTGTTATGGGTAATAAAACTGGAGTTTCTGCAGCCTACTGTCAAGAAGAAGCCTTATGCCATGGATCCAGTCAGGCAGAACACAAATCGAAATAGTGTCTGAAGGGCAAGGTAATGAAGGAATGAAAAGTACAAAGCCTCCCCAATAAAATTATATAGCATTGGAAGGAAATTAAAAAATTGAAGAATAACAGCTAAAATAAGATTAGATCCATATAAAATCCAAATATGAATAAGTCACCGTGACACACACAAAACAAGCAGTAATATAATGTGTGTTTCTATATTACATATCCACACTTGATGTAGACTGTGCTCTTGTAAACTGAGAGCTATTAGATTAGGCAAGAAACATTTTCCACACATGCACGACTTGAACAAGATATGCAGATGAATATCATTATCATATTTCTGCCCACAGCAACATTAACCAGTGAAATGTCAGAAGGCTGAAAATGTAACATATTTTTAACTGCTAAGTATGCTTTTGGTATCATTGGTAGTTAAGTGTGACGGTACTCCCTGGCAATGCCAGGAGAGCCCGGCTCTATGGATATATCTTCTCTTCACCCATTAGTTCCCTGAAGCTGGTGATGATCCTGAGGGTTATCAAAGGGACAGTCAAGGCTATGTCAACAAAAGGCAGGAAGGAGCTCAACTAAAGCCTGTCCCATGTGCCTCTTGTCCCACATAGGATGCCATAGCAGGGTTTCAAAGTTTGCCCCTCCTTTTATTTCCTTTCATTTCTCCATGACCACCTCCAAATGTGGTCATATGGGCACACCTCCCCCTCAGAACTCCCAGCATGAGTAAGTCACTGTCAGGCTCAATAGTGGGTAGCACAAAATGTGAGGAGACTTGAGTACCACTGCTGAAGTAGCAGGCAACGGAAACTACTACCCAGACCCAATCCTTGACCCAGAAGCCTTGAGTCTAAGGATCAGCCAGGTCTTCTCTAGAGCCCCCCGAAAGAGATGATAGGTTTGCTGCGGGGGTGACCCAAGGTCACGCCCTTGGGAGTAAAGGACCTGAGTAAACAGCAGTGGTCCCCTGGTAGGGATCAGAGAGGCAGACGATAAAAGTTAGGCCACGGTCAGGGGTTACAGGCACAGAGGCAGAGTCCAAACAAGAGCCAAGGGTCAGCAGATCCAGCAAGGGTTAGCAGATCCAGCAAGGGTTAATCCAGAAAGCAAATTTTCATACAGGAGCCAAGGGTCATAAATGGATTAGCAGATCCAGCAAAGGGACACACATAGGAATCTGGTGCCATTTGCAGCCAGCATTTACCTTATATAGGATGTAGGAGCCTGCTATTTGAGCCTCCCAGGGTCAGCTGACCAACCCAGGTGAATCCCCTTAGAAGGGGGGAGTGGCCAGGGGTGAGGAGAAGAAGGATTGTGAAACACTAGGCTTTGGTTCACAATCCAGACTGTCTGCACATGGGCAGTTGGAGGCACTGCCCGGGTATGTGCAGTATGCCTCTTCCTTCACACACAGCACATGCACAGTAGATCCCACTGTTTGTGCAGATGCAGATGAGAAAGCAGACACATGCAGGGGACCCGAGGCTGCCATGACAATGAGGGACACCGCCGCCATGCCGCAGAGGAACCTTACTACATGGGTTTCATCAATTGCAATTAAATGTGTATTGGTAATTGTGCACAAAATCATACAGACTATACAATGTATACAATAACACCTTCTAACAAATTTGGAGGCTTCACCACGTTTCAGACCCCGGAGGGTCCTTCCTCAGGGAGGCAGAAAAGCAGAAGGACCCTCCCGGGTCTCAAAGGTTGGATTCCGTTCTGTTAGTGCTGTAACGTATGATCTCTTTATTCATCGGGTTATCTCAGTAATGCAATGCTTGTTATTGGACTTTCGCTATAATCATTCAAGTGTCATTTACATTGAACTCGGCTTAGTCTGAACCACCTGGTGGTCATAATCAATATTGCAGCGATATTCCTGTTTTCACTATTATAAATGGACTGATGATTACATGGCGAAGGTGTTATTGTATGCATTGTATAGTCTGTATGATTTTGTGCACAATTACCAATACACATTTAATTGCAATTGATGAAACCCATGTAGTAAGGTGTGCTTTCTCAAACCATATTTATTGAGCTGTTACTGGACCTATTGGGGAATAGATCATTGTGAGAAATATTTTGCACCCACCTATAAGAATATACACTGGGATGGTGTGTGGGATTGTTGAACTAATTTGGTCTTTATATAGAAAATCACCTAACCTCTTCTCAACATTCCATTTACCAGCTGCTGATCTGGATCCCTTACCTCACCCACCTCTCCAGCTGCTGGTCCACATATAGCCAGTTCTATATTTGCGCCATGAGTCTGTTACAGGTATTTCAGGATGTTGGGGGTGATGATGTAAGTATAGCAGCGGTCCTAGGGGTTTCACACAGCAGGGCATCCCAAATCCAGATGCCCCAGAATAGGGAAGCAGACAGCCCTGGACTATTTTAGTCCTCAGGGCTGATATGCAGGAGTTTTGGTCCACTTTAAAGCGGTCCTTCACTCTAGATAAAGGTCTATCTTATTTGTTTCCCACACCCTGCACAACAGATTGCTCACATTAAAAATCATCCTACTGGCATCTACCGCATGTTATGAGCCTTTAAGCATCCAAGATGGCGGCTCATGGAACATCAGGCAGCCTGCAAACAGGAAGTGCCTTCTGACTGTGCCACTCTGCATTGTGGGACTGCTGACCTTTTCCTGACCCCAGCTCTGCTCTGTCTGAGCAAAGCACAGATATAACCCACCCCCCTGTATTTTATCCCACGCTCCACTCCTCAGTAAGTGTGATGCTTCTGAGTCAAGATGGCGGCGCCCATATCCTTAACAGAGTTGTAGCCCAGTGGGGGAAAGAATAATAAGTAAGTGACTAAAAACTTAAAATATATTAATTTTAGATGCTGGGGAATAGTTTTTAAGGGTTTGGGCTTTTCAATAAATCATGGTGAAGGTCCGGTTTAAGCTTTAGGCCTATCTACCTTATACATATTGATATGAAAGAATGCAATGATTCTCTTAGGATAAAGCAAGGCTTTCATTAGTTACTCTATATGGGTACCTTTGCATAAAAAGACACAGCACAAGAAACAATGGAGATGCTTTGGTCACAATAACTGTGGAGGAAAATAGTAATAATGTGGAATATATTATCCTCACAATGGATGAAGAAAAGGCTTTCAAACACCTGTCCTGGGAAATGCTTAAGTTAGTCTTTGATAATAATGGCTTTGAGACACTATTTAAGAACAAGCGCCCTGCATTATAGAAGAATCATTCTGGTAGAATTAAAATTAAAATCAACAGTACACAGAGCCCCTATCACTGGGGAATAGGCCTCGATAGAGATGTCCAGTATATATGTTCAATTTTAATTAAGGAATCTTGAATAATTGCCATTAGTAATATCTTGGAAACTATGTTATCAAGGTCAAGAGTAAAGAAAGAATGGCTCATGCCGATAACTTACCTTTAACAATTTCAACACTTAGGTTCCTAACAGGGATACAAAATTGCTATCACAATTTGAGGACTTCTCTAATTACAAAATAAATCTGTCTGCAAGGCAAGCTGAAATATCTACAGATCAGGCGTACACATAATCTGTTGTTTTATATATATATATGTTATTATCTTTGCTATCCGGAAAATCCTGACAATGCATTCTCAGAATACATACAATGCATACAATACCTATTTATTAATCTGCTAGTTTTTTGGTTGGCTTTGATTGTTGATGTATAAGATTTATCTGGGATAATATATAACCTAGGCGTAAAAAAAACTTTTTTAGGACACTGCAAAGTCCTCTTTTATTTCTACAATAAACAAGCTTGACTTTGAAGTGGGAGAAAGCAACAACACATGCCAAAACATCTGCAAACATAGAGTTCTGGATGTGCTTGAATTTAAATGGATCAATGATGAATACCCAATGTCAAATATACCAGAATCTAAACAGATGGCTACTGAGAGGAAGTAGCATTATCTACTAGAATGCTAGCCAGAAGTCCATGCCAGGATTCAGCATTCATCTTGAACCCAGAAAACAGAAGCCTATCAACCGGCTTCTACCCTCCCTGCTGCCAATCAGGTCAGATAGTAGGTCGACCATCTAGCTGCGCCCCACCAATGCCAGCCATCAATGGGCACTGCGCTTGTCCACACCCCCGATGCCCCAAATCGGGGTGTGAGTAATGTGTCATTTTACTGGCATGGAACACGCTGAGCCCAGTAGGTGCTATGCAGGCTCCTGACCATGGTGAAATAGTATAGGGGTCCCTCTCTTCGAAGTCCACTCCAGCATGCAGATGTGGTGGCACCGGCCATCAGAAGCTGACGGCTTTGCCGCCATTTGGATGAAGGGGGAGCCTATATTACCTCTTTTTCTTCCTTACTACCCAGTGAGGGACTAAAGTGGGGGCTGAGGGAGCTGGCTTTTATACTTGGAGGTGTGGCCTTCATGGAATCTTTCTGATGTCATTCCTGATGTCACAAAGGGGGAGGGGCCTAGATGATATTTCCCATGCCAACACCTCTAGGCTGCTTCCCTTTTGTGACCTCATAAGTTACGTCACGGAGTTTCCACAGCTGCCCATAAAATAAAAGCTGCTCTTTGGCGGCTCATCATGGAGTCTCCCGGCCAGGAGCCAGGATGAACATAGGGGAACATGTGTTCCCCTCCTTGATAAACACTGCCGGAGTGTCCTTAGATGCCCCGGTGGCATTCATTTAAAAGAGCCTACCGGGGAGCCTAAATGCAAAACGTAATTTTAAATTAATTAATAATTTTTTTTAACTATACTTTCACTTTGAACTTTTAAGGGGTCCCACTGACCCCTTATACCAGTTCATACTCCATTACCTGCACCACCAATGGCCAGGGTGTTGTGGATGAGCCTGGCAGCCTATAGCATAAGCACAGATTCTGACGCCTGGAGCCACCGCATCTACACACTGTAGGGGGCCCAGAAGAGCCCCAGAGAAGGAAGAGGAGACAGTGCGAGAAAAATAAGACACGTCGGACACAAGGAAGAGGCATCTGGCGGGTGACAGTAGATGGATGACAGGGATGGGTGAGTATAAGTTAAATTAAGAACAATAAAAATATTTTGTTTGGTGTCTTATTACTTTTTCACTTGGGGTGAACTGGTAAGAGGTCCAGGAGAACCCTATACCGGTTCACCATGGTCAAGAGCTGGCATGGCACCTGCTGGGCTTGGTGGATGCCATGCCACTAAAATGACACATTATCCACACCCTCATTCAGGACAGTGCGGGAGTGCAGAATTCAGTAAAACACTGGGAATTAAAAAATACAAAAAAACAAAAAAAAAGGCAGACGTCTCTTTTAACGTCTTTTCGCAAGCAAAATAGCATTTCTCTTTTGTGGCTAGCAGGGAGGAAGAAGATGGCAAACATGAGGGCCTCAGTTAATTAGATAATGGCTGAAGCTAAGAATAAAAGGACACTGTTGAAGGTATGGATTTATACCCTATTGCATTTGCCTAGGCATTGTCTGTGTGTTTGACTTTGGAGTAGGAGTACACTCTGTAAGGCCACGCAAAACTAGCTGTTCTATGTAAAACAGCCTAGGGCAGTCTGTCTGTTGGGTGCTAGCAGTTCTGGGCTTTGTGCCATCAGTTGTGTTTCCTCTGGCTTTGGTCCGGTGTAGTAAGTTAAGATTGTGGAGCACACAACAAGCCAGGATTGTATTTGACACCTTGTCTGGGCTGGGTCTCCTCATGGCCTAACTTAAGAAGTGTGCTTTCAGCATGCTAATGGTTGTTTCCCCAATGCATCTGTTTTTTGGGTGAACAGCATTGACTTGCACTTCTGTGCATAATCATGGGTGTAAGTTTGCTGCACTTGGTGCGTGTGTCTGTTTGATATTATGGTTGCATTTGTGAAGTGGAAATGCAGTGCTGTACAGATCAAGATTTTGGCTTGATGTTTGGGGTGTGGTGCAATTGTACTGCTGCTGCCGAGGAGGGAAAGGAGGTGGAGGAAGCCACAGTGGTGCGACTTAGGGCTGACCGAGTGTTTACCACTAGGCTAAATCCAAGCAAATACGCAGCCCATTCTGCCTCAAATAAAGCCACATTTCAGTCAATGTACCAGCAAGTTTGCCACAGAAATGGCCCTTCCACCAAGCAAGGCTGTCCCAGGCATAGTGCGTCTATTCTCTGAATCTGGCAGTTGTTTGCAATAATATCCTCATACAGTCTCCTGTAACAAGGCATCTTTCCCCATTCTCAGCAGTCTCCTGTAAATGCCATGTTACTGGTGACTGCTGAGAACTGGGACAATGCCTTGTTACTAGAGATTGCCAAAAATGGGTACAAATGTCTTGTCACTAGAGCCTGACAAAATCAGGTATCTATGTAATGTCACTAGAGACAGACAAAAACTGAGGCAATGATATTTAACTGGAGGCTGCCAAAAACAGGGACACATGTCATGTTTCTAGAAACTTCTATTAAAGCGGTCCTTCACCCTGAATAAGAGTCTATCTTATATGTTTCCCACACCCTGTACATACAGATTGCTCACATTAAAAATCATCCTACCTGCATCTACTGCATGTTATGAGCCTTTAAACATCCAAGATGGCGGCTCATGGAACATCAGGCAGCCTGCAAACAGGTGCATTATGACTCTGCATTCTGGGGACTGATGTTCTTTTCCTGACCCCAGCTCTGCTCTGTCTGAGCAAAGCACAGCTATAACCTGCCCCCCTGTACTTTATCCCACTCTCCTCTCCTCAGTAAGTGTGATGCTTCTGAGGCAAGATGGCGGCGCCCGTATCCTAAAGTCCTTAACAGAGTTGTAGCCCAGTGGGGGAAATAATAATAAGTAAGTGACTAAAAACGTAAAATATATTAATTTTAGATGCTGGGGAATAGTTTTTTAAGGGTTTGGGCTTTTCAATAAATCATGGTGAAGGTTCGGTTTAAATATCAGCTACAATAACCACAATCATACCACCCAAAATGAATACCTTGGTTTAGCAGTCTATAATACATATAGAATAACTTTATATGCCATATAATATGTAGGAAATATATTATGTGTAGTTCAGAAAGGATTCATTAGTGGAACATAGCAAACAGTCCAGTGATCTCTGATCGAAGCCGCTGAAACCCTTCCGAAGGCAGAGGGAAGGCAGGAGGTGACGTGCAGGGAAATAATTTTCGCTTATCACAAGATTTGGCTGCTCAGCTCAGCAAGCTCTAAATTACAGAGCCGATTTTCCTTTTGACATGGATGTGAATGACATGGCATCCGGCAGCATCTGAAAGAGCTGGGGCCCCATTGAAAGCAACCACGTCCAAGTCCACTTTCCAATACACGCTCAAAATTGACATCCTTGCTACTATTAATAAGAATGTTGTCAATCTCCAAATAACTTTTGTTATATTTTCTGTTTTTTTAAATTAAACAAAGCAACACATATTTAGACTTCACATAATTAGACCAAAATGTCCAACTGTTTAGACGTGAGCTGTTAAAGTCTAATTGAATTTACCAGGTCTGGCACAATTTTCTGTTTGGTTGATTCAATTCACTAATCGGTAACATAACACCTGTTGGCACACTTTACTGACTACTGGAGTTTCTGCATTACTGATGACGTGCTCTTTACCTGCTTTGTAGTATACACTGAGTCTGCTTTCACGGTCAATTTAGCAGCCAATGACCCCAAATGTCTACTCAACCTTGGTAGGCATGGTCATTATAAAAACAGTTTTATTTAAATAGTATTTTTTAATTTACCTACTGAATGAATAGCACTAACCCATTTTCACAGTGGAGTACTTTCCTGTGCTTTTCTCTGTCTGGAACAGTGTCAGATGGCCCCATGGCCTGGCAACTGCTGGGCAGATATGGTCACTGAATGTGCTTCTTACTTGATTGCCAGCTGCTGCATTACCTTCAGCTGTTTTGATCTCACATATAAGCCACCTCCAGGAACGAGCACACAGCTGACCACATTTTCAGTGTCTTTGATGTCCCAGCTTGCATTTTCTCTTCTTTCCTGTTAATAGTCTTTGTTTAGTATGTCTACATCTAGTGGCAGGGCCTGTTACTGACTGTACATTTGACCACGCCCAGTGCCATTTACTATTTGATCTGATGACGCCGAGTGCCAAGCCCTGTTGCAGACCTATGGCACATTGTGCATCTTCTCTACTGCTACTGATGGTTGCCTAAAGCCACATCTCCCGTTGTCATTGTCAGAAGCCCTGGTCACTAATTGCAGCTTAGGCAGCAGCTGAAGAAGGTCCATACAGGCTGATCCAGCATCAGCCCCTGTTACATCTCAACTTGCTATGCTTCAGTGATTCCAGAGCTCCAAATTAAGATACTTAAGGGGGCTTATAAACTGTATTGGCAGTGACTTTGGCGATCTGCAGCACCCTGTGAATTTAAGCGTAACTGTAGATTACGATGGTTAGGTAAAACCTTTAACCCTTCTAATGGCAGCTATGTAAAATTTACGTAGCTGCCTCTCCTGTCCTTAACTGCCAGCTACGTAAATTTTACGTACGTGATTTCCCACCTGCTAGCGGCCAAAGTAATAAAAATTCTCTCACCTGGCCCCTCGTTCGATACGGCTGGGTCCCCTCTTCACCCTAGGGGCCTCTGATCCCCCCCCCTCGGGCTCCTCTGATCCCCCTCTGGCTTCAGAAGAGTGACCACATAGCCACCCCTGAGTTTCAGCCGTCGCTGGCATCTGCTCTATAAAGAAAAATAAATAAAATGACATTTACTCACCTCCATGCGTGATCCCTCCTGCCGGGTCTCTTTTTCACTGGGGGGGACTCCAATTCCCACGGCCTCTTCATTCTTCAGGAGAGGTCCCGACAAGCCCCCCTCCCTGGCTTCCTCCATGGGCGACACCATCTTCACCACTGGGCCCCCGCCCATTTGTTGACTTCATCCCACTACCGGCGGTACAGCTGTCAGATGATGCGATCACTGGCAAGAGGGCTGGAGGGCCCTAAGATCCTCTGATCCCCTGCCTCCCCTCCTTCAGTGATCACAGCATCTGTCATTGGATCGGCGAGGGACACAGGAGCTGACGATCAGAGGTGAATAAAGAAAATACATTTTTTCATTTTTTTTTTAATAAAGTCATTTTGTTATGTGTGTTTTTTTTTGCTGTTAACCCTTTGTGAACATGTAAGGGATCCATAAGACCCCTATACCAGTTCACAAGGCTCTGAGTCGGGCAACTCACCTGTGGCTAGTGGGTGACTTGCCATTAACCCCAAGCCATCCAATTACCTGCCTCCCCAAAGCTCGGGGCCATTAGGCTGTGCAGGCTTGTAGCCCCAATGATTAGGTTGGTACCGAACTTTGCAAGTTCAGGTTTCCAAACCCAAACACAGACTTCAGCTAGAAGTCTGTGTTTGAGTTTTCCATCCAGCCCGAACACAGAGAAGTTGGTTTATGGCCTGCTGAACAGCCCATCCACCCGCTTTACCTAAGGGTGCAGCAGCAGAAAGTCACTTTTACTCACCTCGGCCTGAGATCCTTTTCCTGTCAGAGGTGGCAGAGCAGCAGCGGTACTTGAAATCGGCCCCAGCTAGGGCTACAGAAAGATGGCTGCCAGCTCCCATGAATGAGGACACTCCTTGTGCTGGCACAAGAAGTGTCCTCACTCATGGGAGCCAGCGATTTTAAGCGTCACTGCTGCTCCATCTTTCTGTAGCCCAGGCTGGGCTGGGGTTGATTTCAAATTCAGCTGCCGCTAACAGTAAGAGAATCATGGGCCGAGGTAATTTACAACAGAGCACTTTGTGCTGTACTCTGTGCCCCGCCCCCTGCACAGCCACCCCTCCAAAGTTTGGGTCCCCATTGATTTCAATGGGGACCGGGTTTGGGTCCCCGAACATTTATTCAAAATATGGCCGAACTTTGGGGAGGGGGGGGACACTGATCCCTAGTGAAGACCTTTATATTTATCGACATGTGGCATCTAAAATGCATATTTTTTGTATTTACCTGAAGATCTCATTAAAGCTTTAGCTTCTCACTGGACTCAGTTTGCTACTTTTGCTCAAGTTATGCAAAATGTATTGCACATAAAGTAGCAAGTTACCAAATGTTTAATTAACAGCAATATAGTCAGTTTATGGTACAGTTTTGTACTGTAAATGGTTAATATTTAAAATAAATATTAGCAAGCTGCAGAGGGGAGTTTTTCTTTAGCTTATTCTAATAGGCTGTATCTTACTGGTTATTCTGCTTTTACTTGCTGCATAATTTAAATATTTAGCACTCAAAATAATTAATTATTTAGGAATATACAACATTTCTATCCCTGTGCTTGCCAAATAGCAAACCCTTAAAAGTTTTACATAATATCTAAATTCTATGTACAAGACAATAAAGAGCTTTTTGTTCTCAAAGTGCAAATACATATTAAGAAGAAACCTAATTTCCCCCTTTATGCAGTTAGCTAATATCTGACAGTACATTATTTTTTTGCGGCTGAGAAACAAATACCAGAATTAATTGTTAACCTTGCTTTTATTATAATCATTAATATAAGATATCTTAATTTTTCAAAGACCTCCCAGAATACGTTGCACCAGGCAGCATCATTACAAAGTGTTGAGCATAGCATCTCGATTAAAAATACACATTTACATAATGGATGTTCTTGATTTTGGCTACATAGCATCAATTAAAGACTGCTTGTATCTGAATTTTTCCCAAAATAACAAATTCAAAAGAGGAAAATAGAAAACCCTCCTTATCACTGAAAATTCATTTGGCAGCTATTTTGAATAATAAAAATGGGGTTAAAACAAGATGTACTGTACTGTGGGCAATGCCGGCATTAGTTACAATATATTTAGTGCAATAAGTGCTCTCAAAGAGAAGAAAATATAAAAATTTACACCTAATGTCACAACTGATCCAGTTGTCATATCTGCGGTATCCTGAAGATGTAAGCTGAAGAGATTGTCCTCTTATCTTGTTAGTTGTTTCCTGTAACTTCATGCTTTACTGCAGCCCATATCCACACTGCTAAGATAAGGGCACTCCCATTAATAGTCTGGGTAAGCTCCCTTGCCCCTCATGGCCACTGAAGATCAGCTTAAAACAAAAACAACTATTTTACAGTTATACCTGTATACCTACCTGGATGTCATAATTCAGTATGCATGACTGCCAAGGTCTCCCCAAATCTGTCCAATCCCCATGTTCGGGGTTTGGGTGTGCTAAAGCCTGCTGTTGTGCATGCGCTGAATATTACCAGAAGCGTGCATGAAATATGCTAATGGTGCAAATGTGGGACTCCGCTAATCGTGTGCACATGCAGGGTTTTCAGATACAACTAATAGTGTGCATCTGCAGGGATAATTATCATCAATGCACTTGTTGTTAGTGGGCACCAATCAAAGTACTCTAGGGCATTTATAAGAAGGCCTATGGTGCAATATTGCATCAGAAGATTCCTATGTTATCAGCCTGTGCCTCCTGCTTCTTGGAGCCTCTCTTTTGCCTTGGATCTGGATAACTTATGTTACCTGGCTTTGGACTTTGCTTTTAAAGGGCATGTTAAAGGGCATGGGGTCCCCCCTGCCCAAGCAAGACCAGCCTGTGCACCAGCTATGTAGGCTTGTATACTAAAGCACAAAGGCCAGCCACCAGCCAGGCTGGCCCAGGCCCTGAAGGCTACCAGCATGGTTAGCCCTCGCAGGCCGTGGCTATTCTGCCCCCCACCCTGGGCATTGGGAAGACAGGTAATGGGACCAGGGGTAATGTCAAGCCATAGAAAGGAAATGGCAAGTAGTATCATCAATTTATAGCTGGACTGGGCGGTGCACACTGGGTTGGGCAATTAGTCACAGACAAAACAAAAAGGAGTACTTGTGAAGTATAGCAGTGTCAGTCCAGCAAAAGACCAGCTACATTTAATAGCTGAAAATTAAAGGGAGTAAGCTGTGTGTGGGGCAGGGGGGTGGCCTTTGATGAAACGTGGAGACCTACTTAATGTACATTAGGCAAGGAAGCTAAACAATTTGTTATTTTTTTGTTGTAAAATTCGTTATTTGAAAAAAATGCATACAGTCATCTGTGAGCTGCACACAACATATAAAACAATGTAATGTAAATTAAAAATAGGGACACTGTTTGTTGGCTTTTTTTTAAATGTTAAGCATTCATTGTTGAGTTCCATGATATCACCTGTAATATGTGACAATGGGGGTTGCAAGAGTCCTTCCTAGTGCCACAGCTCTAAAAACCCAACTTAATAATACATAATTGACATATATTTCGGTAATAAAATGATCTTGCCTTAATTATTTCTGAATCTTACTTTGTGAGCTTTTATTATTCAGCAAATTACTGTACCATTAAAAGAATTTTAATACAATATAATATAATCACAGTTTCAGATATAAATGTATTATATTATTTTGCAACTGAAAACTGTTATAGAGATTTCCAATTAGAATTTCTAATTGAGCAATTCCCAAAAGTTCAATAATATAGGAGATCATTATTTTATGTAATCTCATTATATCCAAAGAAATCAAGCCGCACACAAAATATAATTTCAAGCTCAGTGCATGTATAAGGTGGATATTTTACCGTTCTTTAACATGTCACACTTTTACTGTTTAATTTTTCATGGACTATATGAGTAGAAATACTATCAAAATACGAACAGTTCAATATTAAATTAAAAAGAACCTGAGTTTAGCAAAAATCCAATAGACAACATTCTGTTCCTCTACATCACTGTCCAGTGTGTAGCTTTGTCATTAAATTCTTCCACTAGCAGATACCTTGTATTCAGGATCTATCCCCCAATTAATATACCATTACAGGATCCATGAGCACTGCAGTCTCTACCACTATTAAAGTGGGGGGGGGGGGGCAAGGCAATGCCTGGCATAATATAGGTGCAGTGCCATTGCAAAATGTGGGACAGCGGCCAAAAACCTGCAGACAAAGTTTTAGGATGGAAAGTATTGAAGATTTGAATATCAAGTGGTAGGAAACATTATCCTAGACAAGTACCTGAGACATAGATACATATAGGCTTTGGTCTCATGGACCCTTTACCAGTTCACAATGGGTTAAATGTTAAATAAAAAGACACATAGGAAAAAAAATGATCTTTATTTTTTTTTTACTTTACTCACCTCCTATCCTCTGTCCCCCGGCGATCTGCGATGACAGTCTGCTCGGGTGTTTGGAGGAGAGAGCCTGGGGAGGGGGGGCGATCTCAGCCCTCTCCTCCTCCCCACCTCTCTCCTCCAACCACCCGAGCAGACTGATTCTCTGTGTCGGGTGCCGGCATTAAGAGGGCTGCTGGTGATATCACAACCATGTCCCCCGGCCCTGCTCCAAGGGGGCGGGGCTAGCAGACCGGTTCCAGGAAGTGGGGGGGAGGGCAATTTCTGCCCTCTCCTCGCCACGGAAGAGGCTGGGGGGTGATCGGAGCCCCCCCCCCCCCCCAGTGAAGAGGACACCCGTCGGGAGACAGCGCGGCCTCAGGTAAGTAAATGTCATTTTTTTTTTTTACAGTTAGCAGCTGCTGCTGCCGAAGCGGGGGGGCTATTCCAGGGGCTCTCCTGGAGCCATCCGACCCCCCACGGGGGATCAGATGGCACCAAATTAAAGAGGAAACCCGGCCGGATCCAACGAGGGGTCAGGTGAGTATTTTTTATTTTTATTTTTTTAACTAGCAGGGGGGAAAATCAGGCATGTAGATTCTACGTGCTTGGCACTGAAGTGGAGTGGAAGCGAGCACGTAGAATCTACGTGCTTGGCACTGAAAGGGTTAAACACTGGGTTAGGTGTTCAGGGGAAGCATGATTATGATCACTGGGGCTGCATCACACAAGGACTGGAAACAGATGTTGTGCTGTATCACACCTCCTATTGGACACCTATTACACACTTATTTTGGCAGTATTTTAGGTTTAAGGGCATTTTTGTCCCTTTGTTATCTTTGAAAACCTCATCTCAGTTTGACTGATCTGTAATTAATATATTATATATATATCTATCTATCTTTCTATATATATATATATATATATATATATATATATATATATATATCCCTCATGTGTGCTTTATTTGTTATTTTGTAACGATATAAGGGAATACACGACATGTCATGACTGCTATTGTATTATTGTATTATAAATGTTCTGTGGAGCTCATTATGTATCATCTTGTGTGCACTTTGCACCACCCTAGGCACAGCTAGCTGAGGATTAATGCTGACAGCAGACCCCCCTGCAGCCATGGACTAAATCTTTTGGTTTTAGCTATGGAACCTGGGAAACTCTTCGAGAAACAAATCTGCTCAATCTAAGTTGAGCCCTGTTTTGAGCTAATCGGTTATAATAGATAGAGACACCACCTAACATTTCAAAAGTTCTGTATAGAATGGTAACATTATTTTAAAAAGAGCAGACATGTTTTTCAGTATTTCATAAAGCAATAACATTTATGTTAGGCTTGATAGAAAATGTCATATATTGTACTTTTTAGAACAAAACTTTGTTTTTAAATTTAAAAGACCATATATGTGAATGTTCTCTGATAGCAACAAGAAAGCTATATCTGGATCAAACATTTTCCAAATTGGATCTTTTTATGGTTACCAAATGGTCTGTTTCTCAGCAGGCTGTCTGTCATCTCTTCTAAAAGCTTTCTGTCATAGGATTTAATGTTAAATGAACGGGCGTGCAAATAGTTACAGTGCTGACATTTCAAAAGCAAGTAACATGAATGTGCTCAATGAAACTACCATTGAAAATATTACTCTGCATAAGAGTTTTTGGAAAAAAGTTGGTAGAAAGGTGCATTGGAAAAGTGCATTGTGTTTCTGTTTTACCATTTAAATTTCATTTTTAAAAAGCTGAATGTGCACATGCAAATTATTTCCTTAAGTATCTTGTACAGTATATAAGACTATATATTATATTATATTTTATAATTCTATTATATTATTCATATTTTAACAGGCACATACGTGTTTCAGCATCTACCTTTTCCCCCAACCTCATACTGTCAAATAGCATGCAAAAGCAATCGTGAATGAATACCTTTTACACTTTTACCCATTTTATACTTAGAGGCTGATTCACTACTAGAGCCACGTATTGCCAGATGAGTGTCAGTATAGCGTTATAGTGGTAGTAGATGCTGTAAGCGGGAGTGTCTCGGTTGCTCTAGTAACCTGGCCGGCAATGATGAATGTTATGTGTGTTGGGCACTCTAACAACAGTACAGCTGTAGTGAGTGGCAAGTAGCGCATCACACCATATTTAACAAAAAACTACACACACAGCGTCGGCGATCTAAAGCTGGGCGCTGTAGCATAGAGCACCAGACGCTGTGTGATCAAAGTCTGTTTTTGAACACACATCCACCAGTAACAAAGGGAGAACACATGGAATGACATTGTTTTAACACTGGGACAATAACACTTTAGTGCCTGACCTGTAAAGACAATTCTACATAAAAATATAAAAAGTCCAAAAAATGTATAAAAGTGTTTGTTTGCAGCCAGGAGAGGTCACACAATCATTTGAGCAAAAAATAAATAAATAAAATTGCCAAACACGGTATTTATACACAACTAATGAAACCCCATTGAAATGTATGGGAGAGCCCTACAGAGCGACAGGTACGACATGGCATGGAGCGCTGGCACTTTAGGCTGAGCCGCCTGTATTAATACATGTGACGCGCTCTTCTGGGTCACTGCTCACTCCACCAGGGCGGTGTAAGGTGTTGCAGATGGTGGTGAACCCATCTCCTGTGGTCTAAGCATGAGATGTAAGTTCCGTTGTTGGTTATGTTAACGCAGTCAGCTGTTGGCTGCTCTTGCACGGTCCCACAATTATTGAGGGTACTGTTATGGGGACGTCACATGCGTTGCTAGTGGTGGGGCCCCAGAATGAAAGAGATGAGAAAAGGGAAATTTGTGTACTCACCGGTAAATTTCCTTTCTTATCCTCTACCATTCCGGGGCACCACACCCACCCTACTGTTGTGTTACGGCTGCATCAGTGGTGGTTGATGCCTTCTACATGTTTTTTGTTTTGTTTCTAGTTGCACACATTATGTGCAGGTTAACGCCCCCCCCCGTGGATTTGGCTGACCCACTTTTAAATTAACTGAGGGTATCCTGCCACAGCCTGCCCTATATAGGCCAGGAGGAGCTTTTTATCTATCCTGCAGTCCCTACCTATGGCGTTGCTACTGGTGGTGCCCCAGAATTGAAGAAAAGGAAATTTACCAGTGAGTACACACATTTTCCTTATTTGGAGGCACAACAGGACAACATGGCATCTTGTTTGGCGAGTTTAGGCATATGGGACACAGATAAGTTCAGACCTGGGCATGACAAAATTGGTGGGAAGAGATGTGCCTGTCAGAGGAATCTCTGTCACACCTGTGACCATTCATGCTGTTTTATGGCATGCAGGGCACATTCTGGGGTTATATGCAATTGCACGTACCACCCAGGTTCCACCCTGTGTGTGAAGTTTAAAGGAAAACTCCCTTTTGGTCAGTTTTTTTTGTGTTTTGCCTTATTGTTTTCCTCTTCTGGGATGTAAAATAAACATTGGTGTTAGAACTGTAGTACCTGTGATTTACTTTTCAGAATGCTGTTTCCAATTTTTTTATATTATGGTGCCTCTGTGTTGCTTCAGTGGATGTGGCTTTCCTGGCCCTTAGTATAGTTTCTGACTACAAATCCCAGAATCCTTCCACTGTAACAGATGAGCTCATTAGCAACTTTGGCACAATGAAGCATCTGTAATGACCTCCCCAGATGAGAACACTGCCAATAACCCTTTAGTCACTGGAACACAAGATTCTGATCCCCTCATCTGTAGAAGCTGAATTAGAGCAGAGGGGGTTAAACCTGTGAGCTCAAATAGGTGGATCATTGTCTCTGCTTCAGCCAAAAAGATGATTAGCAAGCCAAAGTCAGGAAGTTCCTGCCAGGTACACCAAACCCATCACTTTGATGTATGTTGCTAAGGTGAACACATTGTTGCTAAAGAATAAAACTTTTTTTAACACAGAATTGATAACAAATAAAAGTAAAAAAATAATAACAGATAAGCTCAGCACCTTGAGTGCATCATTTTGGCACACAATAATGGAAATGCCATTGAAAGGGGAATTACCCTTTAAATCTCTGGCACAAAATGCAGTGGTGATTGACAAATGATTACTATTTCTATTATTAGAAATTGATTACTATTATTGATCCTATAGTGCTGGCTCATTCAGCAGTGTTCCTACAAGCTCATTTTCCTGGATCCAGTTGACTTTCCAATCCGTTTTTTTGCTACATATACTTTGAGAGTGACTGGTTGATCCAAGAAAACTGTTCAACTATCAACAAAGTTTTACAATGCACTATTTTCTGTTAAAGCAAGGCATCTTTCTAAATGGCTTTAAATCTGGTTATCAATAAAGCGTTAATCCTGGCTGACACTTCAATTTCCACTGAAGCCAGGGCAGCATTTCCACAGTTTATTCTACACTTGCCTGTTTGCAACGTCAGCTGGAGCTGTCATTGAACAGGTTAAAGATCTCCCTTTATCTGCTATTCCCCTCCAATGGGGGGACCAGGCTAGGGCTGGTACACAAGATAACTTTATTATTTTTAATTATTGGGGCCTCCCATCTTCAGAGGGGCCCCTGCCTCGGGCTCCTTGGTCATAAGGTGCTAAAATTCATGATGCTCTATGTATGGAGCATTAAAAAAACAACATGATTAGTGATGTTTCCACCATCCATTTTTCTATTATTGGAGCATGTTATGTGTGGTGGGCCAAACGAAAAAAAAATCTAGTCTGACACTGCAGAAAACAATTGCTTCTAATAGGTGTTAAGTGAAAGGAATTTCTGATGTACCCTCTTGCGCTGACCTAGCATTTTTGTGAAAGGAGATTTGCAATGGCAGATATTTATCAAAACATATTTTATTTAAATACAATATGAAATCCACAAGACCTATATCTTCAATTGTTCATGCAAAAGCATGTATACGTAGACATTTTTCTGATTTACACGGATATAGTTCGACTGAATCCTAGGCGTAGGACGATATCTTGAAAGCACAAAGTTATGCAGCATAGCAAACACTTTCTTTGTTGTAGCACATCCTTGGCAATGAAAACCCTTTTTTTCTCTAAACAGATGGACAATATTGTAATGAAAATATGAAATATGTAATTCTAATAAAAGATAGGTTTCCTTAGTGGAAGGCTTGCATATATAAGTAGAACACACACTGTGAGAATGGTTGGTGTAGGATAAACAAAATGAAAGGTAAGATTGAACTGTTAAACATATCAGCAACATCTAAATCACAGCAGCATTATACTGTAATAGGGTCTATTTAACACCCCCCCCCCCCCCCCATTTCAGTAATCTGTTCACAAGCTTTCAGTGCAGAGCTGGGGTGTTGCCACATTATCATTTGAATCCTTTTTCTTAGATATTTATTTTATTCAACATTAAAAAGGAACTCGGTCAGAATTGACAGGACTTCTCTAATATTCGGCAGCATGGTAGCCCGGACTCCTCTGCTGAGCATCGGCAATGCTAAACTGGAGAATAGGGCTGCCTGGATACTTACCTCTTCCATCCTCTGGATCCTTCCACGGCGGCTGTGGAGCAACCTATTAGGTTTGCATGGCTGACAGTTGCACACCACTCCCCCCCCATAGGATGCTCCTTGTCATGTGGGACATGCAACAGGGTGAGTATCTTGACGGCCCAATCTCTAAAATGCACTGCTAATTAATAAATCCTAGCATTCCTTTCACCCCCTCTCTCTTTTTTTCTTACTGGGAGAATTGGATGCAGTTTATCAAATGGCTCACATTTTAGCGGTCATGGGGAGATCATATGCAAGGAAGGATGCTGTAGTCCTATTACCTACACAGTAAAAAGATGAAATTCCAGCAAAGATTTCCAGAGGAAAAAACTAAAATAATACGTTTTACTTCATGACTTTATGAAGTTTCTCTGGTCCCGTTCATAATGGCTTCTAGATGAAGACCATTAAACTGGATCAACAGCTTTGCACAGTTAATAAAAAAACTCACTTGCCCTATCTGCATGCATCATACTGAATCCTCCTTGTCATGGAGCACCCAGGAGGTTTTTTCTTTTTATCAGCATCCCAGTCATACTGATGGCTTGATTTAACCGACATAATACACAATGCAAAGTGGCAGGAATCGCAACAACACTTTCTTGTTTCAGGCCACTGGCAGCTCCATAGGATGCCATTGAGGGGGTAAAATAGACCATGGCAGAATTTACCATAATAAATTAGGTAAATTAATTTTTATGCACACCAACCTGAATTACCTTCGGGAGGGATGCATATGAGTACTGTGTCTTGAAAGGGTGTTGGTCACACTTCACACAGTATGTAGCAGCAACCCTCAAATGCCATGCTCGGTTTCCTCACAGTCTCTATTATTCTTTTCTTGTCTGTTTCCCCAACTTGTTCTTCCACATTGGTGGCTTGTTTTTGTCTCCCCATTCTCCCCTCTTCTCACCCCCTCATACAGTCTGTCCTTCTAACTTCCATGTTACTTCATGTGCTGGCTGTTGTCATAGGACCTACACACTTGGTAATTTTGTGCCAGGTAAGGTCTTAACCTAATCTACTCACAAGAGATGAAATGTCACAGAATTAGGAGACCCATTGAAGTGTGAAAGGGCCAAAGAACTACCTTCAGACGCGCTCAGCTAATAATAGACATAAAAGTATAGTGTGAATAAAAAACTTGAAATAAGACCTGCATCTCTCTGGATTTGTGTTTAAGAAAATAATCAACACAAATACCGATAACCATACATACGGTATGTATGTGCACTTCCAAGCATGCATGGAATGTGGCTTTGTCCTTTATATACTGGGGCAAAATGGCACAGAATCCAAGGCCTGAAGAAGCAGGGATGTTTAAACGCGTGGTTGTTGGAACATTCGAGTTCCAACGTGCCCGCCAGCATTCATCCCTCTGCCAGGCTCAGGTTTTATATTATATATATTATATATATATTGTGCTTTAAAGTGTGATGTCGTGTGATATATGTTATGTACTGACAGCATTTGGTTAATACATTTTCATCTATTTTTGTAAATTGTGTGCAGCCTGCTATATGGGGATATAAAGGTGGGCTAGCTCTGAAAGTCCACCAGGTGTAGAGAATATATATTGTGTACTGGTTAATGTATTTTCTCCACATTTTAGTCTTTCTCTGTGGCTGGTGCACACTTACAAATTCGCATTCGGCGGGTGCCAGGACCGCGGTGGCGCCGCTGTATATCCAATAGGAAAGAAGAGGACCGGCACTCCATTCATTGATAGAAATGCTTGTATTAAGCAGACATTCCATAAAGTAACAAGCAGTGGAATAAAGTTCATATGATGGCACAGGAACAGTCTCAACAACCAACGTTTCGGGGGTCAGAAGCCCCCTTTATCAAGGTGGACTGCCAAACCGTGCCCCAGACTTATATACACTACCAACTGATTATGTTTCAAAACTCCCGCCTGACGTCACAGTGACGTCAGCGGGGTATGCATAATGCAGGAGGGGCGGCAAGGGCAGAAGACAACGACTCTATGACCCTACGATCAGCCAGCAAGAGACTCCAGTCATGAACCTTTCTTCACGACCACTTACCAAGGACGAGGTAAGCTTGCTTAGCAGGGGACTTTCTTTTTGCCCCTCGTCTCGTTTTGATATATTTAAATTTGATATTGAATTATTTAAACTGGAGAGGTCTCTAAAGCTGAAACAGTTTTTTTTAATCTAATCCTACTAATCTGCAAGCCAGCACAATGACGGGCCCTAGTGGCTTCAAGCTCAAGAGCCAGTTAATTCCTCCAGGCCACTTTGGGTCAATAGAAAGTTATATTAGGACTGTCCGGGCAGAGACAATCCGCACCATGCAGAACAAGAAGTATCACCAGAATCTCACTAGAGGTGAACTCACGGCCCTTTCTACCCTAAAACAGGATACCACTATTATCATCAAACCCACCGATAAAGGTATATAGTGGTAATGGACTATGAACTATACCGTAAAAGTATTAATGAGATGTTGGGGGACCCTATAAGCTATGAAAAAATCTCAAACAACCCCATTTGGGGAATTCAGAATGCAGTACAACAATACGTCACCCTCGGGGTAACCAACGGCTGGCTGAGCGAAAATACTGCAAAATACATTCAAATTCAGCATCCAATCACGCCGGTGATCTATGGTTTACCTAAGGTACACAAGGGGTGTAACCCATTTAAATTTAGGCCTATTGTGGCAGGTACCGACTCGGCTACCCAACCACTAGCACAATGGCTGGATTACTATTTACAGCCATATGTACAGCGACTGCCCTCCTATCTCAAGGACACGGGGGATTTCCTGGAGAAATTTAAGGAAGTCCAAATAGAGAGTAGCGACTTTTTGGCTACTATGGACATTTCTTCCCTGTATACTAATATACCTAATGAACAGGGGCTAAAAGCTGTGAAACACTTCCTGACAAAAAACCCCCCCGAAATTCCATCGGAATACCTTATCACTGGCCTGGACCTTGTGTTACACAATAATTACTTTCGGTTCGAGAAAACATTCTACAAACAGATTCTTGGCACATTCTACATGTTTGTAGAATGTTTTCTCGAACCGAACCTTTCAAAAGAAGGTTTCAACAACACCGGAGTGATGTACGCACTAGTATCAACAGACATACGAATGGTGAGGATTTGGACTATGACAAACCAGTAGCGGTACATTTTGTGAAGCACAACCACCAGACCCATGAGCTTCGCGGTATGGTCATTGAACATGTGGAAAGACCACGCCGTGGGGGAGATCGTCACTTACGGCTACTGCAACGGGAAACGTATTGGATACATAAACTCGATACCGTGCAACCAAGAGGCCTTAATACCTCATTTGGATTTACTTGCTATTTACCTCAACGCTGAAACATCTCCCACCTAGAACTAGTCTCCCTTTCCCCCTTGTCCAAATCCCCCCCGTCTCACCCACCCCCACCCCAACCCCCCTCCCCCCCTTCTCCCCTCTTCCTTTTCTCCCGTGATAGTCTCTTTATGGTCCCTTTCTTTTCCCCTCCCCCCCCCATTCTTCCCCCCCCCCCTTTCCAATCGCCCTTCCTCTTCCAGTCCCTTTCCCCTCCTGTCCCAATTTCCCCTTTCTAATCGCCCCCCCCTTTTTTTTAGTCCCATTATTAGGACTGACTATACCCCTTGTCACATGGCCCTTCCCCTACGGTTCACACACACAGCATACTGTCCTTCTTCCCTGGTACCATCCTCCTCCAGTTACCTAGTCCGCAGCCCCCTACTATTTGTCTATAACCAATGGCAATGCCTGCCTCCAGTTACCTAGTCCGCAGCTCCTTACTATTTGGCAATGTCTGCTCCCCTGCTATTTACACACATAGCATACTGGTCCCTCTTTCCTTGTACTAGCTCTATCTGGATGTCCCTCTCTGCTCCTATTCGTACCTTCCTTTATTGAGTCCGCAGCCCCCAATCATCATAAATAATATTATTATCGTTTGCTCATAACTTATTGTAATGCGCTTTAAATTGCATGTCACTTATGTGCTCATTATTTTGACCAAAACAGACCAGTACCCCTGAGCGGCGCTCTCTCCGCCACCAAAGGGATGCCTGAGGGCCCGTGAAACGTTACCCGGGAGACCACAGCTCCCTCCTTCTGGGACTGCGGCCCCGGTGAGTGCGTTGTCTGCCACACGGGCTGCTGACACAGACAGCGGCCGCGGACCAATAGGACCGCGCCGCCTGTCGTGTCAGCAGTTACCAGGCAGACTTCACAGCCTGGCTGACGGCGCCCTGTATCTCCCTGGCAGACGGGGACACCGCCACATGCAGATGCAGCGTGCGGCGGCTGGCGGGGACGGGGCTCCAGATCCAGGGTACAAGTGCGTTGGCGCAGGTCTGTTGTTGATTTGGTTGTTTGTTCATTCATTTGTCCTTCTGCAAGTTTGTTACTGTGTACATCATTATGCATACCCCGCTGACGTCACTGTGATGTCAGGCGGGAGTTTTGAAACATAATCAGTTGGTAGTGTATATAAGTCTGGGGCACCTCAGGCACGGTTTGGCAGTCCACCTTGATAAAGGGGGCTTCTGACCCCCGAAACGTTGGTTGTTGAGACTGTTCCTGTGCCATCATATGAACTTTATTCCACTGCTTGTTACTTTATGGAATGTCTGCTTAATACAAGCATTTCTATCAATGAATGGAGTGCCGGTCCTCTTCTTTCCTATTCTCCACATTTTATTTTCATATATTAAATTTAGTTATATTAGTTACATATTTAGTTGCATCCTTACTAACGCTGTCTGCACATCACACTGCACTTTCATAGAGATTCTTCGGGCTGCACTGCATGTGTATTTGTGGTGCAATTGTGGTGCTCCAGCATTGAACAGTCTCAAGAACATATTATTGCATCAATTGTATTAAGGGTGGTGTAACCATTCATAGTGGCTGGCGTGGAATATATGGTTCAAAGATAGTTTGATACATTTTTACACTAAATTAATTTTCAATGCATGCCTGGATCAGGGCAATGTATATTGATATGTGTCATTGTATTTTATTGTGTACACTATGATTACAGTATTGTTTAATTGGGTACTAGAGTGTTCCCCTGGTGTAGTTTTTTTGTTCTTGTTATATGTTTATGTGCTTTTAACGGTAGTGTGTGATTTAATGAATTGATAGCTTCTACATGTATATCTTTGTGGTTTGTGCTGTCTTTTGCTAATGTACGAGCTCTGTTTGGATGACATCCAGACATGCATGCACACACATGCACAGACGTGCACCCCCAAATGTGCATGTGCAAACACCTGCCTGCGCACACAGATGTGCACATCCAGACATGCGTGCGCACACATCCCCAGATGGGCATCCACACACCTCCAGGCAAACATGTGCACAACCCTCAGATGTGCAGGAGTACACTCTCAGATGCGCATGCACACGTTCCAAGATGCATATACCTACACAAACCGAGATGTGCATGCATTCACTCCCAGTTGGACATGCACACACCCACAGACATTCATGAGTTCACCTGTAGCTGTGCATGCATGCACACCCAGATGCACATGTGCACACCCCTGCAGAAACACATGCACTCAAACAGCAGATGCTCATGAACAAAAACCCACAAACATGCATGCATATGTCCACAGACACACAGGTGCACAAACCCTCAGTAGACACATCGACATGCATTCTCACACAACCACAGACTCACATGTGCACACATTTGCAGCTCTTTCCAAGCACTATGGGGTTATTTAAGAAGGGATAGCACCAGGTAGTACCTCGTAGCGGCAGCCAGCATCTGGTGAACGCTGGGCGCTGTACGCAAAAACTTTATGAAAGCGATTCTGGTGAGCGACTCTAACAGCGCCATGTAGCGTCCAATGTATTATTACAGGTGGCTCAGTGTATAGCGCTGGCGATCTAGCTTCCAGAGCGCCAGGTATTACCTTTCGCTCAGTGTCGCTCTCCCATACATTTCAATGGGCGTTCATTAGCTGTGTTTAAATAGCGTGTTTTATTTTATTTTTTGGGGGGGTTTTTTGCTCAAATCATTGTGTGACAAACATTTTTAGAAACTTTTTGGACTTTTTATATTTTATGCAGAATTGCATTTACAGGTCGAACACTAAAGTGTTAATGTCACAGGGCTAAAACAATGTCATTCCATGTGTTTTTGCTTTGTTACAGGTGGATATGTGTTCAAAAACAGACTTTAATCACACGTCTGGTGCTCTATGCTAAAGCGACCAGATTTAGAGCGCCGACGCTGTGTGTGTGTCCTTTTTTGATGAGTATGGTGTGGAGCGCTGAGAGTCGGTCGCACTGAGCTGGCGCTACCTTTCGCTCCCTGCAGAGGTGTCCTGTTGTTAGAGCGCCCAACATACATCAAATTCATCAATGCGGGCCAGGTTACTAGAGCGACTGAGGCACTCGATACCAGCTTACAGCGTCTACGAACGGTCGCTCTAAGCGCCACTATTCAGACGCTCATCTGCCAATACCTGGCGTTAGTATTGTGTCAGCCTCCACATATTTCCCCTTGGAAATACACATCTAGCTCATAATGACTTATATAGCGAAGTAAGAGCAAATAATAGTAGCGTTAAGCAAATCCCAAAATAACAGCACTAGTAGACATTAATAGCAATTTGAATGATATTGTGGGACAGCATTATGGGGTGGTTAGGTGTTAGGTAAAGCCTATTAAACAGTTCAGTGTACAAAAAAATGAAATTGATTTATTTCTTTACATAATTCTGCAATCAAATTTTCATATGCAGTAGTGTGACGGGGGGAGACCATAGGCAACACTTCAAGTAGTAACCATTAGAGCCCTGTCAGTGGAATAGGCCCCTGATGATTTAAATAGGTTAAACCTGTTGGATGCATTTCTTCGGACCATTGCATCATGAATCCACATGATGGCAGTGTTGCCTAAGGAATCGATCTAACCAGTACTTTAATGGTCTGACGTTCCCCTTTAGTTTGGTAAATAGAGACTAAGCCAGGTGGCATTGGCAACATTAACTGCCCTGCCATTGGTTGGGACTCGCAACTTAGTTGTAATAGCAACAATACAGAGGTTATAAAAGGGAGAGACTAACCCTTCCAGAGTGTTCTAAGCCAAGACTCAATTCAAGATTTCAATGTAGTGGAGGAGCTGAGAGACAACCATGGAGGAAACCATTGGAATATACTGTTTGCTGTAACCTTTGGATTAGGCCTGTACTGAACTGTTTGCTGTTTTACCATGGATGGAAGCCAATCAATAAAGACCATGTTGAGTTCACCTAAGAGTGTCATCTCTGGAGACCAGCGACGGCTGAAGCCAGTAAGTGCACCTCCACCCACACATGCCACACCAACATGGGATGCCCTACCCTAGGTCCAAGAACCCCCCACGCTCCCCAGAGTACGTGCCCATGGCCAGGCAACCCCCTGCTACAGTAGTATTTTCATATGTTGTCTGACTGCAAGCCAAAGATTTTGTAACAGATTTCTGCAATATTGAAATTACTGCAGTCAAGTCATGTATTTTGGCCTAATGCTCTGAGGAATTACAAAGTTAAGGTTTTAAGAGAAGAAGAAAGCTAAATAGAAAGTAAAGGCAGGTGGGATTACCAAGCAAAACAAGAGACAGAGAAAAAGGAGATTTGTGAGCTTCAAAGAAACAGACATGGAATATCGTGATACAAATAACGATCAAAAGAAAAACAAAAGGTAACATCTTTGTGTTCACCTCCCCTTCAAAAGCCGGACTGCAGCAGTACAGGGGAGAAACTGCTTAGAGCAATCAGATTCTGTGAAATGCGATTCTGTTTGAAAGGTGCATAATGTCTGGAATAATAACCTAAGCGTGTCCTTCTAATATAAAAATATCCCTATGAAAGGAAAGCACATCATAATAATTGCAAAACCTATTTTACCGAAAGATACACTAAACAATATGTAAACTAGCAAATTCAAGATATTTCAAACGCATTTAATTTATTGCATAGTTAATGCTTAGACTATTTTACTTTCGTGATTCATTAAGGGCATAAAAAATCGGTCTGCTTAAAAAAGACCAACAGTAAAAAATGTTATTATGTCCTTTTAAACACTCACCCCCTGGAGCATCCTAGTTTGGGATACCTCTATTGTTAAAGCAGTCCAGATTGCTATATCCCCCGGCTGGCCACCGGGGGTGATGTCATCTGTGCATCCAGTGGAGGCTGGAAAACCAGAAGCCATTCTGGACCACGTGACCAATCGCAGGGCTGCATTTTGCCGGGGGAACAGGTGCAGGTGAGAGAAAGCAGGGGGATGCGGTGGTGTATGCATGTGGGGCTCCAGCGATCTGGATGCCCCCCCCCCCCCCGCCTGTCACAATGTGAACCTTCACCCATTTGGTTGGAAATGGGCGTTGGACCCCTTTAATGTGGACTTTCAATCAAAAAAATCAAAGCTTAGTAAGTGTCTCCCATAAACCCCCACTCTGCCAATGATGTAAGCTATTTGAGAGGGCTTTCCATCATGCAGATGTTGCACGCCTGAACTGCATGGAAGTGGCCATCTTCTAAAAGACCCAGTCCCACAGTCAAAATTACCTTAAATCTCTATTTCTAGCTTTTTTTTCTTCCAGCAGCTGTTGACTCACTGTGTGCGTGCAGCATGAGAGAGATGCTGGCCAGTTTTTCTGAGACATATATGTCTCTCAGTTTGGTGTGGACCATGACTGTCACCAATCAGAAACAGAGACGGGGTGACGTCACGGGGCTGTTCTGGCTCGCAGCCCTGCTCAGCGTGCAGCACCTGCTCTTGTTAGGAATATGAGCCTTGGTTCTCGCCTGAGTGGATTTTATATATTCCCAAGTGGAAGTGAGAGTGCTTTGCCAGCTCCATATAGTTTTCTGCATCTTGGGATGTGATCTGCCATCGGTTTGGGATCTATTGATTCAAGAAAGCTTTTCTATGATTTACATCTGGTAAGCCTCCTGTCTATTTGGTGGTGGATTTGCACAGGAATTGATGTCAATCACCGGGTGCATTTGAACTTTGGAAGAATTCTTTTCAATTTGACTGGACTTTTATAGACAGTTTATTTAGCTCTGTGTTTTTTTATATTTACATGACTGTGATAGCCCAACTTATGCTCATGTGTATGCAGGGTTGTCAGGTGTGTAGCAAGGTGGCCACTCCCATGCAGTCCAAGCCTTTTCAAATATTGAATTTGCATGAAGTCAAGCCCTCTTAAAGTGGACCAAATCCCACAGAGATCGGCCCATGAATCTATAAGTTTCCTGGGCGAATTGATTCCCCCCGGGGCATCCAGAATCGGGATGCCCTGCTATGTGAAACCCCGCAGGTCATGCAAGTGCCGTTGGACTGAGAAAGTAGGTGAGTTTATGGGCGACCTGGAGGGTTTCAAACAGGTGAGTTTCAGTGTGCTTGGATCCACTTCTATTAGATGAGCTCCTGGACGAAGGGACTCAAGCAGTTGTAGGACCAGGAAGAGGTCAGTTTGTTTAGGTGACCTGTGGGGTTTCACACAGCCGGCACCCCGAGGGCAAGGACCAGAACCCAGGAGAGTCAAAATCCTTGGTTTTGGTCCACTTTAAACAGCACACGCCACTGATCATCGGGGGTGTGGTTAGGGGAGGAATTTACTAAACTTTTATTTTACTTTAATATACTTAAATATCTGTAGGTGGGGGCACATTAGAGACATGGAGATACGGCCATAAATAAAAAAGGTCCTAAACAACCAGATCAAATACCAAAATGTTTGTGGTTATTATATTCCAGAAATACCCATAAACTTTGATTATTAATTAAAGCCTAATCACTACAGGACATGCTTCTCATCAAAATCCCTGGACACTATCATGGGTCTGTAATTCCCCTTGCAAATAAGCTATCAAACGGAAGTCTGAACTATCATTATGTTCACCAATTGATGATGGTGGTGTGCTATTTTGCAATGTACTTGCTTTATTGATGTTATAATGCTTATATATTTAGTTTATGAGATACATATAGGGGTTATTTAAGAACGGCTAGCACCAGGTAGTGCTTCGTAGCGGCAGGCAGCGTCTGGTGAACGCTGGGCGCTGTATGCAAAACCACATTTAAGAAAGCGAATCTGGTGAGCGCCTCTAACAGCGTCATGTAGCGTCACATGTATTACCAGAGGCCGCTCTAGGTTCAGTATTACCTTTCGCTCAGTGTCGCTCTGCCATACATTTCAATGGGGTTTCATTTGTTGGTGTTTAAATAGCATTTTGTGCAATAAATAATTTTTTTTTGCTCAAACCATTGTGCAAACTCTCCTGGCTGCAAAAAAACACTTTTATATATATATATATATATATATTTTTTTTTTCTTTTATTCTTTATATTTTTATGCAGAATTGTATGTACAGGTCTGGCACTAAAGTCATTGTTACAGTGTTTAAACAATGTCTTTCCATGTGTTCATGTGTCTATGTGTTGTTCAAAAACAGACTTTAATCACACATCATCGGCGCTCTAAAGCCGGGCACTATAGCATAGAGCTTTAGACCGCCGATTTAGAGCGCCGGCGCTGTGTGTGTGTGTAGTTTTTTGTTAAAGATGGTGTGAAGCGCTGAGTGCCGGACGCACTGAGCTGGCACTACCTCTTGCTGCAGCATTGTGCTGTTGTTAGAGCGCCCAACACACATCATATTCATCAATGGCGGTCAGGTTACTGCAGCGACCTCAGCGCAAGGTTACAGCACCCGATACCTGCTTACAGCATCAACTAGCGGTCGCTTTAAGCGCCGCTATACAGACACTTATATGTTTTGATTTATAGGTATGCTCAGTGAACATGCCTCTAACTCGTATGTTGCTGCCTCTTTTGCCTGGCTGTCATCACGCTTTCACCCTGGGAGAGCTGACACTGAGTTGTGCTTTGGGCCTTATTCATGAAGGGATAGCGTCAGGTAGTGCCTTGTAAATGACAGGTAGCGACAGGTAGCGGCAGGTGAACGCCGGACACGGCACACAATTACAAATTTATCAAGCGGATTCTGTTAAGCGACTGAAACTACGCCATGTAGCGTCCGATTCATCATTATCCCAGGCTCAGAATACAGCGCCGGCATTCAGCCTTGCAGAGCGACGCGTATTACCTCTCACTACCTGGCGCTCTCCCATACATTTCGATGGACGTTCTTTGACTTCTCTTTAAACAGGGGGTTTTTATTATTATTATTTTTATTTTATTCTCAAATAATGTTGTGACCTCTCCTGGCCTTGAAAAAGTCATTTTTCCCAACTTTTTTCTTTTTTTATATATTTATGCAGAATTGACATATGATTATGTGTTCATGTCACAATGTTATGACAATGTAATTTCATATGTTTTCGCTTTGTTACTGGTGGATAGATGTTCAAAAACAGCCTTTAATCACACAGCCTTCGGCGCTCTGGGCTACATCGAAGCATTTTTGAGCGCCAACTGTGTTTGAGGCTGTTCTTTTGATGAATATGGTGTGAGTCGGTCGCACTGACCAGTCGCTAATATTCGCTCCCATACAGTGCTGTACTGCTCATATAGCGACTCCCCACAAGGTATGCATCAATGCTGCACAGTGACTGAGACTCTCTGAACTAGCGAACCATGGCCAAGCACAGCGACTACTAGCGGTCGCTCTGAAATCCTCTCTACAGACGCTCATCTGTTGCTACCTGCCGCTAGTATTGAATCAGCCTGTTTGTTGCACTGGTGGTGTCATTTTTATTTGCTGGGTATTATAGTGATTTGTACTTCAGTTGTGATTATGATGCTATTGGTATTGTTTATGGGCAGTCACTTTGGATTATGTGATTTATGCATTGAGATTTTCATTATTTAGATGTTTGCACACCAGCCTGATGAAGTGGGCCCTTTGATCCATGGAACGTGTGGCTCAGGTTGAAGTGACAGGTGGCGGGGAGTCTTTTTAATTTGCTGGGTATTATAGTGATTTGCACCTCAGTTGTGATTATGATGCTATTGGTATTGTTTATAGGCAGTCACTTTGAATTATGTGATTTATGCATTGAGATTTTCATTATTTATTAGGTATAGTGCATTCTTATACATATGTATTACTCCTTGGCACTTTAGATTGATGAAGTAATATTATGGTTTTTACATTGGATGTGGTGTATTTTCAAATTTAAATTTGGTCATTTATTTTGGTTGTTAATTGAAGAGCATGTCATTTAATTAATTTTGCACTTATCCACAGTAAGGGTCTGGATCATAGGCAGTGACTTATTATCAAATGAAGTGTTGATATTATATATTTGTTATTTATTGTGACTCTCCCCCTCCGCCTCATTTTCATGGTTGTTTGTCGTTTGTCTGTGTGATTTTTGTATTTTAGATTAGTTTTTAATGTGTCATTTGTCTTTGTCATTGATTGTTTTTTGTCTATAATAAAGAAGTAATTTATTTTTTACATACACCGGTGTTCCTCCCTATGAAGCTTTTGGTCTTTAGTATACAATTCAACACCCATGTTTCAGCAAAGGCAGCTGCTCAATGTAAACTATGGGGGTTATTTCAGAAACACTAGCGCCAGGTAGTGCCACGTAGCGTCGGGTAAACGCTGGGCATTGTATGTGAAAACCACATTTAAGAAAGCTAATCTTGTGTATTACCAGAGGCGGCTCAGCGTATAGCGTCAATGCCATGTATTACCTTTCACTCAGTAGCACTTTCCCAAACATTTCAATGGGGTTTTGGTTGTGTATAAATAGCGTTGGGCAATTAAAATGTTAAATTTTTGGCTTAAATCATTGTGCATTGTGTAACCTCTCCTTTTTTTTAAATATATTTTTATGCAGAATTGTCATTACAGGTCTGGCACTAAAGTGTTATTGTCAGAGTTAAAACAATGTCATTCCATGTGTTTTTGCTCTGTTACTGGTGTATATGTGTTCAGAAACAGATTTTTATCACATAGCTTTAGAGTGCCAACGCTGGGTGTGTGTCGTTTTTTTCTTAATCAAGGTGTGGAGCGCCAGATGCACTGAGCTGGCGCTACCTATCACTCGCTGCAGCGTTATCCTCTTGTTAGATGTAGCATAGCCTTGGGCGCTATGACCTTGGAAACCACCTAGCGTTCGCGATTGGCTCTGCAGTGAACCAGGGAGAGCACTTCTAATATGTCCACCACACATCACATTCATCAATGCTAGACGGGATAGTACAGTGCCACTTGTCCACCTGCTAAGCTAGGTTATAGCGACCGACATCCACTTGCAGCATCTAATAGCGGTCGCTCTAAGTGCCGCTATACATATGCTCACATGGCGATACAAGGCGCTAGTATTAAATCAGCCTCCACATTTTTTACTAAACCCAAAGCAAATTATACAATGTTTTAATTGGCTTTTGCCAGTTTGCAGTAGGTTCCAAACCTGACCATAGCCCCATAGGTCAGGCTTCAATGCTGTCATTACCTATGCACTGTTCTGGTTGACCAGCCACAGAGTACATAACATAAATGTTGTTGAAATAAACTACAAATGTTGACTCTCTCTCTCTCTCTCTCTCTCTCTCTCTCTCTCTCTCTATATATATATATATATATATATATATATATATATATAGTATACACATGTATACATCCTACTTCTCATGCCCTTTATCCCTTTATTATAAGGCAATATTAGTGATTTTAACGGGCATGTTATTATAGCATTTTATATTTTAATTTCTGAATTGCTGTTGGGTAGAGGGAGCTGCTGCTAAACTCATTTGCCAGCCCTGTGAAATAGACCCAATCAGCAAGAATCAATAACTGTGCACACCACCACAGCGGTGAATATTGTTTGTCTAGGTTAAATTGGACTGTTTCTTTTGCAAAGCATTTTACATGGGGACAGTTGAAAATGTATTTTCAGGCATGGGGCTGTCCTTTGTGATAATTTTTTCTACTGCCTTTATCTTTAAGATAATAATCTCTAGCAACTTGTTTTTTTAAAACGAATTGCCATTATGCATTTACATTTGCACTTATTATATTTTCTAATGAGGTTTCATATCGGCACCATGCCATGACACCGTGGAAAATAATGGTGTACTATAAGTCAATATTTATATCAATCATTGAAATTTGCTACTTTGGATAATGCATAGCTATATTGGCTGTATAGAGGCTGATTCAGAAAGAACACTCATAAAGAGAAAGTGCAGGCGATAATATGCGGCTGGACCCACAGCCCACCAGCAGCGCTAGTTAGCAGCTATCGAAGAATCAGCGACTGGTGCTTTGAAATGATGTGGCCAGAGTAGGTTCACAGCACAGGGTGTTTGCGGTTACAGAACTTGTGTCTCCAATTCTGATTAGGTGTGACTCTTGTCAATGGAGGGCCTTTGAGGCTTAGCTCCCCGAGTTTGAACACTGGCACTCATGAGCTGTACTATGCCTTTTAAGAGACTTTTGTCTCTGTCCAGAAATGGGCCTGCCAGAGACATTACATTTTCATCATATTCCTCACAGGTATGATACCAGTTTTTAATTGATTAAACATTTAATTATTTAAAACATTATTTACTGTGAGCGGAATATCTTCATTTTGCAAACTTGCTATTTGAATGGGCCCAGATTCCATTGTGTGCACATGGTGGGGACAATGTTATATTCAAGTACCTGCTACTACTCTATGTTGCTGGGGAAAATAGTTTACCTGGAACATACTTTAGCAACAGTAAAATGTTTTAAATCTCAACCAGTGAACCCTTCCTTGGATTAAACAATGAGTTTTGTAAATCAAAACTTTTTATAGATGGTCTTCCTAGAGTTTTCAAGAAATTGCCTTCATTCATTCCTAGTAGAGAGCAGCAGTGTGTAATGTTTTACCCATTCCAAGCACTTTCATTCCTAGTTGAATCAGGTTTCTTTGAGGCTGATTTATTAATAGCGACATGTAGCGACAGTTGAGCGACTGTAGTGGTATTTTCACAGCACCCGCTAGTAGTCGCTGTGCTTGGCCGTTGTTCGGTTGTTGACAGCGACTCAGTCGGTGTGGCTAAATGTTCAATACAAGGTTACGAGTCGCTATTTGACAGGTTCCGCGATGTATGGGTGCGCATGATAGAGACTGGTCAGAGCGACTGGCTTCCACCATAATCATCAAAAAATCACGCTCAAAAAATTCAAGCGCTGTGAAATGCATATTTAAACCCCAGAGCGCTGGAGGCGATGTGTTAAAAGTAGTTTTTTAACCCCTAAACCACCATATTTTTGGAAACAAAAAAAAAAAGTATTTTAAATAATTTAGTAATATGAATACATTAATATCAGACCTGTAATATCAATTCTGTAAATTTTTTTTCCCTTAAAAAAATTATATAAAATGGTAGAAGTGGTCACAGAATTTTTCACATTTAAAAAATAAAAATAAACATTAAGAACAATTAATTATTAATATTTAAAGATTGTTCCATAGAAATGCATTGGAGCGTGCCAGGTAGCGAGAGGTCATACCTGTCGCTGTTCAAGGTCGGACGCTGGCGCTGTGGGCTGAGGCTGGAATAATAATGAATGAGTGGCTATCTGGCGCTATCTCAGTCGCTAAGCTGGATTGGCTTGATAAATGTGTGATTGTGGTGGGGAGCCGGCGTTCTCGTGGCGGGGCCCGTCATTACCGGCCGCTCACCAGTCGCTACCTGTCGCTATTCCTTTATAAATAAGGGGCCTTTGTATTAATCTGTTAGTGGTGACTTTGCTTTGCACTTGGCAGTGGGAAGGGTTACTTTTCATCTCAGATCTCAGTGATCTAATACATTTTCAACACTTAAACCATCTAAACCCATTCAGAACTAGTTTCCTTATGCATTTGCAACTGTATACTAAGAAATAAAAAATATTATGTATAATTAATTGTACAATGTTTCAAAGGACACTTGTGCTAACTACTTCAAATCAATATGAATAATTAAAACACAGCAGGGTACAGACATTGCTTTGTTTCATGCTGATTACAGATTTTTAAGTCCAAATATTTCTTTTTTGTTTTTAATATTTTTTTCCGATAATACCAACAGTCATTTAGTACATTGAAATATTTATCAATACCCCCCACAGTTTTCCACTTCAATTAATTTTTTCTTATGAATAGAAATTATTGTATAGAATTATGCAATTATTGAACTAAACTTCACAAATGATAAGCTTCATATTTGTTAGTGCTGTGAAGCAGGATGACAATTGATGTTGATTGTTATTGTCAGCATTCAAAATATATATCTATAAACAAATGTATCAAAAGGAAATGTAAGACATGACTAAAAACAACAATAATTTGAGAAAAATAAAATACACACTCCCGCCCTCTCTCTCTCTCTCCCTCTCTCTCTACACATATATATATATATATATATATATATATATATATATATATATATATATATATATATATTTAAGGCACACTGTGTAATACTCACCCAGGGTGTTTACCTGGTTCAGAAAAAAGAATCCAGGAAAGTTGTTTGCTTCAGTATCTTTAGTTTACTGAACGTTTTATTTTTTTACATATATTTATATGGGTCTACATTTTTATGAAGCAGAAGGTACAGTGGGATGGTAATGGGACTTACTGCTTCCCTCCTTCCAAGACAGGTTTTACCTGTTATCGTCAGGTGGTTGAGATTGGCCTATGATGGGCTATAGAAAGCAGTGCATTAAAAGCAGTCTGGGGGAGACACCCTAAGAGTTGGGATGAGCGAGCCCCCTAATGTTCCGGTTTAGCAAGTTCGGCCAACTATTAATAAAAGTTTGGTTTGGGAGGCCAAACGTGCCTAACCCGAACATGATTTCAATGGGGATCTGAACTTGTGATGGCAGGTGTGGGGGGTGCAGAGTGGCAGCTGGAAGCGACTGTAAGTTACTTACCTCAGCCCCACAATACGGTTCCTCCTTCCGTCCCCACCGGCTTGCAAAATATCTCAAAGCTTGGCCACAGATAAATGGCCACAGCTCCCACAAGTGAGGACACTCCTAGTGTCTGCTTCCAGCTGCTAACTTCATAGGTAAGCTGGATGGTTGGGCAGCACATCAACCAACTTTTTCGTGTTTGGGCCGAACGCCGAACACAGACTTCTTGGCTCCTGAACTTGCAAACTTTAGTACGAACCTGAAATTTGCGGTTCAGGATCGCCCAACACTACCTAAGAGGATACAAACCTGTTGACAATAGAAATGTATGCCGCATGCAATAGACTGTGTGTTGCTATATTCTGCACCCTTTGTATGGGGAATTGCATTAATTTCTGTTGGGTCTTTTCCAAATAAACTGCACAAGGCTTTACTCTGAGCACAGTCTCCAGAGTTGTCATTGCCACTGATTCCTCCTGTCCTCAACCCTTATCACCTCCTCCCACTCTTGTCCTCAAGACTTCACTTGTGCTGTTCCACTCCATTTCCCTATACACTTTACCACTGTACAACCCTTAATGCCTTAAAAAGCACCCTTAAAAATTCACCTGTTTAGGTAAGCCTCATCTAGCTTAACCAACCCACCTTAGAATCTTGTCACCATTCAGAGCACTTACCACTTGGTAAATACTGTTTGTTTCCTCTTGTTTCCTTCCTTACCATTTAGCTAATAAGCTTGAAAGGACAGGGCCCTCTTCCCTAGTGTACTCCTGTACGAAAGTGCTTTTGTTGCATTTCTGTCACTTTTGACCCATAGTACTGTGTGTTTTATAAGTGAATAACATGTCTCGCCCTTCTGTAATTTGTAACCGTGTACAGCCCTGTGGGGTATAATGGCATAAACTGCCAATGAGGGAATGTGAAAGTGGTAAGTATTGAGTGTCTGATCTCTGGGTTTCCCAGGCGCAGCGGGCATCCAGGTACCTGTATCCAGCCTTGCTATCCATCAATGCAGCCTTACTATCTGTGGGTCCAGCTCTTACCCAGAAATACATAACATATGTTTCCATTTTTTTTAATTGGATGATATACTGCATACCTGACCATGAAAATGTCATCTTTCAGCATAACAATGAACCAAAGCATCTACTGGCTTCACCAACATTTTGGAGTGACCTAGTCAGAACCCAGACTTTAATCCAAATGAAAATATGTGGGTAGACACATATTAGTTCAAAGGAAAGGTCCACTCAGATCAGACAAGTGTCAGAGGGCATAAGGTGAAACGCTTACCTCACCGCTCATTGGCCTCTTGCAGACTCTTTTTGTTAAGACGGGAGCTGTGCTTTCTGGTTCTGGCTGGTGGGTGGGCGTGGACTTTGCATGGCGGTGTGGGATCGGCGCTGTGGTAAGTGGGTCACCTTGTGCCCTCTGACACTTGTTTGATTTGGGCTATGATCAAATTTCCACCAAAGGCAACTTTGCCTTTAAGGCAGAGGAATAGCTAGGCTTTCTGGCACCCGGGACAAAGATTCGAAATGGTGCCCCCCACCTGTTCTCATGACCACCTTTGTCGCCCCCCCCGACCTGCAGCACCCGGGGCGAGTGCCCCCCTGCTCCCCCCTAGCTACGCCCTGCTTTAAGGGTATGATTCCCAATGGAATTGTACAGATTGTAGGTGACAATGAAGGTGGAAAAGGTTTCAGAAATTATTTGTCTTAGTCTGATTTTGTTTTAATGATAAAAGCCTTACTTTTTAAAGGGTTCGTAAACAGTTTATATTCTAGGTACATATGTACAGTATTGTTTATAAGGAGAGATATTGTTTATATGGAGAGGTAAGGACAACATGCCCGTGCATGGTACAAACATTCACGCTCGCTCTGGATCTCTATTTGGGGGATGGTGGAGAGGCTTAGCTGTGTCCTGTAAGTTGGACATCTAGCTGAAGTGGGCCCTCTCCCAAGTCTTTGCAGCCGGTTACCCCAGGCTCAAATTTAAGCAATAGGGAGTGCATTCCCCCCAACTACAGGAAAAGGAAGTTTAATGGTATACTTGGATGTGAAGTGGGTAATAATTAAAGGGGTATTCATTGTAGCAGGCACTGTTGTTGTGGAGTGTGGTAACTTCGGTAACTGTGTACACAATAATACATGCTATGTACACTTCTGGTCCACCTTCAGCTCTATAGTGACATAAGGCCCATTTTTATGCTCCGATATTTACTCCTACCAAACCTTTAAAGGAAAACGTAATAATTTTTGTCAGGCTTTTGGTGTTCTGCCTTATTGTTTTCTTCTTTTGAAATGTAAATATAATTTGTATTAGGATTGTGTCCCATATACCCATGGTTTACTTGCTGCTTCCAAATCTCATTTATTACTATTCTCTGTGTTGCTAAAGTGGCAGATGATTACCCAGCTATTGTCAGGAAGTCTCTGCTTTGTCCACCAAACACACCACTTTGGTGTACTGTTGCTAACATAAACTGTTCCTTTTTAAAATGCAAGCAACTTAAAAAAGAATTAACAGATACGCTCAGCAATGTGAGGAATTACAGGCTGATTCATCATTAGCGGCAGGTAGCGACAGATGAGCGTCTGTAGCAGGCATTTTCAGAGCGCCCGCTAGTAGTCGCAGTGCTCGGCTGTGAGTCGCTACTTTATAGCGACTCAGTCGCTGTTCAGTAATGTTGAATACATTGTGAGGAGTCGCTATTTGACCAGTACAGTGCTGTATGGGAGCGCATGTTAGCGACTGCTCATAGCGACCAACTCACACCATATTCAGCAAAAAAACAGCCTCACAAATCTCTGGCGCTGAAAAATAGTTGTTTGAAGCCCAGAGCGCAGGAGGCGGTGTGTTTAAAGTCTGTTTTCAAGCATCTATCCACTAGTAACAAAGCGAAAACATATGGAATTACATTGTAACAACATTGTAACATGAACACTTTAATGCCAGACCTGTAATGTCATTTTTGAGGAAATATTTAAAAAATGAAAAAAATATGAAAAAACTGCTATTTCAATGCCAGAAGAGGTCAAATAATTATTTGTGATTTTTTTGAAGAAAAAAAAAAAAACCCATTTAAAGAGAAGAAAAGGATCGTCCATTGAAATGTATGGGAGAGCGACAGGTAGCGAGAGGTCATACCTGGCACTGTGCAAGGCTGAACGCTGGCGCTGTTCGCTGAGGCTGTGAAAATGATGAATCAGATGCTACATGGCGCTATTCCAGTCGCTAAACAGATTCTGCTTGATAAATGTGTAATTGCGTGCTGTGTCCGGCGTTGACCAGTCGCTATCTGTCGCTACCTCTCATTAACCAGGCGCTACCTGACGCTATCCCTTCTTAAATAAGGGCCTTAGTCTTTAAGAACAATAACACAAAGGTTCTCACAGGTGGTATCTGAGGTCCTATGAGGTGAATGGAGACAAGACTGCTTTACCCAAACCTGATTTGCTGCCATCTATATTTCACTGGATCCTGATTTGCACCACAAAACTCTAAAGGTAGCATGTTAGCTGTTGCTAACTCCACTGCGGAGCTGTCTGATGTAATGTGGCTTCACATCAGCACTACACCCCAGTAACCCAGCCCATCAGTATTCACTACACCCCCCCACCCAATCCACAGTCAGAACTACACCCTCCCACCCCATGAAGCCTCACAGTCAGATCTACACCTTACCAGCCCCACCCAACTGTAATCAGAACACCCACCCCTAGGCAACAGCAAGTAGTATAATACTCCCCCTCCCCTCAACATTATGCTCAGGCTCGGCAGCTGTCAGGCCACTTTCTCACCTAGCTCACCTAGTGCAGAGCAGGCAGGGGATGGAGATACCGTTTTTTTTTCTGGAGCACATGGTCTATGCATATGCTGTCTCCTGATCTGTGGCGGCTTTTGCTCTGTTGCCTTGGATGATGAGTGACACACAAATTATGCTTGGCGGAGGATGAGACACAATCGATGCAGGGCTGCCCCGAGATTGATAATACATTTCCACTCACTACTGGTGCTCGCCCTCTGTTGATCATACTTCCCTAGCAATGGTGCCAGCTGACAGGAGGACGTGGCCTGTGCATGACCAGCACCATCCCCACCTGTTAGCTGGAACCAAGGACAGGTACAGGATGACAATCAGTGGCACGGGAACATGGTGAGGTGAGTGGCATCACATCACAGCCAGCTCCTATACTCTCCTGTCTGGCACCCATTTTTTGCACTCCATGAATTTGATGCTCCTCTGCCCAGCACTTGGTGCTACCCTGCCCCTAATTTGTTTATTTTACCAACCACATTTGCTCCATATGATCCACAGGCATTTTCACACATTTTTTTTTTTTTGGGGGGGGGTGCATCTGATGGAGCAAAACTTGGGGTTTCTGTTTTTTCCCTTGGGGATCTGCATGTGTATAATACTTCTGTCTTTATTACAATGAATAAAAAGCAGTATAGATACTGATTTTTATTCATTGCATTAAAGACAGAAGTATTACAATATAAAGTCACGCAATAAACTGTTAAACCGGACCTTCACCATGATTTATTGAAAAGCCCAAACCCTTAAAAAATTATTCCCCAGCATCTACAATTAATACATTTTACATTTTTTGTCACGTACTTATTATTATTATTATTTCCCTCACTGGACTGCAACTCTCTTAAGGATACGGGCACCGCCATCTTGACTCAGAAGCATCACACTTACTGAGAAGAGGAGAGTGGGATAAAGTACAGGGGACAGTATAGCTGTACTTTGCTCAGACAGAGCAGAGCAGGGGTCAGGAAAAGGTCAGTAGTCCCAGAATGCAGAGCAGCACAGTCAGAAGGCACTTCCTGTTTGCAGGCTGCCTGATGTTCCATGAGCAGCCATCTTGGATGTTTAAAGGCTCATAACATGCAGTAGGTGCAGGTAGGATGATTTTTAATGTGAGCAATCTGTATGTACAGGGTGTGGGAAACATATAAGATAGACTCTTATTCAGGGTGAAGGACTGCTTTAATGATATTTTAACCTTCTAGTAGGTAACATATATGTCAGACCCAATTTCCAAATTTTGTTAAGAATACAAACATTTTACAGCTCTATAAAAATTGCAGAAACATGAAGCCCTGCTTCTATATGAGAAAAATGCTACATTATGCAATTGCATATATCTTGGAAAGTGTCCCTCTTTTCCTAAAAAAATATGAAAATCAAACTTCTGCCAAAAATTAGGACCTTCCAGAATATGTTGGAATGTCTAATTTTGTTTTCATAGGGAGCAAAATTCAAATCAAAAGACATTCATTGTTTCCATAAACAAGACAAGTTGTTAGTAAGGGTGTGATTTACAAAATGCGCTACTTTGTGCGATTTTCGCCTTCCCTGCTTTCACCATGCGTGCAGCCAGGGGGGGAAAACTGCAGTGGAGAAAGAAGAAGAAAATATAATTCATGTAAAAACATTATCATTACTTTTTTTTTTTTATATACTGGGTAACTTTCTGATGTTCATGCCTGAAAAATAATGCTAAAAAGACACAATCTTTCAAAAAACATTGATTCCTATGGGATTCGCCACCAAAATTACTGAGCAAACAAGCGGCAGTGTGAGTAGTAAATGCGGAAAAGAGCGAATGGCCAGCAAATGGTTGGGTAATGGCAGCATGATGGCCACCAAGTCCCCAGACACAAATCAGAATGTTCGTGCCTAGCAAATTTTTCCCTGAAATCCTTAAGAGAAAGTCAAAACTCACCTGCTCACTTGCTGTCCTCCACACTGTCCTGCGCCACTCTCTACAGAAGTCCCGGCAGTAGGCTATGGCCACATCGCTCTCTGCCACAGGGAGAGGCTATTTTTAGGTGAGGAGCAATGTTGCTGAGATCATTGTGAGTGACAAAGGTGTGACAAAGCTGCGGCTAGCAGGTGACTTGCCATTAACCCCTTCCCCCCCCCCCGCATTACCTGCCTCCTCAAAGCCCGGGGGGGGGGGCAGAAGGGTCTAGGGGCCACTTAGCCTGTGCGGGCTGTAGCCTGCAGGGCATGGGGGCCACTGAGGCTGGCCGCTGCGCCCTGTTCTACAAGCCTCCATAGCTGGTCCCTGGGCTGGTTGTGCTGGGTTGATGGGACCTTACACCATTTTGGGGGGGATTTTAAACCCTTAAAATTACCCAAAAATGGGTCCCTTCCCGAAGGGAAGGGGGACCCCACGCCAATTTTTAACCCTTTATTGTGTGGATAGTAGTTGCATTTTAATAGTAAATGTTATGAAGTGCCCTTTTCAGTTTGAGGGATCTCCTGGGCAGTAACGGGGGGCCTCCGATACATATGTGGTACCCTTGTAATCAGGAGAACTGGGGCTTTCACGCGCCATAAGCTTTTCTTTAATAAAATAAATATTTTATTTAAAATTAATAGGAAAATTCAAAAAATATATATATTTTTTGTTTTATTACTTTAAAAAAAATAAAATAAAATTAAAAATAGTGGAAAAATTACAGACAAGACATTTCATGCACAAAATAGACTCCAAAAAAACAAACACCAGGCCAGTTTAAGGGGAAGTGGCCTGGTCCTCTCTTGGAGGCTGTTTGGCCTCCATAAGAGCCAGCATTCTGGCATTCTTTTGGTTCTGCGCCACTATTTGCCCCAGAAGTGCCTCAAAGTTGTTGTTAAGTGCCTCCAAGTTAAAATTGAGGTGCCGCTTTTCCACCACCCTTGAAGCCAGGTCCTCATGGATCAAACTGGTTGTTTGACGCACCACTTTAAATATAAATAATGGTGGTGCCATTGGTGGGGTCCTGATCCAATAAGCAAGTCAGATGGGCACTATGTTTGTGACTCCTCTAGGTCCTGGTAGAGGTGGGGTCTCTGTGGAGAAAGCAAAACATTAGTACTTGCTTGGTGTCATGGTCCCTACACAGCAAAGAAATGTCTGCATTTCACCCTACACTTCCCCCTGTCCATGGACATCTGCTCATTGGGGTTGCACATTTACCACATCTAAGTATTGGGACACATCACTCGGAGAGGGGGCAGCTGTTGGATGGGCCAGGTCTTGCTGGTGGTTCCAGGGAGGTGAAGGTGTTGGCACAGCCAGAGGCAGGGCTGCTGGCTGGGTGGTTGCTACAAGGCAGGGGAAAAGCAACGTCAGCCATACACATTCCTTAGTTGCACTCCTTCATATACTCAACATGGGTTACACACTGGGCCCCACAGCTACATGTGGCCGCAACACCTTTTCTGAAACTTTAATAGGTCTTGCATTGTAATTGTAGGTAACCCCATCTGTGTGCTACTTGGCCAAACATGTGTCCCGGACAAGCACTCCCAGTTTGGGCATGCATCTGTTTGTTTTTTGCCTCCCCTCCCAGCCCAAGCTAGATTTTGCAGGCAACTCTTACCACTGGTGGGAACGTGCCGCTGATCAGTGTTGAGGGTTCCCGACACCCCCGGAACGTTTTGGGGTGCAGCATCCCTGCCACCTGCTCCTCTGCATGGGTGAATTCAAGGGTTTTTGCCAGTCCACCCCCAGTTTGCTACCTCAAAACAAACACAAATGGATGAGGTTCAGATTGGTTCAATGTGTGACCCTCTGGCCCCTCATCACTTACCCCGCAGATCGTCTTGTGCTGATTTTCCTCCGGGCAGGGACCAGGCCCCTGCCAGCCTGTTATAGTTGTTCGAGATGCCGTTCAGCAGGACCTCCAATTTGGCATTTGTAAAGTGCCCACTCAGCTTTCCCCTGCTGAGTTTGCACACAGTCTGGGGGTTAGAAGCTGAGGTTTACTGAGTGGCGGTGGCCAGAGAGGTTGAGCCATTGGGACCACTCCCAAAAGGTCCAGTTTGCAGGCTGCTGGCAAGGCAACAAGCAGCTCTGGCCGTGGCTCTGCTGCTCCACCTTGGGCTCCACCATGGGCTCTGCCATGGGGTCCCCACTGGGGACCACACTAGAGCCCGCACAGTAGCCCTGGGTGTGGCTCTCCAGCTGTTGCTGGCTCCCACTGCTGTGGGTGACATGCTTAGAGTGGGTAGTGCAGCTGGCAGCAGGGGAGTGCCTGTGGGATGAGCAGTGGGGCCTCTGGCGGGGGCTGCGGTGTCTTAGCCAGGTGCTGCTTTTCCCTTGGCCATGCCTGTTTTCCTGGGCTCTGGGGGCTGTGGTGGCATTTGTGTTTAGGCATATTCCCAAGACAAGTAAGCACAGCCATCAAAGTCCAGGAGTGCATTTATACACAAGTGCATGGTTAATTGGCCAACAATTGAGTTTGTTTAACAGGCCAGCACATGCGCTTGCAACTTATAGGCTGCAACATCATGGGTGTCTGCACGTCGGCTGCACACTTCCGGGTCCACTGGGGTGTATCAGCACAGGGATGCATCATGCAGACAAGAAGATGACAGACGAGAACAACATGGCACCCACACTATTTAGGAACTGCAAGAGTAATGGTAAGTACCCATGCTATGTCATGCTAATCCATGCTTCACCTACACATGTTGTTGCTTTACAAACAGGCAAAAGTGCGGACAGGTGACAGACTGGCCGGTGGAGAGCAGGCATAAAAACCAAGACACATCGCGGGCCACACAGTAATGGTGAGGCCTGGTATTTCAACACAAACAGCGTTTTGTTCAACTTGAGAGCGCCATCTAAACCCTGGCTGCCTGTTGAAAAGCCAGATGTGAAACAGGCCAACATCAGTGTGCCACCCCACATGTGCCAAAGTGAACTTGCCATCAAGTGTAGGCTCAGCCCGCTGTCACATGTACCACCCTTGCCTGTTTGTAGGGGATGCTGGGTGGAGCTCAGATGTGTGTAGGTAAAGGGGAATGTGAAACTGTTGCAGAATCAAACAGGAGAGAGCCCTGAAACCTTACAATTTGCCAGTAATGGTGGACAGGACAGAAGAGCTGTGTGCGCCACTTGGACTAGGTATGTCAGCGACTCCAGTACTGTCTGCCTGGAGAGGTGGCGCCGTCAGGTTGCATAGCAGTATCAGTGATGCCAATACGACAGTACTAGCGGAGGAGAAAGCTTGGTCCGCCACCTGCCCTAGGGGCGTCAGCGACTATTATATGCATTTTCCGAGTTCACTTCCACCAATAAACGCGCATTCACTGTTGCTTCTGTTTTCCTATAAGATTAATCCTTCCAATGGCAGCAAAAAGGAGACAGGGAGTAGTAAACAGGGCAGTTTCTAGAGGGTAAGCAGGGTGATTGCCCTGGGTGACAAGGCCATTGTGTATGTGTGGCCAACCTTCATTCCAATCGTACTGTTTTCTGCAGAGGTGAGGGGTGGAAGATTCTTTTTTATTCCTGCACCGAGAGGTTCATTGCCTAGAAATTCGTAGTAAATATGGGATTCCTTTAGTGGGTGAGCTCAACAAGGCAAAAATAGCTTTCTGAGTACTACTTTACTTGCTGTGCTTGCCTATGCCGACCTATGCCAGACCAGCACAGGCCAATATCGTTTTAATAAATCAGAGCCTTAATATAGGATATAACTATATGTAATGAGGTATTGTGCTAAATTAATTGCATTCCTATCAATATGGTAGTAGTACCTAAAATGTGTAACCATGCACTTTCTTTGGCAACATGAGTAAAGCAGTCTAATCTTTAAATTGTGACTAGATAATTCATTTTTAACAATTAATAAAGAACCTCAGTGCAATTAAAAAGCATAAAATTGGTTTCAAAGACCCATTAACTACTTTGTTCACAATGAAAAACTAGTTTGAGTTTGCTTGCAAACTCACAGTTTTCCGGCGTTCTCTCATAAATCAAAGCCTGTGTCCAACCCTGACACTGCATTTAGCCATATCACATTGAACAAAAAATAGCACATATGCACAAAGAGTTCTTAGAAGATATTATTAATATTATTGCTATTAATTCTCATTACATTTGAGATACAAAGAGCAATAAATAACTCTTGCATTTAAATGACTTCAATGATTTATGGTGAAATGCACAGTGAGTCACTGGCTTCATGTGTAGTAATAAGTCAAAGCACATGGACTTGCTATGTTTTTGTAGCTCATCATAATTTACATTTTGTACAAAAATCTCCTTGTCAGCTATAAAAACTATTATTCTCATAAATTGTAGTGTGAAGAACCTTGTGGATGTAAATGTTCATTGCATTTACACAGCTGGATCTGTGAGGTGCTGGACTGGGTTGATCTTGCTTTTTTCCACAAAGTATTGGATTTTTTGTTGTATAATCTTAGTAAATGATTTTCATTAAATTATTTTATTTAGTTGTTCATGTACAAAAATTACATCTTTTTATTCTTGTTCTTTTAGCAGTGCAGGTCGTGCATAATCTATTAGTGAGTTAAAGCTGGAATTTGATGCTGGGAGCAGCATTTAGAATTCATCTGCGTTCTTTAACTACAATGTATTCCATGCATGTATTGTACATGTATGCTCCTGAAAAATGTGTGTATATTTGCCAGCTCACAATGCTGACAAACTGTTACCAATGGGACAGGAAGTAGTGAGCTCTTTCAGCAGAGAGGACCTTTAATCTCCAACGAAAAAACATAATTTTTGAGTCCAATAGTTAAGTATACAATCAAGTTAAAAAAAGCATTGTGTACTAAGGGTAGGTAATATTGTAGGTGTAAACGTGGAAAGAGAAACACACAAATTACTAAATTAAAAAAAGCTAACAATATGTGTCAATTATTTCTGCTATACAGGCAAGAAATCTTTTGTGATCCTGCTGGGATCACAGCTAGAGTAAGTGTAATATTATTCAATTCTACAGATGGGAAGTGTTCAAATGAGTTTATATATGTGTTTATCGACTGTTCTGTTAATTAGGAAGCAAAGAGAACTGTCTAATTAGTGATGATGAGTGAATTAAAACTAGTGCCACCCATAATACACTTCTAGGGTAGCAATTCTTTATCAAATTTTGTTTGGAAAACATAAAATTATTATTCAGAGCTATGTTGGTTTTTCCAATATACTATTAAATATTTTAGATACCTATCTGTGTATATGTCCTGCCTTCAAGAACCCCTTCCTGCGCATTCATTATAGCCTAGCACAGTTCTAGATTGGGTTGTGTGTCTTAATTACATCTATCTTTGTACCTCTTCATAATCTCTAAAACATGTTAGATTATTTTTTCTCTGCTATTTGAATCATGGTTTTTCTGTCAGACAAAAAGAAAGTGCAGTAGTCTTTGAGATGTGTCAGGAATAGGTTTAGCGTAGACATGCAGCACCAAGTGGAGAATGAGTGCCCTCTTGTTCCTCTCCGTCTAAGATGACCAGGTGTGGAAAGGTTTAATTTATACCCTACAGCACACCCGCTCTATTCTTTGCAAGGGAGGGGGCGGTGCCAAGGCGGGGTCATGCGAGTCCTGCGGGGGCCTGCTTCATTGCTATGAATGGAGTAGGCATGCTGTGGGGAATAAACTCGACCACCCATTGGCACACATTCAGAAAGCATGTGCAAGGTAGATTTTGCGATTTCAATTGCATATATACACACTGTGCATTGGAGCCTCTAGGCCATCCAAACTTTTACGTCACAATTCTATTCTTGCACTTTATCTTGCCATTTATCATTGTTTTGGGTCTGTGGAGAAACTCTACCTGAAAGAGCACTTTTTCTTAAAGTGGTCTATGTCAGTAAAACCGACTTGTACTGATCCAATACACTTCTGAGGGCATTCCTAACATGATGCTGTCTCGATGGAGATTTATAGGACCGTGTTTTATTTTTCTATTATAATAATAATGTTTTTGAGCACTAACACATTTTTTTGCTTATATACACACTATTATTTGGGGGCTGTCCTTACTCCAGTGGCAAAACTCTTTAGTTAGCATAAGGACAATCTATTACAGAACAGTTAACATCAACAGGACTCACATGCTAATCTTGTTTGCAAATCTAGATACAGAATCAATAGGCTTTTATACAGGATTACTTTGTATTATCTTGAAGACAAAAACGTAGTTGTTCTAAGGCAGCAATCACAGATCAGATTTGACATTAGCAATTTAAACATACATTAATACTTAACCACAATAGCATTATATAAAACAAACTTTCTGTTACATTTCAAACTATTTTTCATTTTATGTTGTGGCTGGCTGTCCCCTTAAGACTAACTTTTCTTTAAGTTATTAGTTATTAGGTTATTTTCAGGCTTTTGTCTCCTCATACAGTCCCCTTTATTGAAGCTTGCAGAGTGATATAAGTAGGGATGAGCGAACTTTTGAAAAATTCGATTCGACTGATTCGCAGAATTTTCCGACAAAATTTGCTTCGGTCCGAATTTATTCGCGACGAATCGCTATTAAAAACTGCTATTTCTGAGCTTTCTAGAGCCTCAATAGGGTTGTAAACCATTCTGCCTTGCTGTAACACGCATAGGATGCATGCTGGGTTAGTGAAATAATACTGTAAATAATTATGACATGCAGATCAGAGGCATCGCTATTAGAATCGCAGAGCGGCACAATTGCAGAGAGTTGAGGTGGCATCACTATGAGGGGCCCCTATATTGCCTGAAAAACACACCCTGGAGCTGGCAGCAGCAGGAGCCCAAATATTGGCTGAAAGACATCCTGGAGTTGGCAGCAGGAGCAGCAGGAGCCTAAAAATTGGCTGAATGACACCCTGGAGTTGCAAGCAGCAGCAGCAGGAGCCCAAACATAGCTTGAAAGAGACACTGGAGTTGGCAGCAGGGGCCCAAAAATTGGCTGAATGGCACCCTGGAGTTGCAAGCAGCAGCAGCCCAAACATAGCTTGAAAAAGACACTGGAGTTGGCAGCAGGAGCCCAAAAATTGGCTGAATGACACCCTGGAGTTGCAAGCAGCAGCAGCAGGAGCCCAAACATAGCTTGAAAGAAACACCCTGAAGCTGGTAGCAGGAGCCCAAAAATTGGCTGAATGACACCCTGGAGTTGCAAGCAGCAGGAGCCCAAACATAGCTTGAAAGAGACACTGGAGTTGGCAGTAGGAGCCCAAAAATTGTCTGAATGACACCCTGGAATTGCAAGCAGCAGCAGCAGCCCAAACATAGCTTGAAAGACACACTGGAGTTGGCAGCAGGAACACGAAAATTGGCTGAATGACACCTTGCAGTAGCAAGCAGCAGCTGCAGCAGCCCAAAAATAGCTTGGAAAAGACACTGGAGTTGGCAACAGGAGCCCAGAAATTGGCTGAATGACACCCTGGAGTTGCAAGCAGCAGCAGCAGCAGCAGCAGGAGCCCAAAAATTGGCTGAAGGACACCCTGGAGTTGCAAGCAGCAGCAGCAGCCCAAACATAGCTTGAAAGAGACACTGGAGTTGTCAGCAGGAGCCCAAAAATTGGCTGAATGGCACCCTGGAGTTGGCAGCAGGAGCCCAAACATAGCTTGAAAGAGACACTGTAGTTGGCAGCAGGAGCCCAAAAATTGGCCTAAAGACAAACTGCAGTTGGCAGCAGCAGCAGCAGGAGGCCAAACATAGCTTGAAAGAGACACTGGAGTTGGCAGCAGGAGCCCAAAAATTGGCTGAATGACACCCTGGAGTTGCAAGCGGCAGCAGCAGGAGCCCAAACATAGCTTGAAAGAGACACTGGAGTTGGCAGCAGGAGCCCAAAAATTGGCTGAATGACACCCTGGAGTCGCAAGCAGCAGCAGCAGCAGCAGCAGCAGCCCAAACATAGCTTGAAAGAGACACTGGAGTTGGCAGCAGGAGCCCAAAAATTGGCTGAATGACACCCTGGAGTTGCAAGGAGCAGCAGCAGCCCAAGCCTAGCTTGAAAGACACACTGGAGTTGGCTGCAGGAGCCCAAAAATTGGCTGAATGACACCCTGGAGTTGCAAGCAGCAGCAGCAGGAGCCCAAACATAGCTTGAAAGAGACACTGGAGTTGGCAGCAGGAGCCCAAAAATTGGCTGAAGGACACCCTGGAGTTGCAAGCAGCAGCAGCAGGAGCCCAAACATAGCTTGAAAGAGACACTGGAGTTGGCAGCAGGAGCCCAAAAATTGGCTGAATGACACCCTGGAGTTGCAAGGAGCAGCAGCAGCCCAAGCCTAGCTTGAAAGACACACTGGAGTTGGCTGCAGGAGCCCAAAAATTGGCTGAATGACACCCTGGAGTTGCAAGCAGCAGCAGCAGGAGCCCAAACATAGCTTGAAAGAGACACTGGAGTTGGCAGCAGGAGCCCAAAAATTGGCTGAATGACACCCTGGAGTTGCAAGCAGCAGCAGCAGGAGGCCAAAATTTGGCTGAAAGGCACACCCTGAAGTTGGCATCAGCAGGAGCACAAAAATTGGCCTAAAGACATAGCTATGTTTTGCACCATTTGGAAAGTGTAAAACGTGGCACCATGCTGAATCTAGTCCCATGCATCAGCCATTGGTGGGTGGAAATCCTGGCTGATACATCCCTGATTCATTTTCACAAAGGTGAGTTTCTCCACATTTTTATGAGTGGCTGAAGTGCATGCAAAGTTTCCTTGAAGTTGTTAGGATGTCTTGAAGATAGGGGGAAGACTTCAGAAACCGCTTCACAACCAGATTGAAGACGTGAGCCATGCAGGGCGCATGGGTCAGCCTTCCTTGTCGCAGCGCAGACAAAATGTTCTTCCCATTGTCGGTAACCATGGCTCCCATTTTAAGTTTTCTTGGAGTAAGCCATGTTTGGATTTGTTGATGAAAAAATTTAAGCAGTTCCTCCCCTGTGTGACTCCGTTCGCCAAGACAAACCATGTGAAGCACAGCGTGACAGCTCCGTGCCCTGCACACATGTTAGGCTGGAAGGGCACTGAGATTTGAGCCTACAGTGGAGGGTGAGGAGATGGCAGAGGATGAGGAGGCCGCGTCGCACGGTGTCACAGACACAACGGCCAGGGAGCGCAGAGGCTGCTGCAGCTGCTGCTGCAAAGGGACCACATTCACCCAGTGGGCCGTAAACTACATGTACTGTCCCTGACCGTAGTTACAGCTCCAGATGTCAGCGCTGCCATGCACTTACATACACTACATACCGACAGGTTCAAGGACTGGCCCACCTTCTGTTCAACAAAAGTGTGCAGCGCTGGTACTGCTTTCTTGGCAAAGAAATGATGGCTTGGGACTCTCCACCTCGGCTCGGCACAAGCCATCAGTTCTCTGAAAGGTGCAGAGTTTACCACCTGAAAAGGGAGCAACTGCAGCACCAGCAACTTGGACAGGAGCACATTCAGCTTCTGCGCCATAGGATGAGTGGGTGCATACTGCTGTCTCTTGGACATGGCTTCGCTGATGGATTGCTGGTGGGATGCATGACTTGGAGGAGGAGGAGGAGCAGGAGCATCTGGAGCGACAGAGGATGGGTATGACGCACAGCTGCCTTCGGCTGAGGTGCTGGAGCCTTGGCTGGCAGAAATTGGGAGCGGCGTGCCACTTGGTGAGGAAGCAGTCTGGACCACCTCTTCGGAGCCTCGGTTCTCCCAGGCCGCTTTATGGTGATGCATCATATGTTGACGCAGGGCCATGGTGCCAACATTTGGGCCCTGTCCATCCTTCTGCCTACATATCTTGCATGTGGCCATGTTACCCTCCTGCGGATGCTTGAGGAAAAACTGCCACACTGCCGAGTAGCTACTTTTCCCACCAACAGCCCGCACTGATTCCCTGCTACTGTCGCCAACTCCAGGAACCCCTGCTCCACTACCTCCCGATAAGGTAGCCTGCCGCGCAGCAGGTGCTCTACCCCGGCCCGGCCCCGTTTGGCTCCAGGCTTTACAATTCTGCCCCCATGATAACTGCCAACCATGCTACTAACATCTTGCTGCCTCAGCTGCTGACTCCGGGGCAACCTGCGCCCCTCTTCTCCTGATGATGAGGATGAAGCCCCTTCTGCACCCGGCTCCCAAGTCCCAGGGCTTCATCATCATCACCGAGTTGTGGCTGCACGTTACTAATGTTCTCGGTTTCCTCAACAGTGTCTGGCGCAGGAGCTGGAACGCTCGCAACAACACCCACGCCACTCTCCACATCACTATTTGTCTGCGTAGCGAAGGAAGCCACCTCCATTTCTTGGCTGGGCAGTAGCTGCTGACTGTCCTCTATCTAATCGTCCTCCTCACTAAAGAGTGGAGCTGAACCCAAAGCATAGGATACGTCGCTGGGGGAGGGAACTGCGTAGGACAGAGGCAATGGGAGGACAGGTGCTGCTCTCGGGCCATGCTAACTCAGGGTTGTGTCAGAGGAACCTACCGACCCTAAACTGGGAGTGTCAGATGTAACTTGTGATGATGTGGATGACCGCGTTAACCAATCTACCACGGCAGATGCGTTACTGGTGGAGACACGACCGCTAGCAGATACTGGCCGATCAGGTCTCTCACCACGACTCCTGCTGCCACTAGCCCCTAGTCTGCTGCGACCTCTGCCTGCTGAATCTTGGCCTCTGCCACTCCTCTTTGAACATCCTGGCACTTGTCTGCCTGACATTTTTAAGTATTTGAAATGCGCCTGACGAAGCTCCATTGGAGGAGCGAAACGATCGTCAGTGCCGGGCCCATGACCACGCCCCCCGCCGACCTCTTCATTCGCATCATGGCCGCCTGTTAGGTTTAGTCTGCACACGCTGGAAGCGCGTCTCTAAGCCCCGTCTGACGCCGTAAGGAGGACACTCGCATGGACTGTGACAGGGCTGTGAGATTCATGTTGCTGAGTTTGTGAGCTTCCACGCTGGCTGGCTGCGCTGCGGCCGCGTTTGTTCAACCTGAGCTTATGTGTTAACACATTCACCTCCCGCCTCGTGGATATGTGCTAACTACAAATATTGTACATAATGAAGGCCTAAATCCATGCTGTGGGTCTGAGCGCCATATATTCAGCACTTGGCACGACGTCAATTACAAGAGTTCAATTGTGCAGCATCGTTTAGCTGAATCGGGGGAGAAAAACCAGGAGACGTTTTTAGACCATTTTTCAGAGGGTCTTTTGTGGGCTATGCTACCCCTGCTACAACTTTAAAGCTGGCCAGCTGGTGTGAAGGGTTTGAGTGTGGCGGGTTGTGTGTTGATCAGGGTTTCCTGATAAGGGCCCTCTGTGTTGTGTGTTGTTTTTAATGCAGCAATTGCGGGTTTTACCTCACTAGTGTATTTGTTATTGCCTGCTATGTGTCTCACATATTGTGCCTATGTATTTTTTGACAAATAAATGAATGTGCTTTAGGCATATACATAGCCTCTTCAATATTCTTGCCAGCCCTGCATTTAACCATGTCATATGTATTTCTCCATACTTGATTTACCTCCTAGTCTGCTTTCTTAGAAGGCTGTAGTTGATGATTTATTATGTCCTCTTCTAAGCAATGCTTTGCATTTTCACCTATATTCTTTGGTCACCATTAGTCTCAGAGAATGATAGACTGTGATTGCTACTATAGGGAAGTGCTCAGTTACTACAGTGCTGTAACTGAAACATTACAGGCCTGCTGGAGATCATAGATCACTCTCTCTCTAGCTACTGATGGTACACTTCCTGCCCTTGCTAGGTGGAGCCTGGATCACTTCACAGACTACTACATTGTTCCCCTGCATGTACAGCTGATGGTGCCATGTGGGGGATCTTCTGTAGCTTCTAAAAGTGGACCAACACCCACCGGTGATCGGCCCGGGAATCTATAAGATTCCCCGGCCAATCACCTCCCTCCCCACGGGACATCCGAGATCGGGATGTCCCGCGGGGTGAAACCCCCCCAAACACCCCAAACTCCTTACCTTATCTTCGGCGGCGGCCGGCTGCCCTCTAGACGTGCGCGCGCCCGCGCCGGCCGTCTGTGAATGGCCGGCGCGGGCACGCGCGTGTCAAGGGGGACGCGCGGGAGGCGGCGGCGGAGGAGCCGCTTGTCCGCGGCTTGTCCATCGGCGCGGGGAGAGGTGAGTTCGGGGGGGTTTCACGCAGCGGGGCACCCCGATCAGGGGGTCCCATCGAAGTGGACCAAGACCCAGGATAGTCAAAATCCTGGGTGTTGGTCCACTTTAAGTGCCTTCTGCCTGCTGACCTGCATGTCTGGCTGGTGTGTGCCCTGTGGAGAGCTGCACTGCATGTCTGATCATCGACTTCTGCGTGTCAAGAGTGAATCATCTCTTTGAGTCAAGATCAGCGGCCCCTGCAGCGTTCATCCTGTGCTGACTTTCTGCTGGAGGTATTTAGCTATAGACTATATATATACCCGATTATATGTGCACACTAGAGTGTGTTATACTCTGTATGATTCATTTTTATTGCCTAACATTTACTACATAAAGTTCATAGTATTGTTATACTTGACTGTGTCAGTGAGTGACTTAGGTAAATGGTCGCTGGGAGCAGTAGTCCCTCTGCTCCAAATGTATTGTTTTGCTTAGACTACTTGATATATTTCCCAGAAAGGTGTTTCCTATTAGTTGTAAGGGCCCCCCAAAACAGCCCTACACTACATTAACTCATCACGCCCCACCCTGCAGACACACATGTGTGTTATAAACACAGTGGGGGGGGGGGGGAGGCCAGCCACGCTGTCAGCATTGCAAGCAGCAGCACAGTGCCCCCAGCCAGACCGTAGCGGCTGGTCTGGAACAAAGATGGAGGTTAGTTTATTTTTTCTGAGAAACTAGAAGCCCCACCAGCAGCCCCGCCTGCTGGCCAAAGAATGGTGAGGAAAGCATGCCTCCCCATCTGCCTCCTCAAAAGCTGGCACCCCCAACTGTTGCCCCAGAAGCTGGAAGTGAGTTCCTTTTTTTTTTTAAATCAAGATAAGCAATCCGTAAAAGTTCTTTATTGAAGAAATTCGGCCAATTATCTGGATAGAACTTTTAGAAATTTTGCTAATCTCTAGCACTTAGCCTGGATCCCATAAATAACTTGGTACAAGAGATAAATACACCTGCTGCACCACCACCAATAAAATGTATGCAGCCTACTGGTGTAATTGCATAAAATGAAATAAACAAACAATGAAATCCCTGGAGTCTCCAAAAATACCAACAGGACTGCACAACCAGATTATAATCAACAAATCACTCACATTTATTATGACATATACACACTAGATAGCATTAAAACAAAATAAGAGGACGGCAGGATACATATCCCAGGACAGAAGCATAAATCTATTCTATATAGCAGTGTTTCCTAATCTACTAAGAACCCTCTTTCACGTACCTTCTTGGAGACCAGGCCATTGTAGACATAGACAATCACCAGCAGTAACTGTTGCTTCCCCAGAAGATGGTTACTAGGAAAACACAGCAAAAGGGAAGCCCAGTGTGACAAGCATAAATTTGTTCGAAGATTTGATGAGCAGAGAATCTGGAAAACAGGAAGGGGTTAACACAGTCTGTACCTAGGAAGAGCCAGCAATGAGCAACCGGTGAAGTGCTTTTTACAAGCACTGACCTCTGGGAGGGGCATCAGCCAGTAAGGATTGTTTCACTCAACCCCCCCCCCCATAAGAAAGGACAGGCTGTGCAAAAACGAGTCCCACAACTGTTACCAGTAGCCAGTGAGCTCAGAGTTCAGTATGGGGAAAGTCCAGTTATTGAGGAAGGTTGCTGAAACAGAGCCAGAGCAAGAGTATAAAGTGCCGAAACAGGTAGTCATCCAAAGCCAGGGGTCAGGAGCCAGATCACAGGGGTCAGATGGTGCATGCGCAACCAGGCGCTTTGGTCACTTACATGATCGCACACGCACACACTGGAATGGCCAAGGAATGTGACTGTGCACATGCAAGCTCATGGGAATTAACATGCACATGTCGGCGCCTGTTTGTATGACCAGATATCTCACTGTGACACGCTTAGAACAAGTCATCATAAGCAGGAGAAAAATATCACCAGGGCCTCAAGGGTCAAAAAGTGCACAGTGCAATAGTTAGTAATTCAAGGCTGGGCCACAATAAAAAAAGCTGTAATAGAGGACATGGAGCAGGACATATAGGGCATGAATCAGATAGAAATGTGTTGGCTGTTCCAGTGCCATCATGGGAAATTACCAGAAGTATACCAGAACTATTCACTTACAAGTAATACTAGGATACTTACCTTCTCCTTACAGAAGTGTGCTGTCCTAAAGTCTATATTTCACATTGCCTAATGGCTGTTGCGAACCCTCCTGCACACTATTACAAGCAAAGGACTTGAATACCTGGCACAAATATAAAAAAAATAAAAGACTCAGATTAAAGAAAGTTTGCAAAGCTGCCATAATGCATTTTTCCCTAAACTTGTTTTCATAGGTGTCCTAAAGCACATCTCAAAATGTTTTCTTCCTCTACCTCATAAAAAGGCATTATTGAAGTGCTGCTTGGTGATTTTCATGTACGGTCAATAGGCCAATAAGTCTTTTTAGATGGATGCCATTGTATTGAATGATGTACTGTGTGATCTTTCACCGCAATTCATTGTTAATCAAATTGGTTTTCTTAATTAGAAAAGTAATTAGAATCTTACAATGTTTTTTAGGAGGTGAAACAAGCATATGAACTATGATCCATATATGTAAACTAACAATTCGTTTGATTCTTTTGCTGGCTAACTTTATATTCACAGCACTGTCACAAACAGAAACTGAGCCTTTTATTTACAATTAGCTTAAGTACAAAGAGTGGTACTTAAGTCCCTGTCCAGGCATTATATACTCATCTTTTGTCCCCCACAGCTCCTTTATGCCGCAGCACCATCTTCATGTCTACTGATCATTCACATTGTACGGCACCAGACAGACATGGTGTCTTCCATCAAATTAGCTTTTTTGCCTAACTAAAATGCCTACGCCATTCATTACAACTTAGGGGCTTGATAAGGCAGAGGCATGCCCCCCAATTATAAAGAATGGAGTAGGCATGAGGGGGCATAAAAAAAGGCTATACAGATGCCACCATACAAGCCAGCCTGCCAGCGCTAGGAGAGTATTGATGAAACGGTAAGTATGAAGATGCCCACTCTGGACCGAGGCACTTTGGGGGGACACTGAAATGAGGAGTGTAGGCTTGTTTAGGTTTTAATCTGGACATTTCCTTTAAAAAATATTCCCAGAAAAATAATAATTTAATTTTTTATGTAACTGCATAAAACATAACTGAAAGGAGGTGCATCGCAAAAGTGTGTAACATTAAAAATCCATAAATATGGCTAATGAGGGGTCACTCAAACTGAATAAAACTCCTGCCAAGCTCGTGATTTCTTCTTCTGGTAGGAATAAAATCCAAGGGTGACAGGTTTGAGTTTATCAGGGGTGATAAACTACTCTTTTTTCCATTAACAAAAAAAAAAAGCCTGGCAGGAGAATTCTTGATGTCGAGTGGATAAGTGATCCCTCCTCCTGTCATCCAGCATATTTATATGGATTTTTATCAATGGGCCATTTTTTTTGCGATAGTCCTACTTTGAATAAATATTTGGTACGTTTGGATCATTGCTATCCATTTGTTGCACAATACTTCATTCTTCTTTTCACAGCAAATGTCACATATGGGTGTAACAGAGCTTTTCTGACCTGTTCCTTGCCTGTACAATATATCCTGAACTAAATATCTTTCCATGTGCATGTACAATCAATGGTATTGTAATGATACAATTAAAAGCCACTGGGCACATTGACATTTATTCAGTGTATATATTTTTCTACCCAGCTGTGCCTCCCGGTAGTTAATGTTAGACCAAACTGGATTATTTCATTAAAATCAGCAGTGATTTTAATTCCTGGATATGGCAAAGAAATAATTACTGGAATGAATTAAGGTCAGAGCATCCATTAACAAGCAGACATTAAGATCCTTATATTGATATTGAGTGATAACAAAATAAAATCAGATTTGACATAGCTCAGCATTTAGGCAGTCATAGGAACTAAGCACCAACCAGGCTGACCATTATGTCCTTAGTAATCAAAAGCAAAAATTATGCCAAATCAAGTTAGGTAGATGAATGTATATCCACTAAAATGAATACAGGCAACTTGAAATGACATGCTGGGTGACGCATTTCAAGCCAGTAAATTGCTCTTAGTCATACCTACCTTATACCCCCCTCCCTACCAGGCTAAAGATGTACAATGGAAACTCCACCCCCATCTGCCACAGATGTGTCTGCAAGATGGTAAGTTTTTTTTTCTGCCAGGCAGGTCCTCCTTTTCTTTTGGTTTCTGTTCGGACCTGGGGCCCGCCACCCTGTGTTGGTACATGCTCCCCTCACCCTTTTGATGATGTGCGCTGCATTCCATCTATGCATTTTATCAGAGGAGTGGCGCGGGCCTGCATGACATGCTCATGTTGTTGGGGGTGAATTTGGGTCTTCCAGCCCGCAGAGGCAGTAGGGCAGCTACGGCCATATCCATCTCCCAGACCTGTTCGGTCTATGATGAATATGCTGGGGAGATGATTACCATCTTGCAGGCACACCTGCGGCAGATGGGGGGAGTGTGGGCGAGTTTCCTATGCGCATCCTCAAACCGGGGAAGATATAAGGTAGGTGGATTCCTTAGACAACAGAAGGACGCTTTACACACTTGAAACCAGCATGAAATTTACAAATTGCATGGATTCATTTTACCTGTGGAGTGTTTATAAATTGGAATTTGAAATTTGAATTTGGAAGTGAACTCAAAAAAAGGAGGTTTTTATTTACCTACCTAACATGAGCTGGCATCATTTTGATTTGGTTTAATATCTAAACTTGAGATCACTTTAAACTTCCAGACTACCAAAGATACTGGATAGTGAAATAAAGTAGAAAACTCAAAAGCATATCATCAGCAAAAACAATGCGTTTGTCACCCTCTGTTGCCAGACCATTTTTCACCATGTGCTATAAAGGTTTAACTGTGATTTTTGCAAGAATGTCTGCTGATTTAAAAAAATGATATATAGTTTTTTTGGGGCTTTAACATGTCTTGTGTCTAATGTTTTCAGTGTTTTCTTGATATTTTGGGGTGAAATATGGAATAAAAACTATTTTTTTAAATTTGTCATTTTTTTATATAAAAAGTTTATGAAGAAAACCATGTTGCATGTAAAAGCCCCATTCCTCTTGATTACAGTGGTACAAAATATGTATCAGTAGATACCTGTTCCTGCCCAGGAGTTATCCTGAAACTCTAAATTTTTTTTTTTAAACAAGGCATGGGGCCCCTTCTATCCAAACAAAACCAGCCATGGAGTCTCGTAGACCAGGGCTCAGAAGTCGAGTGGTCTTCTCCTGGCTCTGAAGGCTACCAGCCCACATAGCCTCTATAGGCCACTGGCCCTTCTACACCCCCCTAGGCTTTGGGGATGTAGGCAATGGGGCAAGGAGGCTATGGCAAGTCACTCACTTGCTGCCAGGTGAATTGGAAGCCCTTCCTACCCTTCCGAAGGACCTCTTACCAGTTCACAAAGGGTTATATGTAAAAAACACACATGAAGACAAAGTCCTTTATTTTATTTATTCTGCCGATCATTCTTGGCTTCTGACACTCGCTCCTGCTGCCGGTAGTGGGCTTTTATACCTTCTGAGGGAGATGGCATATAAAAGGCCCCTCTCTGCTGCGGCTGGCAGCAGGCAAGACACCTCGCATGGCTGTCCTATTGAAGATCCCTGGGGGGGATCGGAAGCCCCCATGGGAAGAGGAGACCCCTGGTGCTGGATACTGGTTGGAGGTTACGTTTTTTTTTAAATAGTGGGGGGGGGATGCCAGGCACCTGGAACCTACGTGCTTGGCTTTCAAAGGATTAGAGCCTCGATTCAGAGAGACAAAAAAAACTTCAGTTTTAGTTCCGATCTTTTATTTTTTGTGAAATGTTTCCGTTCTCGTATGAGCGTACGAGCGATTCTATGCATGCATTGAAAACCTTCTGTAAAGTTTCCGTCCGTTCGTACGGCAGATTACGAATACGAGGATGTCATTTTCCATTCAGACTTTTCCGTTTCATTTTCACATGTTACAACGTAGGCTTTAATTTTTGCCCTTTTCCCATCGTATCCTCCAACGAATCCTTTACGTTTCCCGTTCGATTCTGTTTCCCTTTTTCAATAAATATTCATCCAGACGGAAATCCTTACGATCTTGCACCTGCGCACTACAAACTTAACTCATTAAAGTGCTCGCCTACATATTTGCCACCCTCACTTCTACTACAATGTTTAGCTAAATCACTTAGCACTATCCTCCATCTTCCCTTTTGGACCCTTAAAGCTCTCACCCAAACCACTTAGCACTATCCTCCATCTTCCCTTTTGGACCCTTAAAGCTCACCCAAACCACTTCTTGGTTAGGTTCTTCTTCCATTTTAGCCCCCTAAAACACTTCTCGGTCATGTGAATATTCATCTTTACATATTTCTGGGCCCATGTATTTTGTAAATGAAATGACAATGTTACATTTTTTTTTTATACCATCATAAAATATAAAATTTTTAAAAATTTTGAAAATTTAAAATTTTTACAACTATAAAAAACAAAATACATAGCAATGGCAGGCCACTGAACAGTATTCTTCATCTGTGGTCCACAACGAGTTGCGCAGCTCCTGCCTCTCGCCCACCAACTGAAGGACCCTGACACTCAGTTGTGCCACTCTGGCACGTGTGGTCCCTGTTAAAAAACGTAAATTCAAATTTTGGTATAACCTTGTTGGGGTAATACTGCAGTGCCCCCCCCCCCCCCCGTATGGTCCAAACACCAAAATCTGGACTTCAAAAGCCAGAGGGCCCTCGCCACCACGGCCCGGGTTTTGCATAGTGCCCGATTAGAGAACCCCTGGCCCGCATTCTGCAGGCAAAGAACGGGCATCAGGAGCAAGGGCGAGTGTCACTGTCATGCTCGGGGTAACTCCAGCCCTTTTGATAAGCCCACAACCCCCAATCTCCGCAGCCAGCTTCACCTGTAGGAGCCCCCGCTTGCCGGGACACAGAATACGCCTACCCGGGATCGGTTGCCCCCAGGACTTAATGGCTCAAAGGATGTGAGCTTATATGTAGGAGGTCTGGAGAACCAATAGCTAGAGCGATGGCAGAGGAAGTCCAGAGACAGGCCAGAGGTCGACAGCGGGAAGACCGTAGCGGCACCAGGGATCAGGCAACTTGTAGTTTAGATACAGGCAGGGGTCAGCAACAGGAGTTCAGATCGAGAGTGGTCGGTACAATCAAGGTCGGCAACAGGAGTTCAGATCGGTTATAATTCACAGGAAAGACTAGGTTCTAGGCGCTATCACAGGCAACAGGCAACTGAGGGGAAAACAGCTTTATAGGGACAGACATGAGAGGGAAGGTGTAGTGATTGGTGCACATAGGATCACATCAATGATTGGCCAGAGCATAGGGGAAGAGCAAACCCCTATCCCAGAACTGTCCCTACCTGGGCTCATAGGCCCAAACAGGAGGAGAGGGAGGAGTTCCTCCCCTGCCTGAGCACGCATGGCCTGACAGCTACCTCCGGCGGCCGCGCTGAGCGCAGCGCCGCCGAAGGGCATAAGAAGAACGTGCTCGCGAGCGCGCATGAGCACAAGAGGGGAGGAGACGTGGACGAGGACGGAGGAGAGCGGTGCTGGCGGGCGCGCCAGCCGCCGCCGCCACCCGGCGCGGGCACCGAGCAGACGCTGCACCCGCAGTCGGCCGCCCGAAACCAGCGCTGGAACGGGGCCCAGGTAAGTGACAATTCGTGACAGTCACATCTTGCAGTTCCTGCAACCAAATATAAAATAATTACACAAAGCAAAGGTAACCAACTAAAACACCTACAACAAATTAAGATTCAAGTTCAACAATCCAAATATAATTCACAAAGGACATAAGTCTAAAAAAAATAGCAATTCTATGGATGTGTGGAAAAATAAATGTTTACATGCTAAGGACTAATTAAGGTCAGCATTAAAATGCATCTGTAAGGCATACATGAAAAGTATTGATTCAGGTATGCATTGCTATACAATTTACTGCCTTGGCCATGCTGATACATACAATGCCTTGGTGCTAAAGGCGCGCAGACTCCTCCACATAGCCCAAAACATGTTCAACAATAGCAATCCAAGCCCTCAAAGGTCCCGTAAGTGGATCGGAAATGAAACGGATTTATAGGGTGGTGATCCGTCGGAAATCAGCTCTCTGAATCAGACAGAAACCCATCCCAACAACGGAAGTTTTCTGAACGAATGGAAAATTTCCTATTTTGTTTGGAAAATGATCCGAACTAACGGAAATGTTCCGATTTGCTTCCGTTCATTGGAAACGCATTCCCGAATGTTCGTGCGAGTAGAAAATGGACGAAAAAAAGCAAAAAAATGACAAACACCCACCAAAACTTTCACAGAGAGCTACGGAAGTCCGGACGAATGTGTTTCTGAATCGAGGCTTAGATTCAAGTAATCCCAGGAAAGAAAAATAAATGATTTTGGTATGTCTACATTCCCCAGGAATATTGCCTAATTAATATAGTTCCATCAGACCTAAATATTGGTAATTTTTGGGCGAACCTACTAAACCAGGGGCCAGGGGCTATTTTTTGGGACTAACAGAACATTCTCACAAATGTGTTTTTTTTTTAGGGGCAGTGGTGGCCAATGTATGATTGCACACACATAGCATTCTTTCCTCATTTTCACCTTAGAGACAGGCTTTTATGGCAAAAGAGTCACAAGCCACCATGTGGAGAGACTCATGTTAGGCTTAATATAGGGGGCTAAAGAGACAAAAAGACCCTCTACTCAAAGGTAAAGTAAGACATTAGTGTTTCCTCCAATATTTTGCATACGAGAATGGTGCTTTTGTGTGGGTGTGTTTTTTAACATATTTGGAGGAATGGGGCCCTTTGATGAATACCTTGCTGAGAGATTGATGAATCTTCACTGTTCATCAATCTCTGGTGATTATAATGGCTTTTTAAAAATATTTTAAATTCTCCAGATTTTACCAATGTTTTTAGTTTTGAATGTATTTACCGTTATTTTCATTAAAATTAATTCACAGTTATTTTGGTATTGTGAATATTTCTGAAAAGGGAATAATGAACCTTAATAAATAGGTATTTGGGTCAAGTCATAACATACTTGCTGGCATAAATACTAAAATTCATAAAACAATATTACATTTGTACAAATCAGTAAGGGAACAGATGTTCTTCAAAGTATGGTAGGCAGGTGAAAGGAGTAACAGTCATCTGAACCTTTGGAGCTGCATTTGTGCATGAGAAAGCTGCAAGAGTGCTTCCATTTCTTGCAAAAATATGGCTGCTGGATCTAATTTCTCACTTAAATAGGGCTTGGTACTAGTGATCTCGCAAATCTCTCTAAGAAGCTTCCCTGTGAGCAGAATCATCATGCAAGTGCACTCTGAATTATGCAAGTGAGCAAGAACTCACACATGCGAGTTATCTTTCACGCGGAGTCTGCAGTAGAATAATTAAGTAGCGACAACATGCCTTTCTATGAATGAAAATATACATATATATATATATATTCATATTCTATTATTCTATACTGTTACATAATACATTTTGCTAATATGCAATAAGGTATATAAATATTGAGGAAGCATAGCTTCAAAAGATAAAGTAAAATGCAGGTAATGATTAAACATAATATCAAACCAGCAATACAATTAAAAAAAATTCTATTGTGATGACATACTTAACACCCATTGTGTTGGAATAGCGGCACATATGGTCTTTTATCAAGGGATTTTGGAACAGTAGGTGATCTTTTATGCCATCTGTGTGGAAGCGTTCTCACAGCAGGGTTAGCTAAATTAAACTGCAATACTTTGAAAAATACATAAAACCAATAAAACTAATCTGGGCATCGCATACATTTCGCAAACAAAAACATTAGTAAATTATCATAATAGTTTTAGCTATTTCATGTTTTGATTGAGTATTTATATGACTTGATTTGCAAAAGTATGAGTTAGTTGCTAACTCCAAAGGCTGACTTTGGAAATTTCATGTTTATATATCTCATTAGCTTCTTTAATATACGATTAACCATATTAGTGCCAGCTACTAGTTGCCTCTCCAACCATTAAGTGGCAGCTACATGAGACTCACATAGCTGACTTCAAACCCTCATAATAAAAGGGATAAAAGTTAAAAACTTACCTGACCCTTCAATCGTTCCGGCTGTGTCTTCTCTTCACTCAGGGAGCCAGAAACAGGCCCCTCCCCACGACTTCTGCCCTCACTCCTGCCCACGGCTAGCCCTGCCTTTTTGGGTGGGACGGATGACGATCCTTAGTCGTGCCAGTGATCAGTGGACAGAAGTTGAAGGGTCAGGGGATGCTGGTCATATGTCATCGAAGACCAGCGGGGGACATGAACGGCGCATGACACGGGAACGGTGAATCAAGTAAAAGTATTAAAAGTAAAAGAAGTAATTAGGGTAATTTACCCTGTGTCTGTGTCTTTTTTTTACTGTTAACCCTTTGAGAACTAGTAAGGGATCCATGAGAACTGGCTAGGGGGTGGCTTACCATTAACCCCCAGCCCCCCCATTACTTGCCTTCCCAAAGCCTGGTGGGGGCAGAAAAGCCCAGGGGCCGTGAAGGCTATTCAGGATTGTAGCTTTCAGGGCTGGAGACCACCAGGGCTGGCCTCCACACCTTGATCCACAAGCCCGGCATAGCTGGTCCTCAAGCAGGTTATGGTGGGAACGGGGGACCCCACACAATTTCTTTTTTATAAGGATTTTTAACCTTCAAAAATCAAAAATGTTTTTCAATTAATCCTTTATGTCCCATCACTCAGCAGGTATAAAAGCCATTAACCCCCAGCCTCACATTACCTGCCTCCCCCAAAGCCCAGGCCATGAAGGCTATACAGGCTTGTAGATTTCATCGCCGGGGGCCACTGAAGCTGGCCTCTGCACCCTGGTTTACAAGCCCCCATAGCTGGTGCCTGGGCTGGTTACACTTTTGATCCCTTATGGTTATGGTTTTTAACAATTTTTTTTTAAGCAGGGTGTTTTAGAGCGCAAGCACTGGGGCTGGGGTTTTCCATGTTAAATACAGCATTGAGCAGGAGAGTGCCACCGGCGCTACCTGTCGCTATCTCCATTGAAAAATGAACAAGCAAACGTCTGCCTGTGGCCAGCGTTGCGGCTGAGGTGCTAATAGCATCTCTTGACAGATGCTCAAGTGGCACTACGAGGTGCTAGCAATAAATTGGGCTCCACCTTACCCTTAGCGCATGCTCTACTTTGGGGTGTTTGGCAACTCTTCCCATAACAGTACCTATGTATGTTGGGTATTGTTCTGTTTGGGAGATCTTTTCTTGTTTGCATATAGTTTTTTTAGAAAAATGTGGCTTTGATTCTGCTTTTGTATTTCTTGTTTAGGGTAACTTTGTGCAACCAAAGAATTAATGAAGGGATTACGTCCATAAACCTGAGCCCACAACAACAAGCCTGGTATGCCTAGAAAGCTTGAAGTGTGTATTTACAAAGAATTTCAAATGTAAAGGGTTGTTTTGCTTGAAAAACTGCAAGGTTGAGCATGTGAGCTGGTTCAGACATGTCTGGACATGCAACACACATAGAGGCTGATTCATTAACAGCGGCAGGTAGCGACAGTTGAGCGACTGTAGCGGCATTTTCAGAGCGCCCGCTAGTAGTCGCTGTGCTTGGCCGTTGTTCGGTAGTTGATAGCGACTCAGTCGGTTTGCCGTAATGTTGAATATTGGGTGAGGAGTCGCTATTTGACAGGTTCCGCGCTGTATGGGAGCGCATGATAGCAAATGGTCAGAGCGACCGGCTTCCACCATATTCATTAACAAATCACGCTCAAAAAATTATCGCGCTGTAAAATGCATGTTTAAACCCCAGAGCGCTGGCGGCGATGGGTTAAAAGTAGTTTTTTAACCCCCAAACAACCATATTTTTGGAAACCCCAAAAAACAAGTTTTTAAAATAATTTTGTAATATGAATACATTAATATCAGACCTGTAATATCAATTCTGTACATTTTTTTTTTTACCTTAAAAAATTATTTAAAATGGCAGAAGTGGTCACAGAATTTTTCACATTTAAAAAAAAAAAAATTAATAACAATTAATTATGAATATTTAAAGATTGTTCCATTGAAATGCATTGGAGAGCGCCAGGTAGCGAGAGGTCATACCTGTCGCTGTTCAAGGTCGGATGCTGGCGCTGTGGGCTGAGGCTGGAATAATGATGAATGAGTGGATATCTGGCGCTATCTCAGTCGCTAAGCAGGATTGCCTTGATAAATGTGTGATTGTGGTGGGGAGCCGGCGTTCTCGTGGCGGGGCCCGTCATTACCGGTCGCTCACCAGTCGCTACCTGTCGCTATTCCTTCATAAATAAGGGCCATAGTATCAGTTCAATCTAATGAAATCCTTTTTAATGACAGGATGGTAAGTGCAGTACAGTGCAAGTCTTCATAAAACAAAGTAAGTGAGAGATATGGAGCTTAGTTACACAATTGAATTCCTTTCAAAGGAGGAAAACAAGCCTATCCATGAAATCCATCAAAGTATGTTAGCTGTTTATGGTGATGTTGCAATTTTTTGGCCAGGCAGTTATAATGGGGTAGGGAATGAATCAAAGATGGCTATCATTCAGGGCACCAGTTGCAAAATCCTCAGAGGAAATGTGCCAGAAAGTGGAGGCCATGGCTTTGCAAGATTGTCGGGTTAATGTCCCTGTTATACTGTAGCTCATGAATCAGAAATTCCAGTATCTTTCATGATGTTTTATTGATGTCAAATCAATTGATGTCAGTTCCCAATAGGTGCCATGAATGTTGAAGCATGAGCAAGAGATATTTCACCAGCAATTTAGACAAACAATAGAATTTAGACATGCTTAGAGAAAACACAAGAGACTTCTATTCTCGAATTTTGAATGATCAAACATGGGTCCAAGACCATGATCCTGAGACCAAACAAGAGCCCATACAAGGGGTCACCGACTGAAAAAAAAATGATGTGCAGCAATCAGCTGGAAAGGTCATGGCAGTTGGGATACAAAAGATGTTTTATTACTCGAATTTATTCCACACCACAACAAGTACTGGAGAAATGTATGCTTCAATGATGAGGGAATTATGTGAGGCCATCAGAGAAAGAGAAATGCCATGGGAAGCTGTCTGCATGTTTGCTGCTGCTTCACAACAATGCACTAGCTCAAAAGACTCCCAAAATACAAGTTGTTATTAGGGAATATGGCATCATGGAGCTTAGCCATCCACCAGACCTGACTCTAACACTTTCCATGTGATAATGCAGTAACAGGGCTCCTGCAGCAGCAAGAACTATCCCTCACCTTTGAGCACATCTGATTATCTGATAAAAAAAATAGAAAGTAAAATTTAGTCAGAAAATGTGTTTCGTATTAAGGTTGATATATACTACCATCCCAGCTGACTATTTTGTTTTTGCAAAGTGCTAATATCTGAATGCAGTGGCACCTCAGCCATAAGGCGGTAGGCCTCACATGCCTAAAGAATAGGACCACTAAGTAGTGGAATCCTTTCCATGTCATTCTTCCCTTTCCATTGGGAGTGTGTCTCATAGACTGCTGTCAACAGTGGCCCCATGGGTGGATGAGAGAGTGGAGTGGGTTGAAAATGTTTGGGCCATTCGATTTCTTCCTATCATGGGACTGGAGTAAGTGGATTAACCTTCCATCTGTGGAATAGGTGAGAGGACCCTCTGCATTTATACCAAATAGGTAGGTATATTTCTCTGTATGAAAAGGTGCAGTCAAAAGCTTGAAATGCATGACTATATCATTGTGAATTTTATAGCTTTGCTCTTAATATTTTACATTTTCTAAAATTAAAAATTGTTTTAACCATTTAAGTGCCAGCCTACCTAGAGAATTTGTCCTTCTGTTGACAGACCATCTTTCACTATTTTGCACTATATGTGTTTAACTGAAAACTTTGAAGCTTTTCCAGGAATTTTCCAGGAGTCTAGGCTTTAACATGAAACATCTTGTTTGTAATTTTTTTTAGTGTATTCTCAAAGTTTTTGGGTGAAATATGTGAAAAATAAAGTTTTCCAATAAAATCATATTTCATGTAAAAGCCCCATTCCTCCTGGTTATAAAGGTACCACATATGTATTGGTAGACACCTTTTCCTGCCGAGGAGACTCTCCCAAACGGAAACAGCGCTTTTGGAGATTTTCAGATAAAATACAACTGCTATGCGCACCTTGCTGTTTTTCAAGAAAAACAACCTTTACATTTGAAATCCCCCCCCCCCAAAAAAATGATATTATAGAAAGCACACACCTTAATCTTTCTAGGCGTAACAGGCTAGTTGTTATGGGCAAAGTTTTACAGTTTTCTGGAAGTAATGCCTCAATGAATTCTTTGGTTGCACAGGGTTTTCCTAAAAAATTATAAAAAAGCAGAATCAAAGAAAAAATGTTCATAAAAAAAAATGTAAATAAGAAAAAGTTAAATCTGAAACAGTAAGTTTCTCTGAACAATACCCAACATGCATAGGTACTGTCAAGAGTCGGATTGCCATACACCCCAAAGCATCTTTCTGGAACTAATCACACAAAGAATTTTCTTTAGTTGCACAGGGTTTCCCTAAAAAATTTATAAAAAAGAAGAAAAAAAAACATTTTCCTAGAATATCAATATGAAACAAGCAGAAATACAAGATAAATATGAAAGCGCACGGCCCTCCAAACAGAACAATACCCAACATGCATTGGTACTTTTAACCCTTTTAACTGCCAGCCTACTTGAGATTTTGAACCTTATTTATGAATTGTCAGTGCCACACAGTGCCACTTTTTTTGCCTCAATGGCACTCAGTATGCGATTTAAGCAAGAAAATAACAGCAGCACCAATGCGGCAGCCAGCTAGCGCCTTATTTAACACTAGTGCCCAAAAGGTCGCACTGCCGGGGGCTCTGGTTAAAACAGAAACCTAGCACAGTAGGTCAAGATCCCATAGGGCACAATGGGCAGAACTGGATTGAATATTTTATGCTTATAATTAATATTACACATTTATTTGTATAAAACTTGCATTGAGACTCATCAATAGAAATACGGGACCTAAATGTCAACAAATGTCATTTTATGGGGGTTTATTAAAATTGATTTTCATGGCTTCTTTTGCTTAGCAATGTGTAATTTGGACAACAACAACTAAAATGCAGCTAAAATGCACTGTAAAGTTTGTCCCCAGTACTGATTTTTTGTAAAAATACAGTGGCAAACTTTTCAAGGAGGAAAAATTCATAACTATGCTGTGCAGAGCTGGAAAAACAGCGGTACAAAGTGACGCTCACTGGCGCTGGGATAATTGACAGTGTTTTTTTTTACCATATTGTATGTAAAAGCCTTATTCCTTATGATTACAATGGTACCTCATATGTATCGGTGGCCCCCTGTTCCTGCCCATCTTCACTATCAAGGGTTAATTTTTTTTTTTTTAAAAATGGGTGTTTGGACCCCCCTCTTCTGGGGAAGGGCCCAAGCTTTTTTTTTTTTAATGTTCAATAGTTATAGTGGATCAAAACCCAGGATTTTGGTCCCATGGGGCACTCCGATTGGGGGTGCCCCGCTGTGTGAAATCGCCGAAATCAACTCACCTCTTCTCGGTCCTACGGCACATGCGCTGCCTCTCGTCCAATTAGCCGTCATCGTCGCATTGTCTAAGGCCAGCGCCTCCGAGTGCGCTGACGGCCGCATCTCCCGCTACCCTCTAACAGGGAGCGTGCACGCACCGGTCGTTCACAAAAAGCTGGCGCGGGCAGTGGGGTCCCTCTTTTCCAGCATAACCAGGCCGGGCACCAGCTCCCATGGCCCCCTTACCAGTTTACAGTGTTAAATGTAAGAAAAAACATGTGCCTCAGAGTGATTTGTCATTCATTAACATTTTTTTTTTGCTTTACTCACCTTGATCCTTTATGCCGTGGGAATCCGATGACAGCTGGCAGTGATCACAGGAGGGCAGTTGGAGGGGGCAGGGGATCTCCAGCAATCACTACCGCATCTGAGATTGTCACCGCCGGGAGCGGGATGATGTCAGCAGCATAACGTCACCCACCCCACCCACAAATGGCGGGGTGAGCGACAGGCAACAGCACCGTCGGAATAGAGGGACCCTGTTCGAGGCCCTCTCCAGATACTTAAAAAAGAGGTTCACACAGCTGATGAAGGCCTAGACCGGGCATTTAAAACTTTCCTCAACTGTAGATCCAGACCAGATCATCCCCCGCCCCAGTTCTGTGGCCGCTTGGCTGTCTCTTTGCATGACAACTGACAAAAATCTGATCCATTCATTTCAGTTGAGGGCCGTACTGAGGACTTGAATTCCCCCTCCATTGTAGTGAATAGATCAGGTACTGCCAGTCACGGTGACTGACATAAGGGGATGGCCACGCAGCTCCTGGCCACCATGATGCTGATCTAGGTATGTTTGCTATAGGTGAAACAGCTCCATGAAAATACTAACATATCTGTTGATTTTTATTTGTGTACAGACAGGGACTTTTGTATATTGTGTACAATATGATCTGAGCGCCAAACACTTTTGGTAAGAATAAGAGTAAATCTCTTAAGCTTATTGGGAAGTCCTTAAGGAATGTCATGATCAGATTTGGGTGATTTGGCATATAATACCATCACTTATTATTTATATATAAGGGTGCACCTGTGATGAGTCCATATTAGGCGGCCGTCTCAGGTGGCAGTACAGAGGCTCTCAAAAATGTAGCTAATCTATACACATTTAGTTAAGGCATGATTAATCTTTCATGAAACCATAAGGATTGTTTTTGGAATAATCTTAAAAACCACATTTTTTCATTGATGACCCTTTTGTTTTGCACTATTTTCTATAAGGGCCAAACAGTGCAGAGCAGACAGTCAAGCTGCTATAAAGAAGGGATTTGATTGCTGACATTGCATTTAGGAAATCAGAAATCATGATCAGTCTTTATTAGGATCAAATGTATAAATCAACTTTTATGAGAATAGAAAATATAGGATATTAAACATTTTAGACAGTTTGTCAACATTGTGACTGAAAACTTCTTGAGAGATGTTGCCCATATAAAAAGTCTTTAAAGTGAATTTACAGTGAAAGTCTGATATATAGTCCTTTGCTATATAAATCAATATCTGCTGAGCAATTACAGATAATTGAGTTATAGAAATAGATGTAACATGGTGTCTAGAATTATTACTTCTAAAGTACAGAAAATTGTTTGTTGCCGTACATTTCTCTAAAGTGCCCTATGGTACTTGCCAGCCATATCACAGAAGTGAACAGTGTTTGGCAGATTCCCCACTGACACAGTTTCTGTTACTTTTTATTAGTATGCTGGTGCATTACTAACGTAATGGAAGCAAATCATAGTAGGTAATAGTTATGCTAGGCATGCCTGTTAAAGGTAGTGTAGTGCATTGTGTTATAAACATTTTTGGGGATAAAAAAGTGGTTGGACATTAATCATTTAAAAAATATTCAGGTCTTGTACAAAATAATTTAATTTAACTTTTAAATTTGTGAACACAATATAAACCTTGTACGATATTACAGTGTAAAATATGACATGATTATGATAAAATATAAAATAACTGTTCTGCAGGATATTAGCTGCCTATAAAGATCATTTATAGAAATGTCCACAATACTTTTATATATTTAGATTGCTGTATGTTTTTGTCACCCCAGGGCTATAGGAGGGGCTGTAAAGTATAAGTAAGTAGCAATTTGGTAGCTGAATAAGGATCAGACCATGGTACACACAGACATCACCCAGAGCCCGGGGTCTGCAATGTACCATATTTTTTTTTTACTCATTAAGCCTATGACAGTAGGGTGAACTTGAGCCATTTTAGAGTCTTTAGTCGTACAACCAGGATGCCAGTAGCTATTATGTGTGGAGTGGAGAGCAACTAGACACTGGGATCAGCAGGACTGAAGAACAGTCAAGATTCATTATCACATCTTTGGTGGGCAAAACACATTGACAGTCAGGATACAAGCAGACTTTGTAACAGAATAATGAAGATAAGTACTATAGATCCGAAAGCCAGGTTATAAAAATCAGGCACTGCAGGCTTTATAGAAGGTATAGTGATAGTATAGTGGTATATTTAAGCATAATTTAAGGTTTCTTGCATGCACATTATTACTTGGTGGAGGGGAACACATTGACCATGAGCATGGGTGCATAAAAACACAGCTAAGAGCCCCAAGGGACAGAATGGCTGTTAAACAACTTTTTGTGTGATCACGGAAGAATGAAATTGAAAGGTGGGGCACACTTTGGAGCTGTGTCTTCTACCCAATGCTGCAGACAATGGAGGAAAGGCACGTGGGAGCAACATCAGGTGAGATGCTTGCTGCCTTATTGCTTTGGGTGTACAGTCCCCTTAGGACAAATGACCGGCTGACCAGCATAGTTATCACTGTAAGTAAGGAGGCCTCCGGCAACCTGATGGGACCTTGGATAGCAAAGTGTATAGGCACCTGTGAAGCCCCACTCCTGATTACAGAGTGAATCAGACAGGACACTTAACCTGGTTGTCCAGAGCTTTTCAGTCACTGGTCTGATGGGCCGCAGGCCAGCAACAAAACTATCGGTATCAGTGTGGGCCAGAGTGAAACCAGCTAATTAGACAAAGAGAGCAAGTGCAGTCAGGTGGTTGCAAGTCATAATTGAATAAGGAAGTCAATGAGCTGAACCAAAGGGGTCGAAGAAGCCATATCACAAGAGGTTCAGGAAATTCAGGAGAATACCACTGGATACCAGGATGTCTGAAGTTTAGGCAACAGTCAGACAATCAGTTGATGACTCTGGTCGCACATTTTAAGTATTAGAGTGCACTTACCTTAGGAAGTGCACACATCCAACTATTGCCTTGTGCATATACAGAGATTAGCGTGCATGTGACGCCACAACTACCAGCTGTTTACGGAGATTGTACCTGAACCTCTACATTGATGTGTTTAGAGGGAATAACTTGGGGAATATTAGGAGCATATTAACAATATTGTTGGTTACACCCCTAGCACAGTAATAGACCTATGGAGAAAGGAGCAGAATAGTATATGAAAGTATATAACTTTGTTATTTTTTCTTTTTTTCCTGCTTTTGCATAAAGTTGGAAAAGTTCTGTGTTTTAATGTGTATATCATAAATCTGCATTCTTTTTATATCTAAGACAAGATCTCGGAAAAATGAAAACAATGGTATATATTAAATTGTGCTTTCAGTGGCCCCAGAGTTACTGATTAACAAAGCAGCAGATGGCATGTAGAATATATAATCTAATTTCTGTTGTTTGATGGTTTTATATAACAATTCAGCCATTATCAAATACTTTATTGATCTTTCCTAAGAAAAAGAAACATATCACTTTTTTCTGCTCTTTTTTAAAGCCAACATACAGTATAAGATTTAATACAATATTTTTATATTTGTAGATTATTAAAAACGTTGCAGCTAACAAAATCTCTAATATTCACCCTGCTTCCCACAGCCTTAATCCCATGAAATGCTAGTTGTTGTTAGCCAGTCATGCTGCTGCTGTCAGCCTAGTGCTAACAGTGCTCTCTGTGGCTGGCAACTGTTGCAAAAAAATGTGCATACAAAGGCGTTGCGTACATCAAGGGTGCTATTTATGAAAAATGTGATAACAGAATAATGAAGATAAGTACTATAGATCCGAAAGCCAGGTTATAAATATCAGGCACTGCAGGCTTTATAGAAGGTATACTGATAGTATAGTGGTATATTTAAGCATAATTTAAGGTTTCTTGCATGCACATTATTACTTGGTGGAGGGGAACACATTGTCCATGAGCATGGGTGCATAAAAACACAGCTAAGAGCTCCAAGGGACAGAATGGCTGTTAAACAACTTTTCGTGTGATCACGGAAGAATGAAATTGAAAGGTGGGGCACACTTTGGAGCTGTGTCTTCTACCCAATGCTGCAGACAATGGAGGAAAGGCACGTGGGAGCGACATCAGGTGAGATGCTTGCTGCCTTATTGCTTTGGGTGTACAGTCCCCTTAGGACAAATGACCAGCTGACCAGCATAGTTATCACTGTAAGTAAGGAGGCCTCCGGCAACCTGATGGGACCTTGGATAGCAAAGTGTATAGGTACCTGTGAAGCCCCACTCCTGATTACAGAGTGAATCAGACAGGACACTTAACCTGGTTGTCCAGAGCATTTCAGTCACTGGTCTGATGGGCCGCAGGCCAGCAACAAAACTATCGGTATCAGTGTGGGCCAGAGTGAAACCAGCTAATTAGACAAAGAGAGCAAGTGCAGTCAGGTGGTTGCAGGTCATAATTGAATAAGGAAGCCAATGAGCTGAACCAAAGGGGTCGAAGAAGCCATATCACAAGAGGTTCAGGAAATTCAGGAGAATACCACAGGATACCAGGATGTCTGAAGTTTAGGCAACAGTCAGACAATCAGTTGATGACTCTGGTCGCACATTTTAAGTATTAGAGTGCACTTACCTTAGGAAGTGCACACATCCAACTATTGCCTTGTGCATATACAGAGATTAGCGTGCATGTGACGCCACAACTACCAGCTGTTTACGGAGATTGTACCTGAACCTCTACATTGATGTGTTTAGAGGGAATAACTTGGGGAATATTAGGAGCATATTAACAATATTGTTGGTTACACCCCTAGCACAGTAATAGACCTATGGAGAAAGGAGCAGAATAGTATATGAAAGTATATAACTTTGTTATTTTTTCTTTTTTTCCTGCTTTTGCATAAAGTTGGAAAAGTTCTGTGTTTTAATGTGTATATCATAAATCTGCATTCTTTTTATATCTAAGGCAAGATCTCGGAAAAATGAAAACAATGGTATATATTAAATTGTGCTTTCAGTGGCCCCAGAGTTACTGATTAACAAAGCAGCAGATGGCATGTAGAATATATAATCTAATTTCTGTTGTTTGATGGTTTTATATAACAATTCAGCCATTATCAAATACTTTATTGATCTTTCCTAAGAAAAAGAAACATATCACTTTTTTCTGCTCTTTTTTAAAGCCAACATACAGTATAAGATTTAATACAATATTTTTATATTTGTAGATTATTAAAAACGTTGCAGCTAACAAAATCTCTAATATTCACCCTGCTTCCCACAGCCTTAATCCCATGAAATGCTAGTTGTTGTTAGCCAGTCATGCTGCTGCTGTCAGCCTAGTGCTAGCAGTGCTCTCTGTGGCTGGCAACTGTTGCAAAAAAATGTGCATACAAAGGCGTTGCGTACATCAAGGGTGCTATTTATGAAAAATTTTATAATCTTTTCTCCTTTATCTGTTTTCAGAAACTTAAAATATCCAAAAGGGGTTAAAGACATACATTAGCATATGATCTTACCCTTGTTCATTTTGCCCAAAGCAAAAAATGTATATATATTTATATATAGGGGGGTAATTAACGAAACAATTCTCCAGCATACCCGCCGAGTTTACGCATTTACTAAGTGACGCTCAGCATGTTCCGCCAGCAATGTTCATGTTACTGGATTTACTTCTACTTCAGTTTGGCTCAGGGAATGCTGGAGAACCCCAATTTTCGACCCAATGCCGACATATGTTATAAAGGTGTGCTTTCAGCAAAATTTCATATTTTTAGCTAAAGAATTCTAATACAGCAGTTCACTGGCATTCCCCAAACCACTTTTCAATGTAAATACCTGTGACTTACACCATAAAACTGCTGCACAAACACAGCAAAATGCATTGCAAATGTCTGTGTTCGCTGCAGTAAGTTTTGCTAACTCGCTAGTCTGTCAAACGTGTGTCCTGTACACGCGAACATACTTTTATGTCAAGTAGCAAAAGGTAGTGAACATAGTAAATCACCCCCACAATATGCACGTGTAAAAAAAAAGTTCAATTTGCTGATTCAATTTTCTATGAAACAGACACAAACATCCACCTATCTAAAAATAGAAGAATAGTTGGGAAAATGTACTTTTTTTGGGAGGGGGGTTACATATGAAAACAAACCCAAGGGAAACATTTTATAAACTGAAGAAATAGACACAGCCAGGGGGCAATTCAACGTGTATGATTATGTGACTTTCAGCCTGAAAAAACATTTACAAATATAAGAAGTTGATACTATATTATATATTGTGCTTTGCAGGCATATGCAACAAGTGCTTTTACTATTACTTGAAATGTGCTTGGTGGCCAGAAGAGGAATGGAATGCTAATGTGATGGAACACAATCTTTAGCAAGAACTCTTGGAACACCAAAGTAAACATGATGTGGTAAGTGTGACAACAAAAAACAACAAAATATTTTATTGGATCACATAAAATACAGTTAATTCAACAATATATACAGTAAGGAAATTATACTATGTCTATTATAAGTGCTATCAAATCAAAAATCCCCACATTCCGACATACTAAAATAAAATCTAAAAAAAGGTTTACATGTATAATATCGGATTAGAATCGATGTATAATATAATATAAAGTAGAAAACTAAGCTATATCTCACTGCACAATATCTAAATATGATCAAGCCATACAAAAAGGAAAATACTGTAGGTACCAGCAAAACCTACCATAATATATATGTGAAGTAGTAGAGTGGAGTGCAACCCCCATGTGTTTTAAGATTCTTGAGTACCTCTTTGAGGAAATGGCAGATGTTACTTAATGAATTCTGATCTTCGTGCAATTTGGTTATACATGGTTGTTGTAGTATATGTAGGGTGTGAGATGAATTAGGGAAATCTTAGTAATATAATGCTAAGGCAGATTTGTGAGGGGCTAGGCACCAACTTAATAAGGAAGGGAGTGACTAGCCTATGTAGCAACTATTTTAAGTTGGAAGAGTACTTTAGTGCAGTGGTTCTCAACCTTCTTACGCCAAGAAGCCTAAGGGAAATGCCACACAAAGGCAGTAAAGCCCAGAGCAACTATTTTAAGTTCGTAGAGTACTTTAGGGCATTGGTTTTCAACCTTTTTACAACAAGAAGTTCCAAACAAGTACCCCAAAGCTGGTGATTAATTATAGACAGTAACAAAAATACATAGGCAATATGCCTTGTAGCACATTTAAAGCAAGAAAGGATTAGGTTTCACTTGTAAAATAATATACCAGACCAGTCAGACACCCCCTAAAGGTTTTCCCCAGATATGCAACACTGCTGCATACCCCTTGGGGTATGTGTACGACAGGTTGAGAAACAGTGCTTCAGGGGATACAATAATAGAGACACTCTTAATGTGTCAAGACCTCATAAGTGATAGTGGGATCTACATGAAATATAGATAATGGTTTTCTCTCCCACTTTGGGAGGGACAAAAATAAGACATCTTATGTTGAGCATATATTCTGGGGTTGATATTAGATACTGGTAGTGATGTTATGTGTGTTACTATTTTCAGACTAGGCAGAGACTGGCACTGATGAAGGGAAGAATTGCTTTGCTATAATAAGATTTAGATTTAGATTTTAGAGTTTTAAAACAGGTTCAGGAGTTTTTGTGAGTTCTGGATGTATTTTCAGGAGAGGTTGTAAGTGAGGGGACTTTTCATTAAGGGACTTTATATTGGGGGACTTGTGTTTATTGCCTAAGTTCTGCAACTGTAAGAACTAAAATTGTGTTTTTACTGCTGTTTTGTAACTGGGATAAGAGCTCACAATTTGTCATATGTATACACTTCAGGAGCAGCAGTTCCAGGGTGAATACCGCTGTGATAAATGTGAGCATAGTACAACGTTGGATGCTCAGGGTAGAGATCTGGAGGTGCAAAATGCTGGAGTAATGGGTCAATAGGAGCAGATAAGTAGCTTGGTAAATGTAGATACAGGGAGTAAAAAGGGAGCACAAAAAAGGAAGGCCATACCTATGTCTGTACACCCTAGCAAAATTGCCAAGTTGGGTAATGACGCAGTTTCAGAAATGGCAGCCCTAGCGGATACTGCTATCCCTAACAGTCAGGAGGACAGCCAAGCTAGTGAGCTAGTTGGGACTGCAGGTAGGATTAGACAGTGGTAATAGGGCATTCTATTATCAGGGGGACTGAATAATTTGTCACCAAGACCACCTCAACCGAATGGTTTGCTGTCTCCCTGGGGCCAGGGTTCAGCATGTGGTGGAAAGGGTGGATAAATTACTGGGAGGGGCTGGCGATGACCTGGCTGTTGTAGGTTAATAAGAACTAATTAATGTGAAATGGAGGATCCTTAAGAATACATTTAAAGAATTAGGAACCAAGTTGAAGAGAAGCAACTCCAAGGTTGTATTCTCTGGAATACTGCCTGTACCATGCACTACACATGAACGACAGCAGGGGCTTCGAGAGTTGGGTTCCTAGAGCACTAGGCTGACTTTTCATTGGGGTACAAACTGTATTCTACAGATAATTTGCACTTGAATGGAAGGGGGCAGCTGTGCTAGGTAAGAAGATACTATAAGGGGTGGAGGGGAATTTAAATGAGGGATTAAGAGAGAAAACAAAGGGGAAAACAGGTTACTTAGGGGACAGCATATGATGGTGGGTGGAGAATTAAAAGGGGGAGGACTGTTATGATGGATAAGGAGATCCAAGTGTCATTGCAAAATTAGGCGGATACATAACTTCAGATGCTAATACTAAAGCTCAATGTGTCAGATAGAACCTTAAAGTGTATGTTCACAAATGCCAGAAGTCTGGCAAGTAAGGTGGGGAGCTTGAGGCTCTGGTACTGGAGGAAAATGTTGATGTTATTGGTATGGTTGAGACATGGCTGGATTCCACACATGACTGGACTATCAATCTTCAAGGTTTTGCTCTCTTTCGGAAAGATAGAGCAAAAAAGGAAAGGGCGGAGTGTGTCTCTATGTAAAGCAAGAATTCAAATCATATATTAATAAGGTGATACTAGCAGAAGATGTGAGGAAGTAGAGTCCTTGTGGCTTTTATGAGGAGGTGAGTAGAAGCCTGGACAGAAGGGTGGCTGTAGATATAGTTTTTCTGGATTTTGCATAAGCATTTGACACTGTCCCCCATAGATGCGTATTGGGGAAATTGAGATCTTCAGGATTAGAAAATACAGTTTGTATCTGGATTCAAAACTGGCTGAAGGATTGTGTGCAGAGTTGGGGTTAATGATATCTTCTCCGAATGGTTACCAGTTGTAAGTGGTGTACCCCAGGACTCAGTGCTAGGCCCACTATTATTCAACTTGTTTAAAAACAACATAGACGATGGAATTAAATGCACTGTCTCAAAGATATGTAGCACAACGCAGTCTATTGAAGATGTTCACAAACTTCAAGCTGACTTGGACACTTTGAGTGTCTGGGCATCCACTTGGCAAATTAAGTTCAATGCGGAGAAATGTCATGCACTTGGGGTCTAATAACCTGGAGGCCACATATGTCCTCGGAGGACTAAAACTGGGAGAAACACTTGTTGAGAAGGATCTGGGGGTACTGGTAGAACACAGGCTAAATAACAGTATGTAATGTCAAGCAGATGCTTCTAAAGCCACAAGATATTATCATACATTAAAACAGGCATAGGATCATGGGATAGGAATGTCATTTTGCCTCTTTACAAGGCACTTGTGCCCTGGAATATGCCATCCAGTTCTGGGCACCCGTTCATAGGAAGGACACTCTGACTGTGGAAAGGGTTCAGAGGAGAGGCAGCAAACTAATAAGAGGAATGAAGTATCTTAGTTATGAGGAAAGATTACAAGAATTAAATCTGTTTTGTCTTGAGAGGAAAAAATATGGTGAAACATTATTTCAGGTTAAATCACCTCTAAAAACAAGGGGGCACTCCCTTCGACTGAAAAAAAAGTTGTTTATTAAATACTAGCTATTTTTTGTTTAGGTGTTTGAAGTCTAACAGTTAATATATTATTATTATTATTATTATTATTATTGTTTATTTATATAGCGCCATCATCTTCCGTAGCGCTTTACAAAGTAGTAATTACAGACAGGGTAGAAACATACGGTACATATACTAATTCAAATGCAGTTGTACAGAGTTGACAATGGATATTCTGAATGCAAGATACAATAGGGGAGAGAGCCCTGCCCTTGCGAGCTTACAGTCTAAAGGAAGAGGGGTGAAGACGAGGGGGAAGGATCACAAACAGTCAGTATTGAGCTTTGTGGCATGTGCCCTTTAGAAGATTGGTTAGGCCAGATTATATGCTTGTCTGAATAAGTGAGTTTTAAGGGCGCCTTTGAAGGTTTTGAGGGTTGTGGAGTGGCGGATTGGGTGGGGGAGGGCATTCCAGAAGATTGGGGTTGCACGTGAGAAGTCCTGGAGGCGGGCGTGAGAGGAGGTGACCAGGGAGGAGGACAGAAGTAGGTCGGCAGAGGAGCGGAGGCTGCGTCTAGGTTGATACTGTTGGAATAGAGATGAGATGTAGGGAGGGGCCTGGTTGGAGAGAGCTTTGTATGTGAGAGTTAGAGTTTTGAACAGGATTCGCTGTGGGACTGGCAGCCAGTGTAGGGATTGGCAGAGAGGCGCAGAACTAGAGGAGCGAGAGGAGAGATGGATGAGGCGAGCAGCAGAGTTCAGGATAGATTGGAGGGGTGCCAGTCTGTTAGTTGGTAAGCCACAAAGAAGGATGTTGCAGTAATCCAGACGGGATATGACCAGGGCATGCACTAGCATTTTAGTGGTGTCAGGTGAGAGGAAAGGACGGATGCGGGAGATGTTTTTAAGTTGGAGGCGACAGGAGGTGGCCAGGGAGTGAATATGTGGTTTGAAAGAGAGGGCAGAGTCCAGAATGACTCCCAGGCACCGAGCTTGGTGAGTTGCTGTTATTGTGTAATTGTTGACAGAAATAGACGTGTTAGAGAGGGGAGGGGAGTTAGATGGTGGGAAAATGACCAGTTCTGTCTTGTCCATGTTTAGCTTGAGGTAGCGAGATGACATGAATGAAGAAATAGCTGAGAGGCAATTGGGGAGGCGAGATAGGAGAGAGGAGAGATTGGGGCCTGAGAGATATATCTGAGTGTCATCCGCATAGAAGTGGTATTGAAAGCCTAGTGAAGTTATAAGTTTGCCAAGGCCGTGGGTGTAGACTGAGAAAAGTAGGGGGCCTAGGACAGAACTTTGCGGCACACCAACAGAAAGAGAACGTGAGGATGAGACTGTGTTAGAAAAGGATACACTGAATGATCTGTCAGAGAGGTAAGAGGTGAGCCAAGAGAGTGCAAGACCTCGAACCCATATATAGAACAACACATTGTCCTTTTAGCCCTCAGCAGCACAAGGCTGGGGGGTAAGGTTGTATTGGGGGAGAGTTCAGAGCTCTGTAACAATAAAGTAAGATACTTTGGGGAGAGACCCATGTTGGGCTTGATATAGTAGCTTTTTGGCCTTGGACTAGTGCCATGCCTACTGTAAAGTGCAGCTTTGAATCAGCATGGGAGAGAGAACGTAACCACCAAGTTTTTGCACTTAAACCCAGATTTAGTGGATTTAAACTGTAGCTCCGGGCAAACTAAGGTCATTCCCCTGGTAGTCGAGGGCCTTCAGTGAAGATTCAGAAACAAGAGGCAATCCTGATTAAGAGACAGGGATGGGCAGCATAGATTAAAAGGCCACAAACAAAGCCAAAATCAAGAACAGGAAAGAAATCTGCAAAGTAAACTAAAGTCAAGAGTAAAATAAGCTGTGTCTACTGAATCCAGTAGCATGCCAGGTTCGATGGACCTGATGTTGGACCTGATGTTGGATGTCCTGACACCAAGGCTGGCCTTGGCTAGAACAGTCAGTCCCACATGACAAGGCAATTCTGGAGGTCAGAACTGATTTTACCATTCATACCAGTGCTGCCAGCTTGAAAGCATAAATTAGCTTACTTAAAGTAAATACAAAATAATGAAAACCCTTTATAAAGGACAGTGATGTACATGTAAATTGTGTGTATATTGTATTACAATTTCCATAACTAAGTGATAATATAAGGTTAAAGGTGTATGTGTTTGTGACACTGGGGTCGATTCAATAAGAGTTGAAAAATATTTTTTCTACTCTTACTGAATTGATCCCCACTGTCAAGAGATAGTTATTTTGTCAGTCTACGGGAGACCAACTGGTGTATGTGTCTGAAGAATTTCAGGCATTTTGTTACAGTATACATTCAAATGCATATTATGAGAAACTGCAGTAACCATATTCAAGGTAATGTAAAGTTAGACACATTAAAATGTATAAATGACCATATAAATCAGTAAAAAGTAATTTAATAAACTGATAATAATCCTTGCTTGGCTGGATTATGTTTTTTTTAATATTCAGCATCGACCTATTGCTACCTAGTTCCTAATTATGCAAATTCCTATAACTTCAAAATAATACGCTATATGACCATGAAAATACTTCAATAGTTTTTAAGAAAACCTCTGAATATAAGCTTAAAATCATTATCTTTTAAAATATTCTTTAATAAAATAAAATAAACCAATTTTATTTCAATTTAATGAAAAGAATGAACTATTTTAGTTTCACAACACATTGTTAAAATGCTAATTAATGTATATACCTTCGCTGTTACAGTTTGCATCGGGATTTCATTATGTACAAATCTATATTGTTTTCATATACAGTTGATTCTTATGTCAGCAACAATAAAGAGCAAAATTAGAATAAGCTGTGATTTTCTATAAAAATGTTATTCAGCAGAAATCCGAATTTCTTGTGGTTCGTGCCAATCAAATCTTTTTCTGAAATACTTAAATAAAAAAAGTAAAAACTCACCTGCTCTCTCGCTGCCCCCCCCCCCCCTCTTGCTGCCCTCTGGTTTGTCACACGACACGCTCTGCAAAAGTCCACAGCAACGGCTGAGCTCCCTGCATCTTGTTCCCTGCCGAAGCTCACTATAAAAGACCCCTCCCTGCTATGGGGAGTAAGATTTTAGAGGCTGGAGAGATTGGCAGAAGCCAAGCTCTGCCCCACACCCGGCTTCCACCAGTTTCTCTGGCTGTCAGAGGTAGCAGCGAATGGCAAGGGACAAAAATAATACATTAATAAAATACTTTTCACTTTTGTGCCTGTGTGTTTCTTCTCCATTTAACCCTTTGTGAACTGGTAAGGGGTCATTGAGAATCCTATACTAGTGCACAGGGCAGGAGGGACTGGCAAGTCATCAAGTTTTCCATAACCCCCCCACCCCATTACCTGCATCTCTAAAGTCCAGGGTTGAGCAGAAGAGCCCATAGCCTGTAATGCAGGCTGGTAGCCTTCACGGCAGAGGGCAGGTGCTCGGCCTTCACACTCTGGTCTACCAGCCCCAAAAGCTGGTGCCTGGACTGGTTTCACTTGGATAGGGTGACCCCCTGTCAGGGAACCGCGGTCCGACCCCTCCTACCAGGGATACAAGGCCCGAAGCCACAGACACACCGATTCTTGGTTTAAGGCAAACAGATCACTGAAGTTAAAATGTAAGTTTTAATGCTATAAGCACACTAGGCACTGATAACAAGCATTTAACTATGATGTAATATAATATGATACAGATGATACAATTATGCTTTTCTGAGATGGTTACAGGATAGAGTGGGTTACACAGAGAAACAATAAGCAGTTACCTTAGTATGCAGTTGCAGCATAGTAGCGATTATGGGGAGCTCTCACAAGGGGTGTGTCAAGAGCTTATCGATGATGATGGCCACCCCCAGTATGCTGACCGCATATCCCCTCCAGATGAGTGACGATTACCTGGTTCCAGACCACCCTATTTATGCTGCAAGGGCTCTCTGCCCCCCTCCCCTCTGTGGGATGGGCCGTCACCTCCTATGGTTCTGGCGTGTGTTTTTGCCCTAAAACCCTTTAGAGGTTATAACTCGGAGCAGGGGGGGTCATATGGCCTTGGAAGCGGTACCAAACTATCGGGCTGGATGCTGTGCTCCCAATTAGTCCAAAAGTGAGGTTCCTGGGTGGTTCAGAACCTTAGATCTCCATTTACGGCCTTTTCCTTTATTTCTAGGAACGCAATTACATATCCAGTGTTGTTGAGAGTAGATCAGCGCAGAAATTGTAGCCGCACCTAGATAAGGGAGAACCTATCCCTTAATTAATAGATTGGTTTGGTGGTGTCCGCCTATTCCTGTGCACAGGAATTTAGGTGAAACTTGTAGGTGCGCTGGGGGAAGGAAGAGTGATTAGTTGAAAATTCTGAAGTCAACCTTTCTAGGAAGAAAACTTCGGCCCTTATTTAACAAGGGATAGCGCCAGGTAGCGAATGGTGAGCGAACGGTAATGACGCTCACCGCCACGAGAACGACGGCTCCCCTCCGCAATCACACATTTATCAAGCCGATCCTGCTTAGCGACTGACAGAGCGCCAGATAGCGAATCATTCATCATTATTCCAGCCTCACCCCACAGCGCCAGCGAGCGACCTTGAACAGCGACAGGTATGACCTCTCGCTACCTGGCGCTCTCCAATGCATTTCAATGGAGCAATCTTTAAATATTCTTAATTAATTGCTATTAATGTTTTTTTTTTTTTTTTTTTTTAATTGTCAAAAATTCTGTGACCACTTCTGCAATGTTAGATATTTTTTTTACGGTAAAAAAAAAAATTGGTGCAGAATTGATATTACAGGTCTGATATTAATGTATTCATATTACAAAATGTTTTGAAAAACATGTTTTTTTTTCCCCAAAAATATGGTTGTTTGGGGGTTAAAAAACTACTTTTAACCCATCACCACCAGCGCTCTGGGGTTTAAACAAGCATTTCACAGCGCGAGAATTTTTTGAGCGTGATTTGTTAATGAATATGCTGGGAGCCGTTCGCTATGGCCATTCGCTGTCATGCGCTCCCATACAGCGCGGAACCTGTCAAACAGCGACTCCTAACCCCGTATTCAACATTACCGCACACCGGCTGAGTCGCTGTCAACAGCCGAACAACGGCCAAGCACAGCGAATAGTAGCGTGCGCTGTGAAAATACCGCTACTGTCGCTCATCTGTCGCTACCTGGCGCTATTAATGAATCGGCCTCCCCGAGGCCGATTCAGTAATAGCGCCAGGTAGCGACAGATGAGCGACTGAAGTATGGCGATATGAGCGCCGCTAGCGTGCGCCGCGGGCGGCTGCGATTCGCTATAGCAGGCCTCCTCAGTCGCTACCTGGCATTGTTGTGAACAATGCCTACATTGATGAATATGATGTTTCAGATCAGCTTTGTAGGCGCTGTCATTTTGACACACGCTATTCAACACAGCGCCTGCGCCTTGGTTTGCTGTTGGCTTGAAATCAATGTTAGTACCTTCAGTAGTAAACACATTGCAACATGTTTCTTTGGTGAATTTTGTTTTATTTATTTATTTTTTTGGGGGTGAAAGTGACAAATAAAAATCCAGTGGCTTTTTATCTTGGTGCCTAAAAAAGAAGAAAAATTGGAATTAGTATTTATAATTAATTTTTTTTTTTCGCATTTATTGACATTTTTTTGTTGTTGTTTGGGACAGTTTTTGCCAACTTGCACAACACCCCTAATTGTTATGTTGGTCAACTCCCCCCCCCCCCTTATAGTGGTTTGGGTCAGCTTACACAGCCCTTATAGTGGTTTGGGTCTCTTACACAGCCCTTATAGTGGTTTGGGTCAACTTCCCCCACCCCCCTATAGTGGTTTTGGTCATCTTACACAGCCCTTATAGTGGTGTGGGTCATCTTACACAGCCCTTATAGTGGTTTGGGTCATCTTACACAGCCCTTATAGTGGTTTGGGTCAACTTCCCCCACCCCCCTACAGTGGTTTTGGTCATCTTACACAGCCCTTATAGTGGTTTGGGTCATCTTACACAGCCCTTATAGTGGTTTGGGTCATCTTACACAGCCCTTATAGTGGTTTTGGTCATCTTACACAGCCCTTATAGTGGTTTGGGTCATCTTACACAGCCCTTATAGTGGTTTGGGTCATCTTACACAGCCCTTATAGTGGTTTTGGTCATCTTACACAGCCCTTATAGTGGTTTGGGTCATCTTACACAGCCCTTATAGTGGTTTTGGTCATCTTACACAGCCCTTATAGTGGTTAGGGTCAGCTTACACAGCCCTTATAGTAGTTTGTGACAAATTTTGATTGTAGGAAACAAATTTTTCCCCTGTAGTGCAGTACTTGGATTAGAGTGAAGGGTAGTTAGCTTACCGCAAAAAACGAAGTGATCATGCTTTCCCTTAGCTCAAAGCCAGTCTGGGTGTCCTCACTCGTTTCTGCGGCCAAGTTGGGGATTTCGGCCACCAGTGCTGTTTCTTCAGGGGGTTGGATTCTGTGGCATATACAAAGATTGTGGAGCACACAGCATGCGAGGATAATCTTGGAGACCTTTTGTGGACTGTACAACATCTCTCCTCCTGGGCGTGCCAAACACAGAAAGCGCGCTTTCAGCAGTCCAGTGGTTCGTTCCACAATGCTTCGGGTTTTGCGATGTGCTGCATTGTAGCGTTCTTGGGCAGAGGTCTGTGGGTTTCTGACCGGAGTCATCACCCACGTTCTCTGCCCATATCCCTTGTCCGCTGTGGAAAAAACACAAGGAGAGAGACAGCAATTAGTACTAGTACATGTTTTTTTTGGCATTTTTAAAAATATAGCTTACTAGGCCACATATTTTAGGGAAAATACTTTGACATGGTTACTTATTTACCCAGTAGCCAGCCAGCTGGCATTTCGTTGTTCTCAAACTTCCGGCACAGGACTGACCGCTGCAGCACGTAAGAGTGGTGGCATGAGCCGGGGAAACCAGATCTCACGGCCCGCAGCTTCATGTCATGGTCACACACAACCATGACATTGATGGAGTGGAACTGCTTTCGGTTCCGATAATGCAGCTCCTGTGCACGGGGAGGGCGGAAAGGGATATGTGTACCATCCACGCACCCTAGCGCATTCGGGCTCCCTCCCATGCGATAGAAAGCATGTTTTATTTTGGCAACCTCATCCTCAGGAAATTTGATGTAAATAGGGATCAGGTAACAAATAGCCAGTACTACCTGGAAAAATATGCGGCTCATTGTAGCCTGGTTGATCCCGCTGAGGAGGGCAGAGGTTGCCTGGAAGGTCCCTCGTGCCAAAATATTAAGACTGGCACATAGGCGTACTATGCCTGGAATGGATCTGGTGCGTTTGGTGGATGGATCGATTTTGGTCTTAATCTGATCATATAGGGACTGTAGTGCTGCACGATTCAGACGGAAGCGGCTCCTGATCTGCTCGTCACTTAAATCCCACACTGAAAGGCGGATGCCAAAGGATCGGGGTGCACTAAGCCTCACAGCACCCTCCTCCCTGGCCTCCTGCTCTTCCAGCATTCTCACACATCCCTGCACCCATAACCCATACATCACGCTCTTATCCATCTCACACTCAACAGATATACCAAAGAAGCAAAACAAAAACAAACACCACAAACACACCACACACACAAGCAAGCACACTCCTCACACACTCACTACAATGCAGCTCACCACAAAACCAGAAGTATAGTGGTCTGAACCAACAGACTGCTGAAATTGTGCTTTCTAAGTAAGGCACAACCAAGAGGGGAGTTGCTGCACAGCCCACAAAAGGCCCCAAAATCAAGCCTCACTTGCTGTATGCTCCACAATATTTGCATATGCCAACAAAATCAATCCCCTAAAGAAACAGCACCGATGTCAGAAATCACCCAACAAGCCACAGAGAGTGAGGACCAAACCCAGCCAGACACTAAAATGAGCTAAGGGACAAAAACACCACACCACCACACCACAGCCTTTGCCACAGTGTAACAATACCAGAAGGTTGGCAAATCCAGCCATTTATACTTAACTTTGAAAAAGGACAGGTCCGCTTTGCCGCCTTTTGCGTTGCTCTGCTATTTCCTGTCTGCAATTAGCTGACCCAGGTGTGCGTGAAACTGATTGCGCATGCGCACGCTAGTAGCGCTACTAGCGTACGTGAGCCGAAACTTGCGTGCATTAACGGACATGGCTGAAAATTCTGTGGTGGACCAATGAAAGGTAAGCTGCTCTTTATTTAAATAGTTTGTAGAGCCACATGTCACAAGTGTTTAATATACATGAGTACATTGTTGTCTTTGGTTGTGTGTTGTTTGGTTAATGAGCTCTGTAATTAGTTAATTGCCTACCAAACATGGTTCAATCAGTGCAGTGGAGCTGTGGCTACAAGCAACTGGCCAGTATGTGTGAAGCAATTAAGTGGACCTGTTTGTGATTGGTTGGTAGAGCACATAAAACCTGCCCAACCCAAAAACAGAGCGATGCCATTCTGTAGTCTGTATGCGTGCTTGTGTGTTGTCTAGTGGTGTGTGTGTGCAGCTACAGGATGGAGCCAAATTCTGGACATCTGCCGGCCACAGCTGGCCCAAGTAGGAGTGTGTTGGGTGCTGTGTGCAGACCTCCCTTAAGGAAAAGCGCCCAGGCCCAAGGTGAGCCTGCACCCAAGGCCAGCCGCCCATTTGCCAAGAGGGAGCCAGAATTTAATTTGGCGGAGAACAATACTCTTGTGCGCCTTACCCTGGCAAAATGGGAGCTAATATTTGGCTCCCAAAGCCAGTCTATAGGCAAGCAAGGAGGGAGCAAATTGTGGGATGCCATTGGGGAGGAGCTTACTAGCAGTGCTCAATACCCACGTAGTGGCCCATCCTGCAAGAAACGCTTCTACACTTTGAGAAGGGCCCTTATGCAAAAGATGAAGCATGATCTTGATGTCGAGAGTGGGACCATCCAGGGTCCAAAGAGTACCTACAGGCCATATGAGGAGATGCTGAAGCCCAAAAATGATTCGGCTGCAGGGTGTTGATGCTGGGGATGACACCACAGGTTGGACTGAAGGTACATATTTTCTGCATATTTTTTGCTGGTAATGTTAATGTATGTGATTTGCTTTGTCTCTTTCTGGCCAACTAACAGTAGGACCTGTGAAGTAGTACATTATACCTCATAAATGTTTTCCTTTCTTGTATGTTGCTTTCTGCATAGGTGCACATGGTGATGTCCAGGATTTGGCTGAGGACACCACAACTCCTGCCCTTCAACCAACCTCAAGCCTAACCCAGTCTGCCATTGAAGGTATTTATCACTAATTTATGGGCTGGGTTGTTTTTGTACAAAATGGGTGTGGGAGCACCTCAAACAATAGCTTGTACCACTGTTGAGGATTACTAATATGGGCCTGCGGACTAATTTCACGCCCACTTTAACCCTCTCAGCAACTAACTGACAAGGCCCTAACATGTGTAGCTATGTGGGAAGCCAGAGATGTGTGGCCATATATCTGCATATACATGTGGAAGCCACACTGGCCTTGATTAGGGAATATTATTGCTTGAGCTGCTCACACACACCTATTTTCTTTTTTGGGTCCTGCACATTACCAATGGGTACATTTTTTCTTTGATTTTGCCTAGCTGCACCGCCATTGGCACCAGCATCTCCTCAGGAGCCAAGCTACTCTTTGGATGCCGGTATGTGCATGTGTCAACCTTGCTTTAGCCGCTTTAACACAAGTGCATGTCTTTCATTCCTCTTTTTTCTTGGTAGGCCAAGTGACTGCTTCATCTTTGGACACCACTTCCGATGTTGCAGGTCAACAGGACCCTGTTGGTGTGTATTGCCCAAAACAATGTATCCTTTATGCTGTTTATGTTACACTGGTTCTATTTGGTTAGTCTAATAATCTACATGTTTGCTAGGTCAACTTGAAGATGGCTTTTTTTAGTGGATTTGCCATCCCCAGGCTCATTAGTATACTGTTTAGAGTGATTGCAATGCATTTTTTGTGTATATTAAAAGACAAACATTCACCCGAGTAGTGTTAGGAATATTTAGAGACATTAATTGTGTATTTTAGTTGGCCGGAATATCGGAAGTGGCTGTCCGGAAAGGGCCCTTCACGTTGAGGCTGCTAGAGATGAGGGTAAGTTGGTTTTGCTTGATTATCTAGTAAGGATTTTTGCAAACCTTTTTTGGTAATTTAGTAGGCCAACTTGTGTTTAAACGTGTTTTTTCAAGGGCAAAGCTCGCATGAGGGCCAAACTCCGGACATGTGGGAGATGGCGGGTATGTGTAATTTGAGCAATGTGTCTGTTATTGTTTGGCCCAATTATTGGCTCATCTTCCTCTTACATACATGTTAGCAATCTGAGTTTACAAGATCCCTTTTGGCTAGTGTGTAATCTGCAACTTTGTCGAGGTATGGCCTCGATAGTCTATCCATATTACATTTGAGTTTGGTCCACTGACCTACTAACATGACTTTCCTGTTTAGCATATGCCAGCTTGCCCCATCTCTCAGATGTGGATTTGCCCCTTTCTGGCAGCCAGACCCCGGAACTACTTCGGGCGGACGGCACTGAGGTAACATGGCTGATTTTGGGGAACAATAACCACATTGACAAGTTTGTGGGTAGTCCAGGAACCAACATGTAACATGTTATTTCTTTGTTGTTTTGGCAGGAGGCCAGAGCTGAACCCCAAGCTGGGACCTCTTCCCAAGTGCCATGTGGCCAAGCTACAGAGGCTCAATCAAGGGTAAGTTTGATTGTTACACTTTGGGTAAATGATTGGTAGGGGCATACCTGCATTGTTTCACCTTCACTACAATCTTTTCTTTTGTTTTTTTTAGCCGGAACACACAACAAGAGGAGGTGTGGCACCGACCAGTGCCGATTTTTATGAGCTAGGGGTCCGGATGCTGGAGGACTACAGTCGCCAACAGCCGCGTGATGGAACTAATGAGCGCATTGCGGCGTTGGAAAATCAGGTGCTGGTGTCTCGGCAACAAATTGAGGACCTGCAGCGCCAACTCCAGGATGTGAGAGAAGGACAACAAATTCAAACCAACCGGGTACTGGATCGCATTGCACATGCGATGGAGCAATCTTTCCAGCGGCAGGACCAAAGTTTGTTGTTGATGCATCAGCTGATACAACAGCAGTCTATTTTTTTTACTGCACTGTCGTCCCCCAACACCACCCCTAGCAATGACTCTCAACCTCCCAGGCCCCCAAGCCAAGAATATTGAATTTCTTTTTGTTGTGTTTCATTTTGTGCAAATACATTTGAGTACCCCACCTCTAAATTGTGTTTTTTCAAAGACATAGCTAAGAACACAGTCAGGGATGAGTCTCTAGATCTAGATATGTACATGTAGCCAGAAATGTATGACACACATTGGTGACCATATCTTACTATGGTTTACACATTAAATGGCTACAAAGGTACACCAACATTTTACAAATAATGGGTTGGTAGACACTTAAACTATGCTTGACAAGGCACAACACACTTTAATTAAAAAAATACAAAATATTTATTATGCCGCAAGGCGGGCAACAGGCCCAACATTCCGCCGCACAGCGGCTCAAAACATACCCCCCCACCCTAACGACGCCTCTTCAAGGCCAGCAGCATAAGGCGAAGACGCCGGATCGACTGCCACAGTCTGCGATGCTGGTTTTCACAAGCTGTAGAGAGTAGAAAAAAAACATATTCAAAAGATAGAATGTGACCTCAACATACACAGATGTAGCAATGTAATGTAATTGGCTCAAATTAGCTGACGCTCACACTCACATTGTTGGCCACTGTGCCCTTAGGTGTTACCATTATATGAGTACTAGTGGCTGCCTTAAATGTGGCTACAACATCCCAAGCATACATTTACTCTGAACTCTTGGGAATAAATTAAGGTCTAAGTCCCAGTGTGGACATTTATTTGGTTAGTTACAGCCAAACATCAGGGCCTAAGTCCTAACGATTAAACTGGTTGGGCCAAGCATATTAGAGGTCACCACCTTAGCAGGCCAATTTTGTTTTGAAGAAACCACAATTTTACACTATGTGGCAAAAACAAGAATGGGAGCCAACAATCAAGCATGCAGACATGCATTTAGGATTGTTGAACAAACACATGTAACCTAGATGTGTGTTTAGAAAACACATAGGTACATTGTAAATGTCTCCAGAATTTACTATAAGACATAGGGGTCACAAGTCTTTAGGCATATGAAGTGGGATGTACTCACCATCGCAGCTGTGGCTGGGGCCCATGCTGCTGGCCGTCTCGGGAGCTGGGGTGGGGAGGATGGTCACCGGCTCCGTCTGCGTGGCCACATCTGTCAGGAGAAAGCAAAAGAGAAACCAAAAATTAGTTGGACAATGACACATGACTATTTGACAGCCATCTAGTTATGGAGTCTGCCAAAACAAATGCTTGCATGGTTACACATATGTTGTCCGACATTAGCATATTTCCTGGTCCATGAGTTCATGTAAATTATTTATGGATGCAACATGGACACATAAAGATAATGTGCCAATAACCTTGACTGTGCAATGGTAAGGCCTAATTTGCAGTTGAGTGTAGAATCTTACTTGTAGAGTGTGCAACATGTGTTAGCCGGGAAAAATTAAGAAAATCACACATTTGCTAGCCGCCATCATTGTGTGGGCTGAAACATAGGGGTGGTTGCCAGTTGGATTGCACTGTAGTGGGGTTTGTGATGTTAATGTAAATTATAAAACCAGCTTGTACTATGGACCATGAAACATGTGTATGTTAAAAGTGGACCAAGACCCAGGATTTATACTATCCTGTGTTTTGGTCCACTTTGGCAGGGCACACCAATCGGAGAGAGAGCCCGTCCGCAGCCGCCTCCCGCGCGTCACTCCTCCAGGGCGTGCGCCCGCGCAGGCCATTCACAAACGGACAGCGTGGGCGCACACACATCTAGGGGGGCGCGCAGGAGGCGGCGGCGGTGGCTCCTGCTACCCCCAATGAGGTAAGGAGTTTGTGGGCTTTTGGGGGGGGCCCGCGGTGAGGGAGGTGATTGGGCAGGGAAGCTTATAGATTCCCAGCCCAATCAACAATGGGTGTTGGTCCACTTTAAGGAATGTCATAACATATGGAATGTGAGGGATAACAACAAACACTTACCATGACTATGCCCGTGGAGAAGGCGTTGCCAAAAGCTCCTGGAGGTGCCGCCTATATGATGCGCTGCAAATTAGAGAGGAATGGCAAGGGCTAAGTACAAATAGCCATATGTAATCTGTCACAGACTAACACTGACTAAATCTGCACTCACCAGGGGATGAGCTGCCACTTGAAGCCCAGGGAGGGCTCTGAGGAGGAGGCGTGGAGCCTCGGCTCCTCACACTCTGATCCGAAGATCCCCCACCCAAAGGGCCACCCTCCTCCCTCTCACTCCCTGCTCCTTCAGGGAATGTGGGAGAGTCCACTACTTCCATCCCACTTGGACTCCCCACTTGAGAGTGGCCCCTTGGCTGGTGAGACTCCTCAGATTCAGAGTGTGAGGAGCTGAGGCTTGATCCTGACAGCCCCCCAGCAGCACACTCCTCTGGGGCGTCATCCCCTTCCTCCCCTGGGCCCTCTAAATAGGACACTCGAGAGGGACCCTCCTCCGATGACTCCCCCGAGTCCGCCTGTCTCGTTCGGGGGAGGAATCCCTTCCCACGTTTCCCCAGGGGAGGACGCTTATCTGTGTTGAGGGGGTGAATAAAAAAAAATACAATTACTACCCAAAATGGACACAGCTTAGAATGCGGCAGGTACCCCGGCATAGCTTCCCTCCATTAAGCACCTGCCGCACATAGTAGGAAAGCGGTCCATTAACCCCTGCACCGCCTCCACCTACATTAGCAAGCGCTTATTATAGATAAACAATAAAGTGGACCCTAACCTCCTCACAGCATTTCATTCATAAACGGTATCCATACCCTTTTTAATCAGGGGTTACCAGCTGAAGCACCTACACCTCCTTCATTAATTTATACAACCCCAGTCCACTCTCAAGTATAAAATAACAACATCTTATAACCAAACTTCCAGCCACAACTCTCAGCTACAATTAATTCTAGAAATAAGCACCTTATTTCCTACAATAAGCACACAGACGACATCTATACTCCAAAGAGGATCTACAATCAACAGGTGAGTCCTAAAGTGCACCTACAACTACAAGTGCACCCACGTTTAATTTATTAAGGCGCCTGTATAAAGTGCCCCATAGTGTGTCTTACACACTGGGCATTTTTCAATCTGTTTCACCATTAAGTTGGAGAGACAGGGAGACTAAAAAAACACCACTAAACCTGGGGTTTTTGAGGAGTAATCAACCAGAACCAATAATACTGGTTGTTGCTGGCTTGATTAATTTGGTAGAAATACTGCCCTCAAAACATGTCTAACCTTTTATTCCTTTCCAGCATTTATAACGGGAATTTTGAATGCATCACTAAAGACAAAGTTTTCTTCCTAGAAAGATTGACTTCAGAATTTTCAACTAATCACTCTTCCTTCCCCCAGCGCACCTACAAGTTTCACCTAAATTCCTGTGCACAGGAATAGGTGGACACCACCAAACCAAGCAATTACATATCCCCTTATGCGGTTTTGTGAGCCGGTTATGATTCTGTAACTGGTTTGGTGCTGCGACACATGGGCGCGCAGTTATGGAGCAATTTCTGTTGGTGCTGCTAGTCTGCGATTTAATCCTTGCTATGACAAATTCACAGCCAGGGGTCGAGCCAGCTACAGACTGGCAGGCAGCTTCCCAGCCTAAGGTGTGACAAGACCAGCAGGGGGTGTGAAGGTCTGTCCTCTGAGCTATTCAGCACATACATGCTAATTATTTCTTCCTGAAGGGAGATACGGACTTGTGCATTTGTAACATGGGGAATAAAGGGAATCTCTAGCTCTTGATATGTGGGGTTTCTTAAAGGGGAATGCCAACATCAGCGATAAGGTGCAATATAATATTTGACCTATTCCTCACACCCCCATGCTATTTTTTTTGTTTTTAAGGTTTTTACCCTTTTATACCAAATGGCATAAATAGCCCCTTCTTGTGGCAGTGAGATACCAGAAGCACAGTGAAGTGCAGAGGATGTGGTCGTCTGTCTCGCTAAAGGCCGGCCGAAGGATGAGGACGTAGCTTGGTTCTAGAATGGGGACTGAGAAAATCTTATTTTTTTAATTGTTTTTAGTGAGTTCATTAAAAGTTCAGTTTGGACAAACCCAAACTATTTGGGGAAATTTTGGGACTTGCCTGAATGTTTAAAGTGTTTGCATTAGCTTTCAAGCCTATTTAGTGTTAATAACACACCTGCCTATTTAGCTTTTCCTTTTCCTGGTGTCATTCTTTAAAAAGCATGCTAGCATTAATATTTGAAGAGTACATGTCTACTAACATTGTGCATTTTGTAAAGAAAGTCACTTTTTCATTGTTAAAGCAGCCAGCCTGTGTCTTTGGACATGGGGGCATCCCAAATACTAGCATAAATATTTGAAGAGTCCCTGTCTATTAACATTGTGCATTTTGTAAAGAAAGTCACTTTTTCACTGTTAAAGCAGCCAGCCTGTGTCATTGGACAGGGGGGGCATCCCAAATACTAGCATAAATATTTGAAGAGAAGCTGTCTGCTAACTGGTTGCATTTTGTAAAGAAAGTCACTTTTTCACTGTTAAAGCGGCCAGCCTGTGTCTTTGAACCGGGGGGCATCCCAAATGCTAGCATAAATATTTGAAGAGTACCTGTCTGCTAACTGGTTGCATTTTGTAAACAAAATCACATTGTCACTGTTAAAGCACCCAGCCTGTGTCCTTGAACAGGGGGGCATCCCAAATACTAGCATAACTATTTGAAGAGTACCTGTCTATTGACATTGTGCATTTTGTAAAGAAAGTCACATTTTCACTGTTAAAGCAGCCAGCCTGTGTCTTTGAACAGGGGGGCATCCCAAATACTAGCATAAATATTTGAAGAGTACCTGTCTGCTTACTGCTTGCATATTGTAAAGAAAGTCACTTTTTCACTGTTAAAGCAGCCAGCCTGTGTCTTTGGACAGGGGGGCATAACAAATGCTAGCATAAAAAGCATATATATTTGAAGAGTAACTGTCTGCTAACTGGTTGCATTTTGTAAAGAAAGTCACTTTTTCACTGTTAAAGCAGCCAGCCAGTGTCTTTGAACAGGGGGGCATCCCAAATACTAGCATAAATATTTAAAGAGTACCTGTCTGCTAACTGGTTGCATTTTGTAAAGAAATTCACCTTTTCACTGTTAAAGCAGCCAGCCTGTGTCTTTGAACAGGGGGGCATCCCAAATACTAGCATAAATATTTGAAGAGTACCTGTCTGCTAACTGGTTGCATTTTGTAAACAAAGATACATTGTCACTGTTAAAGCACCCATCCTGTGTCTTTAAACAGGGGGCATCCCAAATACTAGCATAAGTATTTGAAGAGTACCTGTCTATTAACATTGTGCATTTTGTAAAGAAAGTCACCTTTTCACTGTTAAAGCAGCCAGCCTGTGTCTTTGAACAGGGGGGCATCCCAAATACTAGCATAAGTATTTGAAGAGTACCTGTCTATTAACATTGTGCATTTTGTAAAGAAAGTCACCTTTTCACTGTTAAAGCAGCCAGCCTGTGTCTTTGAACAGGGAGGCATCCCAAATACTAGCATAAGTATTTGAAGAGTACCTGTCTGCTAACTGGTTGCATTTTGTAAAGAAGGTCACTTTTTCACTGTTAAAGCAGCCAGCCTGTGTCTTTGAACAAGGGGGCATCACAAATACTAGCATAAATATTTGAAGAGAACCTGTCTAATAACATTGTGCATTTTGTAAAGAAAGTCACCTTTTCACTGTTAAAGCAGCCAGCCTGTGTCTTTGAACAGGGGGGCATCCCAAATACTAGCATAAATATTTGAAGAGTACCTGTCTGCTAACTGCTTGCATTTTGTAAAGAAAGTCACTTTTTCACTGTTAAAGCAGCCAGCCTGTGTCTTTGAACAGGGGGGCATCCCAAATACTAGCAAAAATATTTAAAGAGTACCTGTCTGCTAACTGGTTACATTTTGTAAAGAAAGTCACCTTTTCACTGTTAAAGCAGCCAGCTTGTGTCTTTGAACAGGGGGGCATCCCAAATACTGGCATAAATATTTGAAGAGTACCTGTCTATTAACATTGTGCATTTTGTAAAGAAAGTCACTTTTTCACTGTTACAGCAGCCAACCTGTGTCTTTGGACAGGGAGGCATCCCAAATACTAGTATAAATATTTGAAGAGTATGTCTATTAACATTGTGCATTTTGTAAAGAAAATCACTTTTTCACTGTTCAAGCAGCCAGCCTGTGTCTTTGAACAGCGGGGCATCCCAAATACTAGCATAAATATTTGAAGAGTACCTGTCTGCTAACTGCTTGCATTTTGTAAAGGAAGTAACTTTTTCACTGTTAAAGCAGCCAGCCTGTGTCTTTGAACAGGGGGGCATCCCAAATACTAGCAAAAATATTTAAAGAGTACCTGTCTAATAACATTGTGCATTTTGTAAAGAAAGTCACTTTTTCACTGTTAAAGCAGCCAGCCTGTGTCTTTGGACAGGTAGGCATCCCAAATACTAACATAAATATTTGAAGAGTACCTGTATGCTAACTGGTTGCATTTTGTAAAGAAAGTAACTTTTTCACTGTTAAAGCAGCCAGCCTGTGTCTTTGAACAGGGGGGCATCCCAAATACTAGAAAAAATATTTAAAGAGTACTTGTCTGCTAACTGGTTGAATTTTGTAAAGAAAGTCAATTTTTCACTGTTAAAGCAGCCAGCCTGTGTCTTTGAACAGGGGGGCATCCCAAATACTAACATAAATATTTGAAGAGTACCTGTCTGCTAACTGGTTGCATTTTGTAAAGAAAGTCAATTTTTCCCTGTTAAAGCAGCCAGTCTGTGTCTTTGGACAGGGGGGCTTCCCAAATACTAGCATAAGTATTTGAAGAGTACCTGTCTGCTAACTGGTTGCATTTTGTAAACAAAGTCACATTGTCACTGCAAAAGCAGCCAGCCTGTGTCTTTGGACATGGGGGCATCCCAAATACTAGCATAAATATTTGAAGAGTAACTGTCTATCAACATTGAGCATTTTGTAAAGAAAGTCACTTTTTCACTGGTAAAGCAGCCAGCCTGTGCCTTTGGACAGGGGGGCATCCCAAATACTAGCATAAATATTTGAAGAGTACCTGTCTATTAACATTGTGCATTTTGTAAAGAAAGTCACGTTTTCACTGTTAAAGCAGCCAACCTGTGTCTTTGAACAGGGGGGCATCCCAAATACTAGCATACATATTTTAAGAGTACCTGTCTGCTACCTGGTTGCATTTTGTAAAGAAAGTAACTTTTTCACTGTTAAAGCAGCCAGCCTGTGTCTTTGAACAGGGGGGCATCCCAAATACTAGCATAAATATTTGAAGAGTGCCTGTCTATTAACATTGTGCATTTTGTAAAGAAAGTCACTTTTTCACTGTTAAAGCAGCCAGTCTGTGTCTTTGGACAAGGTGGCATCCCAAATACTAGCATAAATATTTGAAGAATACCTGTCTATTAACATTGTGCATTTTGTAAAGTTCACTGTTAAAGCAGCCAGCCTTTGAACAGGGGGCATCCCAAATACTAGCATAAATATTTGAAGAGTAGCTGTCTGCTAACTGGTTGCATTTTGTAAAGAAAGTCATTTTTTCACTGTTAAACGCAGTAAAAATGTTAGGCAGAGATGTGCCAGGATGTGCACCAAGGAGAGGCCTAGATTCATCAGGCAACGGTCGCAGCAGACTAGGGACGAGTGACAGCAGTAGTCGCGGTGAGAGGCCTGATCTCCCGGTATCTGCAAGCGGTCGTGTCTCGACCAGCAACGCATCTGCCGTCATTGATTGGTTAACGCGGTCATCCACCTCATCACAAGTGACATCTGACACCCAAAGTCAACAGTCAGTAGGTTCCTCAGACACAACCCTGAGTTGGCATGGCCCGGGAGCAGCCCCTGTCCTTCCATTGCCTCTGTCCTATGCCCCTCCTCCTGCTGATGTATCTTATGCTTTGGGTTCAGCTTCACTATTCAGTGAGGACGATGTGTTAGAGGACAGTCAGCAGCTACTGCCCAGTCAAGAAATGGAGGAGACATCCGCCGCTTCTTTTGCTAGGCAGACAAACATTGAGGAGGAGAGTGGCGTGGGAGGTGGTGTGGTGAGCGTTCCAGCTCCTGCAGCAGACGCTGTTGAGGAAACCGAGGGGGACATCAGTGACGTGCAGACACAACCCAATGATGATGATGATGAAGCCGATCGCACTTGGGAGCCCGGTGCAGAAGGGGCTTCATTATCATCAGAAAAAGAGGGTCCCAGGTTGCTCCTGAGTCAGCAGGTGAGGCAGCAAGATGGTAGTATGGTTGGCAGTCAGCATGGTGGTAGAATTGGGATTTCTGGAGCCAAATGTGGCCGGGGGCGGGGTAGACCACCTGCTGCGTGGCAGGCTACCTTCCTGGGAGGTAGTGGAGCAGGGGTTCCTGGAGTTGGTGGCAGTAGCAGTGAAGTAGTGTGGACTGTTGGTGGAAAAATTAGCTACTCGGTAGTGTGCCACTTTTTCATCAAGCATCCACAGGAGGGTAACCTGGCCACATGCAAGATGTGTAGACAGAAGGTCAAGCGTGGCCAGGGCCCCAATGTTGGTACCACAGCCCTGCAGCAACAAATGCAGTGTTACCATAAAGCGGCCTGGGAGAACCGAGGCTCAGAAGTGGGGGTCCAGTCTGCTGCTTCAGCCAGTGCCACGCCGCTCCCAATTTCAGCCTGCCAAGGCTCCAGCACCTCAGCCGAAGGTAGCTGTGCGTCATACCCATCCTCTGTCGCTCCAGATGCTCCTGCTCCTCCTACTACAGGTAGTTCATCCCGCCAGCAATCCATCAGCAGAGCCATGTCCAAGAGACAACAGTATGCGCCCACTCATCCTACGGCGCAGAAGCTAAATGTGCTCCTGTCTAAGTTGCTGGTGCTGCAGTCCCTCCCTTTTCAGGTGGTGGACTCTGCACCTTTCAGAGAACTGATGGCTTGTGCCGAGCCGAGGTGGAGTGGAGTCCCAAGCCGTCATTTCTTTGCAAAGAAGGCAGTACCAGCCCTGCACAAATTTGTTGAACAGAAGGTGGCCTTGAGCCTGTTGGTGTGCACCAAAGTGCACGGCAGCGCTGACATCTGGAGCTGTAACTATGGTCAGGAGCAATACATGTCTTTTATGGCCCACTGGGTGAATGTGGTTCCTGCACAGCCACAACAGCAACTTGGACAGGTCGCGCTGCTTTGGCCTCCACGCTCCCAGGCTGCTGTGCCTGTGGCAGTGTGCGACTCCGCCTCCTCATCCTCCACCGTCTCCGTGCAGGGCACGGCGGTGTCACGCTGTGCTTCACATGACTTGCCTTGGTGAATGAAGTCACACAGGGGAGGAGCTGCTAAAATTCCTTCATCAAGAAATCAGAACATGGCCTACTCCGCGAAAACTGGAAATGGGAACCATGGTGACTGACAATGGGAAGAACATCTTGTCTGCGCTGCGACAAGGAAGCCTGAGCCATGCGCCTGTCACGCTCGGGGTAACTCCAGCCCTTTTGATAAGCCCACAACCCCCAATCTCTGCAGCCAGCTTCACCTGTAGGAGCCCCCGCTTGCCGGGACGCAGAATACGCCTACCCGGGATCGGTTGCCCCCAGGACTTAATGGCTCAAAGGATGTGAGCTTATATGTAGGAGGTCTGGAGAACCAATAGCTAGAGCGATGGCAGAGGAAGTCCAGAGACAGGCCAGAGGTCGACAGCGGGAAGACAGAGATCGCAGCGGCACCAGGGATCAGGTAACTCGTAGTCTAGATACAGGCAGGGGTCGGCAACAGGGGTTTAGATCGAGAGTGGTCGGTACAATCAAGGTCGGCAACAGGATTTCAGATCGAGAGTGGTCGGTACAATCAAGGTCGGCAACAGGAGTTCGGATCGAGAGTGGTCGGTACAATCAAGGTCGGCAAAAGGAGTTCAGATCAGTTATAATTCACAGGAAAGACTAGGTTCTAGGCGCTATCACAGGCAACAGGCAACTGAGGGGAAAACAGCTTTATAGGGACAGACATGAGAGGGAAGGTGTAGTGATTGGTGCACATAGGATCACATCAATGATTGGCCAGAGCATAGGGGAAGAGCAAACCCCTATCCCAGAACTGTCCCTACCTGGGCTCATAGGCCCAAACATGAGGAGAGGGAGGAGTCCCTCCCCTGCCTGAGCGCCCATGGCCTGACAGCTACCTCCGGCGGCCGTGCTGAGCGCAGCGCCGCCGAAGGGCATAAGAAGACCGTGCTCGCGCGCGTGAGCACGAGGAGACAGGGACGAGGACGGAGGAGAGCGGTGCTGGCGGGCGCCAGCCGCCGCCGCCTCTGCCCGGCGCGGGCGCCGAGCAGACGCTGCGGCCGCAGCCGGCCGCCCGGAACCAGCGCTGGAACGGGGCCCAGGTAAGTGACAATTCGTGACACTACCCCCCCCCTTCACGAGGGGCCTCCGGATCCTCACCAGGTTTTCCCGGATTATCCCGATGAAACTTTTTTACAAGAGCCCTGGCATGAACATCCCTTGCTGCTACCCAGCATCTTTCCTCCGGACTGTAGCCAACCCAGTCCACCAAATACTGCAATGAATTACGCACTTTACGTGAATCTAAGATCTTATTCACTTCATATTCTGGCTCATTATCAATGAGAATCAGCGAAGGACCAGCAAGAGGAGTGTCCCTAGCTGGTTTTAACAGCGAAACATGGAAAGAGTTAGGTAATTTCATAGTCGGTGGGAGTTGAACTTTAAAAGACACATTATTCAACTTCTTGATAATAGGGAAAGGACCAATAAACTTTGGACCTAATTAACTGGAGGGTTGACGGAGCGCAATGCTCTTAGTGGAGACCCACACCAGATCACCAACCCGAAGAACAGGTTCCTGCGACCTACGAGGATCGGCGAATTTCTTATATCTCAACCCAGTAGTTTTTAGAATTTCCTGAAAGCGCATTCAAATGTCCCTCCGCTCCTGAAGCCACTCTTCCAATGATATCTTAGTGCTCTCACTAGGCGCATTATTGTAAGCGAACTCAGCAAAATCAATAAATTCCGCCCATTGCTCTTGCGCATCAGAGACATAACGTCTTAAGTATTGCTCCAAAGTTTGATTTGTTCTTTCCGTCTGCCCATTAGACTGGGGATGATAAGCAGAGGAAAGAGAGATCTGAATTCCCAACCGTGAACAGAAGTGTTTCCAAAAACGTGAAGTAAATTGGACACCCCGATCAGACACTATATTAGACGGAATGCCATGGATACGAAAAATATGCGAAGTAAATAGCCGCGAGAGTTCAGGGGCCGATGGAAGTTTGGGCAAAGGTATGAAATGTGCCATCTTACTGAACCGATCGATGACCACCCAAATCACAGTATTCCCATGTGAGAGAGGCAACTCTACAATAAAATCCATTGAAATATGAGTCCATGGTTCGGCAGGAATTTCAAGTGGGACTAAACCCCCACTAGGGGCCTTGTGAACCCCTTTACTTCGCGCACAAACTGAACATGCGTCGATAAAGGCAGTGACATCGCGTCGCATGGTAGGCCACCATACATGGCGCCGGGCTAGCATTAACGTCTTACGGTTGCCCAAATGACCAGCAGTTTTAGCATCATGAAATTCGCGGATAACATCTGAGCGCAGGTGCGGCGGAACAAACTGGCATCCCAAAGGTACATCAACAGGAGATTCATTTTGAAAAGACGACAAGGTATTAGAAAGATCCGGAAGCAATGCCCCGACCACACAACCCAAGGGTAAGATAGGTTCACCAGTATCACCCCGATCCTTGCATTCACCAAACATGCGGGATAGAGCATCTGCTTTGGTAGTTTTTACACCCGGCTTAAAGGTAATTATGAAGTTAAAGCGCGAGAAGAACAATGCCCAACGTGCCTGACGAGAGTTCAGCCTCTTGGCAGAACCAATGTATTCGAGATTTTTGTGATCTGTATACACAGTTATAGGATGTAATGAACCCTCCAACCAGTGATGCCATTCATCAAATGCCAGTTTAACTGCTAATAATTCTCTGTTTCCTACATCATAATTTTGTTCCGCAGTACTGAATTTTCGCGAAAAATAGGCGCAAGGATGTAGGCGCTCAGGGTGACCGGAATATTGTGACAACACTGCACCTACTCCCAACTCAAAAGCGTCAACTTCTATAATAAAGGCTTTCTGAACATCCGGATGAATTAGCACAGGCGCCGAAGTAAAGGCCCATTTTAAGGTCAGGAAGGCCTCACAGGCAGACGGAGACCAATTAACTGAAAAAGTCCCCTTACGGGTCAGGTTGGTGAGAGGAGCTACAATATGGGAGAAGCCCTTGATGAAACATCGATAATAATTTGCAAACCCGAGGAAACTTTGCAATTCTTTTAGAGTTTTGGGTTGAACCCAATCCTGTACCGCAGAAACTTTCTCCATGTCCATTTCGAGACCCTGACTGGAAATTACATATCCCAGGAAGGGAACAGTGGTGACCTCAAACATACATTTAGAAAGTTTTGCATATAAGTTGTTCTCTCTTAACTTTTGCAGTACCAACTTAACATGGCGTCTGTGGTCCGCTAAAGAACTTGAAAAAATGAGAATATCATCCAAGTAGATGACCACAAATCTACCGAGATACTCCCTAAATACATCGTTAACAAAATCTTGAAAGACGGCTGGTGCATTACAAAGACCAAAGGGCATGACCAGGTACTCGTAGTGGCCGTCTTTCACGTTAAATGCTGTCTTCCACTCATCCCCCTGTCGGATGCGAATCAAATTGTACGCCCCTCTTAAATCCAATTTGGAAAAAATTCAGGCTCCTACAACTTGATTGAACAGATTCCCAATCAAGGGCAAGGGATATCTGTTCTTAACTGTAATCTTATTCAGGGCCCGATAATCTATGCACGGTCTCAGGCCACCATCCTTCTTTTCTACAAAAAAGAACCCGGCCCCCGCAGGTGAAGTAGAGAGATGAATAAACCCCTTTTTTAGATTCTCGGTAATGTACTCCCTCATTGCTTGCTCCTCGGGCATGGTGAGGTTATAGATTTTCCCCCTAGGGGGAATCGTCCCAGGGAGCAAGTCAATAGGGCAGTCGTTGGACCGATGTGGAGGCGAGAGAATCAGCAGAGCGTTCAGAGAACACATTGACCCAGTCTGCATATGGCCGAGGTAACCCCTGGGGTAGCACTTGAATACTTCTGAGGCCTGTAGAAAAACAGTGATCCTTGCAGTGATTACTCCAGTTAGTCAACTCCCCAGCCTGCCAATCTAATACGGGGTTGTGGAGTTGCAACCAGGGGTATCCCAAGACCACTGGAGTTTCTGGACAGTCAAAAACAAAGAATTCAGAGTGGGAAGAGCCAACAGTTAATCTAAGAGGTGGGGTCTTGGTGTTAATCGGTCCCCCCTGAATGGCCTTCCCATTAATAGCCAAAACCTGTAGGGATCTCTCCAGGGGAACTAAAGGAATACCTGAAATGGAAATTATGTTCCTGTCCAAAAAGTTACCCACCGCACCACTGTCGATAAAGGCAGAAACTGTTTGCTTAGAGGAGCCCCAAAACAGGTCAATAGGCACTAGCATTTTATTTTGGCGAGAATTGCAAACTGACTCCTCTAGACCAGTGGTTCCCAACCCTGTCCTCAAGGCACACCAACATGTCATGTTTTTTGGATCTCCAAATAGCCAGCTCTATTGCTCTGCAGCTGCACTAATTACTCCACCTGTGCATCTTTGTGGAGATCTGCAAAACCTGGCCTGTTGGTGTGCCTTGAGGACAGGGTTGGGAACCACTGCTCTAGACCAGCACTCTCTTCCTGATCTAGGTGTGGGAGTTTTCCGCCGGCTTCCCCTTGTTTGGACAGGACCCAGCGAAATGTCCCGAGTTCCCGCAATACAGACATAAGCCCATGGATTGCCTACGCTTCTTTTCATCCTGAGATAAGCGGGTTCTCCCTAGCAGCATGGGTTCCTCCTGAGAGGGTGATGGTGTGCCTTCCCCACGGGCAACCGGGGAGTTAGGATTCTGGATGGACCTGAGGGACGTGGGAGCCCTGGCTCTCTCCCTAGCCCTCTCTCTCAGACGTCAATCTACTTTATTGGAGAACTGCATTAGTTGGTCCAGGTCCGCTGGAGGGGGAAAATTGACCAGCGCATCCTTGATGCCTTCCGACAGCCCCACCCTGAATTGACTACACAGAGCGGGGTCATTCCACCTAGATTCGACGGCCCAGCAGCGGAATTCTGCACTGTAATCCTCGGCCGAGTTCCGCCCTTGCTTTAAGGCCTGAAGCCTATTTTCTGCCGTGGATTGCTGATCTGGGTCAGCATAGAGGACGCCCATGGCGGTGAAGAAGGCCGTGACCGATTGTAAGGCAGCATCATGAGGAGGCAGACTAAAGGCCCAGGACTGAGGGTCTCCTTGAAGTAGAGAAATAAGAAGGCCCACACGCTGGGTCTCGGTGCCTGAGGAGACCGGTCTCAGTTTAAAATACAGTTGGCAGGCATTCTTGAAATTAGAGAATTTAGCTCGTTTTCCAAAAAATTTCTCGGGTAGCAGAATCTTTGGTTCTGAGACGTGAGGTGGTACAGAGGAAGCAGGTAATTGACGGGATTCCTGAGTGGCCACTCTTTGAGCGAGTTGGTTTATAGCCGTGGCCATAGCCTGCACTTGCTGTACCAGGTCATCCATTCTTTGGCCTGTGATAATGTCACGCTCGGGGTAACTCCAGCCCTTTTGATAAGCCCACAACCCCCAATCTCCGCAGCCAGCTTCACCTGTAGGAGCCCCCGCTTGCCGGGACGCAGAATACGCCTACCCGGGATCGGTTGCCCCCAGGACTTAATGGCTCAAAGGATGTGAGCTTATATGTAGGAGGTCTGGAGAACCAATAGCTAGAGCGATGGCAGAGGAAGTCCAGAGACAGGCCAGAGGTCGACAGCGGGAAGACAGAGATCGTAGCGGCACCAGGGATCAGGCAACTCGTAGTCTAGATACAGGCAGGGGTCGGCAACAGGGGTTCAGAACGAGAGTGGTCGGTACAATCAAGGTCGGCAACAGGAGTTCAGATCGAGAGTGGTCGGTACAATCAAGGTCGGCAACAGGAGTTCAGATCGAGAGTGGTCGGTACAATCAAGGTCGGCAACAGGAGTTCAGATCGGTTATAATTCACAGGAAAGACTAGGTTCTAGGCGCTATCACAGGCAACAGGCAACTGAGGGGAAAACAGCTTTATAGGGACAGACATGAGAGGGAAGGTGTAGTGATTGGTGCACATAGGATCACATCAATGATTGGCAAGAGCATAGAGGAAGAGCAAACCCCTATCCCGGAACTGTCCCTACCTGGGCTCATAGGTCCAAACAGAAGGAGAGGGAGGAGTCCCTCCCCTGCCTGAGTGCGCATGGCCTGACAGCTACCTCCGGCGGCCGCGCTGAGCGCCGCCGAAGGGCATAAGAAGAACGTGCTCGCGCGCACGCGCACGAGAGGGGAGGAGATGGGGACGAGGATGGAGGAGAGCGGTGCTGGCGGGCGCGCCAGCCACCGCCGCCCGGCGCGGGCGCCGAACAGAAGCTGCGGCCGCAGCCGGCCGCCCGGAACCAGCGCTGGAACGGGGCCCAGGTAAGTGACAATTCGTGACAGCGTCCTGTATGGCACATATGTTCAACCTAGTTGTCAAGCGTTTGATGAAGTCTTCCCCCCATCTGCAAGACATCCTAACAACGGGAAGGAAGCTTTGTATGCACTTCAGCCACTCCTACACCGCCAAGCACACCCTTCTTGAGATACAGTGTCAGAATGGTATCCCCCAACATAGTCTGATTTGCGATGTTTCCACCTGTTGGAATTCCACCCTACATATGTTAGATCGACTATACGAACAGAGAAAAGCCGTCAAAGATTTCTTGATGATCCAAGCAGATAGGGGGACTCCCTTGTGTAATTTTAATGTAAACCAGTGGCAGCTCATACGTGACACCTGCCGTTTGCTCAGGCCCTTTGAGGAAGCCACTTTATTTTTCAGTAGCCAGGATTACGGGATGAACAACGTGATTCCACTGCTTCATGTAATACAACACATGTTGGAAACCATGGCTGGTCAGGGCACTGGAGACATGGCGCATACATTTCATGGCCACTTAAACCCCGTGGGAGCTGAGGAGGAGGAGGAGCACAGTGAAGCACAGTTTAGTTTTGGCGAAATGGGCGTTTTATCTAGTCATCTGATAGGAGAAGAGGAGCAGGAGCAGCCACAGGAGCTAGAGGGTGGTGAGGAAGGCGAGACAGAGGACCCCGACACACTGCGGCAGTATGCAGTGGAGATGGAGACAGGTAGTCCTTCTGAGTCACTTGCACAAATGGCACGATGCATGCCCACGTGCTTGTGTAGTGACCACAGAATTGTCTCCATTTTTCAGCGGGATGACTTTTGGCTCCCCACCTTATTGGACCCTTGCTACCGTCCCAAAATGGGGGCATTTTTTACACCCACTGAGAGGGAGGACATACTGACCTACTACAAAGACATTCTACGTAGTCATTTGGCCGATGCCTATCTGCGCCATCGTCCATACTCTCGAAGGTCTGACTTGGGGGGACCCCTGCGCTCAAATTCCACTGCCATGGCTGCTGGGGAGGGGATCCTGTCAGCAGCTCCATCAGCAGCAGCCTCAGTCTTCAGTCGCTAATGAGTGACTTTCTTCACCCGCATAGTGAGGCTACTCATGAGCAGCAGGAAGACCTGGAGCAGGGCCTGAACCAGCAGGTCGTGTCATATCTTGAAATGAGCATGCCAACACACCTTAAGGATCCGCTGGACTTCTGGGCAGCCAAACTTGACTTGTGTCCGCAACTGGCAGAGTTTTCCCTGGGAAAGCTGTCCTGCCCGGCCAGTAGTGTGCCATCTGAGCGGGTCTTTAGTGCTGTGGGGGCCATAGTAACGCCAAAGAGAACTGGTCTGTCCACGAAAAATGTGGAGAGACTCACGTTTGTGAAGATGAATCAGGCATGGATCAGCCAAGATTTCCACCCACCAATGGCTAATCCATGGTAGTAGCATGGTAATGCTGCTGCCAACTCCAGGGTGTTTCTTTCAGGCAACATATGGGCTCCTAATGCTGCTGCCAACTCCAGGGTGTTTCCTTCAGGAAACATATGGGCTCCTTATGCTGCTGCCAACTCCAATGTGCTTTTCAGGCAACATATGGACTCCTAATGCTGCTGCCAACTCCAATGTGTTTTTCAGGCAATATATGGGCTCCTTTCAGTTTTCTGACAGGCAGGTCCCAAAGGGTCAAACTGGGACCCTTCATTTCGTCATCCAGGATTACAAACATGGGTGCACCACAGGGGTGCGTCCTGTCTCCGCTACTCTTCTCACTCTACACTAATGACTTCTCGGACCCATCGGTAAAGATCATCAAATATGCTGACGACACCACCTTAGTCGGCCTCATCAGTGACAATGATGAGTCTAGCTATAGGGCCCAAGTTGATGCTCTTGACTGTTGGAGCAAAGCTAACAATCTTATTCTGAACACACATAAAACAGTTGAACTTATAATTGACTTTAGGCGATCCCACCAATCACACCACCCCATTTTGATTGGTGAGGAGGCCGTCAAGATTGTCACTAGTGCCAAATTTCTTGGTACCCACATCACACAGGACCTGAAGTGGAGCATGCAAGCGTCTGCTATCCTAAAGAAGGCCCAACAGAGGTTATTCTTCCTCAGGCAGCTGATAAAATTCGGATTGTCCAAAAAGATCTTGAAGGCATTCTACAACGGTGCCATTGGATCAATCCTGACCAGCTCATGCACAGTGTGGTACAGTGGGGTGTCAACAAAAGACAAGCAAAGGCTGAGAAGAATTACCAAGATCGCAGAGAGGTTGATTGGATCCCCCCTACCTTCCTTGGATGATCAACACATGTGTAGAATCTCCTCAAGGGCAAAGAAGATCTATGGCGACGTGACGCACCCGGGTCATCACTTCTTCAGGTTACTACCATCAGGCCGTAGATTTATGGCTCATGCTACCAAAACCTCTAGACACAGAAACAGTTTTTTTTCCACTCGCAGTCATGGCGCTGAATAATCTCAAAGTATGAGAGACACTTTATTAAAACCTGTCCTGCATCACTGACAATTGTCAGTCAATTCAGATACCTGAACTGTATCATTATTCCTTTTTTACTTTGTTTTTATGTAATTGTTATAGCTCTCATGGAGTTTCTCCTTACCAAAAAAGCATTCCTTGTCTGTACACTGTACTTACTTGGCGGTTCAATAAAGTATTGAAGTATTGAAGTATTGAAGATAATGCTGCTGCTGCTGCTGCTGCCAACTCCTGGGTGTGTCTGTCAGGCAACGTATGGGCTCCTAATGCTGCTGCCAACTCCTGGGTGTGTCTTTCAGGCAAAATATGGACTCCTTATGCTGCTGCCAACTCTAATGTGTTTTTCAGGCAATATATGGGCTCTTAATGATGCTGCTGCTGCCAACTCCTGGGTGTGTCTTTCAGGCAATATATGGGCTCCTAATGCTGCTGCCAACTCCAATGTGTTTTTCAGGCAATATATGGGCTCCTAATGCTGCTGCTGCTGCCAACTCCTGGGTGTGTCTTTCAGGCAACATATGAGCTGCTATTGCTGCTGCTGCCAACTCCAATGTGTTTTCAGGCAATTTATGGGCTCCTAATGCTGCTGCCAACTCCAGGGTGTGTCTTTCAGGCAATACATGGGCTCCTAATGATGCTGCTGCTGCCAACTCCTGGGTGTGTCTTTCAGGCAATATATGGGCTCCTAATTCTGCTGCCAACTCCAATGTGTTTTTCAGGCAATTTATGGGCTTCTAACGCTGCTGCCAACTCCAGGGTGTGTCTTTCAGGCAATACATGGGCTCCTAATGCTGCTGCCAACTCCAATGTGTTTTTCAGGGAATATATGGGCTCCTTATGCTGCTGCAAACTCCAGTGTGTCTTTCAGGCAATATATGGGCTGCTTATGCTGCTGCCAACTCCAATGTGTTTTTCAGGCAATATATGGGCTCCTTATGCTGCTGCCAAGTCCAGTGTGTTTTTCAGGCAATATATGGGCTGCTTATGCTGCTGCCAACTCCAATGTGTTTTTCAGGCAATATATGAGCTCCTTATGCTGCTGCCAACTCCAGTGTGTCTTTCAGGCAATATATGGGCTGCTTATGCTGCTGCCAACTCCAATGTGTTTTTCAGGCAATATATGGGCTCCTAATGCTGCTGCCAACTCCAATGTGTTTTTCAGGCAATATATGGGCTCCTAATGCTGCTGCCAACTCCTGGGTGTGTCTTTCAGGCAACATATGGGCTCTTAATGCTGCTGCAAACTCCAATGTGTTTTTCAGGCAATTTATGGACTCCTAATGCTGCTGCCAACTCCAGGGTGTGTCTTTCAGGCAATATATGGGGTCCTAATGATGCTGCTGCTGCCAACTCCTAGGTGTTTCTTTCAGGCAATATATGGGCTCCTAATGCTGCTGCCAACTCCAATGTGTTTTTCAGGCAATTTATGGGCTTCTAATGCTGCTTCCAACTCCAGGGTGTGTCTTTTAGGCAATACATGGGCTCCTAATGCTGCTACCAATTCCAATGTGTTTTTCAGGCAATATATGGGCTCCTAATGCTGCTGCTGTTGCTGCCAACTCTTGGGTGTGTCTTTCAGGCAATATATGGGCTGCTTATGCTGCTGCCAACTCCTGGGTGTGTCTTTCAGGCAACATATGAGCTGCTAATGCTGCTGCTGCCAACTCCATGGTGTGTCTTTCAGGCATCATATGGGCTCCTAATGCTGCTGCCAACTCCAATGTGTTTTTCAGGCAATTTATGGGCTTCTAATGCTGCTGCCAACTCCAATGTGTTTTTCAGGCAATATATGGGCTTCTTATGCTGCTGCCAACTCCAGTATGTTTTTCAGGCAATATATGGGCTCCTTATGCTGCTGTCAACTCCAGTGTGTCTTTCAGGCAATATATGGGCTTCTTATGCTGCTGCCAACTCCAATGTGTTTTTCAGGCAATATATGGGCTCCTTATGCTGCTGCCAACTCCAGTGTGTTTTTCAGGCAATATATGGGCTGCTTATGCTGCTGCCAACTCCAATGTGTTTTTCAGGCAATATATGGGCTCCTAATGCTGCTACTGCCAATTCCTGGGTGTGTCTTTCCGGCAACATATGGGCTCCTAATGCTGCTGCCAACTCCAATGTGTCTTTCAGGCAATCTATGGGCTGCTTATGCTGCTGCCAACTCCAGGGTGTGTCTTCCAGGCAATATATGGGCTCCTAATGATGCTGCTGCTGCCAACTCCTGGGTGTGTCTTTCAGGCAATATATGGGCTCCTAATACTGCTGCCAACTCCAATGTGTTTTTCAGGCAATTTATGGGCTTCTAATGCTGCTGCCAACTCCAGGGTGTGTCTTTCAGGCAATACACGGGCTCCTAATGCTGCTGCCAACTCCAATGTGTTTTTCAGGCAATATATGGGCTGCTTATGCTGCTGCCAACTCCAATGTGTTTTTCAGGCAATATATGGGCTCCTAATGCTGCTGCTGCCAACTCCTGGGTGTGTCTTTCAGGCAACATATGGGCTCCTAATGCTGCTGCAAACTCCAATGTGTTTTTCAGGCAATATATGGGCTCCTAATGCTGCTTCTGCCACTGCTGCCAACTCCAGGGTGTGTCTTTCAGGCAATTTATGTTCTCCTAATGTGCTGCTGCTGCTGCCTACTCCTGGGTGTGTCTTTCAGGCAATATATGGGCTCCTAATGCTGATGCCAACTCCAATGTGTTTTTCAGGCAATTTATGGGCTCCTAATGCTGCTGCAAACTCCAGTGTGTGTCTTTCAGGCAATATATGGTCTGCTTATGCTGCTACCAATTCCAATGTGTTTTTCAGGAAATATATGGGCTCCTAATGCTGCTGCCAACTCCAATGTGTCTTTCAGGCAATATATGGGCTGCTTATGCTGCTGCCTACTCCTGGGTGTGTCTTTCAGGCAACATATGAGCTGCTAATGCTGCTGCTGCCAACTCCAATGTGTTTTTCAGGCAATTTATGGGCTCCTAATGCTGCTGCCAACTCCAGGGTGTGTCTTTCAGGCAATATATGGGCTCCTAATGATGCTGCTGCTGCCAACTCCTGGGTGTGTCTTTCAGGCAATATATGGGCTCCTAATGCTGCTGCCAACTCCAATGTGTTTTTCAGGCAATTTATGGGCTTCTAATGCTGCTGCCAACTCCAGGGTGTGTCTTTCAGGCAATACATGGGCTCCTAATGCGGCCAACTCCAATGTGTTTTTCAGGCAATTTATGGGCTCCTTATGCTGCTGCCAACTCCAGTATGTTTTTCAGGCAATATATGGGCTCCTTATGCTGCTGCCAACTCCAGTGTGTCTTTCAGGCAATATATTGGCTGCTTATGCTGCTGCCAACTCCAATGTGTTTTTCAGGCAATATATGGGCTCCTTATGCTGCTGCCAACTCCAGTGTGTTTTTCAGGCAATATATGGGCTCCTTATGCTGCTGCCAACTCCAGTGTGTCTTTCAGGCAATATATGGTCTGCTTATGCTGCTGCCAACTCCAATGTGTTTTTCAGGCAATGTATGGGCTCCTAATGCTGCTGCTGCCAACTCCTGGGTGTGTGTTTCAGGCAACTCATGAGCTCCTAATGTTGCTGCCAACTCCAATGTGTTCTTCAGGCAATATAAGGGCTCCTAATGCTGCTTCTTCTGCTGCTGCCAACTCCAGGGTGTGTCTTTTAGCCAATTTATGTTCTCCTAATGATGCTGCTGCTGCCTACTCCTGGGTGTGTCTTTCAGGTAATATATGGGCTCCTAATGCTGCTGCCAACTCCAATGTGTTTTTCAGGCAATTTATGGGCTCCTAATGCTGCTGCCAACTCCAGTGTGTGTCTTTCAGGCAATATATGGTCTGCTTATGTTGCTATCAATTCCAATGTGTTTTTCAGGCAATATATGGGCTCCTAATGCTGCTGCTGCCAACTCCTGGGTGTGTCTTTCAGGCAACATATGGGCTCCTAATGCTGCTGCCAACTCCAATGTGTCTTTCAGGCAATATATGGGCTGCTTATGCTGCTGCCAACTACAGGGTGTTTTTTTTTCAGGCAATATATGGGCTCCTTATGCTGATGCCATCTCAATGCTCTGTAATTGTGTTGCTCTGTGACAGCGATTCTAATAGCGATGCCTCTGATAAGCATGTCATACTTCTTTACAGTCTTATTTCACTAACCCAGCACGCATCCGATGCATGTTACAGCAAGGCAAAATGTTCTACAACCCTATTGAGGCTATCAGAAGGCCAGAAATAGCCGTTTTTAATAGCGATTCACAGCAAATAAATTCGGACAGAAACTATTTTTTTATAATTAAGCTAGATATTTGACAGGCAGAAGATGAAAATGAACTTTTCTAATACTGTTAAAAAACACTTCCCTCCTCACTACCAAGCTTTACTTAGTAATGGTATTTTATTACTACATTATAAATGATCCACAACTTCTAATTTGTTACTACTGTATGAGGATTTCTAATTTTCGTGTACTTAAAAGCTAAGGTAGAAACATTTATATTACCTATTATAAATATCACAAATCGAGCTGTGCAGCAAACGCTCTAAAAAACATAACTTATTTTGGAGACAAATCTGTTCTAGTTTACTTTACTTTCAGATCCTTCCTTGCACAAATGAACATTAGGGCAATGGCACTTCCGAAATACTCATTGCCTGTCGGATGTCTGTGGACTTGACAGCTAAGCTAAAAAGTAGGGCTTTCATGATGTCAATATTTGCCTCCCTACATCGTGTCTTGATCTCCCACTTCTTTTCCAGATCATGTGAGACCCTTCTATACAGGAGCTGGGTCCAACTGTTGACTCCGCATCAATTTTCAAAGAGCAATAGAGCAACAGAAGTCAAAGCTGTAATTTACCAAACTCTGAAGAACTTCAAATTAGTGTAGCATTCCAAAAATAAAAATCTGGATTCCAGAATTGATTAATCTTATTTCACTTATTTCACTAAGCAGATCTGTAAATCAATAACAGGAACTTGTATACAATTAAATTAGGCACAGGAAAAAAAATATTCTAAATAGCCTCTAACTATAGAGAATTTACATATGTACAACATTTACATTTATGTATCACATACATAAATGTGATGTGATGTTGAGACTTTGAAATGCCAGCTTGAAAAAAAAAGGTCTTCCAATGTGTATTTGTCCTTAAAGTGGATTGAAACCCTAAAATCTTCCCCCTGGCCCCCAACGCCCCCCCCCCCCCCCCCACCCAACTACATGGGGCAGTATAGCTGGCTCAGTGGTGGCCCATTTTTCAACAAACGCTTCCACCGCAGAAGCTATGCCCCGGCACCTTTGAGAAAGCCAGTTGGCTGATCACAAAGGTGACAGATGATGAGCGCCAGCCGGCTGACCATATTCCTGGCTTTCACACTAGACGGGTCCACTCCTGGGGGGCGGTTTCTTCTGCTTTAAAGGAAGAGTTCACATTCAAAGGCATTTTGAAAGAGTATACTTTTAAAATGATGTCCTCAAGGTGCTGAGTGGATCAAGTATTTGTTGTTATATTTTTTCTGTGTTTATTATGGTGGCAGTTTTCACTATCTGCAATCTGTTGCTATTTGCAACTGTTCACCAAGCCTGTACAACAAAATCAATATATGGTCTGCTTATGCTGCTGCCAACTCCAATGTCTTTTTCAGGCAATGTATGGGCTCCTAATGCTGCTGCTGCCAACTCCTGGGTGTGTGTTTCAGGCAACACATGGGCTCCTAATGCTGCTGCCAACTCCAATGTGTTCTTCAGGCAATATTTGGGCTCCTAATGCTGCTTCTGCTGCTGCTGCCAACTCCAGGGTGTGTCTTTCAGCCAATTTATGTTCTCCTAATGATGCTGCTGCTGCCTACTCCTGGGTGTGTCTTTCAGGTAATATATGGGCTCCTAATGCTGCTGCCAACTCCAATGTGTTTTTCAGGCAATTTATGGGCTCCTAATGCTGCTGCCAACTCCAGTGTGTGTCTTTCAGGCAATGTATGGTCTGCTTATGTTGCTATCAATTCCAATGTGTTTTTCAGGCAATATATGGGCTCCTAATGCTGCTGCTGCCAACTCCTGGGTGTGTCTTTCAGGCAACATATGGGCTCCTAATGCTGCTGCCAACTCCAATGTGTCTTTCAGGCAATATATGGGCTGCTTATGCTGCTGCCAACTACAGGGTGTTTTTTTTTCAGGCAATATATGGGCTCCTTATGCTGATGCCATCTCAATGCTCTGTAATTGTGTTGCTCTGTGACAGCGATTCTAATAGCGATGCCTCTGATAAGCATGTCATACTTCTTTACAGTCTTATTTCACTAACCCAGCACGCATCCGATGCATGTTACAGCAAGGCAAAATGTTCTACAACCCTATTGAGGCTCTCAGAAGGCCAGAAATAGCCGTTTTTAATAGCGATTCACAGCAAATAAATTCGGACAGAAACTATTTTTTTATAATTAAGCTAGATATTTGACAGGCAGAAGATGAAAATGAACTTTTCTAATACTGTTAAAAAACACTTCCCTCCTCACTACCAAGCTTTACTTAGTAATGGTATTTTATTACTACATTATAAATGATCCACAACTTCTAATTTGTTACTACTGTATGAGGATTTCTAATTTTCGTGTACTTAAAAGCTAAGGTAGAAACATTTATATTACCTATTATAAATATCACAAATCGAGCTGTGCAGCAAACGCTCTAAAAAACATAACTTATTTTGGAGACAAATCTGTTCTAGTTTACTTTACTTTCAGATCCTTCCTTGCACAAATGAACATTAGGGCAATGGCACTTCCGAAATACTCATTGCCTGTCGGATGTCTGTGGACTTGACAGCTAAGCTAAAAAGTAGGGCTTTCATGATGTCAATATTTGCCTCCCTACATCGTGTCTTGATCTCCCACTTCTTTTCCAGATCATGTGAGACCCTTCTATACAGGAGCTGGGTCCAACTGTTGACTCCGCATCAATTTTCAAAGAGCAATAGAGCAACAGAAGTCAAAGCTGTAATTTACCAAACTCTGAAGAACTTCAAATTAGTGTAGCATTCCAAAAATAAAAATCTGGATTCCAGAACTGATTAATCTTATTTCACTTATTTCACTAAGCAGATCTGTAAATCAATAACAGGAACTTGTATACAATTAAATTAGGCACAGGAAAAAAAATATTCTAAATAGCCTCTAACTATAGAGAATTTACATATGTACAACATTTACATTTATGTATCACATACATAAATGTGATGTGATGTTGAGACTTTGAAATGCCAGCTTGAAAAAAAAAGGTCTTCCAATGTGTATTTGTCCTTAAAGTGGATTGAAACCCTAAAATCTTCCCCCTGGCCCCCAACGCCCCCCCCCCCCCCCACCCAACTACATGGGGCAGTATAGCTGGCTCAGTGGTGGCCCATTTTTCAACAAACGCTTCCACCGCAGAAGCTATGCCCCGGCACCTTTGAGAAAGCCAGTTGGCTGATCACAAAGGTGACAGATGATGACCGCCAGCCGGCTGACCATATTCCTGGCTTTCACACTAGACGGGTCCACTCCTGGGGGGCGGTTTCTTCTGCTTTAAAGGAAGAGTTCACATTCAAAGGCATTTTGAAAGAGTATACTTTTAAAATGATGTCCTCAAGGTGCTGAGTGGATCAAGTATTTGTTGTTATATTTTTTCTGTGTTTATTATGGTGGCAGTTTTCACTATCTGCAATCTGTTGCTATTTGCAACTGTTCACCAAGCCTGTACAACAAAATCAATATATGGTCTGCTTATGCTGCTGCCAACTCCAATGTCTTTTTCAGGCAATGTATGGGCTCCTAATGCTGCTGCTGCCAACTCCTGGGTGTGTGTTTCAGGCAACACATGGGCTCCTAATGCTGCTGCCAACTCCAATGTGTTCTTCAGGCAATATTTGGGCTCCTAATGCTGCTTCTGCTGCTGCTGCCAACTCCAGGGTGTGCCTTTCAGCCAATTTATGTTCTCCTAATGATGCTGCTGCTGCCTACTCCTGGGTGTGTCTTTCAGGTAATATATGGGCTCCTAATGCTGCTGCCAACTCCAATGTGTTTTTCAGGCAATTTATGGGCTCCTAATGCTGCTGCCAACTCCAGTGTGTGTCTTTCAGGCAATATATGGTCTGCTTATGCTGCTATCAATTCCAATGTGTTTTTCAGGCAATATATGGGCTCCTAATGCTGCTGCTGCCAACTCCTGGGTGTGTCTTTCAGGCAACATATGGGCTCCTAATGCTGCTGCCAACTCCAATGTGTCTTTCAGGCAATATATGGGCTGCTTATGCTGCTGCCAACTCCAGGGTGTTTTTTTCAGGCAATATATGGGCTCCTTATGCTGATGCCATCTCAATGCTCTGTAATTGTGCCGCTCTGTGACAGCGATTCTAATAGCGATGCCTCTGATAAGCATGTCATACTTCTTTACAGTCTTATTTCACTAACCCAGCACGCATCCGATGCATGTTACAGCAAGGCAAAATGTTCTACAACCCTTTTGAGGCTCTCAGAAGGCCAGAAATAGCCGTTTTTAATAGCGATTCACAGCAAATAAATTCAGACAGAAACTATTTTTTCCGGAAAATTTGGCGAATCGGCCAAATCGAACTTTTCATAACTTCCCTCATCTCTAGTTACATACTGCTGTACTTCCAAAAGGATGTGCCAGATGAGCAAATCATCAGACCGCTGCTGGCATCTTGCATCTTGGGGCATCAGTATTGCATGTACCTGTGTCTAGGTGCAGAGCATACAGAACAGAGTATTCCCTTCCAGGAGTCTTTATCGGGTGAACCTGACTTAGTAGAAAACTTTATAATTAAGCTAGATATTTGACAGGCAGAAGATGAAAATGAACTTTTCTAATACTGTTAAAAAACACTTCCCTCCTCACTACCTGGCATCTAAAGACTTGACCATGGAGTAGTATTATTTTGTCCAATGTCCATTACCCCCTTAGCTAATTCTTTCCTGTCTTGTTTTAATCAAAAGCTGTCATCAGTCAGGACCAGGTAAGCCAGAATACTGATCCAGGGTTTCAGAGGATTATTTTGGGCAGCATGGAAAGTAAGTGGAGAAATAGTATTACAACATTTGTGCCCTTATTCATCAAGCGATAGCGCCAGGTAGTGTCTGACGAGCGCCAGGTAGCGGCAGCTAACGGCGACTACCGACTCAAGTACGCCCGCGGCGGTCACAATGACGCATTTATCAAGCAAAATGAGGCTAGCGCCGGCGAGAGCGACGGCTAGCGCGGCATTCATCATGAAGCCGCCTGGACCGAACAGCGCCGCTGCAAATTCCCTCACAGCGCCAGGTATGAGCTGTCGCTCCCTGGCGATGTCCAATGCATTTCAATGGAGCAAGCTATAATTAATCATAATTAATTGGTATTATTTTTTTAATTTTTTTATTTAATGTCAAAAAATCGGAGAACACTTCTGCAATGTTAGGAATTATTTTTAAGTCAAAAAAAAAAAAAAAAAAGTGCAGAATTGATCTAACAGGTCTGAGATTAATGTATTCATATAACAAAATGATTCTAAAAACATGTATAATGTTACATTAAAAAAATATGGTTGTTTAGGGGTTAAAAACTAGTTAATACAGATCGCCGCCAGCGCTCTGGGGTTTAAACAAGGAATGGACAGCGACAGCACATTCGGAGCGTGATTTGTTGATGAATATGAAGCTAGCCGTTCGCTCTGGCCATTCGTTGTCAGGCGCTCACATACAACGCTGGACCTGTGAAACAGCGACCCCTAAGCCCGTATTCAACATTACCGCACACCGACTGAGTCGCTGTCATCAAGCTAACGCCGGCCAAGCACAGCGAATACTGGCTGGCGCTGAAAAAATCACGCTACAGTCGCTCATCTGTCGCTACCTGGCGCTATTGATGAATCGGCCTCTAAATGCCTCCTTTCATTTTAGTCTCTTTTTGGAATTCCATTTCTCCACCTTATGTGAAAAACATTTTATTGAATACCCCTTAGAGGGTTGTTATTTACTTATTTGTGTAAATTTCTCTACCCGGCACTGCACCAAATAAAGGAGAGACACATGGGACATACATTGTGTAAGCAGCTTGCTGCCTTATTATTGCTGCCGGGTTTACAGTCCCTTTAAATATTTTAAATATTGTTCAACAAAGCCTAAACTATGCAATTACATATATGTATGTTCTTTATACCATTTATTTCACATAAAAGAGCCTGCTTAGCATCAGCTGGCCATCTGTGTATGTGAAATAGGCTTAAATTGTAGAATGAAGAACAACAGACACCAAAGTTGTTTTACTATCTACAATATTTGTCATCTAAAATGCCAAAAAAAACCTTAAATACAAAAAAATCTGAAAACAAAATCACTGCTAACTTCTAAGGCAAGTAAAATCACCAAGACTTAAGGTACATAATTTAGTAAAAATAAGGTTCCTTGTTTGTACAGCATATACTGCAATACTTTGCCCATATTGTATAATGTACGGCAGATGTATTTTCTGGTACATAAATTGTTTTGTATTTCAAGTCGAATAAAAATGATTCTGCAAATAGGCTGGTAAGCCCAGGGAAATTTCAAATGCTATTAAAGAAATTGTTTTTCCTGCAGGGTTCTATTGAGTTTAATGAGCCTAGTGGGCTTGGCAAAGGCTCCTGCTGGCACATGCAGCTGGTGGCAAGCAGGGCCCGTCCTAAACTCATCCATCTAATACATCACAATTTAAAGATGCTGCTTCACCAGATGTGCTGAAGGAACTGACCTGCCAACAAGCTTTACTTAGTAATGGTATTTTATTACTACATTATAAATGATCCACAACTTCTAATTTGTTACTACTGTATGAGGATTTCTAATTTTCTTGTACTTAAAAGCTAAGGTAGAAACATTTATATTACCAATTATAAATATCACAAATCGAGCTGTGCAGCAAACGCTCTAAAAAACATAACTTATTTTGGACAAATCTGTTCTAGTTTACTTTACTTTCAGATCCTTCCTTGCACAAATGAACATTAGGGCAATGGCACTTCCGAAATACTCATTGCCTGTCGGATGTCTGTGGACTTGACAGCTAAGCTAAAAAGTAGGGCTTTCATGATGTCAATATTTGCCTCCCTACATCGTGTCTTGATCTCCCACTTCTTTTCCAGATCATGTGAGACCCTTCTATACAGGAGCTGGGTCCAACTGTTGACTCCGCATCAATTTTCAAAGAGCAATAGAGCAACAGAAGTCAAAGCTGTAATTTACCAAACTCTGAAGAACTTCAAATTAGTGTAGCATTCCAAAAATAAAAATCTGGATTCCAGAACTGATTAATCTTATTTCACTTATTTCACTAAGCAGATCTGTAAATCAATAACAGGAACTTGTATACAATTAAATTAGTCACAGGAAAAAAAATATTCTAAATAGCCTCTAACTATAGAGAATTTACATATGTACATATGTACATATGCTGTACATATGTACAACATTTACATTTATGTATCACATACATAAATGTGATGTGATGTTGAGACTTTGAAATGCCAGCTTGAAAAAAAAAGGTCTTTCAATGTGTATTTGTCCTTAAAGTGGATTGAAACCCTAAAATCTTCCCCCCGGCCCCCAACACCCCCCCCCCCCCCAACTACATGGGGCAGTATAGCTGGCTCAGTGGTGGCCCATTTTTCAACAAACGCTTCCACCGCAGAAGCTATGCCCCGGCACCTTTGAGAAAGCCAGTTGGCTGATCACAAAGGTGACAGATGATGAGCGCCAGCCGGCTGACCATATTCCTGGCTTTCACACTAGACGGGTCCACTCCTGGGGGGCGGTTTCTTCTGCTTTAAAGGAAGAGTTCACATTCAAAGGCATTTTGAAAGAGTATACTTTTAAAATGATGTCCTCAAGGTGCTGAGTGGATCAAGTATTTGTTGTTATATTTTTTCTGTGTTTATTATGGTGGCAGTTTTCACTATCTGCAATCTGTTGCTATTTGCAACTGTTCACCAAGCCTGTACAACAAAATCAAAAAGCAAAAGATTGCAGATAGTGAAACACACCGAAGGAATTCCATATTTAGTTCTCTGTGGTAAGTAAGTTTTGCTGGTATAGCGAGTCTCACTCCCATACATAGTTCAGATTGAAATTAGGCAGTGGCACATTATTTTTCAGTGTGCAGATATTTTTGTTATAGCTTACAAGAGTTTTTTTTTTTTAGAATAAACATATTTTTTTTAATCTATACATTGTGCTTTTTTAATGGGTAACTCTGAGAATATACAGATACACTTAAACAATCTAGCATAGCTGAAACAAAAACCTCCCCAAAGCTCACTTGCCCCATCTGCATGCATGGTACTGAATCATTGTCAGCAACTACATTTGCTCCTGCATCCACCCAAAGCTAAAATCCAGATTTTCTCCTGGTGTGGCCCATCTTGGTGCACCCGGGGGGCTACTTCCTTTTCCAGCATCCCAGCTGTGCTGCTGCTTGGACTGAACCGACATAACCCACAATGCAAAGGGACAGGAAACCTAGCAGCGCTTCTTCTTTGCTGACCACTGACAAGGCTTAGGATGCCATTGAGGATGGAAAACCAGCTTCAACGGGATTTACAAGAGAGTAAATACATTTTTATGTGTAGCAATCTGAAATGCCCTGGATAGGGCATGTTGATCCTGTTTAAATATACATAGAAATGTCACCCCATATATTTAAATACCTATTTTCCTTTTTTCTTTTTTACTAACTAGTGGTATGAACAAGCTTTGTTGTGCTTGACTGTGCAAACTAGTAAAAATGGCTGGCAAGCTTAGCTATGCAAAATCCAATTATTTCAATGTTATTTGCTGATTTTATCAACATTGCGAGTTTTCTGAGCCTCATGAAAGCCTTATATACTAAGGTGAAATGATAAAGCAGCACATGACATGTTATCCGCTCAAGCATTAGTATATGAATCTTCAAAACCATGTTTATTTGGCATTTACTATGAGTTTCCTTATGTGCACTATGAGGGCGATTCATCAATAGCGCCAGGTAGCGACAGATGAGCGACTGAAGTATGGCGCTATGAGCGCCGCTAGCGTCAGCCGCGGGCGTTAGCGATTCGCTATAGCAGGCCTCCTCAGTCGCTACCTGGCGTTGTTGCGAACAACGCCTACATTGCTGAATATGATGTTGGCCCTCAGCTTTGTTGGCGCTGTCAGTCAGTGTGACCACGCTATTCTACACAGCGCCTGTTAGCTTTGCTGTGTCCTGCCCATCCAGTACCTTCTGAATAAAACACATTGCCACATTTGTTTTGAAATGTAAATATTTTTTTATTGTGTGTAAAAGGTAATTACATTCTACCAGATCTTCGAATATAAATGGAAAATAAAACATAATTAAACACATAGTCACAATTTTTTTAATTTTTATTTGTTACCTAAAAAGGAAATACAATTAAATCACCAATGAGAAAGAAAAGGAAAATAAAAACAGAACAGAGAAAGAAAAGGAAAATAAAAACAGAACAGAGAAAGAAAAGGAAAATAAAAACAGAACAGAGAAAGAAAAGGAAAATAAAAACAGAACAGAGAAAGAAAAGGAAAATAATAACAGAACAGAGAAAGAAAAGGAAAATAAAAACAGAACAGAGAAAGAAAAGGAAAATAATAACAGAACAGAGAAAGAAAAGGAAAATAAAAACAGAACAGAGAAAGAAAAGGAAAATAAAAACAGAACAGAGAAAGAAAAGGAAAATAAAAACAGAACAGAGAAAGAAAAGGAAATTAATAACAGAACAGAGAAAGAAAAGGAAAATAAAAACAGAACAGAGAAAGAAAAGGAAAATAAAAACAGAACAGAGAAAGAAAAGGAAAATAAAAACAGAACAGAGAAAGAAAAGGAAAATAATAACAGAACAGAGAAAGAAAAGGAAAATAAAAACAGAACAGAGAAAGAAAAGGAAAATGAAAATAGGAATTAGAATGTAAAGGAAACTTACAACCGAATTAAACACATAGCCACATGTATATATCTAATTTTTTTTTAATTTTTTCTCAGAAACTAAATTAAGAATAAAATATAAATGAAATAGAAAAAGAAAAGTCCAGCAGAAATGCAAAAGAAAAGTAAAGTCCAGGAAAGGGTTGTAAGAGGAATGTCGAGATCACGGTGCATCTCTTGGTGCCTGAAAAATTAAGAAAAGTGCAGTTAGTATATATCTTTATAGTTATTTTGTGCTTTATTTTAAAAAAATGCATAACTTGATAACCAACATTGGCGTCTTACACCCCCCTTAGAGTGGTTTGGGTCATCTGAAACACCCCTTAGAGTGGTTTGGGTCATCTTACACCCCCCCTTAGAGTGGTTTGGGTCATCTTAAACCCCCCTTAGAGTGGTTTGGGTCATCTTACACCCCCCCTTAGAGTGGTTTGGGTCATCTTACACCCCCCCTTAGAGTGGTTTGGGTCATCTTAAACCCCCCTTAGAGTGGTTTTGGTCATCTGAAACACCCCTTAGAGTGGTTTGGGTCATCTTACACCCCCCCTTAGAGTGGTTTGGGTCATCTTAAACCCCCCTTAGAGTGGTTTGGGTCATCTGAAACACCCCTTAGAGTGGTTTGGGTCATCTTACACCCCCCCTTAGAGTGGTTTGGGTCATCTTACACCCCCCCTTAGAGTGGTTTGGGTCATCTTACACCCCCCCTTAGAGTGGTTTGGGTCATCTTACACCCCCCCTTAGAGTGGTTTGGGTCATCTTAAACCCCCCTTAGAGTGGTTTTGGTCATCTGAAACACCCCTTAGAGTGGTTTGGGTCATCTTACACCCCCCCTTAGAGTGGTTTGGGTCATCTTAAACCCCCCTTAGAGTGGTTTGGGTCATCTGAAACACCCCTTAGAGTGGTTTGGGTCATCTTACACCCCCCCTTAGAGTGGTTTGGGTCATCTTAAACCCCCCTTAGAGTGGTTTGGGTCATCTGAAACACCCCTTAGAGTGGTTTGGGTCATCTTACACCCCCCCTTAGAGTGGTTTTGGTCATCTGAAACACCCCTTAGAGTGGTTTGGGTCATCTTACACCCCCCCTTAGAGTGGTTTGGGTCATCTTACACCCCCCCTTAGAGTGGTTTGGGTCATCTTAAACCCCCCTTAGAGTGGTTTGGGTCATCTGAAACACCCCTTAGAGTGGTTTGGGTCATCTTACACCCCCCCTTAGAGTGGTTTGGGTCATCTTAAACCCCCCTTAGAGTGGTTTGGGTCATCTGAAACACCCCTTAGAGTGGTTTGGGTCATGTTACACCCCCCCTTAGAGTGGTTTGGGTCATCTTAAACCCCCCCTTAGTGCGTTTGGTTGCTCTTTTGGATGGGAGGTCAAAGACATTTAAACAGGAGTGCAGTACTTGCATTAGAGTGAAGGGTAGTTAGCTTACCGCAAAATAAGAAGTGATCAGCCTTTCCCTTAGCTCATCGCCAGTCTGGGTGTCCTCACTTCTATCTGCGGGCAGGTTGGGGATTTCTGGCACCAGTGCTGTCTCCTCGGGGGCTTGGATTCGGTGACAAATGCAAATGTTGTGTAGCACACAGCAGGCAAGGATGATCTTGGAAACCTTCTGTGGGCTGTAGAGCATCTCTCCTCCTGGCCGTGCCAAACAAAGAAAGCGTGCTTTCAGCAGGCCGATGGTTCTTTCCACAATGCTTCTGGTCTTGCGATGCGCTGCATTGTAGCGTTCATGGGCAGAGGTCCGTGGGTTCCTGACCGGAGTCATGACCCACGTTCTCTGCCCATATCCCTTGTCCGCTGTAGAAAAAACACAAGGAGAGAGACAGCAATTAGTACTAGTACATGTTTTTGGGTGGTAGTTTGTGGAAAATTGCCTTACTAGGCCACATATTATCAAAATACATAGACATGGTTAATTTATTACCCAGTAGCCAGCCAGCTGGCATTTCGTTGTTATCAAACTTCCGGCACAGGACTGTCCGCTGCAAGACGTAAGAATCGTGGCATGAGCCGGGGAACCCCGATCTCACCGCCCGCAGCTTCATCTCATGGTCACAGACCACCATGATGTTAAAGGAATGGAACTGCTTCCTGTTTCTGTAGGACAGCTCCTGTGCACGGGGAGGGCGGAAAGGGATATGTGTACCATCAACGCACCCTAGCACATTCGGGATCCCTCCCATCAGATAGAAAGCATGTTTTATTTTGGCAACCTCTTCCTCCTCCTCAGGAAACTTGATGTAAATTGGGATTAAATCACAAATTGCCAGAACTACCTGGATTAGGATGCGGCTCATAGTAGCCTGGCTTATCCCGCTGAGGAGGGCTGAGGTTGCCTGGAAGGTCCCTCGTGCCAACACATTAAGAGTGGCACACAGGCGTACTATGCCTGGAATGGAGTGAGTGCGTTTGGTGGATGGCTCGATTTTGGTCTTAATCTGATCATATAGGGACTGTAGTGCAGCACGATTCAGACGGAAGCGGCTCCTGATCTGCTCGTCACTTAAGTCCCATACTGAAAGGCGGATTGCAAAGGAGCGGGGTGCCCTAAGCCTCACAACACCCCGCTCCCTTTCCTCCTGCTCTTTCAGCATACACATACATCCATCCACCCAGACACCATACATCACCCTCTTATCCATCACACACACTAAAGATATATACAAAAGCAAAAAAAAAAAAAAAAAAACAATCACACACAACACACACACAAACAATCACACTACACACACACCCGCTACAATGCAGCTCACCACAAAACCAGAACTATAGTGGTCCAAACCACCAGCCTGCTGAAAACCAGCTTTCTAAGTTAAGCACAACCAAGAGGGGAGTTGCTGCACAGCCCACAAAAGGCCCCAAAATCAAGCCTTACTTGCTGTATGCTACACAAAATTTGCAGATGCCACCCAAACCAAGCTCCTAAAGAAACAGCACTGATGTCAGAAATCACCCAACAAGCCACAGAGAGTGAGGACAGAAACCAGACAGAGGCTCAAATGAGCTAAGGGAAGCGAGCACAGCACCACACCACAGCCTTTGCCACAGTGTAAGAATAGCAGAACCTAGTTCATTCCTTCCTTTTATACTTCATTTTCAAAAGTGACAGGTCCGCTTTGCCGCCTTTTGCGTCGCTCTGCTATTTCCGGGCGCCAATTAGCCGACCCAGGTGTGCGTAAAACAGAGTGCGCACGCGCACGCTAGTAGCGCTACTAGCGTACTTGAGCCGTAACGTGCGTGCATTAACGGACATGGGCCAAAAATCAGGTGGGGACCAATGAAAGTGAAGCTGTTGTTTTTTTAAATAGCCGTTAGGCTAAGCACATGTCACAAGGGTTGCAGATACATCAGTCCATTGTTGGATTTGGGTGTGTGTTGTTTGTTGATTGAGGTCTGTAATGAGTTAATTGGCTAACACACATGCTTCTGTCAGTGCAGTGGAGGTGTGCCTAGAAGGAACTGGGCTGTATGTGTGAATCAATTAAGTGGGCTGCTTTTGGATTGGCTGTTAGAGCACATAAAACCTGCCCAAGCCTAAGAGATTGCGATGCCATTCTGTAGTGTGCATGCGTGCTTGTGGGGTGTTGATTTGTGTGTGTGTGCAGCTACAGGATGGAGCCAAATACAGGACATCTGCCGGCCACAGCAGGCCCAAGTAGGAGTTTGGTGGGTGCTGTGCGCAGACCTCCCTTACGGAAAAGGGCACAGCCTGAAGGTGGGGCAGCACCCCAGGCTAAGCGCCCAGGTGCCAAGAGGGAGCCTGAATTTAATTTGGCTGAGAATAATCATCTTGTGCGCCTGACACTTGCGAAATGGGAGCTGATCTTTGGCTCCCAAAGCAAGTCCATAGGCAAACAAGAAAGAAGCAAACTGTGGGATGCCATTGGTGTGGAGCTTAGTAGCACAGCTCAACACCCACGTAGTGGCCCATCCTGCAGGAAACGCTTCTACACTTTGCGAGGGGCCCTTATGAAAAAGATGAATCACGATCTTGATGTGGACAGTGGGTTCATCCAGGCTCCAAAGAGTACCTACAGGCCGTATGAGGAGATGCTGAAGGCCAAAATCCCACTGGCTCGGCTGCAGGGTGTGGATCCTGGGGATGACACCACCGGTTGGGCTGAAGGTACATATTTTCTTGCTTTTACAATAACCTAATGTTAATGTCTGTGATTAGCATTTTTACATTCTGACCAACTAACTGTAGGACCTGTGAAGTATTACATTATAGCTAAAACATTTGTAACTTTTCTGTCTGTTGCTTTATGCATAGGTGCACATGCTGCTGTCCGGGATGTGGCTCCGGACAACCAAGCTCCTGCCCTTCCAGCAACCTCAAGGCTACCCCAGTCTGCCATTGAAGGTATTTACCCATTATTTGTTTGCTGGTTTTTTGAAAAACAAATGGGTGTGGGAGCAGCTCAAGCAATAAAGGTTTGCCCTGTTGACTATTAATAATATGTGGGTGCGCCCTAATTGCACGCCCACTGTAACACTCACAGTCAGTAACTAACAAGGCCCTAACATGTGTAGATATGTAGGATGCCACAGATGTGTAGCCATATATCGGCCTATCAATGTGTGAGCCACACTTGGCTTGATTAGTCAATATTAGTGAAAGAGCTGCTCACACACCTTAATGCATGTTGTATTTTGGCACGCACATTAGCTATGGCTCAATGTTGGTTTTATTTTGCACTAGCTCCCATGCCCTTGGCCCCAGCATCTCCTCCGGATCCCACCTACTCTTTGGATGTCGGTAAGTGCATGTGTTCACCTTGCTTGATCCACTTTGACTCAAGTGCATGTGTCTCATTTGTCTTTTTTCTTTGTAGGCCAAGTGACTGGTTCATCTTTGGACCCCACTTCCGATGTTGCCGGTCAACAGGACCCTGTTGGTGTGTAGAGCAATACATAATGTATCCTTTATGCTGTTTAGGTAACACTGGTTCAATTTGGTTAGTCTACTAAGCTACATGTTTGCTTGGTAAACTTGAAGATGCCTCTTGGGAGTGCTGGTTGCCTCCCCAGGGTCAGTCTATTAGTTATTTTAGTGATAGCAATGTATATTTGCGGACATATTTTTAGGGAAACATTCACTGTAGTAGTTTGCTGAATCTTTAGACCCTTTTTTTTTTTGTTTTAGTTGACCCGAATATCGGAAGTGGCTGTCCAGAAAGGGCCCCTCAAGTTCCAGCTGCCAGAGATGAGGGTAAGTGGTTTTGCCTTGCTCTAGTATGTGTTTTGGCTCTAATGTTGTGCCACTTGCTTCTGGCAACTTGTGTGTCCACATCTATTTTCAAGGTCCAATCTCGAGTGAGGACCCCACTCCAGACATCTGGGATATTGCGGGTATGTTTAATTTAAGCAATGTTTATGATGAGATTTGCATAAATTAGTGCGTCTTAGTCCTGTAACATACATGTTAACAATCTGAGTTTAACCAAGACCTTTGGTCTACTGTGTATTTTTTAATTTTTTAGAGGTTTGACCTCAATAGCCTAACCAGGTTACATTAGAGTTTGGCCCACAGACCTACTAACCTGATTTTCCTGTTTAGCATTTGCCAACTTGGCCGACATCTCTGATGTTGATTCGCGACTCTCTGGCAGCGATACCTCGAGCCTACCTGGGCTGGAGGACACGCAGGTAACATGGCTGATGTAGCCGACCTCTAAACCCATTGGCATATTCGTGGGTAGTGGAAGAAGCAACATGTAACATTTCATTTCATTGTTGTTTTGGCAGGAGGCGGAACCAGAACCCCAAGCTGGGACCTCTTCCCAAGTCCCATGTGGCCAAGCTTCAGAGGCTCAGACAAGGGTAAGTTGTCTAGTGAGTGTTTATGGTAACTTTTGGGAGGGGCATAGCTGCATTGGTTCCGTTTGACTAAAATCTGGTTTACTATTTTTTTAGCCTACTACCACAGCAAGAGGAGGTGTGGCACCAACCAGTGCCGATTTCTACACACTAGGGGTCCGGATGCTGGAGGACTACAGTCGCCAACAGCCGCGTGATGGAACTAATGAGCGCATTGCGGCGTTGGAAAATCAGGTGCTGATGTGTCAGCAACAAAATGAGGGCCTGCAGCGCCAGGTGGACCAGTTAAGGCAAAACCTACAACAGAACCAGGACCTTGGTCGCCTTGCCAATGTTATCGAACAATCTGTACAGCGGCAGGAAGAGGCAATACAGCGCCAGGCAGAGGCAATACAGCGGCAGGACCAAACTTTGTTGTTGATACAACAGCTCATACAACAGCAGTCTATATTTTTTACTGCACTGTTGTCCCCCAACACCGCCCCTAGCAATGACTCCCAACCTCCCCGGCCACCCAGCCAAGAATATTAATTTTGTTTGTTTTTGTTTGTGTAAATATATTTGCTTAACCCACCTCTAAATTGTGTTTTTCATAAGACCTAGCTAATAACACAGTCAGGGATGAGTATCTTGATCTAGATATGTCAATGTATTTGTAAATTGAGGCCACACATTTGAGACCATAGCTTACTATGATTAACACATGAAATGGCTCCAAAGGTATGGCTAAATTGACACACAAATGGGTTTTGAGACAGTTAAACTATGCTTTGCAAGGCACCACACTGTAATGATGTTCATCAAAATCTTTATTTTAAAAAAAGGGCCAACAGGGCCAACATTGCCCAACAAAGGGCGTAAACAGGCCAGCCTTCCCCCCACCCTAACGACGCCGCCGGCGCCTCTTCTTGGCCAGCAGCATCAGCTTCAGGAGCCTGATCTCCCGCCACAGTCTGCGATGCTGGTTTTCACAAGCTGTAGAGATGTAGAAACAACAATTTGTTAATAAATTGAATGTGACCTCAACAGACACAGATGTAGCAATGTAATGTCAGTGTGTCCAATTAGGTGACACTCACATTAACATTGTTGACCACTGTGCGCTTATTGGTTAACATGATATGAGTACTATTGACTGGCAGGAATGTGAACAACACATCCCAAGCATACATTTACTCTTAAAGTGTACCAACACCCACCGGTGATCGGCCCTGGAATCTATCAGATTCCCGGCCTGATCACCTCCCTCCCCGCGGGACATCCAAGATCGGGATGTCCCTCGGGGTGAAACCCCCCCAACACCCCAAAATCCCTACCTCAGTAAAAAGGGACGCGCGGGAGGCGGAGGAAGAGCCACTTTGCCACGGCTTGTACGTTTGCTGGAGTAAAAGTGAGTTCAGGGGGTTGTCACACAGCGGTGACGATCAGGGGTGCCCCACCGTAGTGGACCAAGACCCAGGAAAGTCAAATTCCTGGTTGTTGTTCCACTTTAACTGTGGGGAAGCAAAGAAGGTATAAGTCCCAGTGTGTCCATTTTTGTGTTTAGTCACAGCCAAACCTCAGGGCCTAAGTCCTAACGAGTACACGAGTTTGCCCTATAATGTTAGAGGTCCAGACCTAATCCGGCCCATTTGGTTGTGTCTAAGGCAAAAATAGTCTCTATGTGGCCAAATGAAGAATGTGAGGCAACAATCAAGCATGCAGACAGGCATGTTGGATTATTGTACAAACACATGGAATCTAGATGTGTGTGAAATTAACACATAGGTACATTTTAAATGTCTGCAGATGTGACTAGAAGACATAGGTTTCACAAGTCTTTAGGCATATGAAGTGGGATGTACTCACCATCGCAGCTGTGGCGGGGGCCCATGCTGCTGGCCGTCCCTGGAGCTGGGGTGGGGAGGAGGTTTTCTGGCTCCGTCTGCGTAGCAACATCTGTCAACAGAAAGCAAAAGACAAAAACACAATTAGTGGGCCAATGACACCTGACTATTTGACATCCATCTGGTTATTGAGTCTGAAAAAGCAAAGGCTTGCATGGTTACATACAGGTTGTACAAAATTAGCATATTTCCTGGTCCATGAGTTAATGTCAATTAGTTAGGGTTGCAACATGTATCCCTAAAGATAATGTGCTAATAACATAGACAGTGCTATGTAAAGGACTCATTAGCAGTTGATTGGCTAATGTTACTAGTGTGCCACATGTTTTAGCGGGAACAACTTAACCCAAGAAAAGAAATGAGAACAACCATCATGGTGTGGCCCGAAACATAGGGGTGGTTTCCAGTTGGCTAGCACTGTAGTGTGGTTTGTGATGTTAATGTACATTAGCAAACCAGCTTAGACAATGGACCAGGAAACGTGTGTGTTAAAAGTGTACCAAGACACAGGATTGTGATTATTCAGTGTAGTAGTCTACTTTGCCAGAGCAACACAATTTTAGTCCGCCACCGCCCCTGCCTTCCGCACCTCACTCCGCCAGTGTGTGCGCACACGCATGCCAGTAGGAAACAGAGCGCAGGCGCACACACATCTCGAGTGCCACACAGGAGGCAGGGACAATGGCTTCTGCCACCCCCAAAGAGGGAAGTAGTTTGTGGTGTTTGGTTGGGGGGGGGCCCTGGGTGAGGGATGTGATTTGGCAGGCAAGGCGCCATAATCCAAACAATATCAGCAAGGTTTGTGGGTCCACTTTAAGGAATGACATAAAGTCCAAAATGTCCTAGCTTCAAACATACACTTACCACGACTATGCCCGAGGAGGATTTGACGCCAAAAATCCATGGAGGTGCCGCCTATATGATGCCCTGCAAATTACAGAGGAATGGCAAGGGCTAAGCACAAATGGTCAGATGAAACCTGGCACAGACTAACAATTAAAACATGTAAACTCACCAGGGGATGAAGCGCCACTTGAAGCCCAGGGAGGGCTCTGAGGAGGAGGCGGGGAGCCTCGGCTCCTCACACTCTGCTCAGAAGATCCACCAGGCAAAGGGCCACCCTCCTCCCTCTCACTCCCTGCTTGAGAGTGGCCCCTTGCCTGGTGAGAGTCCTCAGCCTCAGAGTGTGAGGAGCTGAGGCTTGATCCAGCCTGCCCCCCAGCAGCACACTCCTCTGGGGCGTCATCCCCTTCCTCCCCTGGGTCCTCTAAATAGGACCCGCGGGAGGGACCCTCCCCCGATGACTCCCCCGAGTCCGCCTGCCTGGTTCGGGGGAGGAATCCCTTCCCACGTTTCCCCAGGGGAGGACGCTTATCTGTGTGGAGGGGGTGAAAGCAAATAATTAATATAAAAAGCAAAAAAGGACACAGCTTAGCAGATGCTTGTGCACAAAGGCCAAAAAGAACATAAGCTTTCACTTACCTGATGCGTAGGCATCATATAGGCGGTACACGCCTTCTGGGTCCCGGCGCTTAAAATCTGACCATTTCTGTTGAATAGCCCGGATGGTCAGGTTGGTCTTGAAGCGCCGGGACACAGTGGCCTTCACCTCCATGGCAAGGCGTTTTTTGGCTCCTCGGGCATAGTCGTATTCGGCCAGGCAGAAGTCCTATGAAAAAAGTAAAAACAAAAAAAAAAAATAATCACAACATGACCTCAGAACAATGTCATAAACAGTTCTACAGAGACAAGATCAAAGTGGATCCACACCCAGGATTTACATTAGTCTGTGTTTGTGTGCACTTTTTTGGGCCACAACTATTGTTGGTGGCCCACTGTCTGCAACCCCCTTTGAAGGGCCCAAATACACAGCTGAGGACACTCCCACGTCACTCCGCAAGCCAAATACAGCGGTCCACGCCGGTGTGGTATGCGCAACCAAGGACCTTGGGAGGTGCATACCAGCTCAGCTGCATCTGCACGGCAAAGTACGCATGTGGCGTTTGACTCTAACAGGGAGTGCGCCTGCACACCAATTGAAAATATGTATGGCGCAGGGGTACACCCTGCTAGAGGTAAGCGCAATAGGCATCCGCAACTCACACATGCACAGATGGGAGGGGCCAGAGATAATTTTTGGGGGCCTCCAGGGGGGGGGGGGGCATCCAAGCAGGACATCCACAATGGGGATGCCCCATGTGGAGTGTACAATTTTGGACTAAAAACAAAAAAAAAAAAGCCCCTATCCACCCTGTGTGTTTAGACATTTTTAAACTAAAAATACAAAACTAAAATACTCACTTTAACTACCTGGCCATTGACCCGGCTATCCACCCGGGTGCGCCTTTGTTTTTGGGGCACAGGAGGGGAATGGGTGGGAGGGGTGGTATTTGGGGAAGGTGAGGTAGGTGGGGGATGTGGGGGAGGGGTGGTGGGGCCGGAATCTGAGGAGGAGCTGGGGAGGCGCATTACTCTCCGTTTGGGAGCCATATTGGAAACGCTAAGGAGGAAACAGGAACCGGAAATGACGCTAGCGACATGAGACATAAAAAAAAAACCAAAACAAAAATACGCACCGCGCCCCAGCAACAAGCTAATATCAGCTATGTGCAAGCTAAGTGGCGGAAAAACATTAAAATGACGCTGAAAAACAAGCTATTGGCATAAGCGCAAGACAGTTTTACCTTAAGGTGGCGTTGAAACGCAAAGGAGGATCCCGGAACCGGATATGACGCAAGCAACTGTGCTTCCAAACTACAAAAAAAAAACATGCGCGCAGCAGGGACAAGCTAATATCAGCTATGTGCAAGCTAAATGGCGGAAAAACATTAAAATGACGCTGAAAAACAAGCTATTGGCATAAGCGCAAGACAGTTTTACCTTAAGGTGGCGTTGAAACGCAAAGGAGGATCCCGGAACCGGATATGACGCAAGCAACTGTGCTTCCAAACTAAAAAAAAAAAACATGCGCGCAGCAGGGACAAGCTAATATCAGCTATGTGCAAGCTAAATGGCGGAAAAACATTAAAATGACGCTGAAAAACAAGCTAGGGCCCACGGCGCCACAAATTATTAGCTTGATTTAGCAGGGGGTTCTACATACTGGAATGCATAGGTCCTTCTAAAGCATACACCGTTGTGCTTACATATACAAATCTGATTCCTTCACAAAGTCATCACACAATCAAACTAGACAACTACCTGAAAATGTGGCACACATGAGAATGCATAACGGGTTGTTATGAGCTGGTACGACTGAATGTTAATCCTGCAATATGTGGCCAGGCACGCTCACAACTACAGTGTATTCATTAACAACGACTGGGGTCGCGGGAAGTGAATTCCTTGCAAATGGCAGAAGGGCACATGTATGAACAGCACAGCGCCGCACAACGCCGCGCAGCGAGGCACAGCGACGCTCGCGCCGCCACATAGCGAATTAAAACAGCGACTGCACAAACACTGACCAACACAGATTCATCAAGGACAGGGCTGCCGAATAGCTTGGGCGCTGACAATTTCGAAGAGCGAACGTGACCGCCCAACCTGACAGGCTACAAAATAGCTTTACAAGCCCCGTTTGTGTGGAAAACCAGCGCTTTTGAGGCCAATGAGTTTGGGTGGAGGAGATGCAATTCCCATGTCACTCACAACATTACATTGTGAAAAAAAAAAAAAAAAAAAAAAAACAGAAATAACCAGCTAGATTCATAAAACATATCAATATAAACATGTGTTGAATTTTGTCCAAAAGCAAAAAACCCCCTAACCACTAAGAACAATCATTGCAGCGTCTGCCATTGAAATGTATGGGAGAGCGGCAGGTAGCGCCAGGTAATACGTGTCGCTGTGAAGGAATTTGCAGCGGCGCTGTTCGGTCCAGCCGGCTTCATGATGAATGCCGCGCTAGCCGTCGCTCTCGCCGGCGCTAGCCTCATTTTGCTTGATAAATGCGTCATTGTGACCGCCGCAGGGCGTACTTGAGTCGGTAGCCGCCGTTAGCTGCCGCTACCTGGCGCTCGTCAGACACTACCTGGCGCTATCGCTTGATGAATAAGGGCATATGTACCGACCTAAGCCTCACTATGAGTAAATAACGCCCTCTAAAGTGGAACAAAACCCTTTGTGGCTGCTAGCCTTTCCCCATTTTAGGATGCCCCGATGTGGGAAACCCCCAATTTGGCTGTAATAGTTTACCTTTCTCCTGTACAACGGAGCACACGCGGATCCTCTTCCAATCAGAGCTGTTTGCCTGTGTCATTCGGCAAACTGCTCTGCCATTCTGCAATGGGTGTTGGGCATCCTTGGGCTGTGTGCATGCCCCCACCCCAGCCTTTCAGTTAGACTAGGAGGGGCACGAATGTTGCTGGGGATGCGGCCGCTTGCACTTCCAACCCCAGAGTGGCAGATGGCTCTGATTTTCCAAGAGCATGTGCATGCGTCGTTTACTTTAATTCCAGACCTGTAATGACAATTCTGCATAAAAATATAAAAAATCAAAAAAGTCTTCAAAAATGACTCTTTCTAGGCCAGGAGAGGTCACACAATTATTTGAGAGAAAAAAACATTAAAAACAAAAAAACCTGTTTAAACAGGAGAAAAGGAATGCCCATGCCAAGTGAAATGCAGGGAAATAACCAAAACCCTCCATTAAATGTTACTGGTCTAACCAAGGAAGAAGTCCAGCACCGTCTCAAGTAGATAAAAATCGATAAATCACCAGGACCAGATGACATACATCCTTGTGTTTTAAGGGAGTTATGTACAGTAATAGACAAGCCGTTATTTCTAATATTTGTGGATTCCATAACTACAGGGTCTGTTCCGAGGGATTGGCGCTTGGCAAATGTGGTGTCAATATTCAAAAAGGTATCTAGGGGGGAACCGGGGAACTACAGAACGATAATCTTAACATCTGTGGTGGGCAAGCTGTTTGAAGGTTTCTTAAGGGATACTATCCTGCAGCACCTTGGGGAAAATGACCTTATTACTCCATATCAGCATGGATTTATGAGGAATCGCTCCTGCCAGACAAACCTAATCAGCTTTTATGAGGAGGTAAGTTCAAGATTGGATCAGGGGGAGTCATTGGATATCATATATCTTGACTTTTCTAAAGCATTTGATACTGTGCCACATAAAAGGCTGGTGCAAAAGATGAGAATGCTTGAACTGGGGGAAAACGTGTGCAGATGGGTGGGAAATTGGCTTAATGATCGGAAGCAGAGGGTGGTTATCAATGGTACACACTCAGATTGGGTCACTGTTACTAGTGGTACCACAAGGGTCAGTTCTAGGACCAATTCTCTTTAATATATATATAAATGACATTGGGTATGGATTATACAGTAAAGTTTCAATCTTTGCAGATGATACTAAGCTGAGTAAAGTAATTAAAACATTACAGCAGGCAGCTACAAACAAATTTAGATAAATTGGAAGCATGGGCAGTTAAATGGAAAATGAAGTTTAACACTGATAAATGTAAGGTTATGCACATGGGAAGGAGAAATATGTGTCATGATTACACACTAAATAAAGAAACACTTGGTAAAACAACAATGGAAAAGGACCTAGGGGTTTTAGTTGACAATAAGCTCAACTGTAGTAATCAATGCCAGGCAGCTGCTGCCAAAGCAAATAGGATCATGGGGTGCATCAGGAGGGGCATAGGTACTCATGACCAGAACATCATTTTACCCCTGTACAAGTCACTGGTCAGACCCCATATGGAATACTGTGTACAGTTCTGGGCACCTGTGCTTAAGAAGGACATATCAGAACTGGAGCGCGTTCAAAGAAGGGCAACAAAGTTAATAAAAGGAGTGCGGGGGCTAGAGTACCCTGACAGATTGTCCAAGTTAGGTTTATTTAGTCTAGAAAAAAGACGATTGAGGGGTGATCTAATAACTATGTATAAATACAATGTATAAATCCCACAATCTATTTATACCCCGGAGTGTAACCATAACCCGAGGGCATCCACTAAGGTTAGAGGAAAGGTGCTTTCTCCACAGATATAGGAGGGGATTCTTCTCTGTAAGAGCAGTGAGACTATGGAACTCGCTGCCAGAGGAGGTAGTTATGAAGGATACAGTAAAAACGTTCAAAAGTGGCCTTGATGCCTTCCTGGGATGTAATAACATTTCCAGCTATGGCTACTAGACCACTGAAAGGAGTTAAACAGGCTGAACTGGATGAACTAAAGTCTTTATTCAGCCTTACATACTATGTTACTATGTATTAAAATGTATGGGAGAGCGACAGGTAAGCAACAGGTAATATCTGGCGCTCTGGAAGCTAAATGGTCCGCGCTATACGCTGAGCTACCTGTAATGATGAATCGGTCACCAGATTCGCTTTCATAAATGTGGTTTTGCGTACAGTGCCCAGCATTCACCCTACTTCTTCCTGTATTTGTTGCTTCTGTCTGCTTGACTGACCTTAAACATGCCTTCCCCAACTACATTCATGCTCAGTATCTGTGTTATAATGAAGGAGCATAAACTAAATTGGTTTAATCATGACAGGTGCATTGATATCCATGCCGCCACAGTCTTAAAGCGTTTCTGAGCTTTTAATATTACGAGGACATTCTGGAATAGGGCAGACGTCACTTGAGAGCAATAGGTTCTAAACAGACTTGTTTTCCAGACTTGACTGGCAGTAGCGAAGAGACGGTCTATGCCATGCAGGTGCCTCATATAGCAAATAAGGCAACGACATTAATGGCAAAATGTAGCAATGGCATTCAGCTAGAGATAGAGCAGAAGACATTAAAGCAGAAAAAACAGGGATTTTGAACTCCCCGGTTTTGTTCTGTGCCCTGGGGGTATCTTGGTTTTGGATGCCCCACTGTGTAAAACACCCCCGGTTTGTCTATAACAGCTTACCCTTTTCCTTGTCCAATGATGCATGCACAGACTTTCGTCCAATCAGAGCTATCTGCCATTCTGCAATAGGGAGCACAAGTGACCACATCCACAGCAGCATACACGCTCCCGTCTCACCCTATCTGAATGGCTGGGGTGGAAGCATGCGCACAGCCCAAAGATGCCCCCCCCCATTTCAGAATGGCAGAACGGTTTACCAAATGACATAGACGCGACAAACGACTCTGATCGGAAAAGAGCCAGTGCATGCACCATTGGACAGGGAAAACAGGCAAGATGGGGGTTTCGCACTGCAGAGAATCCTAAAATAGGATGCCCCCCGGGGGAAGGCCAGTGGCCATCCCTGGAATATTTTAGTTTTCAAGGCCAACCATGTAGGGTTTTGTTTCAATTTAAGGTCCGTATTTACTCATAGTAAGGCTTAGGTCACATAAACAATTTGTGGTTTTGAAGATTCATATACTAATACTTGAGCTGATAACATGTCATGTGCTGCTCTATATCATTTCACCTTCGTGTATAAGGCTCTCATGAGGCTCAGAAAATTGCCAACGTTAATAAAATCATCAAAAAAACATTGAAATAATTAGATTTTGCATAGGTCACACTATTCCCCATTATGCCTGCTAAGCTGATCAGCCATTTTTACTATTTCACACAGTCGGGCGCACTGTGTAAAATGTTATTGACTGCTTAAAGTGGGCCAAACCCACGGAGATCTATAAAGATTCCCGGGCTCACCGATTCCCTCCCCCTGGGTCACCAATAAACTCACTTTCCTTTCTGGTCCAACGGCACATGCGCAAGTCGTATCCCCGCTGTCCCTCTAGCAAGGCACGTGTCCGCTCCAGGCATTTGTGAATGGCTGGGGTAAGCACGCATCCCTGTTAGAGAATAGAGGGGGATATTGCCGCCAGCGTGTTTGGATCCGCTCGCCTTACACAAAGGCTTAGACAAGCTGGTGTGAGCGCACTGATTAGCCGAGCGGCCGCACATGTGCCATAGGACCGGGAAGAAGTGAGTTTGTTTCAGCGACCTGGGGGGTTTCACACAGTGGGGCACCCCTGATCAAGGTCCCCTGGGGCAAGGACCAAAACCCAGGATAGTCAAAATCCTGGGTTTTGGTCCACTTTAACTGACCTCAAACATGCATTTCCCAACTGATTTTATGCTCAGCATTGCTTATCACCTCCCCTCCCTACACACACACACACACACACACACACACACACACACACACACACACACACAACCTCTCCAGCTATGAGTACCTTTCTTCTACAATGTCATTTCTGATCTGTAGCAAGAAAAACACAATTAATTTTGGAGCTTCTCATGGTGCATGCAAATACATATTGAGGCTGATTCACTACTAGCGCCACATATTGCCAGATGAGTGTCTGTATAGAGGTGCTTAGAGTGGCTGCTAGTAGACGCTGTAAGCGGGTATCGGGCAATGTAACAGAGCGTCTCGGTCTGCAGCAAGTGACAGGTGGCGCCAGTTCAATGCGTCCGGCACTCGGCGCTCCACACCATATTTAACAAAAAAAATGCACACACACAGCGTCGGCTCTTTAAAGCTGGGCACACTAGCATAGATCTCCAGACGCTGTGTGATCAAAGTCTGTTTTTGAACACATATCCACCAGTAACAAAGCGAGAACACATGGAATGACAATGTTTTAACACTGGGAAAATAACACTTTAGTGCCAGACCTGTAAATACAATTCTGCATAAAAATATAAAAGTCCAAAACATTTATAAAAGTGTTTGTTTGCCGCCAGGAGAGGTCACACAATGATTTGAGCAAAAAAAAAAAAAAAAAATTAAATTGCCAAACACGCTATTTATACACAACTAATGAAAGCCGATTGAAATGTATGGGGGAGCCCTACAGAGCACAGGTACTAAAATGGCGCTCCTGAGCCTAGAGCGCCGGCGCTATACACTGAGCCTGCCTGGATTAATACATGTGACGCTACATGGTGCTGTTAGAGGTGCTCACCAGATTCACTTTCTTAAATGTGGTTTTGCGTACAGCGCCCGGCATTCACCAGCTGCTGCCTGCCACTACGAGGCACTACCTGGTGCTATACTTTCTTAAATAACCTCCTTAATCTGTGATGCAGGATGGGCTGCTGCTGGCATAAGCACATGTACTGAGCAGAGAATAAATCCAGCAAACCAGGCAGCAGTACGCATTTCGTGGTGCCTCCCCCTTTATTAATACAGTGAACACCCATCTATGTATAGATCCTTAGATTCCAATTTTTGAAAGTGTTTTTTTTTGCGCCAAACAGATGTTCTAAGTGTGCTTAGTTTATCTATTTTAGCAAATGTGTGTTTTACATTTATGAAAGTATACTTTACCTTTAAAATACCATCATAAGGGAGCTCGCCTTCATGTCCGACCACCAATTATGGTGAGTGGAGCAGGTGGGAGCGCATGAACTCTGACCCCATTACTGTTTGCCCGATTTCTGCCAGTTGTGTTTGTGCTCCACTGATTGGTTCAGCTAGTGTCATCGGTTTTTATAGGCCTCTAAAATTAAACTCAGATGCACCCAAGCACATGACACATACATAGCATCTCAGTTGGGGGCTCATCTCGTGGACAGTTGGGGGCTCATCTCTCTATTTGAAATGAGCAGTGGAGATTGCGGAATCATTCCTAAACAAAGAAAATCAATTTAGGACATTAGACTGATGAAATCCTAGAGAAAAAAAGGCATTTTTAAGACTATTTAACATTTATTCAAACAAGACAGAATTCTTTTATAATTGTCTTCGAACAAAGAACAAAAAGTAATATATGACATGAAAAGAAAATAAGATAAAGCTGCTAATGTCAGAGAAACAGTGACATAAAATGAATTGTTACATTGCAGCCAGTCTGGCCACCTTTTTGCAGTCTTACATGGCTATAGAACTAGACTGAAATGTTTGATGACATAAATTAATAATTTTCAAAGACAATGAATGCCAGTGACTCAATAAAAAAAAGATATATTTCAATTTTAAAGAGTGTCCTCTAAATTTAAACTAACAGACTTTTATTTTCTCACCTCTCTGCCTGTTATGGCCCAAAGTGTCCTTCCTGGCTTGTCAGCGAACAGGCACTTACAGAGGGGTTTTAAGTAATTAATTTAAAATATTAATTATATGACAATAGTAATTGTGTTTTTATATGAAAGCACAGCTTTAAAGTCCCTATCCAGGCACACACTAAATTTCTCCCACCTTATCCCCCTTGGGAACATTAAATAATGAGCCATTTCAAAGCACCTGACAATCTCTGATTGTATGTAAAAACGTTATGCATTCTAGGTGAAACTGATTTGGGAAGGACATGTCATGGTGCAGCTTTTTGAGCCTTGGAGGCCGATTCATTAATAGCGGCAGGTAGCGACAGTTGAGCGACTGTAGCAGTATTTTCACAGCGCGCGCTAGTAGTCGCTGTGCTTGGCCGTTGTTCGGTTGTTGATAGCGACTCAGTCGGTGTGCAGTAATGTTGAATATTGGGTGAGGAGTCGCTATTTGACAGGTTACGCGCTGTATGGGAGCGCATGATAACGACTGGCCATAGCGACCGGCCCCCACCATATTCATTAACAAATCACGCTCAAAAAATTCTCGCGCTGTGAAATGCATGTTTAAACCCCAGAGCGCTGGCGGCGATGGGTTAAAAGTAGTTTTTTAACCCCCAAACAACCATATTTTTGGAAACAAAAAAAAACAAGTTTTACAAATAATTTTGTAATATTAATACATTAATATCAGACCTGTAATATTAATTCTGCACAAAGTTTTTTTTTTTTTTGCTTAAAAAAAAATATAACATGGCAGAAGTGGTCACAGAATTTATCACATTTAAAAAAAAAAAAAAAAAAAAAACATTGATATGAATTAATTATGAATATTTAAAGATTGTTCCATTGAAATGCATTGGAGAGTGCCAGGTAGTGAGAGGTCATACCTGTCGCTGTTCAAGGTCGAACGCTGGCGCTGTGGGCTGAGGCTGGAATAATGATGAATGAGTCGTTATATGGCGCTATCTCAGTCGCTAAGCAGGATTGGCTTGATAAATGTGTGATTGTGGTGGGGAGCCGGCGTTCTCGTGGCGGTGCCCGTCATTACCGGTCGCTCACCAGGCGCTACCTGTCGCTATCCCTTGTTAAATAAGGGCCTAGGTCATGCTTTGATGTGGTCAGAGACCATGGAATAGCCTCATCGGGGAACATCGGAGGGGAGTAAATAAAAAAGAAAACTAATAAATGTCATTTTTACTCTGTGTCAGTGCTTTTTTTTACTGTTAACTCTTTGTGAACTGGTAAGGAATCCACGAGAGGGCTTAGGGGGCTGGCAATTCACTTGCAGCTAGTGGGTGACTTTTCATTAACTCCCACCCTCACAATTACTGGCCTGCCCAAAAACTGGGGGGGGGGGGGGCAGAAGAGCCCAGGGCCATTTAGGCTTTGCTGACTTGTAGCCACCAAGGCAGGGTGCCACCAAGGCTGGCCATTGCAACCAGTTCTACCCTTAAAAATACCCCAGAAATGGGTCTGGGGGACCCATTTTTGGGGGGATTTTAAGGGTAGAACAGGTAGAACTTTGGGGGTGGCTGTGGATGCAGATTGTGACAGAAGTGCGCAGCTCTGCACACGCTCCTCTACCTGATAGCAGCAGCAGCTTTGAAACCAGATCTGGTTGGGGCTGCAAGAAGATCCCATGTAGTGCCAGCACTAGGAGTGTCCACACTCATGGGAGCCAGTCTCCGCCGCCGCTGACTGAAGAGGATCGGGCAGAGGTGAGTTACAGCAGCTTCCTGCTGCTGCAACCATAGGTGAAGCGGGTTGATGAGCTGCTCAGTTTTTCTGTGTTCGGGTAGGGTGCCAAACTCGAATGCAGACTTCTGGCTGAAGTCTCTGTTTGTAGCTTCTTTTTTTGCAAATGTGTAATTTGAACAACAACTAAAATGCAGTCTAAACACACTGTGAAGTTTGTCCTCTTTGTCTCCAGCAGTGATTTCTTGTAACCGTAATGATGACCAGCACCAGAAAAATACAGTACCAATCTTTTCAAGAAGGCAACATTTCATAAATATGCTGTATAGCGCCAAAAAGACAGCAGTACAAAGTGGCGCTCACTGGCGCTGTGATGATCGGCAGTCAGGTCCAACAGGCACTTACGCAGGCTAGCCAATACCTAGTGCAACAATCAAAGCAAATTAGTTAATGGTTGCAGCTGCGACCTATAGCACCATTTCAAGTCCACAGTGCAACAAAGACAAACCCTTCTCTTCACAGAGTAATTGTAACAATCTAACCTTATGATTGATAGAGACTACTAGAGATGAGCGAACTTTTGAAAAATTAGATTCGGCCGATTCGCCGAATTTTCTAGGAAAAATCGTTTCGGTCTGAATTTATTCGCGACGAATCACTATTAAAAATGGCTATTTCTGGGCGTCCGAGAGCCTCCATAGGGTTGCAGAAAGTTTTGCTTGGCTGTAACATGCATAGGATGTATGCTGGGTTAGTGAAATACTTTTGTAAAGAAGTATGACATGCAGATCAGAGGCGTCGCTATTAGATTCGCTGTCACAGAGAGGCACAATTACAGAGCCTTGAGGTGGCATCAGCATGATGAGCCCATATATTGCCTGAAAAACACACCCTGAATTTGGCAGCAGCATAGGGAGCCCATATATTGCCTGAAAGACACATTGGAGTTGGCAGCAGCATTAGGAGCCCATATATTGCCTGAAAAACACACCCTGGAGTTGGCAGCAGCATAAGGAACCTATATATTGCCTGAAAGAGACACTGGAGTTGGCAGCAGCATTAGGAGACCATATATTGCCTGAAAGACACACCCAGGAGTTGGCAGCAGCATAGGAGCCCATATATTGCCTGAAAGAAACACCCAGGACTTGGCAGCAGCATAGGGAGCCCATATATTGCCTAAAAAACACATTGGAGTTGGCAGCAGCATAGGGAGTTCATATATTGTCTGAAAGACATACCCAGGAGTTGGCAGCAGCATAGGGAGCTCATATATTGCCTGGAAGACACACCCAGGAGTTGGCAGCAGCATTAGGAGCCCATATATTGCCTGAAAAACACATTGGAGTTGGCAGCAGCATAGGGTGCTCATATATTGCCTGAAAGACACACCCAGGAGTTGACAGCAGCATAGGGAGCCCATATATTGCCTGAAAAACACATTGGAGTTGGCAGCAGCATAGGGAGCTCATATATTGCCTGAAAGACACACCCAGGAGTTGGCAGCAGCATAGGGAGCTCATATATTGCCTGAAAGACACACCCAGGATTTGGCAGCAGCATTAGGAGCCCATATATTGCCTGAAAAACACATTGGAGTTGGCAGGTGTTGGCATGGTCATTTCAAGGTATGACACAACCTGCTGGTTCAGGCCCTGCTCCATGTCTTCCTGCTGCTCATGAGTAGCCTCACTATGCGGGTGCAGAAAGCTACTCATTAGCGACTGAAGACTGAGGCTGCTGTTGATGGAGCTGCTGCTGCTGCTCCTGCCACCCCCCCACGGCAGCCATGGCAGTGGAAGGTGAGCGCAGAGGTCCCCCTAAGTCAGACCTGCGAGAGTATGGACCATGGCGCAGATAGGCATCGGTCAACTGACTACATAGAATGTCTTTGTAGTAAGTCAGTTTGTCCTCCCTTTCAGCGGGTGTAAGAAATGCCCCCATTTTTTGCCGGTAGTGAGGGTCCAATAAGGTGGAGAGCCAGTAGTCATCCCGCAGAAAAGTGACTCGGAGGGACTACCTGTCTCCATCGCAAAAGATTAGTGGGCAGGTACTCTTAAAAGATAAGTGGTAGCACTGACAATGGCCCCCGGTGAAAGGCAATGGGTCCTTTATCTTGAAAAACAGACTTTTTTATACAAAAGGTAAAAGATTAGTAGGCAGGTACTCTTAAAAGATAAGTGGTAGCAATAACAATGGCCCCCGGTGAAAGGCAATGGGTGCTTTAAACTTGAAAACCAGACTTTTTATACAAAAGGCAAAAGGTTAGTAGGCAGGTACTCTTAAAAGATAAGTGCTAGCACTGACAATGGCCCCCGGTGAAAGCAATGGGTGCTTTAAACTTGAAAACCAGACATTTTTTATACAAAAGGTAAAAGGTTAGTAGGCAGGTACTCTTAAAAGATAAGTGCTACCACTAACAATGGCCCCCGGTGAAAGGCAATGGGTTCTTTAAACTTGAAAACCAGACATTTTTTATACAAAAGGTAAAAGGTTAGTAGGCAGGTACTCTTAAAAGATAAGTGCTAGCACTAACAATGGCCCCCGGTGAAAGGCAATGGGTGCTTTAAACTTGAAAAACAGATTTTTTTTTATACAAAAAGGCAAAAGGTTAGTAGGCAGGTACTCTTAAAAGATAAGTGGTAGCCCTGACAATGGCTCCCGGTGAAAGGCAATGGGTGCTTTAAACTTGAAAAACAGACTTTTTTTATACAAAAGGCAAAAGGTTAGTAGGCAGGTACTCTTAAAAGATAAGTGGTAGCCCTGACAATGGCCCCCGGTGAAAGGCAATGGGTGCTTTAATCTTGTAAACCAGACTTTTTTATACAAAAGGCAAAAGGTTAGTAGGCAGGTACTCTTAAAAGACAAGTGCTAGTATTTGGGATGCCCCCCCCCCCCCCCGGCGAAAGGCAAAGTTTGCTTAAAAAGTGACTTTGCTTACAAAATGCAACCAGTTAGTAGACAGGTGGTCTTGAAATATTTATGCTAGTGTTTGGGATGCTCCCTCCTCACATACAGAGGTGGGCTCCTTTGATTGTGGAAAAGTAACGTTGATTATAAAATGCAAGCAGTTAGACAGGTAGTCTTAAAAATATTAATGCTAGTGTTTGGGATGCCCCCTCCTCACATACAGAGGCGGCCTCCTTTGATTGTGGAAAAGTGACTTTGCTTACAAAATGCAACCAGTTAGTACACAGGTAGTCTTGAAATATGTATGCTAGTGTTTGGAATGCCCCCTCCTCACATACAGAGGTGGCCTCCTTTGATAGTGGAAAAGTGACTTTGCTTACAAAATGCAAGCAGTTAGTACACAGGTAGTCTTGAAATATTTATGCTAGTGTTTGGGATGCCCCCTCCTCACATACAGAGGTGGCCTCCTTTAATTGTGGAAAAGTGATGTTGATTATAAAATGCAAGCAGTTAGTACAGAGGTACTCTTGAAAGTTTAATGCTAGTGTTTGGGATGCCCCCTCCTCACATACAGAGGTGGCCTCCTTTGATTGTGGAAAAGTGACTTTGCTTACAAAATGCAAGCAGTTTAGTACACAGGTAGTCTTGAAATATTAATGCTAGTGTTTGGGATGCCCCCTCTTCACATACAGAGGTGGGCTCTTTTGATTGTGGAAAAGTGACTTTGCTTACAAAATGCAAGCAGTTAGTGCACAGGTAATCTTGAAAGTTTAATGCTAGTGTTTGGGATGCCCCCTCCTCACATACAGAGGTGGCCTCCTTTAATTGTGGAAAAGTTATGTTGATTATAAAATGCAAGCAGTTAGTACAGAGGTACTCTTGAAAGTTTAATGCTAGTGTTTGGGATGCCCCCTCCTCACATACAGAGGTGGCCTCCTTTGATTGTGGAAAAGGGACTTTGCTTACAAAATGCAAGCAGTTTAGTACACAGGTAGTCTTGAAATATTAATGCTAGTGTTTGGGATGCCCCCTCCTCACATACAGAGGTGGCCTCCTTTGATTGTGGAAAAGTGACGTTGATTATAAAATCCAACCAGCTAATAGACAGGTAGTCTTGAAATATTAATGCTAGCTTGCTTTTTAACGAATGACCCCAGGTGAAGGGAAAGCTAAATAGGCAGGTGTGTTATTAACACTAAATAGGCTGTCCCTCACTTCTTCTGTTCCATCAATCTATCTATCTCTCCCTTACTGTATCTATCTATCTATCTATCTATCTATCCGTCCCTCGCTCTCTCCCTGCCTGATCTGCTCTGGCTGCAATACAGTGTCAGAATGATCTTCCGCAAGATGGCCGCTGTTTATATGGGGCTGTGACATCATCGGTAAGCCTGTCTGCTGATAGGTAGCATGTGACACCTACCCAGGATTCCTTGCCCCATGGGACATGTCCTGACATGTGGATCCACCATTTTAGATGGGCTGTATAGCAGTAATCGGAGTTTTAAGGAAGCGATTTGAGCGATCGAATCGGGACGATATTCGGAATCGTAACAAATCGAATATTTCATGAAATACGTAACAAATTCGGGTTCGTCAGAATCGATTCGCTCATCTTTAGAGACTACATGCAGATTACCAATAACAAGCTGTCTTAGAAGTAATACAAGTCAGCTTTTTACACTGAGCCTTTCACTAATTACCTATATTATTATTATTATTATTATTATTATTAATAATAATAATAATAATAATACCTATTTATAAACATATTGTGACTCTGTACAAGTACAGGCGTAAGACAAGTAAAAACATTTAAAACCACAATGATGACAATGCGAATAAAACACAAAATATAATGAATCAAATGTAACAGACAAGTAAATTACCACATAGATATAGGAATACATTAGGAGAGAGGTCCCTGCCCTTGCAAGCTTACAATCTATGAAGTAGGGTCAACAATCATGGGAGAGGGATGGAAAGGGAGTTACTTTGGAAATGCAACAAAATGTTTGTACTCATGGTTCTTGTAGATATCATGGGGCAATACCAAAGTCACTCACCGCATTTCTGTTACGCTCCTAATCACTGCAGCTGCACCTAAAAAGTGCAGAGGATTTCTTCCATGGAAAGGCAATGCAAGACAAACTCCTGGCTGCTTATTGAGCAGCAAAAAACCACTGGTAAGAATTTTAAGCAAATTTAAGATTTTACAATTTAGAGCATAGAAGCACTTCTATGTGTCTTAGCCAAGTCACTTGCAAATTATGAAAGAGTTATTGTGGATCACTTTCTTAAATAGGAAGCACAATTTCGGATCCCTGCTACCTACCACTCTATTTGCTGAGACTTAACAGCTTGAACTCACATATTCCATGTTTTTGCTCCATATGCAGCATCTCAGCAGATTTGCACATCACTGTGTGTCTACCAGCCTCTGTGTCTGCCAGGCTGGCGAACTGCCAGAGACCATGTAAAAGGCAAGTGTCAAAATAATGCAGAGGTGGTGAGTATGGGCTGTTCACTCTTGAGCTTACCATTGGGGGGGGGGGGGGGGGGTTGCCCTTATGCTGTAAGGTTGAGAGTATGCAAAGTTTTAACTGTGCTTTCTCTTTAATAACTTTATCTTCAATTTTAATACGGTACAGTTACATGTATATGAAATAATAATATAATTTTTTGAGGGGGAAAGGGGAAGTCCAGTGACCAGGCTGGGCTCCAATTAAATCTAATCAATAAAGCCCAGAGGGACACAGAAATAATAGCAGCCCAGCTGTCAACTTTCAGCTTTTTGCTCCTGCTCCTACTTTGGCTGTAGCAGTTAGGTGGCTCCTTTTTTAAGGGTTCACAGTGACCCCTGCTTTCCTTTCTGGCTGTAATCACCACTGGCGCATACGCCGTAACAGATTCGTTGGGCCTGATTAACTGGTGGATCCAGTCTACGCTGCATTTTTAATATATATATATATTTATTTATACACACTAATTAGGCTTTGTGTTAAGCTATCAGATATCACTTCTGTTGTACCGTTTTACAAAAGCAAATATTGTTTGTGAGTGAATGTGGTAACCATTGCTTTGGTTTAGAATAGATCTTGCACGAGATTAAAAATTACTTCTTCAAAGTCTGCCATTCTCTTATTGATCCACAAGGCTCAAAGAGACTGAGATAAAGTTTACAAAGTTCAGGAAATAAAGCTTTCTGCGTCTGCATTCAGCACCCACACAGTTTCATAATTATCTTATTACAAGACCTTACATTGTTTAAAAGTGATTCAAGGTCTTAGGGAAACTATCTGAAAGTATATTTAATTAGCAATTGATTAACTACTTTCACTGTTTTCATTATAAATGTAATTGCCCATTTAATGTTACAAAGCTAATTAATCATACAATCATTTAATTTTAATAGTTTTAAATACCTTTATTAAATCCTCTATCTGAGTAATCATTGTCAGCTCAAAGTGAGACAGAACAGGCACACAACCCATATGAATTAATAATAATTATTAAGATATAGGTCTTGATTCAGTTTGTTACTGGAGCTCATTTGAAGAAAAATAGATTTTTTTTAGCATGCAATAGTAACCCCTTGCCTCAATCTTTGTTTTAAGACCTTAATGTACAAGCTCCTAATTCTGTTGCCTGGAAGACACGTTGATGGTACACTGGGTCATCATCCTCTAGGTGCAAAGAGATATATAGAGAAACTTTAATTAACACATTAGTGGTAAGAGAAATTGCCAGCTCTACAGCGATGCTAACACTGTGGGAGGAGGGTCAATATATACATTTGCTGCAGTTGCCAACGCCATATTGTGGTACTACCTATTATAAAACTTTTGCAAGAAAGTAAGATATTTGCAGATTTCAGTATCCAAAACCATTACTGGGTGGAGGGAAATTTGATCAACACATTTATGTCCATTTGTGATGTTAGGGCTGCATTTAATTTCCTTAAAATCTCCCCAAAATAGTGTAATTATATCATATATCCAATAATATTTTAAATGCTTATTTTAAATGCTTATTTTAGAATAGGCCTTAGTTATTACCGGTATTTATGTTGTGATTCAAATAAGAGAGAACATTACATGAGTTTATAAATGCTTCAAAGTCCACAAATTTGGTAAAAAAAACGCCTAAAACACCAGGATGAAAAAAAAGATTTACTCCCTGTGATTTACTGAAAATAAAATAAACTGTCACATTACTCTAGCAAATGTTTTAGGTGCAAATTAAGTTCTAATTTCTTCCATTTACCAATGCATACCTTATTTTAATTATTATTTTGATATAAGACGTGTATAAAAATGTATCATTTTTTATGGAATGTTCAGGAACATCAAGGGTACAGGAAAGCAGGATCACAGCCACAGGCTAAGGCTGCTTATAAGAAATATGCAATCACATAAACAGTTTCAAATGTAGTAATATGGGTGTTCAAAAAGTGAATCTACCTGAATATTAGATAAGCGAACTGAGCAATCTGGTACGAACTTTGGGAAAAATTTAGTTCGCCACAAACCCAAATTTCCTGCACGTTTGCTTTCATTGGCTACTAAACGTGGATTTGGGTGACAGGAAGTGACAAGGACAAATGTACAGGATGCAGGGTCACAGATGATGCGATGCAGCTGACCAATCCACTGTTATCCACCCCCTTTCATGTCACATATGCCCTACCAGTATAAAAAGTTTAGAGCATGCCCACGGCCTGCATTGCTGCTCCCTGTATACTGACTGGGCCATGATCAGATGCTTCACTAGATTTTGCTTGTGGTGGATTGGATTCTTCTCTTCACAGCTTGCCTACCAGTGCTACACCTAAGGGGGGGGGGGGGGGCTTGGAGATTTTCTCAGGTGGGCTTTCTTTTAAGAGAGTACAGTCTGTGTGTGAATACCACTATAGTGTAATACAGATTACTTCTTAAAGGGGAAGTCCATTTTCGATATAATTTATTCAAAAGTGTTTATTATTTGTTAAAAAATGATGCCCTTGAGGAGCTGAGCTGAAATAGTACTTTTTTATATTTCCTATGTTAGACAATGTGTGTCTTTTTTGCAAGCAGTTTTCACTACCTGCAATCTGTTGCCATTGGCATTTGGCAACATACACTAGGGGGTTATTTAAGAAACGCTAACGCCATGTAGTACCACAGAGCGTCAGGTGAAAGCCGGGCACAGTATGTGAGAACCATATATATGAAAGTCAGTCTGGTGAGCGCCTCTAATAGCGCCATTGTAGCGCGTCATGTATCTCTAGTAACAAAAAATAAAATTGTCCCTGCACTACCACACAAAATATAGATAATGGATTGGTGTGCAAACAAATGGTGTCCTCAAGAGACAAATATAATTGTAAGGATAAATAATATGTGGCCCAGTACCACAAGAAAAGGGCACCTATAGTCTGCACCACCAATCTAAATAATCATGTATCTCTAGTGGCGGCTCAGGGTAAATCGCCGGTGCTGTGTGTTCAGCAGCACCATGTAGCACCTATCACTCATCAGCGTTATCCCATACATTTCAATGGGTTTTTTTTTTTACTTGTGTATAAATAGCATTTTAATTTATTTTTTTTCTCAATTTTCAGATCAAATCATTGTGTGACCTCCCCTGCCCAGCAACCAAACACTTATATTGTTATATTTAGAATTTTTTTTTATGCAGAATTGTATGTGCAGGTCTGAAATTGCAGTGTCATTGTTACAGTGTTAAAATGCTAAAGTGCCCAGTTTTAGAGCACAACGTTGTTTTTTGTTTGATTTTTTTAAATATAGGATGCACCTAACTGGCGCTACCTGTCGTTGCTCTCGGCAGCTTTTCCTCGGGGCGCTACATATGCATCGATTGAAGGAGAACGCTTCTACAGCGCCCTCCAGACATCACATTTATCAATAATGGACAGGATACTACAGCGTCGCTTGTCCGCCAGCTACGCTAGGTTATAGCGCCAGACACCCGCTTGCAGCGTCCAATAGCGGATTCTCTAAGCGCCACTACACAAACTCTCAAATGGCAATACGTGGCGCTAGTCTTAAATTAACCTCCACGCGTTTACATCAAGAAAAAAGACATGAGCCAGCTGCAATGGCCACTGTTGAGGTGGGGAAGTTCACATAACATTAACCATGCCCAGCAGCAGTGTTCTGTGTATAGAGGACTGACATTGCCCTTCTAGGTGTACAGCCTTGGTGTACATTGCCAATAGATTGCAAATAGTAAAAACTATCTGCAGTTCCATAAAACACATCTTTTCTAACATAAGAAATAAAACCCTAGATCAATTCAGCAAGTTAAAGAAAAATTCCCTTTTTTGGAGGTTTTTGGTGTTCTGACTTATTGTGTCCCTCTTCTGGACTGTAAAATAATCATGTGTGTTAGGAGTGTGACCCCATACCTGTGATTTACTTATCAGCACCCTGTTTCCATGATTCTCATATTCCTGGGACTCTGTTTTGCTAGTGGGAGTAGTTTTTATGGCCTTGAGTAAAAACATTGCACTAAAAGTCCCACAATTCTTTCAATGTAACATGTGAACACTTAAGCAGTTTTGGCTAGGCAGCCTAATGACCTATCCAGCTGAGAACCCGGCCATTAACCCCTTTGATTCTTCCAAAATGAAGAAGTCATTTCAGCAGAATGGGTTAAACATGTCATCCATGTCTTAGCCAATCAGACGATTAGCAAGCTAGAGTGAGGAAATCTATTATATGTACTCAAAATCACCACTTTGGTGTACGTAGCTAAGGTAAACACATTGTTGCTTTAGAAAACTGTTTTCTTTTATGACACAAGCTGCAAAGAAACATAAAATTAAAAAAGTAACAGATAAGCTTAGCACATTGAAGACTTCATTTTACCACACTATAATTATAATTGTGTACCCCCCAATGTGGGTATAATTAGCTGTTTCTTGTAAGTCTTAGTTTGTTATTCACACTACTGCAAAAAAAAAAAAAATATATATATATATACTGTATATATATATATATATACCTTAATTGCTGCCATGGTTTTTTTCAATGAAAATGACAGCCAGCAATTGTAGTTTTTTTTTGCACAGTGCACCTATTCACGTGGCCCATGCGCAATCTATGGTGCATGTGGAAATTTACAACTCGCATGACAATTTAATGAATCATTGTATGTGAGTTGCAAATGCAGGGGTGTAAATTGAGAGGGTGCAGGGGGTACGACCACACTGGGGCCCAGAAGATCAGGGGGCCTCATCATTGCTGTTGCTCCACCTTATTTATCATGTTTGGGCTCACGTGGCATCATTTAGATAAATGAAGCACCATATGTCTCTGCTGTTTCAGTCATTGATTATATAGCAGCATCCAATTAAGTCAAAAGACAGAAAAAAATTTTAATGGAAAGGGACGTGAAAGGTCCCCATTTATTGTTCACACTAAGGCCCAATCACATATAGTTATGCCACTGTGTAAAAAAACGTAATTGATAAAATCCATGCCAGCATTAGCAGTTCAAAAGTACAGTAAAAATATTTGAATAGTGTTAATAACTTATACTTACCTTTTCATTAATTATTTCCCCGCTGTGAGCCAAGATGTTAGGAAGGAGACCTGTGGCCAAAAAAGATTTAGGATGGATCACTGAAGAGTCCTAAAAACTGGAGAATGACCCAGCACTGGATGTGGACCCCCACACTGGACCAGAGGAAGACAGCGCCCAGCAGGGGACAAAAGAAAGAAGCTGGGGACCAGTAAGTAGTGAAATTTAGAATCTAAAAAATATTTGTGTTGAGAGGGACACCTGCTGGCATTGGCGGATGACATGGCGGTACCCTGTCCCATTACCTGCGCTCCTATTTGGGATATCAGGGGTACAGAAGCCTGGTGCTCATTGGTTTGGGCCCCGGGTTCTTCACCCCTGGAAGAGCCCCAAACCCATATCGCAGGGTTGGTATACTCACAGGGCCAGGGGCGGCTGGGTGGTACACACTTTATTTTCTGAATATAGTAAAAGAAAATGCTGGCTGTCATTTTCATTGATAAAAACCACAAGGCGATTGCAGCATGGATTGTATCAATGAAATAAATTACAACTTGCATACACTGATTTATTAAACTGCGAGTTGTAAAATGGAGCATGAAGAGCAAATGTACTCATGCCCTAGGCACATGGTTCACAACACATGCATAATTGTGGTGCATGTGTTACTGCTACCCCCTCCACTGGCTTTCACAGGCTCATAAAGAATGCTGATGCTGCTGCTACATTTAGGGATGAGCGAATCGAATCTGATGAATCAGAATTTGTTACGAATTTCAGAAAAAAGGATTCGCAACAAATCCGAATATCGCCGAGATTCGATTGCGTGAATCACTTTCTTAAACTAAATTGAGGCCCTTATTTAAGAAGGGATAGCGTCAGGTAGTGGCTGGTTAATGAGAGGTAGCCACAGGTAGCGACTGGTGAACGCCGGACAAGGCACACAATTACACATTTATCAAGCAGAATCTGTTTAGCGACTGGGATAGCGCCATGTAGCGTCTGATTCATCATTTTCACAGCCTCAGCGAACAGCGCCGGCATTCAGCCTTGCACAGCGCCTCGCTACCTGTCGCTCTCCCATACATTTCAATGGACGAACGTTTTCTTCTCTTTAAACGGGGTTTTTGTTTCTTTTATTTTTTTTCAAAAAATCACAAATAATTCTGTGACCTCTTCTGGCATTGAAAAAGCAGTTTTTTCACAATTTTTTTCATTTTTTATATATTTCTTCAGAAATGACATTACAGGTCTGCCATTAGAGTGTTCATGTTACAATGTTGTTACAATGTAATTCCATATGTTTTCGCTTTGTTACTAGTGGATAGATGCTGAAAAACAGACTTTAAACACACCGCCTCCTGCGCTCTGCATTTTTCAGCACCAGAGATTTGTGAGGCTGTTTTTTTGCTGAATATGGTGTGAGTCGCTATGACCAGTCGCTAACATGCGCTCCCATACAGCGCTGTACTGGTCAAATAGCGACTCCTCACAATGTATTCAACATTACTGAACAGCGACTGAGTCGCTATGAAGTAGCGACCCACGGCTGAGCACAGTTACTACTAGCGGGCGCTCTGAAAATGCCTGCTACAGACGCTCATCTGTCGCTACTTAGCGTTAGTGATGAATCAGCCTGTTAGTTTCAACTGCACTGTATAAAAATAAAGAGGTGTCCATAGAGGCTACATTGCATGACTTTTTCAACTGCTCCTGTGCATTTTAATAAAATGCAGTGGAATCCAGACAGGTGTAAACATAGCATTAATTATGCTGTAAATTTTGTGTTAATAAATGCACCTTAGTTGAAATGCATTTAGGGTCAAGAAAAGGAGCGTGCCAGGCATCAGCTTGCCTTCTCTATAGCAGTGAGTGGAGCGGGTGTGGGAAAAAGTAGGAGGAGACTTTCCCTACTGACCACAGATCAGTAGAAACAATGAGAGTTGAGGCTCCCCTGCTTACCTACTGATGCTCCCATGGCATGTATTTCACTCATAGTGGCCCTGTGTCTTATGCCATGTACCACAGCTCCACTCTCATGTTTTTTTTCTGCAAGTTTTTGTTAGCGCTTTGAATTAGAATTTTTACTCATTATGGACACTTTAACGCTAATTTATCAGAACTTGTTATGATGTATTTCATTCTTATTTTATCATTATATATGGTACTAATAGTGCATAGGATTTTTCTGCGAGCGCTGGGATTCAGATTGGTGCCGTGCTCCTGTAGCTTTCCTCCCCTCTCTTTTCATCAATCTAGTCCAGTGTTTGATTGTACTGTATGTGGTGGTGATCTGGTGCCGTCTGGGTATGCACTGGGCGACATGGCAGTGGCCGAGGCATGGGCGTGTGGGGTGCACCTGGATGGAGTGAGTCTGCCATCAGGAGTATGTCTGCCATTCACACACATTCACCACTGAAGAACTCACATTGGCCCCTTGGTCGCCAATCATTGCCGATTTGGGTGGCTTATATTACTTATTTTAGTTCTGCACCATCTTGGATGTGGCACATGATTCTTACTATGTAGCCGTATATTGGGCACATGTGCATAACTAAGTAGAGGATTGAATGGGCAGGACGCGTTGGTTGTGGCGTGTAGACCAATACGCCACCTTATTGAAGCATGCCCAGCTTGGTGGCGGAGAACTATCCGGCGGCAATTTTCCAATGGGTTTCACAGAGAGTCTTCTCTATAGGCTGCCCCCCGCCCTCCGTGGTAGGAGCATTCCTATTGGTCTCAGCACATTTTTGAACTGACACACAACAGCATTGCAGTGTCCCTCAGGCGTCGTCAGTCAAAACAACAGAACGCGTGGGTTCCATACAGAAGCAAGGTGGGCTTTCGGCTCCTGAGAACAGGTCATGTTGTCATTTTCTTTTGTTATTCTGATTGTGTTTCCATCTTATGCTCTGATTTTTCTATATATTGATTTTTCACTTATACAAAGTCTTTAGCACTTTAGTTTCAGAGTTAGAGGTATTTTTTGGGTTATGTCATTATAATCAAGTACTATATTGCACTGGAGCACTAGCACTTTAGATTATGATCATCACTTTATTCATTAGACTTAAACTATATCATTCAGGAAAATTGACTTTATTCATTCATTTATTTATTATTTTTAGGAACTTAATAATAGTAATTTAACAGTTCAGTTTCATAAGGAAAATATATAGTACATTCCACTCCCCCGTCCCCAGCCTGTATTTGTTTTTAAAGTGTGCAATGTTAATTTCTTGTGTACCACCTTGTTAAGTGATACAAATAAATTAGAATTTGTATCTTAGAGGATTGGTGATTTCCCTGTTTCTTTGGAGGACAATGTATGTTCCTCCTTCAACTATTTTCATTAATCTTAGCTTTGTGCACAACTGTTATACAGTAAGTCAGGTCAATCGGGTGTACATGTAAGAATCAGAATATATCAGCAATTGCGGTCTTGAGTGTAGGTTGAGTGGGGGTAGGTCACAAAAAGACTCCCAAATGTCTATAGCCTAGCATGTACATTTATAATACATAGAAGAAGCATTTCAATTATATATTTATTGTTTCCATACAATAAAAGAAAGTTCAAAGAAAAGGGATGCTGCAATATGCAAAGACAAGTCAAAATATGCTTTTATGTAAGCTAAAACACTATATAAGAACTCAATGCCACTGTACATTTTATTTTATTTGATGTTGTTTTACTGCATGCAACTCTATGTGCTGCACTCTTTGAGAGCACTTAAAGAATAGATTCTAATTTACAATATAGTGATTCTGTAAAAAACACAAATTCAAGAATTCAGTACAATGGAAATGCTTGACTAGCATGTATACCTTTTATTTATGTACTCTTTATATTGTGCACTTCGCTATCGGTATTGCTGTGTGAATCTGACAAAGGGTTAGACGCAGACTGGAACGTGAAAGAATTAGTAAGATGTTTAGCTTCAAGCCAAGTAATAATTCATGTTCAGTAAAATGTCATTTCTTCAAGCTGGAAACATTGCTCATGCTCATATGCACATGGGTAGAAATGCAATAATCCAGGAAACTTTTATTGCAAACAATTGTCTTTAGGTTACTGCTTGCTACAGAGTATTTTGCAAATGTGCTGACTTACATTGAATTTCAATTTCAATTTCACCTCCAACAATCTTATTATTTACAGAATATACACTGGTTCTATTACGTACCGTATATATATTACAAAAACACAAGTTTCAATCTCATACAGCAGTCTGTCTGGTACAAACAGTATATTTAGCATTTGCAAAAGCTTATTCGGCTTTTGGTTTTATAAACTTCATACAGCTGTACAGCTTTATTTTTCAAATTTGCTTTTAACGAATAGTGCTGAGCATGCTGCTTCGCACAAAAGCAACTTTCAACTTAAAGTGGACCAACACCCAGGATTTTGACTATCCTGGGTCTTGGTCCACTTCGGTGGGGCACCCCCGATTGGGGTGCCCCGCTGTGTGAAACCCCCCCGAACCCCCCGAAAAACTCACCTCTCCCCGCTCCCAGCGGCGACGGACAAGCCGCGGACAAGCGGCTCCTCCGCCGCCGCCTCCCGCGCGTCACTCTTGACGCGCGCGTGCCCACGCCGGCAATTCACAGACGGCCGGCGCGGGCGCGCGCACGCCTAGAGGGGCGCGAGGGAGGCGGCGGCGGCCGGCCACCGCCGAAGCTAAGGGGTTTTGGGGGGGTTTCACCCCGCGGGACATCCCGATCTCGGATGTCCCGCGGGGAGGGAGGTGGTCGGCCCGGGAATCTTATAGATTCCCGGGCCGATCACCCGAGGGTGATGGTCCACTTTAAAGTGAAAGTCTAGTCTAAGTGTTCCCTGTCTTCCCTGGTGCTGAGGAAGGACATGGAGGTTATAAGAAAAAAACTCAGCTTTTCTGGAATCCACTGCAATCGGAGTCAGTTTCCATGCTAGGCACAGGGTGGGTGGACAGGCGTGCGCACAGAGCAAGGGGAGCCACTTGTGGAGTGTCTGTGCAGGTGTCACAGCGTCTGGGTGGGAGGAAGCTTTTTGCTGGGGCGCAGCAAGGGGGGTGCAGGGGGGCACTTGCCCTGGGTGCAGCAGTTCAGGGGCGTCAAGAACAGGTGGGGGCGCCATTTTGAATCTTTGCCCCGGGTGCCAGAAAGCCTAGCTACTCCTCTGCTTTTTGGAAGCTCTATGCCATCCATCCCTACCCCTGCGTTAAGCCCAATGTGGGCACTTAAATAATAAAACAATTCACCTGATCTCCTCAATTCTCCCCTGATTAGGGCAGGGACTGGGATCAGTATAGTCACAAAGCTGCATGGGATTGGGTGATTGACTTGTCCCTCAAGGTTCCAGCTTCAGCTTTGGTGCAGATTCTCTGCCCGCCAGTGATTTGTTTTTTATGTTGTTGTTGCCAAGTTTGTTACAGGGGGAGCGATGGGGGATGGAGAGTTACAAAATGCTTGGACTTCCTCCCTAATAACATATCCTTCAAGCTATCAAAGAGTAAACCTGCTGCACCTGAAATTTGTGTGTAGATGAGCTATTCCAGAATGCTTAGTAGGGTAACCTAAAAGGCCAGGCTTCACTCAAGCTCTTAGACCAGGGTTACAATGCTTTTGCATGTTTTCCAACAAAATAAAATGCAAATGCTGCATTCTATTAGGTATTAGGATAAGGCACTAGAAAAACTGAAAGGCAACAACCAAATCAGTGTAATAGTACTTTATGTGTGTATCTTAAGACCAGTTGTGGTGCTGGATTCTTGTCAGTGGGCCGAGGTAAGGATTACGAGCTTTCTGGGGGTTATACTGTCTCAAAGTGGCTACGCTGGTGGAAACCAATACCCGTGCAGTGGAGGGTGTTTCACCTCTTTAAGGCTAAATCCTGATGTGTGTTCCAACATGAAATGCATACGCTGCTACTATGATACCACATATGTATTGGTAGACAACCTTTCCTGCCCAGAAGACTCCCCCCAAACTGAAACAGTACTTTAGGAGATTTTCAGATAAAATACAACTGCTATAAACAACCCTTTGCTTTTTAAATCCCCCACAATATATTTTCTCAGGAAGTACATACCTCAAGCTTTCTAGGTGTACCAGTATTGTTGACCTGGCCACAGGTTTCTTGATGTAATCCCTCAATTAATTCTTTGGTTGCACAGGGTTTCCCTAAAAAAAGAATACAAAACAGAATCAAAGCCACATGCAAGAAAAAAATAAGTTAAATCTGAAAAAGCAAGGTCCTCCAAACAGAAAGTTATCCAACATGCATAGGTACTATCAAGGGAAAAGTTGTCAAACACCCCAAAGGAAAGCATAAAATGTCCTGTTTGTTTTTTTTCCGAGGGGTTTTTTTGTAAACATTTTTGAGTTAAAACATTTTTTTTTGTAATTGTCTCATTTATTTTAAATAAAACATTTATTTTATTAAATAAAACTATATTGCAAGTCTCATTTCTCCTTACTATAATGGTACCACATATGTATTTGTAGCCCCCTTTTCCTGCCCAAGAGACCCACTAAACTGAAACTTTATAACATTTACAAATAAAATACAACTACTATCCATGCTATAAAGGGTTAAATTAAAAAACTTGGCAAGGGCCCCCCTCCCCTCATGGGGGGGGGGTGATGGAGGGAAGCCCCATGCTTAATTTGTAAGCATTAAAAACCCTTAAAGATTAAAAAAAATGGTGTGGGACCCCCCCTTCCCAGAAAACCTAGCACCAGCTATGGGGGTTTGTAAAACAGGATATGGTGGCCAGCCTCCGAGGCCTCTAGCCCTGAAGGCTGCGAGCCCCCATAGCCTTCGTGGCACCTGAACTCTTCTGCACCCCGGGCTTTGGGGAGGCTGGTAATGGGGGTATGGCAGTTAATGGCAAGTTAGCCAGTAGCCATAGACTTTCCAGACCCCCAAGCCTTGTGAACTGGTATTGGAGTCTCATTGATCTCTTACCAATCAATCAAAGAGAAATATTTTAATATTATTTTTTAATAATTGCCTCCCATCCATCCCAAGCACTGGATCACTCTGGCTTCGGCTGCTGCTGGAAGCCTTATCCCTGCTGAGTGATGGGATATAAAGGGTTAATTAAGAAAAAAATAAATAGGGTCCCCCCTCCCTGGGGGAACCCTAGGCTTTTTTGGGATTTTTAAGGGTTAACCAGCCCTGGGACCAGCTATGCATAACCAGCATAACCATCCCAGGGACCAGCTATGCAGGGTTTGTAGAACAGGGGTGGATGCCCCCGGCCGTAAAGGCTACAAACTAGCGTAAACTTCATGGCCCCCTGGGCTCTTCTGCCCCCGGGCTTGGGGGAGGCAGGTAATGGGGGCTGGGGGTTCATAGCAAGGCACCCACTTGCTGCAGGTGCCAGACCCCAAGCCTTATGAACTGGTATAGGGGTCTAATGGATCCATTATCAGTTCACAAAGGGTTAAATGTAAAAAAACACACACACAGAAAAGAGTGACACCTCAGCTCCGCTGTCTCTTGCCGTTGCCCCTCGCCAATCTACAATGACAGATGCTGGTGATCCCCTGCCCCTCTACCCCTCTACACTGATCACCGGCATCTGAGGACTCTCACAGCAAGAGCGGGATGACGTCCTCCGCTAGACCCCCAAAAGGCAGGGCTAAATGCAGCAACAGCAGAAGTGGAGGAAAGGACCAGGTTTTGGGCCCTCTCCTTGTGGCAGAAGAGCCAGGGGGGTTCAGAGGCCACCAAAATGAGGAGGAGAGCCGGACGGAGGTTAAGCAAGAGCAGGTAAGTAAATGCCATTTTATTTATTTTTTCTCTGCGTTATGTTAGCGGTGGCAGAAGTAGGGGGGACTCTTTCAGGCCCTCTCTTTAAGCCAGATGAGCCCAGGGGGGTGTGGAAGCCCCCATGGAAAAGAGAAGACTCAATGCCAAATGATGGATTGAGGATCAGGTGAGTTTAAAGTGGACCAAAACCCAGGATTTTGACATTTCTGGGTTTTGCTCCTTTCCCCCTTGAAACCCCCCAGATCGCTGAAGCCACCTCGCCGTGGATTTTGGTCCACTTTAAAGTCTGCTATGTGAGTCTCACGTAGCTGGCACTAAAAGGGTTAACCCTTTAAGTGCCAAGCACGTAACACCTACGTGCTGGCTTGGCAAGGACCTAAATGCCAAGCACGTAGGTGTTACGTGCTTGACTTTCCCCCCTGTTAGTTAAAAAGAAAAATATAAAAATACTCACCTGACCCCTCGTTGGATCCGGCCAGGTCTCCTCTTTAATTTGGTGACATCCGATCCCCCGCTGGGGCTCGGATGGCTCCAGGAGATCCCCCGGAATTGCCCCCCCCCCGCTTCGGCAGCAGCAGCTGCTAACTGGAAGAAAAAGAAAAAAAAAATTAAAAATTACATTTACTTACCTGCAGTCGCGCTGCCTCCGGCCGGGTCTCCTATTCACTGGGGGGGGGGGGGGGGCTCCGATCACCCCCCCCCAGGCTGCTTAGTCTTCAGGAGAGGGCTCAAAATGCCCTCTCCCCCTGCCCTCCGCAGGGCGCCGCCATCTTGATGACTAGCCCCGCCCCCTTATGACGTCACTCCCGGGTGTCGTCCCAGCTCTCCTCGGCTCATCTGTCAGATGACCTGGTGATCGCTGGGCAGAGCAGGGGAGGAGCAAGTGGTGCTCTGATTGCCTTAGCTTGTTCTTTCTTGGTTGCATATTTATATTTTAGGAAAACATGTTATTTATTAAGTTTTTGTATTCATTTTTTTAGGGAAACCCTGTGCAACCTAAGAATTCTTTGAGGGATTACTTTCAGAAAGGTGAGCCTACTACAACAAGCTGGGTACTCTTAGAAAGCTTAACGTGTACTTTCAGGGAATATATGGTTTATCGGGGATATTCCAAATGTAAAGGGTTGTTTTGGTTGAAAAATTGCAAGGTGCGCACTTTGTCTGCAGAGCTGAAATTTTCAAGTAAAATTACTGTTATGCGCACGCTTTACTTTGTGGTGTTTGGCAACTCTTCCCTTGACAGTACCTATACATGTTGGGTATCGTTCTGTTCGGGGCATGCTGCTTTTTGAGATTTTACTTGTTTTTTCTTGTTTGCATATAGTTTTTTTTAGGAAAATGTGGCTTGATTCTTCCTTTTTATTCTTTTTTAGGGAAAATTTGTGCAACCAAAGAATACATTGAGGGATTACTTCCAGAAAACTAAGCCCACATAAACAAGCTTGGTATGCCTAGAAAGCTTGAGGCGTGTACTTCCAGAGAACATATAGTTTGTGGAGGGTATTTCAAATGTAAAGGGTTATTTTTCTGGAAAAACAGCAAGGTGCGCATAGCGCATAGCGCAGCTGTACTTTATCTCAAAAATCTCCTAAAGCTCTGTTTCAGTTTGGGTTAGTCTCCTGGGCTGGAAAGGGTGTCTACCAATAAATATGTGGTACTTCTGTGACCGGGAGAAATTGGGGTTTCACACGCAATAAAATTGTATTGAAAAACTTCAATTTTTTTAATTACAAAAAAAAAAACACTACAAATTGCAAAAAAAGTTCTTTTTTATTTTTTATGCACATATTTCACCAAAAAGTATTGAGCATCCACTAAAAAAAGGCCAAACAAGACATTTCACGTTGAAGCCCAGACTGTTGAAAAAAACAATATATACATTTCCTGGAAAATCCCTGGAAATCCTTTCAAAAATCACAGTTGAACATGTGTAGCGCAAAATAGTGAAACAAAATAGTGAAACATGAGGCTCGATTCAGAGACACATTCGTCCGGACTTCCGTAGCTGTCTGTGAAAGTTTTGGTGGGTGTTTGTCATTTTTTTGTTTTTTTTCGTACATTTTTCATTCGTACGAACGTTCGGGAAGATGCGTATATGCTCTTTCGAAAAACGGAAGCAAATCGGAAGTTTCTCGTTCATTCGGGAGCATTTTTCCACCAAATCTGAATTTTTTCGTCCGTTCTGAAATTTTTCGTTATTGCAGTGGGCTTGCGATTAATTCAGAGAGCTGATTGCCGATGGGACAACACCCCATAAATCCGTTTCATTGCCGAACCACTCCCGGCACCTTTTAGACGTCGGAACTAGAGCCATGGACGAGTCTACTGCCTTTGAGGAGCATGAGGATCTGCAACTCATGGGAACTGAGATCGTCCGGAGGTCACAGACCAGACTGCATCGGCGGCGACGCATGGACATCAATAGCATGCATGACGTTGAGCTGTTCGAGCTGACCAGGCTTAATCGCGCTTCCCTCCATAAATTGTATAATGAGCTGCGGCCATGGTTAGCCCGCACCACAAGGAAGGGGCAAGCAATTTCAGGTATGACCAAGATGCTTGGCTGCCTGCAATTTTTGGCGAACGGCTCGTTCCAGAGGCTGGGTGCCCTCTCCGTGGGGATCTCTCAGCCTACGCTGAGCCACGCACTATCCAAATTTTTGGAAGGCATGGCTACCCTAACTCGGAAATATATTTGTTTCCCTGAGGATATGGTAGCCCGAAACGCCATTAAGCTGGCATTTTATAATATCGCCGACATGCCCAACGTCATGGGTGCTATTGACTGCACACACGTCCCGCCGGCAGTCGACGAGTATATATACAGGCAAGTTGTGGCTTCCATTGTATCTAAATGTTTGGTTGTCCCTCCTTTGGCCAATCCCATTATTTGTATTTCTCCATCCTTGTTTTTAAACCATCTGTCAGGATTGTACCTAACACCCGTCTGTCTTAAGCCAGTATCCCCCAATCTCCACCGCCACTTCTGCCTATAGACAAGCCCCCGCTTGTAGGAGACGCGAGCAATGCCTCTCCCAGTCGGTTGCCCCCAGGACTTAACAGGCGCAAGGGATAGTAGCTTAAGGTGCAGTTTGGTGTTAAGCAGGGAATCCCAAATGAGGATGCCGGGTGCGGAAAGTCCGTAATTCAGGCCGAGGTCAAACCAGGAAGTCACAGGCGAGGTATCCAGGGGAGAAGACTGAGGATGGTCGAGGGTAGCCGGGGTCAATTCCAGGAGGTCACAGGCGAAGTACAGGAGGGTCAGGCAAGAGAATGGTCAGGCGAAGCAGAAGGTCAGGGCAGGCAGCTAGCAAGAATAGTCAGGGTCCAAATCCAAATCCAATCCAATATCTTCACAAACACAGCAGCACACATCCAGAACCCAGAAGCTATAACGGGCACTGGGAAACTGGAACAGTGCAAATATATATGGAAGTCTGGCCAATGGGAAACAGGGAAAAAGGAGGGAAGGAAGGTGCTTGGTGCAAACAAGGAAGTGGGATCGGTCCCAGGAGCTGGACGGCCCAGGCCAGACAGGCCGACCAGTCCCTGGGTCCGATCCCAAGAACCGGCCACTGACTGGGCAATTCAAACTCGCCCCCGGCGGGCGCGCTGGGGAAAGCGCCGCCGGGAGGCATAAAGCAGACGTGCTCGCGCGCGCGCGCGAGCACGTTGACGATCGGGCGCGCCCCCGCCAGGAAGGGGAAGCGCAGAGCTGGAGGGGAGAGCCGCAAGGCCGCGCAGCCGCGCGGAGCGGGCTGCGACGCGGCCACCCATGGCGTCCTGCGCCGCCCGCCCCAGATCCCCGTGACGGTGCCGAGGAGCCGGCAGACCCGGGGACCGCCGGGCCGCAGCTCGGTGGGAGCCAGCCGGCAACGCGCCGCGGGACCCGGAACGGCGGTGAGGTAAGTGCCTAACATTACCCCCCCCCTGAGGAGGGGCCACTGGACCCTCCAAGCTGGGTTTTAACGGATTCTCTCTATGAAACTTCTTTACTAAATTCTGTGCATGAACTTCTCTGGCAGGAACCCAAGATCTTTCTTCCGGACCGTACCCCTTCCAGTCAATAAGATATTGAAGAGAGTTCCGAAAGAAACGAGAATCAAGGACCCGGGCAACCTCAAACTCCTGATGCCCCTCAACTACCACAGGACTAGGGGGACTATTAAGTTCATGGTTTCTTGCGGACTTAAGAAGTGAAACATGAAAGGATTTACAGATTTTCATGGAAGAGGGGAGGGCCAACCGATATGTCACCTGATTGACTTTGTGTGTTATGGGGAATGGGCCAATAAACTTGGGTCCTAACTTAGCGGAGGGTTGGCGTAGCGCCAAGTTCTTGGTTGAGAGCCAAACCCAGTCACCCACTTTAAAGTTAGAATTAGACGATCGCTTGCGATCAGAAAATTTTTTCTGTAAACGAGCGGCCCTAGTTAGGTGTTGTTGGATTTTATTCCACTCCCCTGGCCATTTAGAAACCCATTCATCCACGGAGGGAACTCTAGAGGGTTGGTCCGAAAGAGCAGAAAACTTCAGATCCTTGCCATAAACACAGTGGAAAGGAGAAACCCCTGTGGATGAATGCGTAGCGTTGTTAAAAGCAAATTCTGCAAAAGGTAAGAAGAAGGCCCAATCAGTCTGAGAACCCGCCGTAAAACAGCGCAAGTATTGTTCCAGGGACTGGTTCGTCCTCTCGGTTTGACCATTCGATTGCGGATGAAAGGCCGAGGAAAGGGAGACAGAGAACCCCAACTTGGCACAGAAGGCCCTCCAAAACCGGGAGACAAACTGGACCCCCCTATCCGAAACAACATCCATGGGAATACCATGAATCCTAAAGACATGAGTAATGAAAAGTTGAGCAAGAGTTTGAGCTGAGGGGAGTTTCTTTAAAGGGACGAAATGGGCCATCTTGCTAAAACGGTCCACAATTACCCAGATAACCGTATGACCCTGAGACGGAGGGAGGTCAGTAACAAAATCCATGGCCAAATGTGTCCACGGGGAGGCAGGAATGGATAATGGAAGGAGTGGGCCTTCCGGTGAGCTCCTCAAGGACTTACTTTGGGCACAGACTTTGCAAGCGGAGACAAACTTTTGAGCGTCCTTCCTGAGAGAAGGCCACCAAACTTGGCGTAACAATAAAGCTATGGTTTTTTTAATCCCTGGATGCCCGGTTGTTTTAGTATCATGAAAATGGGACAAAAACTCAGACCGGTAAGCAGAAGGCACAAACAGGGCTGACGCGGGTTTCCCAGGAGGAGCTTGGGCCTGGAACTGAGTAAGATCAGGAAGTTGGGGTTGAATGGCGGCCACCACTAGGGAGCGAGGTACGATGGGAGAAACCACCCTTTCCGGTAAGTCAGGGGGAGAGAAACTCAGAGACAGGGCGTCCGCCTTTACATTCTTAGACCCGGGTTTATATGTTATAGAGAAGTTAAACCGAGAAAAGAATAAGGACCAGCGAGCCTGTCTAGGAGTTAACCTCTTGGCGGACTGAATGTATTCCAGATTTTTATGGTCAGTAAAGACCGTTACTGGATATTGAGCCCCCTCCAACCAGTGCCTCCATTCCTGGAAGGCAAGTTTGATGGCCAGTAATTCTCTGTTACCGATATCATAATTCTTTTCGGCCGCTGAGAATTTCTTGGAAAAGAAGGCACATGGATGGAGGCGAGCAGGTGAGCCGTAGTATTGGGACAAGACCGCTCCGACCGCTATCTCTGAGGCATCCACCTCTACAAGGAAAGGTCGTTGTTCATCGGGATGGACTAGGACGGGAGCCCCGCTAAATACCCTCTTAAGATTCTCGAAGGCCTGGACAGCTTGAGCCGGCCAAACCGGGGGGTACCCGCTTTTCTTTGTCAAATTGGTTAGTGGTGTAACCAGGGCTGAGAAATTCTTAATGAACCTTCTGTAAAAATTGGCAAAACCCAAAAACCTCTGCAGGCCCTTCAAATCTCTGGGTTGCTCCCATTCCAAAACAGCCCTCACCTTAGATTGGTCCATAGACAGACCAGACTTAGAGATAATGTAACCGAGGAACGGAACCTCAGATACCTCAAATTGGCATTTCTTTAATTTGACATATAAACAATTTTCTCTAAGTTTCTGCAAAACTAGGCGCACATGTTTTCGATGCTCATCAAGGGATGAAGAAAAAATTAAAATGTCATCTAAGTAGACAACCATAAATCGGCCAAGATAATCTCGGAAAATTTCATTAACAAAACTTTGAAAAACCGCAGGGGCATTACACAGGCCGAAGGGCATAACCAAATATTCATAATGCCCCTCAAGGGTATTAAAGGCCGTTTTCCACTCGTCCCCCTGCCTAATTCTTATGAGGTTATAGGCCCCTCTGAGATCTAGTTTGGAGAAGACCTGCGCCCCGACCACCTGTGTAAAGAGCCCCTCAATAAGCGGTAGGGGATACTTATTTTTTACCGTGATGTTATTTAAGCCCCGGTAATCGATACAGGGGCGAAGTCCCCCATCCTTTTTCTCCACAAAAAAAAACCCTGCCCCCGCTGGGGAAGATGAAGGCCGAATAAACCCTTTTTCTAAGTTCTCAGCGATATATTCCCGCATGGCAAGGGTTTCTGCTCGGGTCAAATTAAATATTCTCCCTCTGGGAGGCATCGTACCAGGGAGCAGTTCTATTGGGCAGTCCCAAGGTCTATGGGGAGGAAGTTTGTCTGCTGCCTTTTCTGAAAAAACATCAGCAAACTCCAAATATGGAGTAGGAATCCCACTAGGGAGTAAGTGTGTGACCCTGAGGGGAAATTCAAGGCAGCTCCGGAAACACTGGTGTCCCCACTTGGTAATTTGCCCCGAAACCCAATCAATTTGAGGATTATGCGCCTGCAGCCATGGCAACCCCAGAATCAAGGGGGTCCCAGGCATGCTCAAAATCAGGAACCTGATAACCTCAGAATGACTGGCTCCAATTTTGATTTGCATGGGAGGTGATTGAAACCGAACTAACCCCCCGGCCACTGGAGTGCCATCAATAGCTGACACCCGGATAGGAGTTGGCAAGGTTTGTGCCATGATTCCTAGAGTCTGAGCTAGATCAGAGTCTAGGAAGTTCCCAGCTGCTCCAGAATCGAGAAGAGCCTTTAAGTTAATATATTTGGCACCAAACATAACTTGAACTGGGACAAAAACTGGAGACGATACTTGAGGAGATACCTTGCAGCCTAGGAGGGCCCCCTCGATACCCCCTAGGCTCTGAAGTTTCCCGACGGTTTCTTTGGGCAAAGTCTAACCATGTGGCCGGTCCCACCACAGTATAGACAGAGCCCCTCGGATAGACGTCGTCGTCGCTCGCCTTCGGTGAGCCTGGTGGCACCTAGCTGCATAGGCTCTTCAGAAGGTTGAGCGACGGGAACCTCAGATTTTGCAGCGGGTTCAAAATGTGATCCTTTCTCCAGGCGCCGTTCCCGGAGTCGGCGATCAATGCGGATGGCCAAATGCATTAAGTCATCCAGTGTTTGGGGTTCCGGGTAGTTCACCAGGGTATCTTTGATAGCGTCAGCCAGACCTAACCGGAATTGGCCACAGAGGGCAGGATTGTTCCAGCGTGAGTCAACTGCCCAACGCCGGAATTCGGAACAGTAGTCCTCGGCTGGACGGCGTCCCTGGCGGAGGGTACGTAACTTTGCGTCAGCTGAGGCCCCCTTGTCAGGATCGTCATAAAGGACCTCCATTGCAGTGAAGAAACTGTCCACTGACTGGCGGATAGGGTCCTGAGCTGATAGACTAAAGGCCCAGGACTGAGGGTCTCCATGTAACAGGGATATAATCAAGCCCACTTTTTGTTCCTGTGAGCCCGAGGACACCGGGCGAAGTTGAAAGTATAGTTTACAAGAGTCCCGGAAATTGGCAAATTTTGCCCTATCGCCAAAAAATTTTTCAGGGAGCGGGATCTTGGGTTCCACCGTCATTGCGGCCGGAGCCCCCTGAGAAGTGGGGACCATGGGAGTTGGACGGTTCTCCTGGGCCGCAACTCGATGAGCCAGGTGCTCCACCGCCGCCGTCAGGGCCTGCACCTGCTCCAGAATTTGGTCCATTCTTCGGGCCCGTTATAATGTCAGGATTGTACCTAACACCCGTCTGTCTTAAGCCAGTATCCCCCAATCTCCACCGCCACTTCTGCCTATAGACAAGCCCCCGCTTGTAGGAGACGCGAGCAATGCCTCTCCCAGTCGGTTGCCCCCAGGACTTAACAGGCGCAAGGGATAGTAGCTTAAGGTGCAGTTTGGTGTTAAGCAGGGAATCCCAAATGAGGATGCCGGGTGCGGAAAGTCCGTAATTCAGGCCGAGGTCAAACCAGGAAGTCACAGGCGAGGTATCCAGGGGAGAAGACTGAGGATGGTCGAGGGTAGCCGGGGTCAATTCCAGGAGGTCACAGGCGAAGTACAGGAGGGTCAGGCAAGAGAATGGTCAGGCGAAGCAGAAGGTCAGGGCAGGCAGCTAGCAAGAATAGTCAGGGTCCAAATCCAAATCCAATCCAATATCTTCACAAACACAGCAGCACACATCCAGAACCCAGAAGCTATAACGGGCACTGGGAAACTGGAACAGTGCAAATATATATGGAAGTCTGGCCAATGGGAAACAGGGAAAAAGGAGGGAAGGAAGGTGCTTGGTGCAAACAAGGAAGTGGGATCGGTCCCAGGAGCTGGACGGCCCAGGCCAGACAGGCCGACCAGTCCCTGGGTCCGATCCCAAGAACCGGCCACTGACTGGGCAATTCAAACTCGCCCCCGGCGGGCGCGCTGGGGAAAGCGCCGCCGGGAGGCATAAAGCAGACGTGCTCGCGCGCGCGCGCGAGCACGTTGACGATCGGGCGCGCCCCCGCCAGGAAGGGGAAGCGCAGAGCTGGAGGGGAGAGCCGCAAGGCCGCGCAGCCGCGCGGAGCGGGCTGCGACGCGGCCACCCATGGCGTCCTGCGCCGCCCGCCCCAGATCCCCGTGACGGTGCCGAGGAGCCGGCAGACCCGGGGACCGCCGGGCCGCAGCTCGGTGGGAGCCAGCCGGCAACGCGCCGCGGGACCCGGAACGGCGGTGAGGTAAGTGCCTAACACCATCATTGTGAATAGTCCCTCCTTTTAAGCAGAGCATCCTTGCCCTTATTTACTCCATTGTTAGCCTCCCTTATTGTGAATAGTCCCTCCTTTTAAGCAGAGCATCCTTGCCCTTATTTACTACATTTTTAGCCTCCCTTATTGTGAATAGTCCCTCCTTTTCATTAGCCACTCTATGTTGCTAGTCTCTCCTTTTACATATTCCCTCATTGCAATCAGTCCCTCCATGATAATGCTTCCTCATTGGCAAGAGTGTATGTGCAACAATGGACCTTCTTTTTCCATTCTTTGCCAACTTTGGCACAAGTCAAACATTTTAAAGTGTACTTGAAAGAGAACAAGTCACTCAACCTTGTAAAGGCTCGAACATACATCTTCTTTTGTTGGCCACTTAAATGTAAGGTAGTTGTTTATTGTTAGTTGTCTGTTAACGTTTGACTTAGCCTGTTAGAAGTGATCATTGGATTCGTGGCCTTCTTTTTTTAAATTTGGTTTTATCTTTATTTTTGTCACAGAAATCGGAAAATGGGCCACTCACTGAATGTGCAAGCAGTGGTGGCCCAGGACATGCGTTTTCTGAGCATCCTGGCAGGCTACCCTGGCTCAGCCCATGATGCCTACATCCTGCGCCGTTCTGGATTATTCCGGCGGTTTGAGTCAGGAGAATTTGCGGGTGCATGGCTCCTTGGTAAGTTGAGTCCAATTACCGATTTAGAATTTATATGTGTGGCTTGAATGCTTGTGGGAGTCACCTTTCATACACGATGCCTTGCACATCACCTTGGGAACATGTGTAACCCGACTGGACCCATTACTTGATCCAAACTACTTTGGCTGCAAAATTTATAGTCCTGCATTGTTTAAACTCCAAAGTGTAATGAGAGCAAAAGTCAGAAACAGTCTTCAAAACACTTTGCCCTCCAAATCTGTTAGGGACTTTTGCAGAGGGTCTGCGCCATCTTTGCTTACATGCATTTCACTTACTGAGTAGAGGTGAGCGGAATAAAGTGCAGGGGCAGCCTTACTCCTGTTTTGGACTAAGCCAAAACAGAAAATGGGTCAGGTAAAGTTAAACCATAATACATTGTTCTGCAGCACAGACAGGAAACAATAGCTGCTAACAGTCTGCCTGATTACCCGGCATCCACAGTATAATTGACCTACTTTGGGCCCCCATCTCTCACATATGTTTAATTGTTGTTTTGACATCTGCAATATGTATGCTCATGTTTGGGTGACAATGTCACATACCTAATATTTTTTTAAAGCAATTTTGCGCTGCAATGTCTGAATTAATGGTAATATTAGTTTCCCTTACATTGTTGTAGGCGATTTGGGGTATCCACTACTCCCGTGGCTGATGACTCCACAGACCACAGACTCCAGCCCAAGAGGCCTACAATCGTGCCCATAGAAAGACCAGGGCAGTGGTGGAGAGGGCCTTTGGACTCCTGAAGACCCGTTTTCGGTGCTTGGACCACACTGGGGGCTCCCTGCAGTATGACCCTAAAAAGGTCATTGAAATTATTATGGCATGTGCAGCGCTGCATAATTTTGCTATTCTGCAAAGGGTCCCCCAATATGTTGATTGCCCACCCTCTCCACCCTCCGATGAGCCAGACGACGCCTATGTGGGCCAGCCAAGTGCGTCTGGGCAAGCCGTGCGGGCCAATTTAATAGCCACACATTTTGCCTAATTTATGTTTGGGTTTGGATGTGTTTTTTTGGACTTGGTTATTGTTTTTTTTTTTTTTGTTTTTGGTATGTCTAATTTCATTATGAATAAACCAATAATGAATTTGTGTTAAAAAACAACAACAATGTTTGTGGACTTATTTGGAGACATTTTTTTTTGGGGGGGGGGGGGTTTGGGGTCTACTTGAACTAATATTTCGCAATCAAAACACCACAGAAATAAACTTGTTGAAACCAAAATATTTACTTGTTTGTAAAATGTTTCTGACATACAAACTGAATAGGAGGTGAGTGCCCCTCACAGACTTTGGGGCCAGACATGTACATGAAATTGTTTGAAAAACATGTTCCAAAACATAAAAATTGACACAAATAAGCCCTCTCCTGCTTGCCCATATTTTCAACAGACACAGGTTTTAAGCAAACCGAGCTATGCCACATCTACACCTGTAAGTCAATGGCCCACCCAAACCAGAACAGCCAGTCCCAATCCCAATCCAGTACAATCACAGCCAGGGTCCAAGGTCTTAGTTTGGCAGCCCAGAATGTCACCCAATCATGCCGCCAAACATGAGGAGCCACCACAAATGAGATCGTGCCCAAGACAGCCACGCCACAGCTTAAGTGGCCGCTTCAGTGAGTCTTGGGCTCTGGCATTGGCTAGTGGGCTACCTCCCGCCTTGACTGACCTATATGGGGGCAAATCCAAAACAACCTAGCAAGAGCAGCGCAAAATGGCAGATTTTTAGCCCTCACCAGACAAGTCAATCCAGTGGGGATGTCTCTCAAAGATGTGGAACAGATTCAGGCCAAACACACATTAATATTGGTGATGCCCATAGAACCCAGGTTGGGGCCCTTGGGGGGGGGGGGCCTAACCTGGGCCTGTGTGGCATTCAGAATCTGCAACTGTTCCAAAATGTTTCTTTGGTTACTGTGCATTTCGGCCATGCCTGACCTGATTTCGGAGGTCAAGTTGGCCATGTGGCTGTTATGGGTCCTCAATTCAGTCAGCACAGCACTGAAGGTAATATTTAGGGACTCTAATTGGCCCCTAATATGCTCCTGATTTTTCTGATTTTGGCGACGAAAAAGCCGCCTCTCTTGGTGCCATGCTGACTCCATCATCTGCACGCCCCTCCCCTGGGAAACTGGGCGACGTTGCTGAGTACGCCGCCCAATTCCCCGGGTTGTGGGGCGTGCAGATGATGTTGCTCGAGGACCCCCAACAGCCACAGGTATGCTCGCCAAATCCTCAGCAGTAGATCTGAAACTGGGGACTGGAGGGTCAGTCTCTGCATGCTGCCCACGATGTGCAGGCAGCATGCAGCCAGCTTCCCTCTGCTGCTGAGGATTTGGCGGAGAAACATTTTGGGACAGTTGCAGATTCTGGCCCAGGGGAAGATCTTCATAATCTCCAAGGAAGCTTCCATCTTCCTCCTGCTCCTGGATTTGCTCCATCAGTGTGTGGCTCTGTTGGGGAAATGTAAAAAAAAAAAAGGTTCAGTGTGGGGAATACATATATAAATCAGACAAGAAAAACATGGCAAGCCACATGCATACACAACAGCATGAAAAAACACTTACCGTAGATATCGGATCCTGGGTCCTATGCAGTGCGGAAGAAGACGGCAGCGGTAACATGGCAGAGGAGTCCCCACTAGCTGAGGGATGATGCTGGGCTGCATTAGAAGAAAAAGAACTATGAAAACACACAACTATGTATTGTTGATGTTTAAGCACACTTATGCTAAGCAAAGAAACGTGGCCAAGCAGGAATGGCCACTCCCACAACGTGGCCACTTGGCCTTCACTAGGAATGCCATTACATTATTGCATGGATTGTTAAACCAGACTAGACACATTGGTCATGTGTCTAAAAACAAACATGCAAGTAATGGCTGCTGTGTGAGTTGCCACATCCCTTTTAGGCGATGAAGTTAACACACTAAGGTGCAAAATAGCAGTTACAATATGATTCTGGTGGGGAACATTGTATCTCTGAAAACATTTGTAGCAAACCATCTTAATCCTTTGGGCACCCAACCCAGCTCTTACCACATTGACCAACAGCCAAAGATGTTAGTGTGGCGTGTGCTTGTCAATTAATACATAGCACGCATTCCTTTTCTCCACTCCTAAGTTTCTTAGTTTTCTGTAATTTACTTAAACATCATGTATGTGGCTGTCAATTTGCACATTACCAGTCCACACACATTACACACCCTGGTCAAAGTGAGCACTCCACTAAAAGCAACACCCTAGAGCCATGTGTTTAGCTAGCCCTTGCAGCCACCCCCTCGAGCCATGTGTTTAGCTAGCCCTTGCAGCCACCCCCTAGAGCCATGTGTTTAGCTAGCCCTTGCAGCCACCCCCTAGAGGCATGTGTTTAGCTAGCCCTTGCATCCACCCCCTAGAGCCATGTGTTTAGCTAGCCCTTGCAGCCACCCCCTCGAGCCATGTGTTTAGCTAGCCCTTGCAGCCACCCCCTAGAGCCATGTGTTTAGTTAGCCCTTGCAGCCACCCCCTAGAGCCATGTGTTTAGCTAGCCCTTGCTGCCTATGTGTAGGTTTACACACATTTTTGGGGTCATTCACACATTACTAACCTGCTGGAATTGGCGGGTTGTCGGTGTCCTGCTGGCCCGGGTGTCCCTGTAAGGCCATAGGATGGAGCAAGCCCAGAATCATCTCCTCAGCTTGGGTAAATCTCATTTTTGTGGGAAATCCTCCGCCAGTTTTTTTGCTGTAAAACATAGTAAGCATAATTAAGCGCACTGATGGATACACAAGAATAATAAAAACCCACAAATAAGCTAGGTACCTGTACAGCTGCCTTTGACTCTGTTTCTTCCGCACTGCATATTTCAGGTCCGATATCTTCCGCTGAACCTGTTCCACATCTTTGCGTTCCTCACCCGCTGCATTGACTTGCCTGGTGAGTTCTTCCAAAATCTCTGCTTTGCGCTGTTTGCTGGTGGTTTTGGACTTGCTCCCATATAGGTCGTCATAATATAAGGTGAGCCCACTAGCCAATGCCAGAGTTTGGGACTCACCAAAACGGCCACTCAAGTGTCCTCGGCGCAATGTGTGCCCTCTTTGGGGTGGTTGTGGCTCCTCAGTGCTTGGTGGCAAATGGGGTGACATTCTGGGCTGGGGGGATGGAGGAGACCTCAAGGACTGGAGGCTGGCTGTGGATCGTACTGAACTGAGAAAGGGACTGGGTGTTCGGGGCTGGGTGGCCACTGAAGTTGTAGGTGTCGATGTGGCATAGGGGGAATGCATGACAACCTGTGCCGGAGGAGAATGTGGGCGAGCAAGAGAGGGTCTGGGCGAGCTGGAGCTGCTGCTTTGAGCCCTGTGGGTCTGTGGGGCCTTGGAGGTCATTGGCTGGGGTGAGGCATATCTGGTGGTTCGCACACTCTTGGCCTTTGCTTTGGAGCCACGTGCCGGGGGGAGGGGGACGTTGGCCTTTGACAGCTTTTCGGGCTTCTGGACCTTATTCAGCCCCTGCTGCGCCTTGGGCCCCTGCTGCGGCTTCTGGACCTGGACCTGCTTCGGCCCCTGCTGCGCCTTGGGCCCCTGCTGCGGCTTCTGTACCTGCTTCGGCCCCTGCTGCGCCTTGGGCCCCTGCTGCGGCTTCTGGACCTGGACCTTGTTTAGCCCCTGCTGCGCCTTGGGCCCCTGCTGTGGCTTCTGGACCTGGACCTGCTTCGGCCCCTGCTGCGCCTTGGGCCCCTGCTGCGGCTTCGGGCCCTGTGTTTGGGGCCTTTGGCTATGGCCTTGGTGCCACGTGGGGGGGGGATGTGGGGCAGGGTGAGGTGGGGCTTCGTCCCCTCTTACCCATCTGTGGGGCATGAGCTTGCCCAGCCTTGGTTTGCTTGCTCTTTGGTTGGGCTGCTGCAACCTCCTTTTTGGCCGCGGCCTTTGTGGTAGGCCTTAGCCTGGCTTTGGGCTCTTGGGAGCGTGTTCTCGGTCCCTCGGCCTGCTCAGCCCGCTTGGTCTGCTTCTTCTGGCCAGTAGCTTTTTTCGGTGCCATTTTGGGTGGACTCTCAAAGAGAATGAGCTGTGTGTGCAGGGCCCTTTAAATAAGGTATCCAGCGTGTGACGCCTACACGTTCGCTTACGCGCACGGCCGTTCGCACGTGCTTATCTGCTGCCGAGAAGAAGAAGAAAGATGGCGCCCACTATCTTCACCCGCCAACAAGAAGAGATCATCATGCTCGTAAGTGTCTTTTAAGGACTTTGCTTGGCTTTCTAAATGCTGCTCTACATGTTAAGGATGCGCACAAAGTAATAGATTGTTTTTAAATTTGGTTCAACTACATGCACACCCAAGCGCACGACACACACGTGCCAAACAACAGTGCTGGCAGATTTAAGAGTTAACTTAGCCTAGAAGTGTGTGTGTGTATGTGTTCATGTGATTGAACCAAAGAATGTATTGTTGCCACTTCTTGATAGGCATTTCTGATTTCTTGCTATGTTTGAATTTTGTTTTGTAGACCATGCTGGAGAGCAGGTACGACTACCTGCCCAACTCGTTTGAGAAACGAAGCGTCGCCCTGGAGATCATCTCGGAGATCCAACATCAGACCGACACCACCTTCACCCACACACAGATAATGCAGCATTGGTCGGACCTGAAGCGACTGCACATGCCCCGGGTGCGGAGGTTTTTCGGGATCCATTTCCCAAGTAAGTACATAGCGCTTGCATGCAAGATGTAACTACGACAGAAGTTAGGCCTTTTATTTATAATGCCTTTTCTTTGGTAGTGTTGGAAATGGATTACCGTTACCGGAGGCGCACAGGCCAACCAGTGCTGCATGATTCTGCAGCTGGGAGTGAAGGTGGTGGATCTCCAGGGCGACGGGCCGACCCCTCCTCTGTGGCCTCCTCAGACCAGCCCCTGGACCTTACCACAGAGGAGGGGCGGCACAGCGTGGGCAGGGAGTCGTATGCCCACGCATGCGGGAGCCTCTGGTATGTCCCTCTTCATGTATACGCACACACATATACATGCTATCTCCTACCCAACTGATTCCTTTCATCTGTTTATCTAGATGCTTCTGGAGCGGGTGAGGAAGTGGAAGAGGAGGCAGCAGATGTGCTCCAAGCAGAAGCTGGAGAAGGTGAGTGATGTGAACCAGACTTGGCAAAAGACATTTTCTGACTGAGGAATTTGACCATAAAACTGAACATATTTCCCATGTTTCTACAGGCACTTCTTCACAGCAGAGCCAGGACCCAGGACCTCAGCGTGTTGTCCCCAACGAGCCAGCTCGCGGCCACCAACCAAGTAAGTAGTCAGGGCATTATTAGCATTTATGTGGTACTTGACATCAACACACAGATACAAGAAGCCCTAGCCAATGGCAATTTAAGAGTGACCTGTGGCCACTTCCTTAGCTTAATGACTTGCCAGAATTACATATGTAGCCTTGATTTATTTGTGTAACTTCAAAACATTCAATCCACAGGTGGAAAACATGTATTGGTATGAATCTAATGTTTTTTTCTACATTTGTTACAGGGACCACACGGCAACACATTTTGGAAATGAATAGGAGGGTCCTTGCGTTGGTGGCCGATATGAAGGTGATGGTTGACTCGTTGGGGACAACAGAAGAAGACGAAGAGGAGTAAAGTCCTGGGTCCTGGCCCTGTTCTGCTGATGCATTTTTTTAAATTTGTAAATAGTTTTTATTCAAAAAAAAAAAAAAAAACATTTGCCCAGAGCAAAACATATTTTAATGTTTTAAACACCAAAAAACAATTTTAGAGTAAAAAAGTTAAAAGAAAACAGCGTTTCAGTGTCATTTATGGTAACACATACATTTACAAAAAAGAAAGGGGCAAATACTTATTTTGAGGTCAAGATTCAGATGTCCACGAAGGGATTTGGGTAAGTTTTAGGGTCCTAAAATGGAAGAAGAATCTAAGCGCTAAGTGATTTGGGTACGTTTTAGGGTGCTAAAATGGAAGAAGAATCTAAGCGCTAAGTGATTTGGGTAAGTTTTAGGGTCCTAAAATGGAAGAAGAATCTAAGCGCTAAGGGATTTGGGTAAGTTTTAGGGTCCTAAAATGGAAGAAGAATCTAAGCGCTAAGTGATTTGGGTAAGTTTTAGGGTGCTAAAATGGAAGAAGAATCTAAGCGCTAAGGGATTTGGGTAAGTTTTAGGGTGCTAAAATGGAAGAAGAATCTAAGCGCTAAGTGATTTGGGTAAGTTTTAGGGTGCTAAAATGGAAGAAGAATCTAAGCGCTAAGTGATTTGGGTAAGTTTTAGGGTGCTAAAATGGAAGAAGAATCTAAGCGCTAAGGGATTTGGGTAAGTTTTAGGGTCCTAAAATGGAAGAAGAATCTAAGCGCTAAGTGATTTGGGTACGTTTTAGGGTGCTAAAATGGAAGAAGAATCTAAGCGCTAAGGGATTTGGGTAAGTTTTAGGGACATAAAATGGAAGAAGAATCTAAGCGCTAAGTGGTTAGGGTGAGCTTTAAGGGCTCAAAAGGGAAGCGGCAGGATAGCTCAAAGTGGTTAGGGTGAGCTTTAAGGGCTCACAAGGGAAGAGGCAGGAGAGCGCTAAGTGGTTAGGGTGAGCTTTAAGGGCTCAAAAGGGAAGCGGCAGGATAGTGCAAAGTGGTTAGGGTGAGCTTTAAGGGCTCAAAAGGGAAGAGGCAGGATAGCGCTAAGTGGTTAGGGTGTTTTTTTGGTTAGTCTAAGTGATGTGAGTGAAATATATGCAAGCATTTTAATGAGATAAGTTTGTAGTGCGCAGGCGCAAGATCGTAAGAATTCCGTCTGGACGAAGATTTTTGGAAAAAGTGAAGCAGAATGTATCGGGAAGTGGAAAGGATTCGTGTGAGGATACGATGGAAAAAGGGCAAAATCGAAAGGCTACGTTGTTAGCTGAGAAAATGAATCTGAAAAGTCTCGATTGAAAATGACATCCTCGTACGCGTACTGTGGCATACGAGCGGACAGAAGCTTTAAGGAAGGTTTACGAAGCATGCTTGGAATCGCTCGCACATTCATACGAGAGCGGGAACTTTTGAAAATGATACGACGACGGCGCGAAATCGGAAGTTTTTTTGTGTCTCTCTGAATCGAGGCTATGGTCTGGCAACAGAGGGTGATAAAAGCTGCAGGTAGGCTGGCACTTAAAGGGTTAAAAGAAAGTCCATTAGGAAGGACATTAGGAGGGCATGTGCTGTGTACTAGCCTGAGGTGCCCATTATTATCTTTGAGTATCTCAGCTGTGTTTTGCACAATGCTATATACCTCAGCCGAAATCCAGAAGTGCAGCGCCTGGCTTTGAAAATCTGAGCTGCGGGAGGGTGGAGCCTGCTTATTTATAAAATCCTGTCTACAGCCCAAATTGCAGGAGGATATAAGCGAGAGAAACGAACATGTGGAGCATGTATTGGTAAAAATACATAGAAGGTAAATGTTGGCAGCGGATTGTAAACCAGGGCCGGCGTCAGCACCCGGGCAGCTGCCGAGGGCCCCACCCCCCAGGGGGGCCCACTGACAGCTGGCACAATGCATACCCCCCAAGTGAAGATGTCCCGGCTGCCCCTGCTGTGGAGCGGTGTGCCCGGGGCCACGGTAATAACGTGCTGTGAGGCGGAATCAGAACTTTTGGCCAGCGAAGGAGGAGGTGGTTTGTGGGGGCTGAGGGAGGCCCAATCACGGCTGGGCCAATGATGGAGGAGTGGGCGGGGCACAATTGTGCTGTGCCCGGGCTCTGCTGAAGACAGGGTAGGGGGAGAGGGAGGGGGACATTAAGGCAAAAGCTCCCGCAGGGCTGTCACCGGCCGCCGGGGACTTTTTTTCAATCATGTTTGGCTGGCCGGGAGCTGATTGACCTCTACTTGCCCCGAACTGTCAGTTCCACATGACTGCACAGGGGGCTGGCCGAGTAAGGCTGTTCTCGCGCCCCCCAACCCCCCCCCCCCCAGCTCTGCAATCATCAGTGTCCTGGAGGGTGTCAGACTTGCAGGACACAACAATAAAGGAGAGAAAAGGCAAGTCCCACCCATGATTTATTAGTTGTGGCCAGTCTGCCTCATTCACTTCTATTCTGTGTTTTCTTTCCATTCTCTTTTTTTTTCTCCCTCTCTCACTTTATCACTGTTCTTTTTCTTTCTTCCTTCCTTCCCCATCTCTCTCTCTTTCTCCCTGCTTTAATTTTTTGTCCTCTCTTGCTTTTTTAATTTGTCCCTTCCTTCCTTCTTTTTCTCTTCCTCTGTCTTTCTCCCTCCACACCTCTCGCTGTGTTCTTCTCTTTCTTTTTTTTCTCCATTCTTCCCTGCCTTTCTTTCTCTCGCCACCACGCTTTATTCTATCTCGTTCTCAACTTCCCTTCTCTCTTTTGTTCTTTTTCCTTCATCCTTTCCCTCACTCCTTCCTTTCATCTTTCCCTCTCTCCCCTCCTTTGTGCATTTCCTCTCTCCTTTTTCATCTCCCACTCCTTCCTTCCGTCCTCTCTTTTTCACACCTTTTCTTTCTTCCTTACTTTCTTCCCTTTCCTCCTACTGCCTTCTTCCTTCCTTTCGTTCTTTCACTCCCTTGCTCTTCCTTGCTCTTCTCTCTTTTCCTTTCTTCAGTTCTCACTTCCTTCTCTCCCTCCATCCCTTCCCTCCCTGTTTCTTTTCTTACTCTAATCCTCCTCTCCTCTTTCCATCCTGTCTTCTTCCCATCTCTTTACTCTCTCTGTTTATTTATTTCTTTCTCCCTCCCCTCTTTCTTTCCCTTTTTCCTTCCTTTCTTTTTTCTTTCACTCACTATTGCTATACATTGTTTCTATCTTTTTTCATTACCTCTCCCACTTCTGTTTTTTCTCTCTTCCTTGCTTCACTCACTTCCTTCTTTTATTTTCCCATCTCTCTATTTCTTATGTTCTTTTTTTCTCTTCTTTTCTTTCTTTATTCTTCTTCCCAACCTCCTAACTTTCTTCTTTTTTTTTCTCTTACTTTCTTTTTCCCTCTCTCTCTTTCTTCCTCCATTTTCTCCTTTCTCTTGTCTTTCTCCCTCTTCTCACACTATCACACTATTGTATGAATATACGCGTAGATGTGCCAGTTTCATTATTATCATTATGTAATTCTTAGGTGGTGTTTCCCATTCTAGGCATGACTGGGGGGGGGGGGGGGGGGTGGCTAGGGGCATGGCTTAATGGTAACAAAAATGCCACATTTGTCCCTCTTTCTTGCCTTCAAAAGTTAGGAGGTATGCACAATGCAGTTAAGGAACTGCATACACTTTATTTCTCTGTATCTCTGCTCTATCTATCCTTGTCTCCCCAGCTCTGACCCATTGGTTGTGTGTCAGCTTTGTCTCATCCATCCCTATCCCCTGTGCCCTGACCCATCTATCCTTGTTCTCTTAGCTCTGCCCCATCCATCCCTGTCCCCTCAGCTCAGCCCCATTCATCCCTGTCCCCTAAGCTCAGCCCCATTCATCCCTGTCCCCTCAGCTCAGCCCCATCCATCCCTGTCCCCTCAGCTCAGCCCCATTCATCCCTGTCCCCTCAGCTCAGCTCCATTCATCCCTGTCCCCTCAGCTCAGCCTCATTCATCCCTGTCCCCTCAGCTCAGCTTCATTCATCCCTGTCCCCTCAGCTCAGCTACATTCATCCCTGTCCCCTCAGCTCAGCTTCATTCATCCCTGTCCCCTCAGCTATGCTTCATTCATCCCTGTCCCCTCAGCTCAGCCCCATTCATCCCTGTCCCCTAAGCTCAGCCCCATTCATCCCTGTACCCTCAGCTCAGCCTCATTCATCCCTGTCCCCTCAGCTCAGCTTCATTCATCCCTGTCCCCTCAGCTCAGCTACATTCATCCCTGTCCCCTCAGCTCAGCTTCATTCATCCCTGTCCCCTCAGCTATGCTTCATTCATCCCTGTCCCCTCAGCTCAGCCCCATTCATCCCTGTCCCCTAAGCTCAGCCCCATTCATCCCTGTCCCCTCAGCTCAGCCCCATTCATCCCTGTCCCCTCAGCTCAGCCCCATCCATCCCTGTCCCCTCAGCTCAGCCTCATTCATCCCTGTCCCCTCAGCTCAGCTTCATTCATCCCTGTCTCCTCAGCTCAGCTTCATTCATCCCTGTCCCCTCAGCTCAGCCTCATTCATCCCTGTCCCCTCAGCTCAGCTTCATTCATCCCTGTCCCCTCAGCTCAGCTACATTCATCCCTGTCCCCTCAGCTCAGCTTCATTCATCCCTGTCCCCTCAGCTATGCTTCATTCATCCCTGTCTCCTCAGCTCAGCTTCATTCATCCCTGTCCCCTCAGCTCAGCTCCATTCATCCCTGTCCCCTCAGCTATGCTTCATTCATCCCTGTCTCCTCAGCTCAGCTTCATTCATCCCTGTCTCCTCAGCTCAGCTTCATTCATCCCTGTCCCCTAAGCTCAGCTTCATTCATCCCTGTCTCCTCAGCTCAGCCCCATTCATCCCTGTCCCCCCAGCTCAGCCCCATTCATCCCTGTCCCCTCAGCTCAGCCCCATCAGCTCCATTCATCCCTGTCCCCTCAGCTCAGCCCCATCAGCTCCATTCATACCTGTCCCCTCAGCTCAGCCCCATTCATCCCTGTCCCCTCAGCTCAGCCCCATTCATCCCTGTCTGCTAAGCTCAGCCCCATCCATCCCTGTCTCCTCAGCTCAGCCCCATCAGCTCCATTCATCCCTGTCCCCTCAGCTCAGCTCCATTCATCCCTGTCCTCTCAGCTCAGCTTCATTCATCTCTGTCCCCTCAGCTCAGCTCCATTCATCCCTATCCCCTCAGCTCTGCCCCATTCATCCCTGTCCCCTCAGCTCAGCTTCATTCATCCCTGTCCCCTCAGCTCAGCTTCATTCATCCTTGTCTCCTCAGCTGAGCCTTATCAGCCCCATTCATCCCTGTCTCCTCAGCTCAGCTTCATTCATCCCTGTCCCCTCAGCTCAGCTTCATTCATCCTTGTCTCCTCAGCTGAGCCTTATCAGCCCCATTCATTCCTGTCCCCTCAGCTCAGCCCCATTCATCCCTGTCCCCTCAGCTCAGCTTCATTCATCCCTGTCCCCTCAGCTCAGCTTCATTCATCCCTGTCCCCTCAGCTCAGCTTCATTCATCCTTGTCCCCTCAGCTCAGCCCTATCAGCCCCATTCATCCCTGTCTCCTCAGCTCAGCTTCATTCATCCCTGTCCCCTCAGCTCAGCTTCATTCATCCCTGTCCCCTCAGCTCAGCTTCATTCATCCTTGTCTCCTCAGCTGAGCCCTATCAGCCCCATTTATCCCTGTCTCCTCAGCTCAGCTTCATTTATCCCTTTCCCCTCAGCTCAGCCCCATTCATCCCTGTCCCCTCAGCTCAGCTTCATTCATCCCTGTCCCCTCAGCTCAGCTTCATTCATCCCTGTCCCCTCAGCTCAGCTTCATTCATCCTTGTCCCCTCAGCTCAGCCCTATCAGCCCCATTCATCCCTGTCTCCCCAGCTCAGCTTCATTCATCCCTGTCCCCTCAGCTCAGCTTCATTCATCCCTGTCCCCTTAGCTCAGCTTCATTCATCCTTGTCTCCTCAGCTCAGCCCCATCAGCTCCATTCATCCCTGTTCCCTCAGCTCAGCCCCATTCATCCCTGTCTCCTCAGCTCAGCTTCATTCATCCATGTTTCCTAAGCTCAGCCCCATCAGCTCCATTCATCCCTGTTCCCTCAGCTCAGCTCCATTTATCCCTGTCCCCTCAGCTCAGCTTCATTCATCCCTGTCCCCTCAGCACAGCTTCATTCATCCCTGTCCCCTCAGCTCAGCTTCATTCATCCCTGTCCCCTCAGCTCAGCTTCATTCATCCCCGTCTCCTCAGCCCTATCAGCTCCATTCATCCCTGTCCCCTCAGCTCAGCCCCATTCATCCCTGTCCCCTCAGCTCAGCCCCATTCATCCCTGTCCCCTCAGCTCAGCTTCATTCATCCCTGTCCCCTCAGCTCAGCTTCGTTCATCCCTGTCTCCTCAGCTGAGCCCTATCAGCCCCATTCATCCCTGTCCCCTCAGCTCAGCTTCATTCATCCCTGTCTCCTCAGCCCTATCAGCTCCATTCATCCCTGTCCCCTCAGCTCAGCCCCATTCATCCCTGTCCCCTCAGCTCAGCCCCATTCATCCCTGTCCCCTCACCTCAGCTTCATTCATCCCTGTCCACTCAGCTCAGCTTCATTCATCCCTGTCCCCTCAGCTCAGCTTCATTCATCCCTGTGTCCTCAGCTCAGCTTCATTCATCCCTGTCCCCTCAGCTCAGCTTCATTCATCCCTGTGTCCTCAGCTCAGCTCCATTCATCCCTGTCTCCTCAGCTCAGCTCCATTCATCCCTGTCTCCTCAGCTCAGCCCTATCACCTCCATTCATCCCTGTCCCCTCAGCTCAGCCCCATTCATCCCTGTCCCCTCAGCTCAGCTTCATTCATCCCTGTCCCCTCAGCTCAGCTTCGTTCATCCCTGTCTCCTCAGCTGAGCCCTATCAGCCCCATTCATCCCTGTCCCCTCAGCTCAGCTTCATTCATCCCTGTCTCCTCAGCCCTATCAGCTCCATTCATCCCTGTCCCCTCAGCTCAGCCCCATTCATCCCTGTCCCCTCAGCTCAGCCCCATTCATCCCTGTCCCCTCAGCTCAGCTTCATTCATCCCTGTCCCCTCAGCTCAGCTTCATTCATCCCTGTCCCCTCAGCTCAGCTTCATTCATCCCTGTCCCCTCAGCTCAGCCCCATTCATCCCTGTCCCCTCACCTCAGCTTCATTCATCCCTGTCCCCTCAGCTCAGCTTCATTCATCCCTGTCCCCTTAGCTCAGCTTCATTCATCCCTGTGTCCTCAGCTCAGCTTCATTCATCCCTGTCCCCTCAGCTCAGCTTCATTCATCCCTGTCTCCTCAGCTCAGCTCCATTCATCCCTGTCTCCTCAGCTCAGCTTCATTCATCCCTGTCTCCTCAGCTCAGCTCCATTCATCCCTGTCTCCTCAGCTCAGCTCCATTCATCCCTTTCTCCTCAGCTCAGCCCTATCACCTCCATTCATCCCTGTTCCCTCAGCTCAGCCCCATTCATCCCTGTCTCCTCAGCTCAGCTCCATTCATCCCTGTCTCATCAGCTCAGCTTCATTCATCCCTGTCTCCTCAGCTCAGCTCCATTCATCCCTGTCCCCTCAGCTCAGCCCCATTCATCCCTGTCTCCTCAGCTCAGCTTCATTCATCCCTGTCTCCTCAGCTCAGCTTCATTCATCCCTGTCTCCTCAGCTCAGCTTCATTCATCCCTGTCTCCTCAGCTCAGCCCCATCCATCCCTCTCCCCTCAGCTCGGCTTCATTCATCCCTGTCCTCTCAGCTCAGCTTCATTCATCCCTGTCCCCTCAGCTAAGCTTCATTCATCCCTGTCCCCTCAGCTCAGCCCCATTCATCCCTGTCCCCTCAGCTCAGCCCCATTCATCCCTGTCTCCTCAGCTCAGCTCCATTCATCCCTGTCTCCTCAGCTCAGCTTCATTCATCCCTGTCCCCTCAGCTCAGCCCCATTCATCCCTGTCCCCTCAGCTCAGCCCCATTCATCCCTGCCCCCTCAGCTCAGCTTCATTCATCCCTGTCCCCTCAGCTCAGCCCCATTCATCCCTGTCCCCTCAGCTCAGCCCCATTCATCCCTGTCCCCTCAGCTCAGCTTCATTCATCCCTGTCTCCTCAGCTCAGCTCCATTCATCCCTGTCCCCTCAGCTCAGCCCCATTCATCCCTGTCCCCTCAGCTCAGCCCCATTCATCCCTGTCTCCTCAGCTCAGCTTCATTCATCCCTGTCTCCTCAGCTCAGCTTCATTCATCCCTGTCTCCTCAGCTCAGCCCTATCAGCCCGATTCATCCCTGTCCCCTCAGCTCAGTCCCATTCATCCCTGTCTCCTCAGCTTCATTCATCCCTGTCTCCTCAGCTCAGCCCTATCAGCCCCATTCATCCCTGTCCCCGCAGCTCAGCTCCATTCATCCCTGTCTCCTCAGCTCAGCCCCATCAGCTCGATTCATCCCTGTCCCCTCAGCTCAGCTCCATTCATCCCTGTCTCCTCAGCTCAGCTTCATTCATCCCTGTCTCCTCAGCTCAGTTTCATTCATCCCTGTCTCCTCAGCTCCATTCATCCCTGTCCCCTCAGCTCAGCCCCATTCATCCCTGTCTCCTCAGCTCAGCTTCATTCATCCCTGTCTCCTCAGCTCAGCCCCATCAGCTCCATTCATCCCTGCCCCCTCAGCTCAGCTCCATTCACCCCTTTCCCCTCAGCTCAGCCCCATTCATCCCTGTCTCCTCAGCTCAGCTTCATTCATCCCTGTCCCCTCAGCTCAGCCCCATCAGCTCCATTCATCCCTGTCCCCTCAGCTCAGCTCCATTCATCCCTGTCTCCTCAGCTCAGCCACATCAGCTCCATTCATCCCTGTCTCCTCAGCTCAGCCTCATCAGCTCCATTCATCCCTGTCCCCTCAGCTCAGCTCCATTCATCCCTGTCTCCTCACCTCAGCCCCATCAGCTCTATTCATCCCTGTCCCCTCAGCTCAGCTCCATTCATCCCTGTCCCCTCAGCTCAGCTCCATTCATCCCTGTCCCCTCAGCTCAGCTCCATTCATCCCTGTCCCCTCAGCTCAGCTCCATTCATCCCTGTCCCCTCAGCTCCATTCATCCCTGTCTCCTCAGCTCAGCCCCATCAGCCCCATTCATCCCTGTCCCCTCAGCTCAGCTCCATTCATCCCTGTCCCCTCAGCTCAGCTCCATTCATCCCTGTCCCCTCAGCTTCATTCATCCCTGTCCCCTCAGCTCAGCCCCATCAGCTCCATTCATCCCTGTCTCCTCAGCTCAGCCCCATCAGCTCCATTCATCCCTGTCCCCTCAGCTCAGCTCCATTCATCCCTGTCCCCTCAGCTCAGCCCCATCAGCCCCATTCATCCCTGTCCCCTCAGCTCAGCCCCATCAGCTCCATTCATCCCTGTCCCCTCAGCTCAGCTCCATTCATCCCTGTCCCCTCAGCTCAGCCCCATCAGCCCCATTCATCCCTGTCCCCTCAGCTCAGCCCCATCAGCTCCATTCATCCCTGTCTCCTCAGCTCCATCAGCTCCATTCATCCCTGTCCCCTCAGCTCAGCTCCATTCATCCCTGTCTCCTCAGCGCAGCCCCATCAGCTCCATTCATCCCTGTCTCCTCAGCTCAGCTCTATCAGCTCCATTCATCCCTGTCCCCTCAGCTCAGCTCCATTCATCCCTGTCTCCTCAGCTCAGCCCCATCAGCTCCATTCATCCCTGTCTCCTCAGCTCAGCTCCATTTATCCCTGTCTCCTCAGCTCAGCCCCATTCATCCATGTCTTCTCAGCTCAGCCCCATTCATCCCTGTCTCCTCAGCTCAGCCCCATTCATCCCTGTCTGCTCAGCTCAGCCCCATCAGCTCCATTCATCCCTGTCTCCTCAGCTCAGCCCCATTCATCCCTGTCTGCTCAGCTCAGCCCCATTCATCCCTGTCTGCTCAGCTCAGCCCCATCAGCTCCATTCATCCCTGTCCCTTCAGCTCAGCCCCATTCATCCCTGTCCCCTCCACTCTGCCCCACAACCCTGTCCCTTCAATTCTGTTCCATCCACCCCTCTACCCTCAGCTCTGCCCCATCCCTGTCCTCCCAGCTTTGCCCATCTAGCCCCCCTTCCTTCCAGCTCTGTCAGTCTATCCATCTTTTTTCCAGCTCTGCCCATCTACACCCCCCTCACCCGCTCTTCTCAGCCATTCCTGTCCCTTTCATTTTGCCCATCCATCCCTTTTCCTCCCAGCTATCTCTCCATCCATCCATTCCTGCCCTCCCTGTTTTGTCAATCCCTCTCTATTCATATAGGACCAAACTAAAAACAGCTCGAATGTGGTGTTAGAGGATAAGCAGTTTTTCTTAGTTTTGGCCATGGAATTTATAGACCCCTGACCCGCGACTCTCCACCGCAAAGGGGCCCACTGAGACCATGCTGCCCAGGGGCCCACATAAACCTAGAACTGGCCCTGTTGTAAACAACACTCTCCCAACATGCAGGAACAACGGCTATTTATTCAGCAACAACAAAAACATGACAGGATACATCAGCAAAATATCTCAACATGGTGCAAAGGAAACAGCCCCTATCTATTAGCAGGTTAAACACAATAGGGTCGATTCAAAGAAACATGTAACAGCTTGGATTTGGGTGCCGATCATCCTATTTTTCCCATCCGCTCGTGCGTTCGTATGAACTTGCGAGTGATTCTATAAGCAAATACGTTTCTATCCTAAAATGTACGTCCGTTCGTATGTTATCTCCCGAACTTGCCTCAGTCAGTTGTCAATCGTAAAAAACAGGTTGATGTGATCACCTGTTGCGGCGGCAGCCTGTTTTTTCGGCCGCTTCCATCGTCCACCTCTTCCAATTACTTGCGTTTGCCTCTGGTTTTCAATGGTTTTTGGCCTCTTATATTCGTTCGTTCGTATGTATATAAGGTCTTGCGCATGCGCGATGCAAGCTACACTCCACAAACCAATGTGGGCCCTATCTGACACTACCAAACTCACCACTACTGCCTCGTGCCAGGCTACCACTTACCTTTAGGAACCATAAAACTTACCCAAACCCCTTAGCGCTTGCATCCTTCTTCATGTTGACGACCCTAAAACTTACCCAAACCCCTTAGCGCTTGCATCCTTCTTCATGTTGACGACTCTAAAACTTACCCAAACCCCTTAGCGCTTGCATCCTTCTTCATTTCTCGGACCCTAAAACTAACCCAAACCCCTTAGCGCTTGCATCCTTCTTCATGTTGACGACCCTAAAACTTACCCAAACCCCTTAGCGCTTGCATCCTTCTTCATGTTGACGACTCTAAAACTTACCCAAACCCCTTAGCGCTTGCATCCTTCTTCATTTGGACGACTCTAAAACTTACCCAAACCCCTTAGCGCTTGCATCCTTCTTCATTTGGACGACTCTAAAACTTACCCAAACCCCTTAGCGCTTGCATCCTTCTTCATGTTGACGACCCTAAAACGTACCCAAACCCCTTAGCGCTTGCATCCTTCTTCATTTCTCGGACCCTAAAACTTACCCAAACCCCTTAGCGCTTGCATCCTTCTTCATTTCTCGGACCCTAAAACTTACCCAAACCCCTTAGCGCTTGCATCCTTCTTCATTTCTCGGACCCTAAAACTTACCCTTAGCGCTTGCATCCTTCTTCATTTGGACGACTCTAAAACTTTCCCAAACCCCTTAGCGCTTGCATCCTTCTTCATTTGGACGACTCTAAAACTTACCCAAACCCCTTAGCGCTTGCATCTTTCTTCATTTGGACGACTCTAAAACTTACCCAAACCCCTTAGCGCTTGCATCCTTCTTCATTTGGACGACTCTAAAACTTACCCAAACCCCTTAGCGCTTGCATCCTTCTTCATTTGGACGACTCTAAAACTTACCCAAACCCCTTAGCGCTTGCATCCTTCTTCATTTGGACGACTCTAAAACTTACCCAAACCCCTTAGCGCTTGCATCCTTCTTCATTTCTCGGACCCTAAAACTTACCCAAACCCCTTAGCGCTTGCATCCTTCTTCATTTGGACGACTCTAAAACTTACCCAAACCCCTTAGCGCTTGCATCCTTCTTCATGTTGACGACCCTAAAACTTACCCAAACCCCTTAGCGCTTGCATCCTTCTTCATTTCTCGGACCCTAAAACTTACCCAAACCCCTTAGCGCTTGCATCCTTCTTCATTTGGACGACTCTAAAACTTACCCAAACCCCTTAGCGCTTGCATCCTTCTTCATGTTGACGACCCTAAAACTTACCCAAACCCCTTAGCGCTTGCATCCTTCTTCATTTCTCGGACCCTAAAACTTACCCAAACCCCTTAGCGCTTGCATCCTTCTTCATTTCTCGGACCCTAAAACTTACCCAAACCCCTTAGCGCTTGCATCCTTCTTCATTTGGACGACTCTAAAACTTACCCAAACCACATAATGTACATATGTCTATATGTTTCGAAGCATGTATTTTTGTGTTTGTGTAAATGTCTTTTTTTGCGCATATTAGAAATGACACATTTCTAAAGACTTAAAATATTATTTATTTGTATAACATTTTTTTTTTTTTTGCTTTGTGTTTGTAAAAACATCTAACATTTTTTTTTTGTTTTCTGGTTGATTTAAAAAAAATATTAAAAGTTTGAACATTATAAAAACTATTTTACAAAATTAGCCAGGACCAAGGGCACTAATCATCCTCCTCTTCTTCTTCTGTTGGCCCCAACGTCGCCTGTATGGCCAGCAGCTCGGCCACCAACTCCTGTATCCTTTTTTTTTTGGCCGCCAAGGTTTTAGGGATCATCCCTGTAACCAATAGAGAAATAAACATAAATAGTAGTACCAGACCGGTTTGTATGCTGGGAATAGATTTTGGGTTAATCAAATACATGTAAATGCATGACATATGTCATTCTTCCAAGGGATAAAGTAAATGCATTTCCCACAGGTAAGTATTGAAACTCCTTAAACCGGACCTTCCACATTATTTAATGAAAATCAATAACTATTTCCAAATGATTCTGCACCAGATCAAAGTACATTTTGGTGGATTTTTGATTACTGCGCCGCCATCTGGACTCAGAAGCATAACACTTAATGAGGAGAGGAGAGTGGGATAAAGTACAGGGGAGCAGGTTACAGTTGTGTTTTGGTAATACAGAGCATAGCTGGGTTCAGGGAAAGGTCAGCAGTCCCACAATGCATGGCAGCACCTTACTTTGTTAAATCTGGATGCCATGCTGCCTGTAAATATGGCGCATTCCATATGCCGCCATCTTGGATGTTTAAAGGCTCCTAACATGCAGTAGATGCCGGTAGCCTGTTTTGGAATGTTCACAATCTGTATGTACAGTGTGTGGGATACTTATTAGCTAGGCTCTTAATATGAGTTAGGGTCCGCTTTAAGCTAACGAAGTGCCCACATGAAAGTGTTAACTATACATTGGCTACGCCTTTAGTTATGTGTGTGTTATTAGCTAAAAACACATAAATATGAATAATGGCATGGCTACTTACTTTGTTGGTGGCCGACAGATGGCTGGTTGGGGCCAACAGGATGCCCTTGGTCCTGGCTATGCTGTGAAGAAGTCCCTGGAGAAACATGTGACATTTGGTTAGTAGTTGTATAGAGTCACTATTCCCAACATATCTGGCTCCCAGTCTGGCTGACATCACTCACCTTCGCCAGGATCAACTTCCAGCATCTCTGCTGCCTCCTCCTCCACTATCTCACCCGCTCCCGAAGCTTCTAGAAATACATAATAAAGGAGCACTTAGTTTTTGGCCTTGCATGTATATCTTTGTGCATATACATGAAGAGTGACATACCAGAGCCTTCCCCATGCCTGGCCGGGCATGACTCCACGCCCACGCGGTTGGGCCCCTCCTCTGTGGTAAGGTCCAGGGGCTGGTCTGAGGAGGCCACAGAGGAGGGGTAGGTCCGTTGCCCGGGAGATCCACCACCTTCACTCACAGATGCAGAAGCATGCAGCACTGGTCGGCCTGTGCGCCTCCGGGTGCGGCGAATTCTGAAATCCATTTCCAACACTAACAAAGAAAAGTAATTATAAATAAAGGCATAACTTATACATTTGGAACATATACCATGCAATCGCTTTGTACTTACTTGGGAAATGGATCCCAAAAAAACTCCGCACCCGGGGCATGTGCAGACGTTTCAGGTCCGACCAATGCTGCATTATCTGGGTGTGAGTGAAGGTGGTGCTGGTGACACGGTGGATTTCCGCGATGATCTCCCGGGCGATGTCCCTTTTTTCGCACACATTGGGCGCGAAGTCATACCTGCGCTGAAGCATGATCTGAAAAACATAATGGACACAGAGCTTTTACTTTTACACACAGAGCCATATGTGTTGCATCACAAGTTGCGAATGTCATGTCATTAACATACACATGCCAGCCATTTTTGGGGAGTGCCTTAAAGCGGACGTTCACTCTGATTCAGAGTCTAGTCTTATGTTATATGTTTCACACACCATGTACATACAGATAGCCAACATTACAAATCAGGCCACCTGCATCTATGGCATGTTATGATGGTTTGAATCTCCAAGATGTCGGCTTATGTAAAATGCCTTCTTTGCAGGCAGCCTGCAAACAGGAAGTTCATGCAAACTGTAAGTGTGTGTGCTGCTCGGCATTCTTGGACTGATGACCTTCCCATGACCACAGCGCTGCTGTGTCTGAACAAAGCACAGCTATAACCCACCCCCCTGTACCTTATCCCACTCACCTCTCCTCAGTAAGTGTGATGCTTCTGAGTACAGATGGCTGCGCGCATCTCTTACATTCTTGAGCAGAGTTTCAGGCCAGTGGAGGCAAGACTAATAAGTTATTGGCTTCAAATGGCCCATTTGGAGATGTCATAGGCTGTGTACTCGTTTTTTAGGTTTTATTGCTTTTTAGTCAATCACGCTGAAGGCCCGGTTTCTGTCTTTTTGCCCACGTGTGTGGCTTGCCGTTGTGTTTTGAGGTCTTAGGCAAACAGTGGTCCTCAAACATCCGCATCAAGGTCCGAGACAGGCCAGGTTTGACAGCTAGCCACGCTACTCCACAGGTTAATTAACTGGTGCTAAGCCAGAGCAATTGCCCTAATTAGGACATCAGCCTAGAGAGGTGAAAACGTGGCCTGTCTCGGCCCTTGAGGATGAAGTGTGAGGAGCCTGTTCTAAAACATTAAGATCCCCAAAACTAGTTCCAACCGCATAATTTACATTTAGTACATCAGTCAGTATTATCTTAAAAGGCAGAGCAAGGCACTTACCAGCATGAGGATCTCTTCCTGTTGACGGGTGAAGATAGTGGGCATCATCTTTATGCTTCTTCAAGGCAGCAGATAAGTGAAACCCCAGCGGTTTCCTGGTTCCGCACGAACGCACGTCCGTACGAGCGCGTAGTCGTGCGCATAGGCGTCAGACGCTGGGCGCATGATTTAAAGGTCCCTGCACCCAAAGCTCATTCTCTTTGAGCTTTTTGCGAAAATGGCACCCAAAAAGGCAGCAGCTAAACGCGCACAGCCAAGGCAGACCTCTGAGGGCCCAACCACCAGGTCCCAGCAAGGACCCAAGAAGCTAAGGTCCCAGAAGGCAAGTACCACCTCGACCCCACCAAGGGACACTGGACCCTCCCTTTCCCAAAAAAGGGCCCCAAAGGCACGTGCCCCTGCAGCCAAAAAACAGGCCACAGCAGCCACCACCACCTCTGCCCCCAGAAGAGGCTGCCCAAGGGAGCCCACACCACCCATGCTTTCAAGCCGGGCACTTAGCCAACCCAGGCCCCGCAGCAGGCCCAGAAGCCCATCCAGGCCCCGCAGCAGGCCCAGAAGCCCATCATGGCACCGCAGCAGGGCCCGAAGCCCATCAAGGCCCCGCAGCAGGCCCAGAACACCATCCAGGCCCCGCAGCAGGGCCAGAAGCCCATCATGGCACCACAGCAGGGCCCGAAGCCCATCAAGGCACCACAGCAGGGCCCGAAGCCCATCAAGGCCCCGCAGCAGGCCCCGAAGCCCATCAAGGCCCCGCAGCAGGCCCAGAAGACCATCCAGGCCCCGCAGCAGGGCCACAAGCCCATCAAGGCACCACAGCAGGGCCCAAAGCCCATCAAGGCCCCGCAGCAGGCCCCGAAGACCATCCAGGCCCCGCAGCAGGGCCACAAGCCCATCAAGGCACCACAGCAAAGCCCGAAGCCCATCAAGGCCGCGCAGCAGGGCCCGAAGACCATCCAGGCCCCGCAGCAGGGCCTGAAGCCCATCAAGGCCGCGCAGCAGGGCCCGAAGCCCATCAAGGCCCCGCAGCAGGCCCCGAAGACCATCCAGGCCCCGCAGCAGGGCCCGAAGCCCATCAAGGCCGCGCAGCAGGGCCCGAAGCCCAAGACCTGGCACCAGCCGGGCACATAGCCCCAGACCTTGCACCAGCCGGGCACATAGCCCCCGACCTGGAACCAGCCGGGCACATAGCCCCCGACCTGGCACCAGCCGGGCACATAGCCCCCCAAGAGGCCAAAGAATGGACATCATCCGGACCACATCTACACCTGGAAGTTCGGTGGCCAGCCACGCAAGAACACCCAGTCCCTTGGCCAGTCCAGTCCAGTCATTGGGAAGCCAGCAATCCTTCCATTCCCCTACACAGCCCCAGGCCATAATGTCACCACATGTGTCTGCACACATGGAGGAGCACCCAAGCCAACCATCTGTCCGCACATTGCGGCGCGGACATTTGAGTGGGAGATTCTCCCATGACCAAAATATGGCATTGGCTAGTGGCCTTACATTATACTATGACGAGCTCTATGGGAGCAAATCCAAACACACCACTAAGCAGCGCAAGATGGAATTGTTCGAAACCATCCTACGACAAGTAAATGCAGCGGGGGAAGAGAGGAAAGATGTGGCCCAAATCCAGAAGAAAATTTCGGATCTCAAATATGTTGTACGGCAAAAAGAAATTAAAAGGCATAATTACAGGTAAATAAATGATGTATCCAAATGTAATGATTAGGATGTACTGTATGCACCTTTTCTGGGTACCAAACTATTTTTTCATTTCAGCATGAAAACTGGAGGTGGCTTTCCAACAAAACTGGAGTTTACACCTGCTGAGGAGATTGTGCTGGGCCTTCTCCATCCTGTCGCGGTCGGTGGCCATGCGGGTCTAAGGGACACAGACTCACCGACCCGTACACAAGGTGAGTACTCTTAATCTGCATGTTTGCCTGTTTGCAAAGTAAATTAAAGTTCACTAGTACCAAGATGACGGTATGGCCCTATGGTGTGGCTTGCTTGGCCTCGCACTACTGTGCCTGTTTGTGTCCTGTTTTGGTCCGTGTGAATCACACATTTCGGACCACATACATTATGTAAAATAACAATTAACACTAATTATGTGTGAAGTAACGAAGTTTATGAAGAAAAGTGATATATTTGGACTCAATCACAAAACACACATCATTAGGGATGTGTTGGCTATTTGTTGTGTGAGTTGTGTTTGAGGTAACAATTTAATTCAACACCCCCAAACATATCTGACCTAGAGCAGCGATACTCAACTGGCGGCCCGGGGTCCCAATGCGGACCTTGGCACCAGATTCCCGGACCCCTGCCCAGACAGCCCTGCACTCAGTTACTTCTGTGTTGACGTGCTCAGAGCTGCCCCCTTGATCGGCGATGTAGTGGTTAGTCTCCTGGCCAATGTCATGGCTCCCTGAAACCTAGCATTGCAATATGAAGTACTGCACAGGAAGTGGCATTGCAAGGTACACACTAACTTGGTGCATCATTATCTTTGTCCAATCCTGTCCCGCTGCCCCAGCTCTGCCCCATCTGCCCCTGTCCCACCATCTGCCCCCCCCAGATCAGCCCCATCCATTCCTAACAGATTTGCTCCATCCATCCCATCACCATCCATTCCTGTCCTCCCAGCTTTAGCCATCCAATCCCTGTCCCCTCAGCTCTGCCCCATCCAGCCTAGCAAGGGCAAGCAGCCTTTATTAGTTTGCACTTGGCAATCTATAGCCCCTCCCCCAGTGTGCTGATTTCTAACTAGACACCCCCTGCGACAGCCCCATGCCCGGACCTTCACCTCTCACCGGATACCTTTAAATGGACCTTTACAAGAAGTGGTTGAGTACCCCTGACCTAGAGAATGGTAGTCAAACTCAAAATAGTTGCTCTGCAAGTTGCAATGCTGACTGGGTACACTTCCTGACTTCGAACTGAGGTCAGTTAGCAGTTTACTCGATCCATTGCACATATCTTAAATTGAGTGTATTTTACCAATTGTCCCCATTGCTGTAGAGTTGCTTAAGATTACAAATAGTGGCTTGTTTTATTACCTACCCAAACAATGCTTATGTGTGTGTTTACCTTGTTTGGTTTTCTCTTCTTCAGCCCAGCATGACCCCTCAGCAAGGTTAAACTCACCCCCCAGTTTGATTATGCCCACCAGGTCCGTACAGCATAGTTAGCCCAGATCCGAGTTTTCCGATAAGTTTATTTAGTACCCAAAATACTACCAAGTGCTTAAGCATGTGTTAAACTGATGTAATCCTAATTTGGGACGTCAACTTAACCTTTTTTTTTCTATGTCCCTACAGACCCACACACTCATGGAAGAGATCCAGGAAATGGAGGAAGATGATGTATCCCTGCTGGCCACGTCCGATGACCTCCCCCTGGGTCCCAATCTGCAACTGCTCCCTAATGTTTCTCTGGCCAATCCTCAGCAGCAGAGTGAATCTGCATCCATTGTGCATGCACATGGGGAGACTGACACAACAGTCCCCAGTGTTCACTCTGCTGCTGAGGATTTGCCAAGCATGCCTGTTGCTGTTGAGGGGATGAGACAACGCGGCAGGGCACGCCCAAGAGCCAGGGTAATTGTGCGGCGGACTCCATTACGCCGCACAATTTCCCAGGGGAGGCACAGTGCCCTGCTTGATTTATGGAACCAAGAGAGGGACTCTTTTGAGGCACAGCTCGTAACTGAGCAGGAGGAAAGGCATGCCGATATGGTCAACCTAACTAACACCTTACAGGGCATCCTCGCGGAGTTTCGGACCCTCAACAGCAACATGGTCAATGCAAGTAATGGCATCCAGTCAGCCATGGCTGAGATGACCAATATGCAGAGAAACATTATGGAGCAGTTGCAAATTCACAATGCAACCATGGCCCAGGTTAGGTCCCATCCCCACGGACCTCCACCTGGGTTTTATGGGCAGCCACCCTATTAATCCATGAATGTGTGGGACATCTTTTCTCTTCCCCCCCACTGTATTTACTTGTCGTTTGATGTTTTGAACAATCCATTTTGTGTTTCACATGCAGGTTGTGTTTTGTATTTGCTCCCATAGAGCTCCTTAGAGTAATGATTAAGGCCACTAGCCAATGCCATAGGTCTATGTGCAGTCTAGTTGGCAACTATCATGTGCCAATTATGACTTTTGACATTTGTTTGGTTTGTGCTCCTCCTGTTTGCAGACATGTTTGTGTGACATTATGGCCATGCCCAAATATCCCTTGGCACAGGCAATATTAATTACTGGACTAGGCTGGCCTTTGGACTGGGTGTCCTTGTTTGGTTGTGCCACTCACTTCCAGGTGTAGATGTGGTAGATTTAATGTTAATAACTTCTTGCTTTTGGAGCCACAGTTGGATGTGGATTTCTATTTGTTATGCACCACCAATCAAAGTGCAAAAAGTAAAAAAAATTCACACTTACAATACTTGTTGTGTTTTGAGTTGAAACACATTTAACATCACCTTGGGCTAATGCAGATACATTTTTGGTTAAGAGGTGTAAAAATGCAAAGATCAATCTAAGTAAACACCAGGAAAAACATTAGGCAACAATTAAGGGAAATTGTGTATTTATTTAAGGTAATGCCACATTACGGCCAAACAAATATTTGAAAATAAAGGCAAATACACACACACAGAATGGGAAGCCAAAAAAAGGCTTTAACTAAAATGCTGCAATATCAAATTTGCTCTCACTGATTGGCCAGACTCACTGGGTGGGCCAACATAATTGTCACCATCATCTTCTCGGGCTGTAGAGGGCAGAACATCAACATAACGGGGGACACGTTCTTGAATGGCAAAATTATGCAGAACAGCACATGCCATTATGATGTCTATCACTTTGTTAGGAGCATATTGCAGGGCGCCCCCGGTATGGGCCAAACAACGAAAACGTGTCTTCAACAGTCCAAATGCCCTCTCAACAACAGCCCTGGTCTTGCGGTGCGCACGATTGTAGGCTTCCTGAGAGGCATCCTGGGGCCGCAGCACAGGCGTCATGTGCCAGGGGAGAAGTGGGTAACCGGAATCACCTTAACAAGACAATTAAATACCAAAAATTAACACATTGCAAGACAACAAACACAAACAATTTGACATATATCAAAATTAGGTAAGCTAAAGGGCCAAAAAAGACACCCAGGGCACATTAGAAAAAACACTATTGGGCCAAATGTAGTACATAACTAAAAATGCAGCTTAAATAAAGCCAAGAATGATAAAACATCTGCACGGACAAGGCTTTTTAGAAATATGTTTTTTATTCTGGCTTCGCAAATGTTACAATTAGCATGCTGCTGCGGGGCCCACACCATTTCGATAAAGAATGCACTGTATGCAGTTTAACCCTTTCAGTGCCAAGCCCGTAGTTTCTACGTGCTTGCTTCCACTCCACTTAAGTGCCAAGCCCGTAGAAACTACGGGCTTGACTTTCCCCCCTGCTACAGTAAAAGTAAAAAAAAAAAAACACTCACCTGACCCCTTGTTCTATCTGGCCGGGTCTCCTCTTCATCCGGGGGGGCTTCGATCCTCCACCCAGGCCCCCCCGGGTGCAGGGGAGAGCCCGGAATAGCCACCCCCCCCTTCAGCAGCCGCCGAAATACATGTAAAAAAAAAAAATATATAAAAATGACATTTACTTACCTTAGTGATCGATTGCTCCCGCCGGGTCTCCTCTTCACCAGGGGGGCCTCCGATCGCCCCCCCCTGGCTCTCCAGCTTCAGGAGAGGGCCTGAAAGGCCCTCTCCCTGTCCTGCTCGACGGGCGCCGCCATTTTGCTGATAAGCCCCGCCCCTTTGGGGCGGGGCTTATGACGTCACACCTCCGGGTGTAGTCCTGGCTCCGGGCTGCGATTTTCACACTTGTCATCGCTGGCCACAGGAGGAGGAAGGCAGGTGATGATCTGATCACCTGCCTCCCTCCTCCACTGGCCAGCGATGACAATAACTGTCATCAGAGCTGTGAGGGACACAGAAGCTGAGGATCAGAGGTGAGTAAAGTAAAAAAAAGTTTTTATTTTTTAATAAAGTTATTTTTTAATCTGTGTGGTGTTTTTTTTTTATTACTGTTAACCCCTTGTGAACTGGTAAGGGGTCCATGACCCCTATACCAGTTCACAAGGCTGGGGGGATGGCAAGCCACCTGCGCTAGCGGGTGGCTTGCCATTAACCCTTGGCACCCCCATTACCTGCCTCCCCAAAGGCCAGGGGGGGGCAGAAGAGCCCGGGCCCACATAGGGTATGTGGGCTCGTAGGCTGCAGGGTGGGGGGGCCACATAAGCTGGCCCCCCCACTCTGTGCCTACAAGCCCCCATAGCTGGTCCCGGGCTGGTAATGCTGGGTAAGGGGGACCCCACGTCATTTTTTTTTATTTTTAAGGGTTTTTAACCCTTAAAAATAAAAAAAAAATGGGGTCCGCCCCCCCTGGGAGGGGGGACCCTATGTCTTTTTTTTTTTTAATTAACCCCTTATGTTCTGTCACCCAGCAGCTATAAAAGGCTTCCAGCAGATGAGCAGAAGCCAGTGATTGGGAGGGGAAGATGGATGGGAGGTAAGTATTAAAAAAAAAAAATTATAATAAAATATTTTTTTCTGCGTCTGTGTGGTGTTTTTTTTTTTACATTTAACCCCTTGTGAACTGGTAAGGGGTCCACAAGACCCCTATATCAGTTCACAAGGCTGGGGGATGGCAAGTCACCTGCACTAGCGAGTGACTTGCCATTAACCCTTGGCACCCCCATTACCTGCCTCCCCAAAGGCCAGGGGGGGGCAGAAGAGCCCGGGCCCACGGGCTATGCGGGCTTTGTAGCCTGCAGGGCCAGGGGCCACAAAAGCTGGCCCCTGTGCCCTGTTCCTACAAGCCCTGCATAGCTGGTCCCGGGCTGGTTACTTTGGGTAAGGGGGCCCCCATGTCGGTTTTTTTTGGATTTTTAAGGGTTTTTAACCCTTAAAAATCCCCCCAAAAAAATGGGGTCCCCCCCCCTGGGAGGGGGGACCCTATGTCATTTTTTTCCCCGATTTAACCCTTTGTAGTGTGGATGGTAGTTGTATTTTATTTGTAAATGTTATAAAGTACTTGTTTCAGTTAGGGGGGTCTCCTGGGCAGGAACGGGGGGCTACCGATAAATATGTGGTACCGTTCTAATCTGTAGAAATGGGGCTTTCACATGCAATACGGTTTTCTTTAATAAAATACATTTTTTATTTAAAATAAAGGAGGCAATTTTCTAAAAAAAAATTGTATTTATTTACTTTTTTTTAATATCAATAATATTGTAAAAAAACAGAATAAAATTTACATTTACATGTTAAAGCCTAAACTCTGCTGCAAAAAATATATATATATAATTTTCCAGAAAATTCCAGCAAAAATGTCGCAAAACATGGCGCAAAATGGGGAAAAATGACCTGTCAACAGAGGGTGACAAAATCTTAAGTAGGCTGGCAATTAAAAGGATTAAAAGTAGCTATGCATGTTGGGTATTGTTCTGTTCGGGGGACCTTGCGCTTTCAGACTTAGCTTGTTTTTTCTGGTTTGCATATTTATATTTTAGGAAAAGGTGTTTTTTATTCAGCTTTTTTATAAATTTTTTAGGGAAACCCTGCGCAACCAAAGAATCCTTTGAGGGATCAATTCCAGAAAGATGAGCCCACTACAACAAGCTGGGTACGCTTAGAAAGCTTAACATGTGTACTTTTAGGGAATATATGGTTTATGGGGGATATTCCAAATGTAAAGGGTTGTTTTGGTTGAAAAATCGCAAGGTGTGCACCTTGTCTGCAGAGCTGAAATTTTCAAGAAAAATTACCGTTATGCTCATGCTTTACTTTTGGGTGTTTGGCAACTCTTCCCTTGACAGTAGCTATGCATGTTGGGTATCGTTCTGTTCGGGGGAGGTTGCTTTTTCAGATTATACTTGTTTTTTCTTGTTTGTATATAGATTTTTTAGGAAAATGTTGCTTTGATTCTGCTTTTTTATCCTTTTTTAGGGAAACTCTTTGCAACCAAAGAATACATTGAGGGATTACTTCCAGAAAACTGTGGCCACATCAACAAGCCTGGTACACCTATAAAGCCTGAGGTGTGAACTTCCAGAGAATATATAGTTTGTTGGGGGTATTTCAAATGTAAAGGGTTAGTTTTCTGGAAAAACTGCAAGGTGCACATAGCGCATATCACAGTTGTATTTTTTTCTGAAAATCCCCTAAAGCGCTGTTTCAGTTTGGGGGAGTCTCCTGGGCAGGAAAGGGTGTCTACCTATAAATATGTGGAACCGCTGTAACCGGGAGAAATTGGGGTTTCACACGCAATAAGATTTTATTGACAAACTTACATTTTTTATTACAAAAAAACACTACAAATTGCAAAAAATAGATTTTTTTTTATTTTTTTGCACATATTTCACCCAAAAGTATTGAGAATACACAAAAAAAAGGCCAAACAAGACATCGCATGTTGAAGCCCAGACTCTTCTGAAAAAAACAATATATCATTTTCCTGGGAAATCCCTGGAAATCCCTTCAAAAATCACATTTGAACATGGGGAGCGCAAAATAGTTCAAAATGGTCTGGCACCAAGGGTGACAAAAACTCCAGGTAGGCTGGCAGCGAAAGGGTTAAGTCCACTTTGGCCTTGCAAGACCAATACTACAAAAGGACAAAAAACTAGCAGATACTTCGGGACAATCTGCTACCCAATATATTTTTGGACATGGAAGTTACAGAAAAGTTAAAAAAATTCTGAAGCACAAAGTGAGCAAAGCGTTTTGTTGAAAAACAAAATACAATCCACAAAAGCCCCCCCAAAAAAATGCTGGTTCGTGTTTCTGACAAGAATTATAAAGCTAAAATAGGCAAACAATACAGATTCCTGGGAAATATCAGTAACCAAAAATAGGACACACTTACCAAGCAGCCATGCACCCGAAAATTCCCCAGACTCAAATCGCCTAAACAAACCAGATCGTCTCAGGATATAGGAGCGTGCGACGATCCAGGGTAGCCGGCAAGGACACTCAGGAAACGCATGTCCGGCCCCACCTTGGCCTGGACATTAAGGGAGTGTCCCATTTTTCGATTCCTTAAGGCAAAAACCAAAAAAAAAGGGTAAGTGATAAGGGCAAAAAAACATTTAGAAAAAAAAACATGTCTGCACACAATTTCAAACAACAAATGAGAAGCCTAAATAAGGCATGTACACAAAAGGCCAAACTAAAATATGCTGCCGCCAAGGAAAATAGGTTACATTACACGTTGGGCCCCATAATAACCAAAACCAAAAATATATACCTATATATATATTCGTCGGATGCCCTAGGTACGAGTGCCACATGTGTGCAGTCAACAGCACCAATTACGTTGGGCATGTCGGCCACATTATAAAAACCAAGCTTAATGGCGTTTCTGGCTGCCATATCATCCGGGAAAAAAATATATTTGGGAGTTATGGCAGCCATGCCTTCCAAAAATTTAGAGAGTGCGCGGCTCAGCGTAGGCTGGGACATCCCCACGGAGAGGGCACCCAGCCTCTGGAACGAGCCGTTCGTCAAAAATTGCAGGCAGCCAAGCATCTTGGTCATACCTGAAATTGCATGCCCCTTCCTTGTGGTGCGGGCTAACCATGGCCGCAGCTCACTATATAATTTATGGAGGGAAGCGCGATTAAGCCTGGTCAGCTCAAACAGCTCAACATCATTCATGCTATCGATGTTCATGCGACGACGCAGGGGCAATCTGCTCTCAGACATCCGGATCAAATCGATGCCAAAAAGCATAAGCCCTTGATGTGCCACAAACTCGCTCCTCTCCATCCTACTCCCGAGGCCAAATAGCTGCCGGCAAACATTTCGGGAAGCAGCTCTTTAATGGCCTTCAAAACAATTAGCAATCACCTCTCTGAATTGGTCGCAAGCCCATGTGAAGCACATAAAAAATAGGATCGGACCTAAAAAATACGATTTGGACGGGAAAAACACACGAACTAACGCAAAATATACGATTGACGTCCGAAAAGCGTATGTTCATATACGTCTATGCGCGAACGTTCGTGCGAATACGAAATGGCCAAAAAAAATGGAAAAAATGACAAACACCCACCCAAACTTACGATTCTCGATCCGAAATCAATTAACTTTTGCTCTTTGAATCGAGGGGAATATGTATGAAGGCACATGATCTGCCTAAGACTTGCTGTTTTTTTTTCTTTTTAACTAACTTTATCAACAGCTTAACAAGCAGTGAGTCATATACAGGATGTAGTTGTTGCATTAAACCATTCAAACAGAAAAACAAAAAATTATTGCGGAGTTAGCCTATATATCCTACAATGCAAAGTGGCAGGAAACCCAGTTGCACTTCTTCTATGCAAGCCACAGAATGATCCTTAGGACACCATTGAAGGGAGGGGAAATTGACCACCATAGGAGTTAAAAAAGGGTAAATACATTTTTATGTACAGTAAACTTAATTGCCCTGAGCGAATGATACATATGAGCACTGTTTCTTGTAAGGGTATTAGCCCAGTTTAATGGATTCTAAAAAATCAATTGCTTTAGATTTTGCATTAACAGATCTATGTACCCAAGCTTTAACAGTAATAGCTTCTGAGTACTAGCAGAGCTAATAGTGTACCCATTCATATGAAGGAGACTAGGGAATCATAGGCTGGTTGTGTTGACCTTGTGGTCTACAATGCAAGGGAGAGGTTTAGAGAGTTCTTACTTCAATACCCCACGATATTGTATCCCAAGGGGCTCAAGCAAAGTGCACTTAAAGCTGGGCATGTCATAGTCTTTACTCAAAAATCTTTTTATTGGCTAACAATATTTTGAGACAGAAAGTAGGCAGTCAGGGCAGGGTTTGGGTAAGATACCTGTTATTAGTGCCTGTGGCGGTAGGTTACGATGTGGGCACAATTGTAACTCTTAGGCCGACATGTTCTGGCAATAAAGTACACCCCGTAGGAACACACAAAGACAACTTTTGGTAATTGGTAAAGAAACATACTATGTATGCTGGATGTGTGTGTTTGCAACCAGCTCAGAGGAAATATTACAAAAGTGCGCAGAATGTAGACTGTAGGGTGCTGAGACAGATTGGTAATGGATCCTAAGATGTGTTCAGAATTTTGCACTGAATTGCAGTTTTGCACATTTCAAAAGGTCTGTCCAGGCAAACAAAATAAATCCCATATGCGCCTTTTTTCACCACAGCTACTGCATCCTAATCCCGTTTAATACTAACAGGGTCCTGAGGTTGATTTCTGTGGTCAGAAGGCCCATTCTGGGTTTACATATGATATAGGGAATAAATGCAATGAACAGGATAAACTTAAGTTTGATCATGGCACCAGAGACTGGCTGAGTGTGCTATGTATTATAATTTGCCCGTTGCCGGCCTAATGGCTGCTTGGCGTCGCTTCAATTGCAAATAACTTATTTGGCAAAACTATAACTGCCTCAGTTACAAAGAGCAGTTGAGAGAGTTGAGACAATAATCAGCCACCAGACATCCCACTGGAAGATGTGGTGAAGGTGTCAGATTATGGTAGAACTCACTATAGGGGCACACCCTATGGCTTGGTCTGCTCTGCTGCACATCCTCCACCTGGAAAGCCAAAAGCGAGGAAACCAGCCACTTCCACATGCTCTTGTTTGCTGTCCTACCTGGCCACCAGAAACCATTTGCCTAACAGGATATGTGGTGAAGGAGTCCAAACCTTGGAGGCGAGTCAGCACTAATTGTGGCCCTGACAATAAATGTGTCTGAAGCTTTTAAAACCTGAAAGACAGATATATCCCACTGCAGATACCCCAACTTTTTCTTGTATTCTTGTGGATGGGTACATGCAGAATCACATGGAAAAGATCAGACAACAAAAAACTGCACAAATCCCTGTTGGCATTCACATCTTTTCATCTGGACTTCTCAAATTACTAAATCAGCCTAAAATCTAAACTTATATTTCTGTAAGGCTGATACATTTTGAAAAACATCAGTTTGATGTTCTGAAGTTGTGTTGATGCTCTTAAATCAAGAGACATGTAAGCTACAGTGTTTAAAGGAGGACTGAAGAACAAAAACTACTTGCTAAGCTCCTTAGTAGAACATAATACTTCAGTAAGGAATGTTTGTAAAGTAAAAAGTGAATTACAATTTATTGAAGTCTCAGTTGCACAGCATTGCACCATATGCTATGAAACACACATTCCACCAGAAATATCTAAGTAAACTACATAGTTAACTTTAGATGTAAAAACCTTCTGTAAGCCAGCTGACCACTTTGATGTGTTCGGCTGCAAGATATTGAAAATCTTGAGTTTTATTTCTCTTAAAAGAAAAGCAACTACTGTCCTAGAGTCTATAATATTCTACAATGACTGTTCCAAATTTGGATGCTCCATTATTTGTCTCCAGGGATTGCCCATACACTCCCCTCACTGACCATACCTCACCATCACCTTTAGCCTAGGCGCGGTGAGTGTACCCATGATAGAGTGTTTTTAATGACAGGCAGAGGAGCGGGGTGTGACCAATGCTTTGCGCTCCATTCTGCTTTTCTGTAAAAATATGCAAACCACTGACTGGCTGTACAACCTGCTCATGCACCAGGGGAATGAAAGGTGCATTTTTGCCAATCACAGGGGATACACAAATCATGATGCTCCAGGCACAGGAACAAATCCTGTGAGAGTAAAAATCATGGGTTTTCTTCCTCTTTAAAAATCAATGAAAGCAGAGTTAAAACAAATACCTTCATACCTTATCTTTATCCCCAACTGCAGACTTAGTCCCACAGCTGTTTTTGTGTTCTCCCCACCTGGCTTCAGTGCATGATCCATTTATTGGCTGCAGGAGTGGCATCACATGAGTGTCCAACATTGGTATGCATTTTGCAGCGGACGCTTGTATGTGCACCAGGGATTATAGTTTCTAGAGATGAGCGAACTGAAAAATTCGTTTCGGCTGATTCGCCGAATTTTCCGACAAAATTAGTTTCGGTCCGAATTTATTCGCGACGAATCGCTATTAAAAACGGCTATTTCTGAGCTTCCTAGAGCCTCAATAGGGTTGTAAACCATTCTGCCTTGCTGTAACACGCATAGGATGCGTGCTGGGTTGGTGAAATAATACTGTAAATAATTATGACATGCAGATCAGAGGCATCACTATTAGAATCGCAGAGCAGCAAAATTGCAGAGAGTTGAGGTGGCATCACTATGAGGGGTCCCTATATTGCCTGAAAAAAAAACCCTGGAGCTGGCTGCAGCAGGAACCCAAATATTGGCTGAAAGACATCCTGGAGTTGGCAGCAGGAGCAGCAGGAGCCCAAAAAGTGGCTGAGTGACACCCTGGAGTTGCAAGCAGCAGCAGCAGGAGCCCAAACATTGCTTGAAAGAGACACTGGAATTGGCAGCAGGAGCCCAAAAATTGGCTGAATGACACCCTGGAGTTGCAAACAGCAGCAGCAGCAGCCCAAACCTAGCTTGAAAGAGACACTGGAGTTGACAGCAGGAGCCCGAAAACTGGCTGAATGACACCCTGGAGTTGCAAGCAGCAGGAGCCCAAACATAGCTTGAAAGAGACACTGGAGTTGGCAGCAGGAGCCCAAAAATTGGCTGAATGACACCCTGGAGTTGCAAGCAGCAGCAGCAGCAGCCCAAACCTAGCTTGAAAGACACACTGGAGTTGGCAGCAGGAGCCCAAAAATTGGCTGAATGACACCCTGGAATTGCAAGCAGCAGCAGGATGAGCCCAAACCTAGCTTGAAAGACACACTGGAGTTGGCAGCAGGAGCCCAAAAATTGGCTGAATGACACCCTGGAGTTGCAAGCAGCAGAAGCAGCAGCAGCCAAAACCTAGCTTAAAAGACACACTGGAGTTGGCAGCAGGAGCCCAAAAATTGGCTGAATGTCACCCTGGAGTTCCAAGCAGCAGCAGGAGCCCAAACATAGCACACTGGAGTTGGCAGCAGGAGCCCAAAAATTGGCTGAATGACACCCTGGAGTCGCAAGCAGCAGCAGCGGCAGCCCAAACCTATCTTGAAAGACACACTGGAGTTGGCAGCAGGAGCTGACACCCTGGAGTTGCAAGCAGCAGCAGCAGGAGCCCAAACATAGCTTGAAAGAGACATTGGACTTGGCAGCAGGAGCCCAAAAATTGGCTGAATTACACACTGCAGTTGGCAGCAGCAGGAGGCCAAAATTTGGCTGAAAGGCACACCCTGAAGTTGGCATCAGCAGGAGCCCATAAATTGGCTGAATGACACCCTGGAGTTGCAAGCAGCAGCAGCAGCAGGAGCCCAAACATAGCTTGAAAGAGACACTGGAGTTTGCAGCAGGAGCCGAAAAATTGGCTGAATGACACCCTGGAGTTGCAAGCAGCAGCAGCAGCAGGATCCCAAACATAGCTTTCAAGAGACACTGGAGTTGGCAGCAGGAACCCAAAAATTGGCTGAATGACACCCTGGAGTTGCAAGCAGCAGCAGCCCAGACATAGCTTGAAAGACACACTGGAATTGGCAGCAGGAGACCAAAAATTGGCTGAATGACACCCTGGAGTTGCAAGCAGCAGCAGAAGGAGCCCAAACATAGCTTGAAAGAGACACTGGGGTTGGCAGCAGGAGCCCAAAAATTGGCTGAATGACACACTGCAGTTGGCAGCAGTAGGAGGCCAAAATTTGGCTGAAAGGCACACCCTGAAGTTGGCATCAGCAGGAGACCAAAAATTGGCTGAATGACACTCTGGAGTTGCAAGCAGCAGCAGCAGCACGAGCCCAAACATAGCTTGAAAGAGACACTGGAGTTGGCAGCAGGAACCCAAAAATTGGCCTAAAGACACACTGCAGTTGGCAGCAGCAGCAGCAGGAGGCCAAACATAGCTTGAAAGAGACACTGGAGTTGGCAGCAGGAGCCCAAAAATTGGCTAAATGACACCCTGGAGTTGCAAGCAGCAGCAGCAGGAGCCCAAACATAGCTTGAAAGAGACACTGGAATTGGCAGCAGGAGACCAAAAATTGGCTGAATGACACCCTGGAGTTGCAAGCAGCAGCCCAAACCTAGCTTGAATGACACACTGGAGATGGCAGCAGGAGCCCAAAAATTGGCTGAATGACACCCTGGAGTGGCAAGCAGCAGCAGGAGCCTAAACATAGCTTGAAAGAGACACTGGAGTTGGCAGCTGGAGCCCAAAAATTGGCTGAATGACACACTGCAGTTGGCAGCAGTAGGAGGCCAAAATTTGGCTGAAAGGCACACCCTGAAGTTGGCATCAGCAGGAGACCAAAAATTGGCTGAATGACACTCTGGAGTTGCAAGCAGCAGCAGCAGCAGCACGAGCCCAAACATAGCTTGAAAGAGACACTGGAGTTGGCAGCAGGAACCCAAAAATTGGCCTAAAGACACACTGCAGTTGGCAGCAGCAGCAGCAGGAGGCCAAACATAGCTTGAAAGAGACACTGGAGTTGGCAGCAGGAGCCCAAAAATTGGCTAAATGACACCCTGGAGTTGCAAGCAGCAGCAGCAGGAGCCCAAACATAGCTTGAAAGAGACACTGGAATTGGCAGCAGGAGACCAAAAATTGGCTGAATGACACCCTGGAGTTGCAAGCAGCAGCCCAAACCTAGCTTGAATGACACACTGGAGATGGCAGCAGGAGCCCAAAAATTGGCTGAATGACACCCTAGAGTGGCAAGCAGCAGCAGGAGCCTAAACATAGCTTGAAAGAGACACTGGAGTTGGCAGCTGGAGCCCAAAAATTGGCTGAATGACACACTGCAGTTGGCAGCAGTAGGATGCCAAAATTTGGCTGAAAGGCACACCCTGAAGTTGGCATCAGCAGGAGACCAAAAATTGGCTGAATGACACTCTGGAGTTGCAAGCAGCAGCAGCAGCAGCACGAGCCCAAACATAGCTTGAAAGAGACACTGGAGTTGGCAGCAGGAACCCAAAAATTGGCCTAAAGACACACTGCAGTTGGCAGCAGCAGCAGCAGGAGGCCAAACATAGCTTGAAAGAGACACTGAAGTTGGCAGCAGGAGCCCAAAAATTGGCTAAATGACACCCTGGAGTTGCAAGCAGCAGCAGCAGGAGCCCAAACATAGCTTGAAAGAGACACTGGAGTTGGCAGCAGGAGCCCAAAAATTGGCTGAATGACACACTGCAGTTGGCAGCAGCAGGAGGCCAAAATTTGGCTGAATGACACCCTGGAGTTGAAAGCAGCAGCAGCAGGAGCCCAATCATAGCTTGAAAGAGACACTGGAGTTGGCAGCAGGAGTCCAAAAATTGGCTGAATGACACCCTGGAGTTGCAAGCAGCAGCCCAAACCTAGCTTGAATGACACACTGGAGATGGCAGCAGGAGCCCAAAAATTGGCTGAATGACACCCTGGAGTGGCAAGCAGCAGCAGGAGCCTAAACATAGCTTGAAAGAGACACTGGAGTTGGCAGCTGGAGCCCAAAAATTGGCTGAATGACACCCTGGAGTTGCAAGAAGCAGCAGCAGGAGCTCAAACATAGCTTGAAAGAAACACTGGAGTTGGCAGCAGGAGCCCAAAAAATGGCTGAATGACACCCTGGAGTTGCAAGCAGCAGCAGCAGGAGCCCAAACATAGCTTGAAAGAAACACTGGAGTTGGCAGAAGGAGCCCAAAATTTGGCTGAAAGGCACACCCTGAAGTTGGCATCAGCAGGAACCCAAAAATTGTCTGAATGACACCCTGAAGTTGCAAGCATCAGCAGCAGCAGGATCCCAAACATAGCTTTCAAGAGACACTGGAGTTGGCAGCAGGAACCCAAAAATTGGCTGAATGACACCCTGGAGTTGCAAGCAGCAGCACAGCAGCAGCAGCAGCCAAGACATAGCTTGAAAGACACACTGGAGTTGGCAGCAGGAGCCCAAAAATTGGCTGATTGACACCCTGGAGTTGCAAGCAGCAGCAGAAGGAGCCCAAACATAGCTTGAAAGAGACACTGGAGTTGGCAGCAGGAGCCCAAAAATTGGCTGAATGACATACTGAAGTTGGCAGCAGCAGCAGTAGGAGGCCAAAATTTGGCTGAAAGGCACACCCTGAAGTTGGCATCAGCAGGAGCCAAAAAATTGGCTGAATGACACTCTGGAGTTGCAAGCAGCAGCAGCGGGAGCCCAAACATAGCTTGAAAGAGACACTGGAGTTGGCAGCAGGAACCCAAAAATTGGCCTAAAGACACACTGGAGTTGGCAGCAGCAGGAGGCCAAAAATAGCTTGAAAGAGACACTGGAGTTGACAGCAGGAGCCCAAAAATTGGATGAATGACACTCTGGAGTTGCAAGCAGCAGCAGCACGAGCCCAAACATAGCTTGAAAGAGACACTGGAGTTGGCAGCAGGAACCCAAAAATTGGCCTAAAGACACACTGCAGTTGGCAGCAGCAGCAGCAGGAGGCCAAATATAGCTTGAAAGAGACACTGGAGTTGGCAGCAGGAGCCCAAAAATTGGCTGAATGACACCCTGGAGTTGCAAGCAGCAGCAGCAGCCCAGACATAGCTTGAAAGACACACTGGAGTTGGCAGCAGGAGCCCAAAAATTGGCTGAATGACACCCTGGAGTTGCAAGCAGCAGCAGAAGGAGCCCAAACATAGCTTGAAAGAGACACTGTAGTTGACAGCAGGAGCCCAAAAATTGGCTGAATGACACCCTGGAGTTGCAAGCAGCAGGAGCCCAAACATAGCTTGAAAGAGACACTGGAGTTGGCAGCAGGAGCCCAAAAATTGGATGAATGACACTCTGGAGTTGGCAGCAGCAGCAGCAGCAGCCCAAACCTAGCTTGAAAGACACACTGGAGTTGGCAGCAGGAGCCCAAAATTTGGCTGAATGACAAACTGCAGTTGGCAGCAGCAGGAGGCCAAAATTTGGCTGAAAGGCACACCCTGAAGTTGGCATCAGCAGGAGCCCAAACATTGGCTGAATGAGACTCTGGAGTTGCAAGCAGCAGCAGCACGAGCCCAAACATAGCTTGAAAGAGACACTGGAGTTGGCAGCAGGAACCCAAAAATTGGCCTAAAGACACACTGCAGTTGGCAGCAGCAGCAGCAGGAGGCCAAACATAGCTTGAAAGAGACACTGGAGTTGGCAGCAGGAGCCCAAAAATTGGCTGAATGACACCCTGGAGTTGCAAGCAGCAACAGCAGGAGCCCAAACATAGCTTGAAAGAGACATTGGAGTTGGCAGCAGGAGCCCAAAATTGTCTGAATGACACCCTGGAGTTGCAAGCAGCAGCAGCAGCCCAAACATAGCTTGAAAGACACACTGGAGCTGGCAGCAGGAGCCCAAAATTGGCTGAATGACACCCTGGAGTCACAAGCAGCAGCAGCAGCAGCAGCCCAAACATAGCTTGAAAGAGACACTGGAGTTGGCAGCAGGAGCCCAAAAATTGGCTGAATGATAACCTGGAGTTGCAAGCAGCAGCAGCAGCAGCAGCCCAAACTTAGCTTGAAAGACACACTGAAAGAGCCCAAACATAGCTTGAAAGAGACACTGGAGTTGGCAGCAGGAGCCCAAAAATTGTCTGAATGACACCCTGGAGTTGCAAGCAGCAGCAGCAGCAGGAGCCCAAACATAGCTTGAAAGAGACACTGGAGTTGGCAGCAGGAGCCCAAAAATTGGCTGAATGACACCCTGGAGTTGCAAGCAGCAGCAGCCCAAACCTAGCTTGAAAGACACACTGGAGTTGGCAGCAGGAGCCCAAAAATTGGCTGAATGACACCCTGGAGTTGCAAGCAGCAGCAGCAGGAGCCCAAACATAGCTTGAAAGAGACACTGGAGTTGGCAACAGGAGCCCAAAAATTGGCTGAATGACACACTGGAGTTGCAAGCAGCAGCAGCAGCAGCAGCCCAAACATAGCTAGAAAGACATACTGGAGTTGGCAGCAGGAGCCCAAAAGTTAGCTGAATGACACCCTGGAGTTGCAATCCGCAGCAGCAGCAGGAGCCCAAACATAGCTTGAAAGAGACACTGGAGTTGGCAGCAGAAACCCAAAAATTGGCCTAAAGACACACTGCAGTTGGCAGCAGCAGCAGGAGGCCAAGCATAGCATGAAAGAGACACTGGAGTTGGCAGCAGGAACCCAAACATTGGCCTAAAGACACACTGGAGTTTTGCAGCAGCAGCAGGAGCCCAAACATTGCTTGAAAGAGACACTGGAGTTGGCAGCAGGAGCCCAAAAATTGACCTAAAGACACACCCTGGAGTTGGCAGCAGCAGCAGCCCAAAAATTGGCCTAAAGATACACCCTGGAGTTGGCAGCAGCAGCAGGAGCCCAAAAATTGGCCTAATGACACACTGGAGTTGGCAGCAGCAGCAAGAGCCCAAACATTGGCTGAAAGAGACACTGGAGTTGGCAGCAGCAGCAGCAGGAGCCCAAACATTGCTTGAAAGATACACTGGAGCTGGCAGCAGCAGGAGCAGGAGCCCAAACATTGCTTAAAAGGGACACTGGAGTTGGCAGCAGGAGCCCAAAAATTGGCCTAAAGACACTCTGGACTTGGCAGCAGCATAGGGAGCCCATATATTGCCTGGAAAACACATTGGACTTGGCAGCAGCATAGAGAGCTCAGATATTGTCTTAAAGACACACCCAGGAGTTGGCAGCAGCATTAGGAGCCCCTTTATTGCCTGAAAGACACACCCTGGAGTTTGCAGCAGCATGAAGAGAACATATACAGATTTTCGGCACATATATCTTATCCGAAGAATATTAATAAAAAGTAAGACTAACGTAAAGCATTTTCTCAATAATTACTTGTGGTCTGATGTGGAGGAATGTCTGTAACTGGAGAGCAGCGCTTTAAACCTGTTTTGCACTATCCATATTTCTTTAGTATTGGTCTGGCCCCATGATCAATCTACTCTAATGCATCAGGCATTGGTGGGTGGAATTCTTGGCTGATCCATGCCCGAATCATTTCCACGCAGGCCAGTTTCTCAAAAAAACATTTTTCAAGCGTACTGGAGCACATTGAATAGCTCTCATCAGAGCATCACATACGCACATCTAAGAGTTTCATCACTTTGTTCCTGTTAAAGTCTTCAGAGCCTAGTTACTACTTAGTGAAAGGCCATAGATAGTTACACACCTGCTTCTGTTATCGACAAATACTTCTTTAAGTGTAGTGTAGCGTTTTGTCCTCCCCTCATATATGCACTAAGTATGTCAGGCAGAGAAGTGCCAGGATGGGCACAGAGAAGTTGCAGAGACCTAAATTCATCAAGCAGAGGTTGCAGCAGACTAGGGGTGAGTGCCAGCGGGAGTCTCAGTGAGAGGCCTGATCTCCCATCCACTGCATCACAAGTGACATCTGACACCCCCAGTCAACTGTCGGTTATATCTTATGCTTTGGGTTCAGCTCTACTATTCAGTGAGGACGTGATGATCAGCAGCTACTGCCCAGCCAAGAAGTGGAGGAGACACTCGCCGCTTCTTCTACTAGGCGGGCAAGTAGTGATGAGGAGAGTGGCATGGGAGGTGGTGTTGCAAGCGTTTTGGCTTCTTAAGCAGACACTGTTGAGGAAGCTGAAGAGGACATCAGTAAGTTTTGAGGGCCCTTTTTAATGCTTGGAGTGATGGAGAGTGATAGATTTGTAACATATTAGTAACATAGTAACATATTAGTAACATATTAGTAACATAGTAACATATTAGTAACATAGTAACACATTAGGCCTCAATTCATCAAGCAGAGGTCTCAGCAGACTAGGGGTGAGTGGCAGCAGGAGTCTCAGTGAGAGGCCTGATCTGCCGGTATCAGTTAGCGGTCGTGTCTTGACCAGCAACCCATCTGTCGTCATCCATTGGTTAACACGATCATCCACTTAACATGGCTATATGAAAGATGTGTAGGCAGAAGGCGAAGTGTGGGCAGGGTCCCAATGTTGGACTCACAGCCCTGCATCGGCATTTGCACCGTCACCATAAAGCGACCTGGGAGAGTTGGCTCCAAAGTGGTGGTCCAGCCTGCTGCATTACCCAGTGGCACGCTGCTCTCTGTTCCAGCCAGCCAAGGCTCCACCACCTCCTGTGTGTCATACCCATCCTCTGTCGCTCCAGATGCTCCTCCTCCTCTTAATCCGAGTCAGTCATTCCGCCAGCAATCCATTGGCCAAGCCATGTCCAAGAGACAACAGTATGTGCCCACTCATCCAACGTGCAGAAGCTAAATGTGCTCCTGTATAAGTTGCTGGTGCTGCAATCCCTCCCTTTTGAAGTGGTGGACCTTCCAGAGAACTGATGGCTTGGGCCGAGCCGAGGTGGAGAGTCCCATGGTGTCATTTCTTTGCGAAGAAGGCAGTACCAGCCCTGTACAATTTTGTTGAACAGAAGGTGGGCCAGTCCTTTAGCCTGTCAGTGTGTACTGACACGGCAGTGCCTACGTCTGGAGCTGTAACTACGGTCAGGGACAATACATATCCTTTAAGCACCACTGGGTGATTGTGGTTCCTGCACAACCACAACAGCAACTTGGACAGGTCCCTCCGCTGTGGCCTCCACGCTCCTAGGCCGTTGTGCCTGTGACAGTGCAATTGCACTTAGCAGTGGTGTCACAGAAAAAAGTGCCTAATTGACAATTACATATTAATTGTTAACATTTATCGTATTTGAACACATTTATAATAACAACATATAATAACATCTAACATAATAACAACATTTTTTTGGTTAATTTCGTTTTTTTTGTTCATTTTTAATTTTTTTTTTATTTTCTTTTTCTTAACCTTTTTTTTCTGTATTTTTTTTTTTTATTTTTTATTTTTTTTCAGTGCCCTTCCAGCCTACCATGTGTGCAGGACTCACGCTGTTCTTCACATGGTTTGCCTTGAGCCACGGAGTCACACATGGGAGGAACTGCTAAAAATCATAAATCTCCACCCAAACTGCAAATGGGAACCATGGTGACTGACAATGGGAAGAACATCTTGCCTGCGCTGCAACAAGGAAGCCTGAGCCATGCACCCTGTATGCCACACGTGTTCATCCTAGTTGTCAAGCATTTTCTGAAGTCTTCTCCCCTGATGCAAGAAATGCTAACAATGGGAAGGAAACTTTGCATGCACTTCAGCCACTCCTACACCGCCAAGCACACCCTTCTTGAGCTACAGCATCAGAACGGTATCCCCCCACATAGTCTGATTTGCGATGTTTCCACCCTCCATATGTTGGATCGACTATACGAACTGAGAAAAGCCATCACTGTTTTCTTGATGGTCCAAGCAGATAGGGGGACTCACCTGTGTAACTTCAATGTTAACCAGTGGCAGCTCATACGTGACACCTGTCGTTTGCTCAGGCCCTTTGAGGAAGCCAATTATTAGTCAGTCGCCAGGACTATGGGATGAACACATGTTGGAAACCATGGCTGGTCAGGGCACTGGAGACATGGCGCCTACATTTCACGGCCACATGAAGCCTGTGGGGGCTGAAGTGGAGGAGGAGGAGGGGGTGGGGCACAGCGAAGCACAGTTTAGGTTTGACAAAATGGCCATTTTATCTAGTCATCTGACAGGAGAGGAGGAGCAGGAGCAGCCAGAGGAGCTAGAGGGTTGTGAGGAAGGCGAGACAGAGGACCCAGACACACCGTGGCAGTATGCTCCCTCCGAGTCACTTGCAGAAATGGCACAATGCATGCTCACGTGCTTGCGTAGTGACCGCAGAATTGTCTCCATTTGTCAGCGGGATGACTTCTGGCTCTCCACCTTATTGGACCCTCACTACCGGCACAAAATGGGGGCATTTTTTTACACCTACTGAGAGGGAGGACAAACTGACCTACTACAGAGACATTCTACGTAGTCAGTTGGCCGATGCCTATCTGCATGGCCGATGCCATGGTCCATACTGTGATTCTCAGCGGGACACCAGCCTTCTGTAAGCAGACAACCCCCAATCTCCACCGCCGATTCTGCCTATAGTCAAGCCCCGGTTTGCCGGGAATGCTAGGTACACCTCACCGGACACGGTTGCCCCCAGGTCTTAATAGGCGCAAAGGATGGCTGCTTACGGTGAAGGCCGATGAACCACGAGGGTATCCCGAAGCCGAGGTTGTTCACAGGTAGTCATTCCGGAGGGTGTGTCAGAGTACAGGGATGAGACAGGTGCGTAGTCAGGAGTAGCCAAAGGGTCAAGCCGGGAGGTCAGAGATTGCGGGGTATCCAGAGGGGCAGGCAGGTTCGTGGTCAGACAAAGCAGAGGTCGGTACAGGCAGCAGACAGGAATGGTCGATCAAGCCGGGTCGGAATCAGATAACAACTAACAGAATCACACCCTAATCACAAGCGACCGCATAGTGAGGCTAATCATGAGCAGCAGAAAGACCTGGAGTAGGCCCTGAGCCAGCAGGTCGTGTCATACCTTGACGTGACCATGCCAATGCACCTTGAGGACCCGCTGGACTTCTGGGCAGCCAAACTTGACTTGTGGCCGCAACTGGCAGAGTTTGCCCTGGGAAAGCTGTCCTGCCCAGCGAGTAGTGTGCCATCTGAGCGGGTGTTTAGTGCGGCAGGGGCCATAGTCATGACAAGGAGAACTCGTCTGTCCACGAAAAATGTGGAGAGACTCACCTTTGTGAAGATGAATCAGGCATGGTTCAGCCAGGATTTTCAACCACCAATGGCTGATCCAGGGTGTGTCTTTCAGGCAATATATGGGCTCCCTATGCTGCTGCCAACTCCTGGGTATGTCTTTCAGGCAATATATGGGCTCCCTGTGCTGCTGCTGCCAGCTCATATGTGTGTCTTTCAGGCAATATATGGGCTCCTAATGCTGCTGCTGCCAACTCCAATGTGAGCACTCTTAAAAGACACATGCTAGCATATTCGGGATGCCCCCCGGTTAAAGGCAATGGCTGCTGGCAATTTGACAACGTGACTTTCTTTACAAAATGCAACCAGTTAATAGACAGGTACTCTTGAAATATTAATGCTAGTGTTTGGGATGCCCCCTCCTCACATAGAGAGGTTGGCTCCTTTGATAGTGGAAAAGGGACATTGATTACAAAATCCAACCAGCTAATAGACAGGTAGTCTTGAAATATTTATGCTAGTGTTTGGGATGCCCCCTGCTTACATACAGAAGTGGCCTCCCTTGATTGGGGAAAAGTGACGTTAATTATAAAATGCAAGCAGTTATTAGACAGGTAGTCATGAAATATTTATGCTAGTGTTTGGGATGCCCAGTGGCCAGGGGTTTTTACAGCAGACACAAAAACAATTAAAACTGTGCTCTAGTTAGATGAAATCCCCTTTAAGAGCTGCTTGTGTGTAACAGATAGGGTTAAATGTGCAAACATGGCATGCACAGTGCCCAGAGGTTTTTACAGCAGACACAAAAACAATTCAAACTGTGCTCTAGTTAGATGAAATCCCCTTTAAGAGCTGCTTGTGTGTAACTGATAGGGTTAAATGTGCAAACATGGCATGCACAGTGCCCAGGGGTTTTTACAGCAGACACAAAAACAATGAAAACTGTGCTTTAGTTAGATGAAATCCCCTTTAAGAACTGCTTGTGTGTATCAGATAGGGTCAAATGTGCTAATATGGGATGCCCATTGGCCTGGGGTTTTTACAGCAGACACAAAAACAATTAAAACTGTACTCTAGTTAGAAGAAATCCCCTTTAACAGCTGCTTTAGTATAACAGATAGGGTGAAATGTGCCGATTTGGGATACCCTGCGGCCTGGTGTTTTTATAGGACGCACAAAACCAATTCAAAATGCAACATATTAATAAAACAGAGCCTGTAGAAGCTGCTTTAGTATAACAGATAGGGTGAAATGTGCTGGTTTGGGATACCTTGCGGCCTGGTGTTTTTACAGGACACAAAAAAACAATTCAAAATGCAATATATTAATAAAACAAAGCCTGTAGAAGCTGATTTAGTATAACAGATATGGTGAAATGTGCCGGTTTGGGATACCCTGCGGCCTGATGTTTTTACAGGACGCACAAAACCAATTCAAAATGCAATATATTAATAAAACAGAGCCTTTAGAAGCTGATTTAGTATAACAGATAGGGTGAAATGTGCTGGCTCGGGATGCCCATGTGGCCTGGTGTTTTTACAGGACGCACAAAACCAATTCAAAATGCAATATATTAATAAAACAGAGCTTGTAGAAGCTGCTTTAGTATAACAGATAGGGTGAAATGTGCAAGTTTGGGATACCCTGCGGCCTGGTGTTTTTACAGGACGCACAAAACCAATTCAAAATGCAATATATTAATAAAACAGAGCCTGTAGAAGCTGATTTAGTAAAACAGATAGGATAAAATGTGCCGGTTTGGGATACCCTGCGGCCTGGTGTTTTTACAGGATGCACAAAACCAATTCAAAATGCAATATATTAATAAACCAGAGCCTTTAGAAGCTGCTTTAGTATAACAGATAGGGTGAAATGTGCTGGCTCGGGATGCCCATGTGGCCTGGTGTTTTTACAGGACGCACAAAATCAATTCAAAATGCAATATATTAATAAAACAGAGTCTGTAGAAGCTGCTTTTATAACAGATAGGGTGAATGTGCTGGTTTGGGATACCCTGCGGCCTGGTGTTTTTACTGGACGCAAAAAAAAAAATTAAAAATGCAATATATTAATAAAACAGAGCCTGTAGAAGTTGATTTTGTATAACAGATAGGGTGAAATGTGCCGGTTTGGGATACCCTGCGGCCTGGTGTTTTTACAGGACACACAAAATCAATTCAAAATGCAATATATTAATAAAACAGAGCCTTTAGAAGCTGATTTAGTATAACAGATAGGGTGAATGTGCTGGTTTGGGATGCCCATATGGCCTGGTGTTTTTATAGGACGCACAAAACCAATTCAAAATGCAATATATTAATAAAACAGAGCCTGTAGAAGCTGCTTTAGTATAACAGATAGGGTGAAATGTGCTGAAATAGTATGCTCATGTGGGCTGGGGTTTTTACAGCATGCAAAAAAAAATTAAAACTAATCGAGTTATAAGAAATGCTTGTGTGTAACAGATAGGGTTAAGTATGCCACTGCCAAGATGGGATGCACAGTGGCCAGGAATATTTACAGCACAAAAAAATCTTTTTAAAACTGATCTGGCAAATGAAGTGAAGTGAAAATAAAAAAAAAGTTTCCCTGTCATTTTCTCTGCTGTCCTTGCCTGGATCGTTCCCGATTTTTCCCTGGCTCTCCCTGGCACTGTGTGGGTCTCTGTGGGTCTCCCTGACTCTCCCTGCCTGTCTGTAAGTCTTTCCCTGTCTGCAGCAGCCTCCGTTCTGTCTGCAATGCAAGGCTTAAATGCGCACAAGCAAGATGGCCGCGTTTATATAGCACTGTGACGTCACCGGGCTTCCTGGCTGCTGATAGGCTGCATGTGACCTTCCCATGATAACTTTCCCCAGGGGACATGTCCATCCACCATTTTACAATGGCTGTAATTGAAATAAATGGAGTTTAAAGGAAAACTTTGATCGATCGAATCGCTGGGAAATTCGGATTCGTTCAGAATCAAATTTTTCCTGAAATTCGGAACGAATTCGGGTTTTCCAAACTGGGTTACAAGTGCTCAAGTATGCTGGAGATAAGTTGTTTTTTTTTTGTTTTACCTTGCTTTTACTGTCCCCAATTTTCATGTAGCTGATCAATGAACCATACAGTACTTAATCAGATGGTGGGCTGATATTTCAGTGATCAGATTGGTACTGTCTTGCGTGGAAATGATGAGCACAGTCTATCCACTCAATTTACTCTTGTTACTTTATATAGCAGCCCTGCACCATGTACAGGGCCGGATCAAGTGTGGTGGATGCCCCTGGTACAGTATTTTTTTTCTTTAAAATAATAGCCCAGCCAAGTAACTGATTGTTGGTTGTCTGGCACCTGCCTACTTACTGGAACATCAGATCGAGTCCCATGTGCCCTCCTTGTGCGGGTGAGTGCTGCTCGGGAACTCCTGCTTTGCCATTCCGGGCAGGGGGTAGTGTAATCACCCAGCTGGTCCAGCAGAAGACGGCTCTCGGCATTGAGCTGCCAGCGGCTGTGCTTGGTGGCTTATGTGCAGTGACAACTCTGCATGCACCCATCATTGTAGCGTTGCTGACGGCAACTTTGCTGCTCTAGACTCTCCGTCCTGCCCCGTGGTAGCTTTGGCTGTAGGTTAGAAAAAAATGGCTTGCCCAGGCGCAGGGGGCTCCCTCTCGCCGATGGCTTTGTCACTGGCCCCATGGCCCGTCAGACCAAAGACTGAAAAGCCTCCTGGACCAGACCATAACCCAAATTTTGGTGGAGGCTCCCTTTGCAAGGCAAGTGGTGGAGGCCCAGAGGCTCGCCCCCCTTGCGCCGCTCTCTTAATTCGGCACTGACCATGTATAACTTATGTTTGCAATCTTTTCACTCTCTTGATGGAGATCAAGTTATGTTAATATATTATGTTACAAACCATACTTACTACATTTGTTCTATGTGCTGAACGTATCTGTCTTCTTAACACATATCAGAGACTTCCTGGCTTGCTAAACTTCTAATTGGCTGAGGCACAGAAGACATGTTTAACCCCATCTGCTCTAATTCATAATCAGTCGATAAGGGGATCTCAATCTTATGCACGAACAGCTAAAGCTGTGTTATTTAACCAAAGCTGTTGATGAGTTCACCTGTTATAGTGGAAGGATTCTGGGAAATGTAGTCAGTAGTTTTTACTTAAGGCCAGAATAGCCGCTCCCACTTTAGAATCACAGACTGCTGATAAGTAAATAGGGATAGGATAGGAAGAATAAGGAGGCACAATCCTAAAACAGAGGTTTATTTTACATCACAGATGATGAAAGCAAGGCAGAACACAAAGCATGAGAAAATTATTTTCCTTTGCTTAGAATACAAAAGGTATTTACATATAATCAGAGAATTTGTGATGCTTGGAAGTGACCTATTTTACACTGTTCCCAAGGGGGTAAGGTCAGAAGAATATAGTGTGTGCCTAGATATTGGCTTCTAAGATTCACTAGCGATAAATGCATTGCCTGTGTGCAAAATGCAATTTACCAGCTGTGCTTATTTCATACAGTCGTGTGACAGGTTCTGTACTTCATCTTGTACACCCAGAGGTCCATGGGGGTAGTAATTTTGGAGGCTTTAGGTATATGAAGACCACAACTGTCAAACTCCCTCCCGAAGGGCCACTAACAGGTCGTGTTTTGTGGGTAACACATAGATAAACAGGTGATGTAAATAGGGCTCAGAGCTACATAGTCGGCTATATAGAGATCCACAAGACATGGCCTGTTGCTGACCTTTCAGAAGGGTGTTTGATATTAGTATATACAATAGAGGCAAGTGCTGTCTGACTAGACCTGGCTGCTTGTGTCAGAAAACAATTTTTGATGCCTCTGATAGATGCCCTCTGTAGCTGGTGCTAGTACCGCTGCTGCTGCTTCCTATTTGTCTGCCATGAGTCACAAAGCTGAGATGGGTATTTTTGCATCCCCACTGCCATCTGGGGCAATCTGCACATTTGCATTTGTTTTGCCATTTTGCTCTGTAGCATTTTTTTTTTTTATTTCATTTGTGTAAACATTCTTCAGAGGGTTTCCCAGGTTCTATTTTATAAATGTCTTAAGAAACACCCAAGAAGCCTTCCCTATGGTTTAGGTCTTCTTATAAGTAGACCTGTACTATTTGTGGCCCTGGCTTCGAAACAAGCTCCCAACAAGCAATACTGGCATCCCAGCTGTCTAATGACTTGGGCAGAATTGAGTGAATGATCCCCCTCTCATATCCAATATTCAGTAAATAACCCCCCATCATCCCCCACCTGTAGTAATCCCACCTACTGATGTCTCCCACCATAATTCAATTAATAATCCCCCTTCACACTACTAATTTGCACTCCACCCACAACCAGCATACAATAAATGATCCCACCTTTCAATTACTAATCACACCCAACTACAAGCAAGCAGTTATCAACCCCATTTACCATCAGTATGCAACAAATAATATTCCTTCCTACTCACACTTCAGCAACATTAAATACAAATTTAAATGTCCCATTCAACCACCACATGAACTTTCCCTTTACTAAAAAAAAAAAAAAAAAAAATCAGTTTAATATTAATTAATATTTTCTTACGTGCCAAAATTCATTTCCTAGCATCCTGGCAAGTTGCTTGCAGCCTTCTCTCTGTGATGTTTAACATTACATTTTTATACGTGATAAGTATGTAACAGCGGGCTTTTAATTTCTGAGGCCCCATGCAAAGTTGTATCTGGGGCCCTAATCAAAAGCATTTTTATATAACAAAATACAATATTAAAGAGGAACAAATGATTGGGAGAAGCTGTTTTCTTTTTCATGTAGCCTTGGCACTGACAGCATCACCAGTTTAACACTAGTATTACAGTAAGACACCAGCTGCCTCCAGTGTTCACTCAGCAAAGTCCTGGGGTCCCTGAGAGATGTGGGCCCCATGAAATTGCTTGGGTTGCGTGATGGCACAGCACCCCACTCTGAATATGCTCTTGTTCTCAGGTGGTTAACCCTTTAAGTGCCAGACTACCTGCAGCTTTTGTCACCCTCTGTTGCCAGACCATGTTTCGCTATTTTGCACTAAAAAAAAAATATTTTTTGCAATTTGTAGTGTTTTTTGTAATAAAAAATGTTTGTCAATAAAATGTTATTGAGTGCGAAACCCCAATTTCTCCTGGTCACAGCGGTACCACATATGTATTTGTAGACACCCTTTCCTGCCCAGGAGACTCCCCCAAACTGAAACAGAACTATATATTTTCGGAAAGTACACACCTCAAGCTTTCTAGGCATACCAAGCTTGTTTATGTGGGCTTAGTTTTCTGAAAGTAATCCCTCAATGTATTCTTTGGTTGCACAAAGTTTCCCTAAAAAAAGAATAAAAAGGAAGAATCAAGCCCCATGTTCCTAAATAAAACTATATGCAAACAATAAAAAACAAGTAAAATCTCAAAAAGCAACATGCCCCGAACAGAACGATACCCAACATGCATAGGTACTGTCAAGGGAAGAGTTGGCAAACACCACAAAGTAAAGCGTGCGCATAACAGTAATTTTACTTGAAAATTTCAGCTCTGCAGACAAAATGCGCGCCTTGCAACTTTTCAACCAAAACAACCCTTTACATTTGGAATATCCCCGATAAACCATATATTCCCTGAAAGTACACATGTTGAGCTTTCTAAGAGTAACCAGCTTGTTGCAGTAGGCTCACCTTTCTGGAAGTAATCCCTCAAAGAATTCTTAGGTTGCACAGGGTTTCCCTAAAAAATGAATAAAAAAACTGAATAAATAACATGTTTTCCTAAAATATAAATAAGCAAACAAGAAAAAACAAGCTAAATCTGAAAGAGCAAGGTCCTCCGAGCAGAACAATATGCAACATGCATAGGTACTATTAACTCTTAATTGCCAACCTACTTGAAGTTTTGTCACCCTCTGTTGACAGGTCATTTTTCCCCATGCTGTGCCATGTTTAACTGTGGTTTTGAAAATTATAGATATATATTTTGCAGCAGGATTTAGGCTTTAACATGAAATGTCTTGTTTGTAATTTTTCTACAGTTTCTTTTTATATTTTTGTGTAAAAAAATAAATAAATAAATATTTTTTAGACAATTGTCTCCTTCATTTTAAATAAAACATTTACTTTATTAGTGAAAACCATATTGCATGTTAAAGTCCGATTACAACGGTACCACATATGTATCGGTAGCCCCCCCATTCTTGCCCAGGACACCCCCTAAACTGAAAATAGCACTTTATAACATTTACAAATAAAATACTACTACTATCCACACTATAAACATAAGGGGTTAATTTAAAAAAAAATTACATAGGGTCTCCCTCCCAGCATTACCAGCCCGGGACCAGCTATGGGGGCTTGTAGCCACAGCTTTTGTGGACCTCCACCCTGCAGCCTACAAGCCCACATAGCCTATGTGGGCCCGGGCTCTTCTGCCCCCCCCCCGGGCTTTGGGGAGGCAGGTAATAGGGGTGCCGGGGGTTAACGGCAAGTCACCCGCTAGCCGCAGGTGACTTGCCAGCCCCCAGCCTTGTGAACTGGTATAGGGGTTTCATGGACCCCTTACCAGTTCACAAGGGGTTAAGTGTAAAAAGAACACAGATCAAGCTGAAAAAATAATTTATTTATTTATTTTTTTAATACTTCCCATCCATCCCTTTGTCCCACGCTGATCAATCTGGCTTCTGCTCTCCTGCTGCAGCTGGAAGCCTTTTATAGCTGCTGGGCAACAGAACATAAGGGGTTAATTAAAAAAAATGACATAGGGTCCCCCCTCCTGGGGGGGGGGGGACCCCATTTTTTGAAATTTTAAGGGTGAAATGAAATGGGGTCCCCCTTACCCAGCATTACCAGCCTGGGACCAGCTATGGGGGCTTGTAGGAACAGAGTGGAGGGGCCAGCTTTTGTGGCCCCCCCACCCTGAAGCCTACAAGCCCACATAGCCTGTGTGGGCCCGGGCTCTTCTGCCCCCCCTGGGCTTTGGGGAGGCAGGAAATAGGGGTGCCGGGGGTTAATGGCAAGTCACCTGCTAGCCGCAGCCTTGTGAACTGGTATAAGGGGTCTCATGGACCCCTTACCAGTTCACAAGGGGTTAACAGAATAAATAAAAGCACACACACACAATAAAAAAAATGATTTTTTTTTTTTTTTTAGTTTACTCACCTCCGATCCTCTGTCCCCCGGCGATCTGCGATGGCAGCTGACAGTCTGCTCGGGTGTTTGGAGGAGAGAGCCTGGGGAAGGGGGGGGTTCACAGCCCTCTCCCCCTCCCCACTTCTCTCCTCCAAGCATCCGAGCAGACTGATTCAGAGTCTCGGGTGCCGGTATTAAGAAGCTTGATACTGGTGACATCACAATGATGTCACCTGGCCCCACCCCAGGGGGCGAGGCTAGCAGACCCGATTCAGGAAGTGGGGGGAGGGCGATTTCTGCCCTCTCCTCGCCACAGAAGAGCCTGGGGGGGGCGATCAGAGCCCCCCCCCCAGTGAAGAGGAGATCCATCGGGAGACAGGGCGGCCACAGGTAAGTAAATGTCATTTTTTATTTTTTTTTTTCTTTACAGTTAGCAGCTGCTGCAGCCAAAGCGGGGGGCCTACTCCGGGGGCTCTCCTGGAGCCATCCGAGCCCCCACGAGAGATCAGATGGCACCAAATTAAGGAGGAGACCCGGACGGATCTAACGAGAGGTCAGGTGAGTATTTTTTATTTATTTTTTTTTAACTAGCAGGGGGGAAAGTCAGGCACATAGATTCTACGTGCTTGGCACTTAAGTGGAGTAGAAGCGAGCACGTAGAATCTACGTGCTTGGCACTGAAAGGGTTAAAGGACAGAATGCATTGGAGTTGCGACCCTTAATCTCCTCCCACTCTCTTTGTTTACAGTACAGATATGGCGGTATACACAGAAACACTGTATTTTCTACTATTTTCTGGAGATCAAATTACTGGACTTTCCTCTTTTAGCTTGTTTTCATTGACAAATAAAAGGCATTTGTGCCATTGCTTTTTTTCAATTGGAAATAACCATATGGGAAGTTTCTTTTGGCAGGTGTTAAAAGTATGCACATATTCGTTTATTTTCAAGTGTAATATTTTCATGCATTTTGTTCACTTATGATAAGGGAAAACCAGCTTGAAAAGAGAATTCTTTTTTTCACTTAAAAATGAATTAATAAAAGAATTAACTGCACTTCTTGCACTAAAAAACAGTTTTCAAACCAATTATTTTCATAATGTCCATTGATGAATCAAGGCCCTAGTGTTTATAGGTACACCTCATGCATCACATGTGCAGATAATTTTTGGGGTATCTTTGTGTATTAAAGTTAATTGTAGGCAATTCACACTCAAATATGCGTTCAAAATTTTTCATTTTCCCCCAAAGTCACCTGTACCTGAGAGGCACATCATTTTTCCAATGAGGTAAGGATTCTTTTTGAGAGTTTGGAAACAGCACCCATGGGTTATGCTAAAGAAATTACAATTGTTATTTGAATAGCCCATAGGGTGCTGTAGATTTCAAGTTTTCAAAAAAATATTCTTACCTTATTGGAAAAAGTATGTACATCACCTTCAAAAATGCCCCGTTGCATGTGCAGGTGATTGTTTGGGAAAATTTAAAAAATTGCATGTTTTCCTTGCTTAAAGCTGACAAGCTCACACAGATGTCTCACTTCACACTCAGGAACACACCCAAAGTTAAACTTGCTTCAAGAAACAATTAGCATCTCGCCTATTTAATTTGTTTATCATGTGACAGGTAATATTTAGTTTTGCAGTTCATTTGTTTTTTATACCTACCACTACAGATATACCACAACATGGATCACTGAAGAACATTACTGGCATATAGTACTTTTTATCACTCTTTGTAATAGCAGTTGGTTTTCTTGTTTTAATAGCCTTCATCCACTGCTGTAGACTCTTTATTACTCCTGTAAAATAAACATTGCGGCAAACAATTAACCATTAAAATGTGTCCAGGGTATTGTAATCCTTACTATTAAAGAAAATAACAAAGATAACAGAAGGGTGGCTCATTGGGGGGTTGCTAGAGAAGTCACACTAAGCTAAATATACTTTTATTAATATAGAAGTAAATAAAGTACAAATAGATAGAAACCTAAATAAAATCTCTGGAATAAAAACATTTTTGCTTTTTTATGGCCTATGTAAAGTATTAGATTTGACACACTCAAAAGAAATACTAGTAACAAAATTCTTTTTAGGGTGCTGCTCTCCATAAGTACCCTCAAATGCATGGTCTGTTAAGCAGTTAAGCAGTAAAAAATAAATCATAGCAGAAATTATAAACTGCTGATTATATATTTATATCTGATGTATATTCGCTGTACAAAAATCCATTAATAACAATGCATAGAAATGTCATCGCTGATACATAATACAAATTATTATTAACCTATGGAATACATAAATAAATAAATGTTTTTAAATCGGGTTAAAATCTACTGGAAATGAGTTCCAATATGGTGAAAGCTATTTACAGTATATATACAGTATACAGCCCATGTACAATTTGATCATACAACAGTCCCAGGCTTCTTTAGTTATCTTATAGTTATAACAGCTTAAAATTAAAATCAAACAACTCCAACACATGAGTAATGGATATGGGCTGTATTTATGTAAATAGTATGTGCTATATTGCAACTATTTCTAGTAGGTATAACCCAGTAACACTTAATCATGTATTAATTTTGATGAATACATGTACTACATCAGTTAATTAAACCCTTTAAGTGCCAGCCTACCTGCAGCTTTTGTCACCCTTTGTTGCCAGACCACGTTTCACAATTTTGCGCTACATATGTTCAACCTTGATTTTTGAAGGGATTTCCAGGGAAAATTATATATTGTTTTTTTCAGCAGAGTCTGGGCTTCAGCATGCAATGTCTTGTTTGGCCTTTTTTTTTAGTGTATTCTTAATACTTTTGGGTGAAATATGTGCAAAAAAATAAAAAAAAAATCTATTTTTTGCAAATTGTAGTGTTTTTTGTAATAAAAAATGTAAGTTTGCCAATAAAATCTTATTGCGTGTGAAACCCGAATTTCTCTCAGTCACAGCGTTACCACATATGTATAGATAGACACCCTTTCCTGCCAAGGAGACTCCCCCTAACTGAAACAGCGCTTTAGGAGATTTTCAGATAAAATACAACTATGCTACGCGCTAAGCGCACCTTGCTGTTTTTCCAGAAAAACAACCCTTTAAATTTGAAATACCCCCACAAACTATATATTCTCTGGAAGTACACACCTCAAGCTTTCTAGGCGTACCAGGCTTGTTGACATGGGCACAGTTTTCTGGAAGTAATCCCTCAATCAATTCTTTGGTTGCACAGAGTTTCCTTAAAAAAGAATAAAAAAGAAGAATCAAAGCCATATTTTCCTAAAAAAAACTATATGCAAACAAGAAAAAACAAGTAAAATCTGAAAAAGCAACATCCCCCGAACAGAACGATACCCAACATGCATAGGTACTGTCAAGGGAAGAGTTGCCAAACACCCCAAAGTAAAGCATGCGCATAATGGTAATTTTACTTGAAAATTTCAGCTCTGTAGACAAAGTGCGCACCCTGAAAGTACACATGTTAAGCTTTCTAAGCGTACTGAGCTTGTTGTAGTGGGCTCATCTTTCTGGAAGTAATCCATTGAAGAATTCTTAGGTTGCACAGGGTTTCCCTAAAATAATATTATAAAAAAGCAGAATAAAAACCATGTTTTCCTAAAATATCAATATGCAAACAAGAAAAAACAAGCTAAATCTAAAAGTGCAAGGTCCCCCGAGGAGAACAATACCCCACATGCATAGGTACTATTACCCCTTTTAATTGCCAGCCTACTTGAAGTATTGTCACCCTCTGTTGACAGGTCATTTTTCCCCATTTTGCGCAATGTTTAACCGTGATTTTTGCTGGAATTTCCAGAAAAATTATATACATATTTTTTGCAGCAGAGTTTAGGCTTTAACATGAAATGTCTTGTTTGTTATTTTTCTACCATTTTTTGAATATTTTTGCGTAAAAAAACAAAAAAAATAATAAAATAATATTTTTTAGACAATTGTCTCCTTTATTTTAAATAAAACTTTTTTTTTTTTCTTATGAAAACCATATTGCATGTGATAGCCCCATTTTTTCCGATTGCAAAGATACCACATATGTAACGGTAGCCCCCCATTCTTGCCCTGGAGACCCCCCTAACTGAAAAGAGCACTTTATAACATTTACAAATAAAATACAACTACTATCCACACTATAAACATAAGGGGTTAATTAAAAAAAAAATGACATAGGGTCCCTCCTCCCAGGGGGGCGGGGCTTTCTTTAGGGAATTTTAAGGGTTAGGGTTAGGCTAACCCCAACCCTTAAAATTCCCCCCAAAAATGGGGTCCCCCCGGGAGGGGGGACCCTATGTCATTTTTGGGGAATTTTAAAGGTTAGGGTTAGGCTAACCCTAACCCTTAAAAAGAAAAAAAAATGACGTAGGGTCCCCCCTCCCAGGCGGGGGAACCCATTTTTTTTTTTATTTTAAGGATTAGGGTTAGGCTAACCCTAACCCTTAAAATAAAATGACATAGAGGGCCCCTTCGCCTTCTTTTTATTTTTAAGGGTTAGGGTTAGGCTAACCCTAACCCTTAAAAAAAAAAAATTATGTAGGGTAGGGGGAACCCATTTTTAAAAAAAAAAAAACAGACACAAAAATGTTATTTATTAAAAAAAAAAAAAACTTTACTCACCTCACCTGATTGTCAGCTCCTGTGTTGATCAGCTGTCAGATGCCTTGGTGATCGCTGGCCAGAGGAGGGGGGGCAGGGGCATCAGAGCATGCTCCTCCACTGCTCTGCACAGCGATCACCAGGGCATCTGACAGCTGATCCGAGGAGCCGAGGAGAGCTGGGACGACACCCGGGAGTGACGTCATAAGCCCCGCCCCCAAAGGCTGGGGCTTAACGGCAAGATGGCGGCGCCCGTCGGGAGAGGAGGGGGAGAGCCCTTTCAGGCTCTCCCCTGAAGCTGAAGTGCCGGGGGGGGGCGATCAGAGCCCCCCCCCCAGTGAAGAGGAGACCCATCGAGAGGCAGCGCGACCACAGATAAGTAAATGTCATTTTTATTTATTTATTTATTTTTTTTACAGCTAGCAGCTGCTGCTGCCGAAGCTTGGGGGCCCTATTCCGGGGGCTCTCCTGAAGCCATCCGAGCCCCCACGGGGGATCGGATGGCACCAAATTAAAGAGAAGACCCGTCCGGATCCAACGAGGGGTCAGGTGAGTATTTTTTATTTTTATTTTTTTAACTAGCAGGGGGAAATGCCAGGCACGTAGTTTCTACGTGCTTGGCACTTAACGGTAGGAGAAGCAACCGCGTAGAAACTACGTGCTTGGCATTTAAAGGATTAATCAAAAGGGTTAATCATCAGCAGGAAGCCATATCAATATATATTGTAATTAATGGAATTCGTACAGTGATTATGTATGCACTAAATATAAATACATTAGTAGCATTTCATTAATGCTGATGTGTGATCCAATAATTTATTTCATTTAATATAAATATCCTAAAACATGTAAAATGATCAATATCAGTTGAGTCATCTTAGTATGTATAAAATCATAAAATCATATGAAAAAAGAGTTAAAACTTTGTGACAACTTTCCTCCTAACTTGATGCCATAACAGAAGCAGTGTAGGAGACACAATTATGGAACAAATGGCCCCATATGTGTCTTTTTGGTGCCCTGACCTAAAGATATGGAGCCCCTCTTAGTACAGGATGCACACAATGGCTATAAAATGATCTATAAGTTCAGGTCAGACATGGAGTGGATGGGTTGTGTTTGGTAGCAAGACTGCAATATGCAACATAACATGTGACCCTAAAGTTAGATATATGCATTAAAAAATCTGCACTGAAGTTTCTTGTTCTTTAACCCACACATTGGTACTCTTACCCCTCCAGTGGGCTTCTCCGTCAAGAGATAGCCAGACAAAATCCTCCTTATTGCTCACTCTTCCTGCCACTGAGCTCACAGCTACAATTCAAATGGTAGAAGAACTCTTGTACTGTAGTTGCACTGAGACATTGGGAGTACAATCTCCAAAAAAAGGCTGACCTGATGAAGGGCCTCACAAGAAGCACTAATGCTGTTGGCAATAAAACAAAAATGTTGCACCCCTCAACTACTATCTGTAGTATTATTGTGGCTTGAACTCCCTCCCGTACAAGAGTATATATATATATATATATATATATATATATATATATATACATTAAACAGGAAATGTGATGCTGGCTGCTAGCCTTCCCCTGGCTGTGTGAAATCCCTAGAGTTGTCGGTAAACTTACCTTTCCCAGCAGCTCCCACAGCATTTTTGCAGCCAGCAGCCACATACATAGCTGAGGCGCACTCCTGCGCTCAGCAGTTTTATAGGCTGGGACAGGCACACTTCCCAGTCTACAGGGAAACCAAGGAAGCGGCCAGCAGACAGGTCACATCAGCTGGCATTCTTGAGATTATCCAATCGGTGATTTCAAACATGGCAGGTGGACATGGCCTCGGCAGTGGAAAAAAAATTTTTTTTAAGAAACTGCTCCACTGCCGAGCTGGCACACCCCTATGGGGTACACAGACAGGGAGGGCGTTTGGGGGGCACAGGGGTTTATTTATGGGTTTGTGTCCCTTTTACAAAGGAATACAGATAAGAATTAGCTGATTCATTTTTGTGCTGATATTAAGTGACAAATATAGTAAAGTTCCTTGGAATAAATGCTATCTAGATTAAAAACATAAACGTATCATTATCTGAATACTCAATTTCAAGCTGTATCTGCAAATGTAGACAGTCAACAGTGGCTTCCTGGCCCTATAAAGCCCTGACTCCCTCCAACAAGTTTGGGAACCCAAGGTGAGGGGCCGGCGGTGCGGCTTCCTGTGGCTGCAGGGGGTCAGGCTTTGTCAGGCACAAAGCCTGACCCCCTCCAGCAAGTTTGGGAACCCAAGGTGAGGGGTCGGTGGTGCGGCTCCCCATGTGCAGGGCTGGTGCCATTGTTATTCACGCACCTGGCCTCGGAAAGGAAGCTGAGCAGGGAGCACTTCAGCAAGTAATTCTGAGTCTATGGGTTACTTTCAGGGCCCCATACAGTGAGTCACTCACAGATTATCACAGCCAAGTAAACAGCAGTTGCCTCAGCAGGGGAGCGCAAAAGTACTGGCCATCTTAAAGGAGACTTCACTCTGAGCTTTGTGGCAGTACTCCCCAGGACTTTATATATAGCAGATCCAGCGATGCTCCAGCTGCCTATGTGTGGGGGCGGTCCTCTTCCATCCTTGTTGACAGCACCCCCTGGCATTGGCTCCCTAATCATTTTATCCTGAAGCCCGAATCTCAAAGGACATTCGGTAATATGGCTTCTTTTCCAGACCCCCATGGTGCCTCTCATAACGTGTCTGATATACTACCTGAGGATGAATCATGGATGAATAAATCTCTCCCAGGCTCACTTGTCAAGTCCCAACCCCCGACCCTCAACAGATTTGAAGATTTGACACAATGCTGGAACAAGCGTTGGAGAGATTGGCCTAGAACATCACGCTGCAAATAACTAATAATCTAGCAGCGGAAATTAAAGAGTTGGGTCAGAGGGTGGCGGAGTTAGAGCATCAGATCTCAACTCAGGTGTCGGTTTTATCCTCATTTAGTGCAGACCTGGAAGCACTTAGGGATGAGAATCTTGTCCTGCATTACAAGCTAGAAGAGGCCGAAAATAGATCCTGGCGGTCTAATATCAGAATAGGGGAGATGTCCGAGGCTGTCCTTGACCTTCAATCTACCGCCACAGCTTTGTTTCTGGAGCTGGACCCATCGATCCCTATTGAGAGAATTCAACAGAATCTATAGAGTGTTGCCAAAAAAGAGGGCAGATGATGGGTTTCCGAGAGACATCTTGGTGAAGTTTCACTTTTACCGCACAAAGGAACAGCTCATGGCGGAGGTGCAAGGGCCAGAAAATCTTATGTTTTGGGGGTTAGGGTACCAACTTTATGCTGATCTCTCCTCCCAGACTGTCGCTAGGAGATGGGTCATGAAGCACCTACTGGAGGTCTTAGAAGGCAACAGGATTCGATATAAGTGGGGTTTCCCTTTCAGGATCATATTTGAACATTTGGATAAGCATCAGGTGGCCACCACCTCGCAGGAGGTGGAATCCACCCTGAACTCTGTGGGTCTGAAAATTTCACTCTCTGACCCACTCGTCCCATCCCAAAAGAAGAGAGAGCTTTCCTCTTCACCCGCAGCCAAGGAGAAACTAGGCTATTGGAGCAGCGCACCAGCAGGATCAGCCACCTCGCAGCCACTGCTCTAGTTTGCAGATTTGGAAAACCGCAGGCGAGGAAGCGGTAAGGAGTAATCCCCCTCCCTCCATATTTCAGATTTATCCTATTGCTAAGCAGGTTGTTTTACCCCATTTTAAACCTTCTCTCGGGCCTGGCGGTGTAGTACAGTATTTGGGTTTTTAGGTTATGTGTGGTGTTTATGTTTGCTAGTGGTCTGTTGTTCGGTGTACTAATCGCATTTTGATTGTATGGTGGGCGGGTCAGGCACCTGGGCTGTAGAAACATGCCCACTCAGCAACCTAGCAACTAACAATACCATTTTGTGAATACTCACCTGTAAAATGGGTATTACTGTCACACACCCCGCTTCAAGAAATTCATAACGTGTGGGTAATACTGACCTGTAGAGGGCGATATGCAGAGATGCCAGGAAAAAAGAGAGCCCCTCCCGGTCCATAAATACCTGGGACCTCCCACTCATTACCCAGTATAAGAACAGCAGTAAGGTAAGGGACCGGGAAGAGCCCAACACAATGCATAACAACGCAAAGTTCACCATATAAAGGATCCAGAATACAAAAGGGCAGGGTGAAGCGGGGTGTGTGACATACTTATAATACCCATTTTACAGGTGAGTATTCACAAAATGGTATTATTCTAAGTATGTCACACACCCCCCTTCAAGAAATTCATAACGTGTGGGACATCCAACAGCAGTGTCCATGAAGGGCGGGGATCCAAAACAAGGCAACAAGGCACAACTTAAACCACTGCAGCTTGCAGAACTTTGCGGCCAAACACAGCATCCGCTAAGGCCCGAACATCAACCTTGTAAAACTTGGAAAAAGTGTGAACAGAAGACCAAGTAGCAGCCTTACAAACCTGCTCAACAGAGGCCTGGTGCTGAAAAGCCCAGGACGCCCCAACCGCACGAGTAGAATGAGCAGTAACACGAAAAGGGGGTACCTTCCCTTTGGCAGATGAGGCCCCAACTATGGTCTGACAGATCCATTTACTAATGGAAGACTTGGCAGGCGCCAAGCCTTTTCTGGGCCCGGAGGGCACCACAAAAAAGGCATCCGTCTTACGAAAGGAAGACGTTACCTCCAAATAATACTTCACAACACGAACCACATCCAAAGAATGCAGGGCCCTCTCCTTGTCATTGCTGGGATTAGGACACAGAGAGGGCAGAACAATGTCTTGGTTTAGGTGAAAGGCAGAAACAACCTTAGGAAGGAAATCGGACTTGAAACGAAAAACTACCTTGTCCTGATGCCCCTCAAAGTCCGGGGCTTGAATGGACAAAGCCGCCAACTCAGAGACACGCCTAACCAAAGTGATGGCTACCAAAAAGGCCACCTTCTGCGTAAGTGAAGACAAGGCAATATCATTCAAGGGCTCAAAAGGAGAATCCTGAAGAGCAGAAAGAACTAAATTCAAATCCCAAACAGGGAGAAAAGGTTTTCTAGGAGGCCGCACGTGCATGACTCCCTGGAAAAAAGTCTTAACCAAAGGATGTAGGGCAAATGACCTTTGAAAGAACACCGCCAGGGCAGAAACCTGCCCCTTCAGAGTACTAAGCTGGAGCCCTAGGTCCAGACCATGTTGAAGAAACTCCAGGATTCTGGAGATGGAAAATTCCCTACAAGACAATGCCCTGATCTCACACCAATCAATATAAGACCTCCAAGTCCTATAGTAGATATTAGAGGAAGACTTCTTCCTAGCACTAATGAGAGTTCGAATCACAGCATCGGAAAGACTTTCCTCCTTCAAGATGGAGGTTTCAGCAGCCATGCCGTCAAAGCCAGCGTTGGTAAATTGGGATAATGTAGTTGACCCTGGGTGAGCAGATCCGGCAGCAGGGGCAGAACAAACTGATCCTCTGCTAACCTTACCACATCTGCGAACCAAACCTGTCTTGGCCACCTTGGAGCCATCAGAATTGCTGATGCGCCCTCCAGGGCCAGCTTGCGCACCACTCTGGCCACCAAGGGAGGGAACAGATACAGAAACCCCAGATTCCTCCAGTTCAGAGACATGGCATCCACTGCCAGAGCCAGTGGATCCCGTGAGAGAGACACAAATGTCGGAAGTTTGTGATTGTGACGAGAGGCAAAGAGGTCCACCACCGGGGACCCCCACCTGAGACAAATCAAGTGAAACACTTTGGGGCTGAGAGACCATTCCCCCCGGCGAGCTGAGAACCTGCTCAGAGAGTCCGCCTCCGTGTTCTCCGCTCCCGGAATGTAAACTGCTGAAATGCAAGGGACGTGGGTCTCCGCCCAGGCCAGAATCAAAGACACTTCCTTGAGGGCACTCCTGCTGCGAGTCCCTCCCTGGTGATTGATGTAGGCGACTGCCGTCCGATTGTCCTACCGGACTTGAACCGGCAATCCTTGCAACTGATGAGTCAAGCGAAACAGAACCATCCTGATGGCCCTCAATTCCAGAACATTGATGGACTCTTGAGCCTCCTGAGGCCCCCACAGTCCCTGAAACTGACGATCCTTCCAGAACCCCCCTATCCTGATAGACTGGCATCCGTGGTGACCGTCTCCCAACAAGGGGCCAGAAAGGATCTGCCTCTCGACAGATTGATTGGATCCAGCCACCACTGAAGGGAGCACCGAACTCGGGGGGTCATCAGGAAGGACTGATCCAATGACAGTGGCGACCCGTCCCAGGCCGCCAACAGACGGAGCTGGAGTGTCCTTGTGTGGAACTGAGCAAAGGGAACCGCTTTGAAGGAGGCTACCATCAATCCCACCAGCCTCATCCCCAGTCTGATCGCCGAACGAGGGATGGACAGGAGGAGTCGTACCGACTCCTGAATGTAAGGCTCTTACCTCCTCGCCGTCCCCGGTCCCGCGGTGCGTCTTCGGGCGGCCCGCTGCCGCCTCCGGTCCGGCGGTCCCCTTGCGTGGTTGCCTCTCGGCGCTGCTGTGGGGTCTGGGGTTCGGCGGCGGCGGGCTGTGCTTGTGGCCGCGCCGCGGCCCGCTCAGTGTGGCTGGGCGGCCCCGCCAGGCTGTTCCCTGATGCGGCGCTTCCTCCCTCTGGCGGGGGCGCGCCCAGTCAGCTACGTGCTCGCGCACGAGCACGTCTTGTTTATGCCTCCCGGCGGCGCTTCTCCCAGCGCGTCTGCCGGAGGCGGATTTAAAGTGACCTATCCTTGGCATCCTGGTGGGAATCGGGCCCAGGGACTGGATGGCCTGTCTGGCCTGGGCAGTCCAGTTCCTGGGACCGCTCCCGTTTGTAAAGTTGCACCAATCATTTTTATTCCCTCCATTTGTCCCCTTTCCTACTGGCCAGTACTCCCTTTATATTCAGGCTGCTCCATTTTCCCAGTGCCCGTTATAGCCTCTGGGTTTGGGAGCGTGATAGATTGACCTATATCGTTTATACTCGGCTTGTTACTTCTGACCATCCTTGCTTGCTGCCTGCCCTGCCTTTTGCCTGCCTGACCTCGATTTTTGCCTGACCCTTCTGATACCTCGCCCCGTGACCTTCTGGATTGACCTCGGCTTGTTTTGACTCCTCTTTGTTACCTCCGCTGGATACTTCGCTTCGTGATCTCCTGGTTTGACCTCGGCTAGTTTTTTGGACATCCGCCTCCTTGCATCCTCATTTGGGACTCCCTGCCGTTCATCAGTCTCCACCTTAAGCTGGTAATCTTTGCGCCCATTAAGTCCTGGGGAGGCACTATCCGCATCTCCTGCGAGCGGGGACTTGTCTATAGGCAGAAGAGGCGGTGGAGATTGGGGATTATCAGCTTAAGACAGAAAGGTGTCCGGCACAGTCCTTACAGTATAACGGGCCAGAAAAATGGACCAGATCTTGGAACAGGTGCAGGCCTTAACGGCGGCTGTGGAGCACCTGGCTCATCGCGTTGCGGCCCAGGAGAACCGTCCAGCTCCTATTACCACCAGTCCTCAAGGGGCTCTGGCCGCATCTTCAGTGGACCCCAAAATTCCACTCCCAGACAAATTCTATGGCGACAGGGCTAAGTTTGCCAGTTTCTGGGACTCATGTAAACTTTACTTCCAACTTCGTCCTGTTTCTTCGGGGTCACAGGAGCAGCGAGTGGGTTTGATTATCTCCCTCCTCCAAGGTGATTCACAATCCTGGGCCTTCAGTCTACCGTCCCAGGATCCTGCTCGCCTCTCAGTAGATAATTTCTTTTCTGCTATGGAGGTTCTGTATGATGACCCTGACAGAGGAGCGACGGCAGATGCTAAGCTTCGTACCCTACGTCAGGGACGGCGACCGGCCGAAGATTATAGCTCAGAATTCCGGCGCTGGGCAGTGGATTCGCGTTGGAACAATCCAGCCCTGTGCGGCCAGTTTCGGCTAGGACTGGCCGATTCCATTAAAGACACCATGGTGAATTATCCAGTTCCCCAGACATTAGATGAGACCATGCTCCTTGCCATCCGCATAGATCGACGTCTTCGGGAAAGACGCTTGGAGAAAGGGTCACATCCCGATTCAACTTTGAGAGCCGAGGCCTCAGTTGTGCAATCTTCCGAAGAACCTATGCAACTGGGAGCTACTAAACTCACTGAAGTTGAGAGACGTCGGCGCTTGTCGGAGGGTCTGTGTCTGTACTGTGGCGAAACTGGTCACATGGTCAGAGTCTGCCCTAAGAAGCCGTCGGGAAACTTCAGAGCCTAGGGGGTTTCGAGGGGACCCACCTAGGCTGTAAGGTATCTCCTCATGTATCGTCTCCAGTTATAATTCCGGTTCAGATTAAAGTTGGTCTAAAATGTTTGAATTTGGAGGCTCTCTTAGATTCTGGAGCAGCAGGGAACTTCCTCAACTCTGAGTTAGCTCAGAGCTTAGGAATTTCGCTCCAGCCCCTGCCCGCACCAATCCGAGTCTCTGCCATTGATGGCACACCAATTGCAGGAGGACTCGTGCAGTTTAGAACCTTACCAGTATCATTTAAAGTGGGAGCCGGCCATTCCGAAATCATCAGTTTTCTTGTCCTTAGTATGCCTAACACCCCCTTAGTTCTTGGATTGCCTTGGCTGCAGAAGCCCAATCCCCAAATTGATTGGGTGTCTGGGCAAATTGTTAAGTGGGGCCACCAATGCTTTCAGACCTGTTTGGAACTTCCGGTTCGAGTCACGCAATTATCTCCGGATAAGGTTCCCACTCCATACCTGGAATTCTCTGACGTCTTTTCTGAAAAGGCGGCAGATAAACTTCCCCCCCATAGGCCTTGGGATTGCCCCATTGAGCTCCTTCCTTGTACCATGCCTCCTAGGGGGAGAATTTTCAATTTGACTCGAGCTGAAAACCTTGCTATGCGGGAGTATATTGCAGAAAACTTAAAGAAGGGGTTTATCCGAGCATCTTCTTCCCCGGCAGGAGCAGGGTTTTTTTTCGTCGAAAAGAAAGATGGGGGGCTCCGTCTATGTATTGACTATCGGGGTTTAAACAACATCACTATCAAAAACAAATATCCCCTGCCACTTATTGAGGGGCTATTTACACAGGTGGTTGGGGCTCGGGTTTTTTCCAAACTTGATCTCCGGGGCGCCTATAATCTCATCAGAATTAGGCAGGGGGATGAGTGGAAAACGGCCTTCAATACTCTCGAAGGACATTATGAATATTTAGTAATGCCGTTTGGATTGTGTAATGCCCCCGCAGTCTTTCAAAGTTTTGTGAATGAGATATTTAGAGACTTCTTAGGTCCATTTGTAGTAGTTTATTTAGATGACATTCTGATTTTCTCTTCATCACTTGCGGAACATCGCAAACATGTTCGCATGGTTTTACAAAAACTCAGAGAAAATTGTTTATTTGCTAAGTTAAAAAAGTGTCAATTTGAAGTTTCGGAAGTCCCTTTTCTGGGTTACATTGTTTCTAATACTGGTCTTTCCATGGATCAATCCAAAGTGAAAGCAGTATTAGAATGGGAACAGCCCAAAGATCTGAAAGGTCTGCAAAGGTTTTTGGGGTTCGCCAATTTTTATAGAAGGTTCATTAGAAATTTTTCTTCTTTAGTAGCTCCTCTGACTAATCTCATTAAGAAAGGAGGGTATCCTACTGTTTGGCCGGATCAGTCTGTTCATGCTTTTGATAAACTTAAAGAAGTCTTTAGTTTTGCCCCACACTATGGTGGTAGCCGCCATCCAACCACAACTCCCTGATTTAACTCAATTTCAGTCTGAAGCTCCACCCGAAAAGCCTAATTTTGCTCAGTTCGTGCCCCCTCCTTATCGTGCTGCCTTCCTGTCTCATTTTCATGACTCTAAGACGGCGGGTCATCCGGGGGTCAAAAAGACCGCTTTACTGTCTCGCCAAGTCTGGTGGCCATCCTTTAGAAAAGATGCACGAGAATATGTCCAAGCCTGTAAGGTGTGTGCTCGGAGTAAGTCATTAAGACACTCTCCCGAGGGCTCTCTACTACCACTGCCCATTCCTTCCTGCCCCTGGACCCATTTGGCCATGGATTTCATAACGGATCTTCCACCTTCTCAGGGATGTACTGTCATTTGGGTGGTGGTGGATCGCTTTAGCAAGATGGCTCACTTCATCCCTTTAAAGAAGCTTCCCACAGCTCAGGCCTTAACCCAACTCTTTGTCACTCACATTTTTAGAATCCATGGCATTCCAGAAGATGTTGTCTCTGATAGGGGGGTCCAGTTTGTCTCCCGGTTTTAGAGGGCTTTCTGTGCTAAGTTGGGCTTCACCGTCTCCTTTTCTTCTGCATTCCACCCTCAGTCCAATGGGCAAACCGAAAGAACGAACCAGTCTTTGGAACAATATTTACGTTGTTTCATTTCTGATACTCAAACGGATTGGGTGTTGTTCCTTCCGTTTGCTGAATTTGCATTGAATAATGCTTCGCATTCTTCCACTACTAATTTCTCCCTTTCATTGTGTTTATGGTAAAGATTTGAGATTTTCAGCCTTGTCGGACCAACCCTCTAGAGTTCCTTCCTTGGATGAATGGATGTCCCGATGGCCGGGGTTATGGAATAAGATCCAGCAACATTTGTCTAAGGCTGTCCTTCAACAAAAAAATTTTGCTGATCGTAAACGTTCTTGTAATTCTGGTTATTGTGTGGGGGACTGGGTTTGGCTTTCAACTAAGAATTTGGCCTTACGCCAACCCTCTGCTAAGTTGGGTCCGAGATTTATTGGTCCCTTTCCCATTCTACAAAGTTACTTATCGGTTAGATCTCCCTTCCTCTATGAAAATCTGCAACTCCTTTCATGTTTCCCTTTTTAAACCTGCCAGGAACCATGAACCTAATTAGGGATGAGCGAATCGATCCGGACGAACCCGGATTCGATCTGAATTTCAGGAAAAATTTGATTCGGATCGAATCCGAATTTCCCCGCGATTTGATCGCTCGAAGTTTTCCTTTAACATACATCCATTTACATTTACAGGCATTCTAAGATGGCGGACGGGACATGTCTGGACATCTATCCCGCGCCAGTGCAAGCTGGGGCAGTCACATGCAGCCTATCAGCAGCCAGCAAGCCCGGTGACGTCACAGCGCTATTTAAGTCGGCCATCTTGCTTTTCCTTCCTCATTTTTCTATTGCATTCGTGAGAGACAGAACGCTGTGTAGCTGAGGGAGAGACAGTTAGACAGGCAGGGACAGACAGGGACAGGCTGGAGACAGGCAGGAGACAGACAGGAGACAGACAGAAAGTCAGCGAAAAACAGGGAAAGGAAGGAAAAATCGGAGGCTGTCACAGGGAGATTTTTTTTTTTTTCATCCAGCCTGACAGGCTTTGTTAGCATTTTCAGGCTGCTTATACTAACTAACTGTGCATATATACTGAACTGATCTTAAGTCTGCTGTGAGGCATCCCATTCTGTGACTACAGCAGCCTCTGTTTAAGACCATATAACCATTTGCACTTATTATAATTGAAATTAGCCCTGATAACGACACTTTTGCTGGGCATAGCGCTACTGGACCCTGCCAGGTCCACTTCTTTTTTGGGGCATCCCATTCTGTGACTACAGCAGCCTCTGTTTAAGACCATATAACCATTTGCACTTATTATAATTGAAATTAGCCCTGATAAAGACACTTTTGCTGGGCATAGCACTACTGGATCTTTTTTGGGGCATCCCATTCTGTGACTACAGCAGCCTCTGTTTAAGACCATATAACCATTTGCACTTATTATAATTGAAATTAGCCCTGATAAAGACACTTTTGCTGGGCATAGCGCTACTGGACCCTGCCAGGTCCACTTCTTTTTTGGGGCATCCCATTCTGTGACTACAGCAGCCTCTGTTTAAGACCATATAACCATTTGCACTTATTATAATTGAAATTAGCCCTGATAAAGACACTTTTGCTGGGCATAGCACTACTGGATCTTTTTTGGGGCATCCCATTCTGTGACTACAGCAGCCTCTGTTTAAGACCATATAACCATTTGCACTTATTATAATTGAAATTAGCCCTGATAAAGACACTTTTGCTGGGCATAGCACTACTGGATCTTTTTTGGGGCATCCCATTCTGTGACTACAGCAGCCTCTGTTTAAGACCATATAACCATCTGCACTTATTATAATTGAAATTAGCCCTGATAGAGACACTTTGCCTGGGCATAGCCCTACTGGATCTTTTTTGGGGCATCCCATTCTGTGACTACAGCAGCCTCTGTTTAAGACCATATAACCATTTGCACTTATTATAATTGAAATTAGCCCTGATAAAGACACTTTTGCTGGGCATAGCACTACTGGATCTTTTTTGGGGCATCCCATTCTGTGACTACAGCAGCCTCTGTTTAAGACCATATAACCATTTGCACTTATTATAATTGAAATTAGCCCTGATAAAGACACTTTTGCTGGGCATAGCGCTACTGGACCCTGCCAGGTCCACTTCTTTTTTGGAGCATCCCATTCTGTGACTACAGCAGCCTCTGTTTAAGACCATATAACCATTTGCACTTATTATAATTGAAATTAGCCCTGATAAAGACACTTTTGCTGGGCATAGCACTACTGGATCTTTTTTGGGGCATCCCATTCTGTGACTACAGCAGCCTCTGTTTAAGACCATATAACCATTTGCACTTATTATAATTGAAATTAGCCCTGATAAAGACACTTTTGCTGGGCATAGCGCTACTGGACCCTGCCAGGTCCACTTCTTTTTTGGGGCATCCCATTCTGTGACTACAGCAGCCTCTGTTTAAGACCATATAACCATTTGCACTTATTATAATTGAAATTAGCCCTGATAAAGACACTTTTGCTGGGCATAGCACTACTGGATCTTTTTTGGGGCATCCCATTCTGTGACTACAGCAGCCTCTGTTTAAGACCATATAACCATTTGCACTTATTATAATTGAAATTAGCCCTGATAAAGACACTTTTGCTGGGCATAGCGCTACTGGACCCTGCCAGGTCCACTTCTTTTTTGGGGCATCCCATTCTGTGACTACAGCAGCCTCTGTTTAAGACCATATAACCATTTGCACTTATTATAATTGAAATTAGCCCTGATAAAGACACTTTTGCTGGGCATAGCACTACTGGATCTTTTTTGGGGCATCCCATTCTGTGACTACAGCAGCCTCTGTTTAAGACCATATAACCATCTGCACTTATTATAATTGAAATTAGCCCTGATAGAGACACTTTGCCTGGGCATAGCACTACTGGATCTTTTTTGGGGCATCCCATTCTGTGACTACAGCAGCCTCTGTTTAAGACCATATAACCATTTGCACTTATTATAATTGAAATTAGGCCTGATAAAGACACTTTTGCTGGGCATAGCACTACTAGATCTTTTTTGGGGCATCCCATTCTGTGACTACAGCAGCCTCTGTTTAAGACCATATAACCATTTGCACTTATTATAATTGAAATTAGCCCTGATAAAGACACTTTTGCTGGGCATAGCACTACTGGATCTTTTTTGGGGCATCCCATTCTGTGACTACAGCAGCCTCTGTTTAAGACCATATAACCATTTGCACTTATTATAATTGAAATTAGCCCTGATAAAGACACTTTTGCTGGGCATAGCGCTACTGGACCCTGCCAGGTCCACTTCTTTTTTGGGGCATCACATTCTGTGACTACAGCAGCCTCTGTTTAAGACCATATAACCATTTGCACTTATTATAATTGAAATTAGCCCTGATAAAGACACTTTTGCTGGGCATAGCACTACTGGATCTTTTTTGGGGCATCCCATTCTGTGACTACAGCAGCCTCTGTTTAAGACCATATAACCATTTGCACTTATTATAATTGAAATTAGCCCTGATAAAGACACTTTTGCTGGGCATAGCGCTACTGGACCCTGCCAGGTCCACTTCTTTTTTGGGGCATCCCATTCTGTGACTACAGCAGCCTCTGTTTAAGACCATATAACCATTTGCACTTATTATAATTGAAATTAGCCCTGATAAAGACACTTTTGCTGGGCATAGCACTACTGGATCTTTTTTGGGGCATCCCATTCTGTGACTACAGCAGCCTCTGTTTAAGACCATATAACCATCTGCACTTATTATAATTGAAATTAGCCCTGATAGAGACACTTTGCCTGGGCATAGCACTACTGGATCTTTTTTGGGGCATCCCATTCTGTGACTACAGCAGCCTCTGTTTAAGACCATATAACCATTTGCACTTATTATAATTGAAATTAGGCCTGATAAAGACACTTTTGCTGGGCATAGCACTACTGGATCTTTTTTGGGGCATCCCATTCTGTGACTACAGCAGCCTCTGTTTAAGACCATATAACCATTTGCACTTATTATAATTGAAATTAGCCCTGATAAAGACACTTTTGCTGGGCATAGCACTACTGGATCTTTTTTGGGGCATCCCATTCTGTGACTACAGCAGCCTCTGTTTAAGACCATATAACCATTTGCACTTATTATAATTGAAATTAGCCCTGATAAAGACACTTTTGCTGGGCATAGCACTACTGGATCTTTTTTGGGGCATCCCATTCTGTGACTACAGCAGCCTCTGTTTAAGACCATATAACCATTTGCACTTATTATAATTGAGATTAGCCCTGATAAAGACACTTTTGCTGGGCATAGCACTACTGGATCTTTTTTGGGGCATCCCATTCTGTGACTACAGCAGCCTCTGTTTAAGACCATATAACCATCTGCACTTATTATAATTGAAATTAGCCCTGATAGAGACACTTTGCCTGGGCATAGCACTACTGGATCTTTTTTGGGGCATCCCATTCTGTGACTACAGCAGCCTCTGTTTAAGACCATATAACCATTTGCACTTATTATAATTGAAATTAGGCCTGATAAAGACACTTTTGCTGGGCATAGCACTACTGGATCTTTTTTGGGGCATCCCATTCTGTGACTACAGCAGCCTCTGTTTAAGACCATATAACCATTTGCACTTATTATAATTGAAATTTGCCCTGATAAAGACACTTTTGCTGGGCATAGCACTACTGGATCTTTTTTGGGGCATCCCATTCTGTGACTACAGCAGCCTCTGTTTAAGACCATATAACCATTTGCACTTATTATAATTGAAATTAGGCCTGATAAAGACACTTTTGCTGGGCATAGCACTACTGGATCTTTTTTGGGGCATCCCATTCTGTGACTACAGCAGCCTCTGTTTAAGACCATATAACCATTTGCACTTATTATAATTGAAATTAGCCCTGATAAAGACACTTTCGCTGGGCATAGCACTACTGGATCTTTTTTGGGGCATCCCATTCTGTGACTACAGCAGCCTCTGTTTAAGACCATATAACCATTTGCACTTATTATAATTGAAATTAGGCCTGATAAAGACACTTTTGCTGTGCATAGACTTACTGCTGCCTGCCAGGTGCACTTCTGTTGGGGCATCCCATTCTGTAACATAGCATACCCCTCTTTATTTACACAAAGCAGCTCTTTTATTTACACTAAGCAGGCCTGTTGGAGGCTGAGTGTTACTGCTCACTTTTGGTGTGCATTATATTCTGTTTCATATAGACCCACCGCTGCCCGGGGGATCTTAAAATATCACCTACTACCACGCCAGTTAGACTATGTCGGGCAGACAAGTGCCTGGAAGTGAAAAGAGGAGTGGCAGAGGCCAAGATTCCGCAGGCAGAGCTCGCATCAGACTGGGGGCCAGTAGCAGCAGGAGTCACGCTGAGAGACCTAATCTGCCAGTATCTGCTAGCGGTCGGGTCTCCACCAGTAATGCATCTGCCGTGGTAGATTGGTTGACGCGCTCATCAACAACATCATCACAACTTACGTCTGAGACCCCCAGTCTAGGGTCGGTAGGTTCCTCTGACACAACCCTGAGTTGGCATGCCCCGAGAGCAGTCCCTGTCCTCCCATTGCCTCTGTCCTACGCCGTTCCCTCCCCCAGCGACGTATCCTATGCTTTGGGTTCAGCTCCACTCTTTAGTGAGGAGGACGATCAGATACAGGAGGACAGTCAGCAGCTACTGCCCAGCCAAGAAATGGAGGTGGTTTCTTTAGCTAGGCAGACAAATAGTGATGTGGACAGTGTCGTGGGTGCTGCGAGCGTTCCAGCTCCTGCGCCAGACACTGTTGACGAATCCACGAACATCAGTGACGTACAGCCACAACTCGGTGATAATGATGATGACGATGAAGCCGATCGCACTTGGGAGCCGGGTGATGAAGGGGCTTCATCGTCATCATCAGGAGAAGAGGGGCGCAGGTTGTCCCGGAGTCAGCAGCTGAGGCAGCAAGGTGGTAGCAGTCAGCATGGGGGCACAATTCCAAAGGCTGGAGCCGGCCGGGGCCGGGGCCGGGGTAGAGCACCTGCTGTGCGGCAGTCTACCTTATCGGGAGGTAGTGGAGCAGGGGTTCCTGGAGTTGGCAACAGCAGCAGTGAATCAGTGAGGCCAGGGGGTGGGAAAAGTAGCTACTCGGCAGTGTGGCAGTTTTTCCTGAAGCATCCGCAGGAGGGTAACATGGCCACATGCAAGATATGTAGGCAAAAGGTGAAGCGTGACCAGGGTCCAAATGTTGGCACCACGGCCCTGCATCAACATATGATGCGTCACCATAAAGCGACCTGGGAGAACCGAGGCTCCCAATGGGTGGTCCAGTCTGCTTCCTCACCAAGTGAGCTCCCAATTTCTGCCAGCCAAGGCTCCAGCACCTCAGCCAAAGGCAGCTGTGCGTCATACCCATCCTCTGTCGCTCCTGCTCCTCCTCCTCCTCCTCCAAGTCATGCATCCCGCCAGCAATCCATCAGCGAAGCCATGTCCAAGAGACAGCAGTATGCGCCCACTCATCCTACGGCGCAGAAGCTGAATGTGCTCCTGTCCAAGTTGCTGGTGCTGCAGTCGCTCCCTTTTCAGGTGGTGGAATCTGCACCTTTCAGAGAACTGATGGCTTGTGCCGAGCCGAGGTGGAGAGTCCCAAGCCGTCATTTCTTTGCCAAGAAGGCAGTACCAGCGCTGCACACTTTTGTTGAACAGAAGGTGGGCCAGTCCTTGAGCCTGTCGGTGTGTAGCAAAGTGCATGGCAGCGCCGACATCTGGAGCTGTAACTACGGTCAGGGACAGTACATGTCGTTTACGGCCCACTGGGTGAATGTGGTCCCTTTGCAGCAGCAGCAGCAACTTGGACAGGTCACGCCGCTTCGGCCTCCGCGCTCCCTGCCCGTTGGGCCTGTGACACCGTGCGACTCGGCCTCCTCATCCTCCGCCATCTCCTCACCCTCCACTGTAGGCTCAAGTCTCAGTGCCCCTCCAGTCTACCATGTGTGCAGGGCACGGAGGTGTCACGCAGTGCTTCACATGGTTTGTTTTGGCGAACGGAGTCACACAGGGGAGGAACTGCTTAAATGTATTCATCAGGAAATCCAAACATGGCTTACTCCGAGAAAACTTAAAATGGGAATCATGGTTACCGACAATGGGAAGAACATTTTGTCTGCGCTGCGCCAAGGAAGCCTGACCCATGCCCCCTGCATGGCTCACGTCTTCAATCTGGTTGTCAAGCGGTTTCTGAAGTGTTCCCCCCATCTGCAAGACATCCTAACAACTTCAAGGAAACTTTGCATGCACTTCAGCCACTCCTACACTGCCAAACACACCCTTCTTGAGCTACAGCGTCAGAATGGTATCCCCCAACATAGTCTGATTTGCGATGTTTCCACCCGTTGGAATTCCACCCTTCACATGTTGGACCGATTATATGAACAGAGAAAAGCCATCACGGATTTCCTGATGATCCAAGCAGATAGGGGGACTCCCCTGTGTAACTTCAATGTCAACCAGTGGCAGCTCATACGTGACACCTGCCGTTTGCTCAGGCCCTTTGAGGAAGCCACTTTATTTGTCAGTCGGCAGGATTACGGGATGAACGACGTGATTCCACTGCTTCATGTACTACAGCACATGTTGGAAACCATGGCTGGTCAGGGCACTGGAGACATGGCGTTTACATCTTACGGCCACATGAACCCCGTTGGAGCTGAACTGGAGGAGGAGGAGGAAGAGGAGGAGGAGGAGTTGCCCAGCGAAACACAGTTTAGGCTTGGCGAAATGGCTGGTTTATCTAGTCAGCGGACAGGAGAGGAGGAGCAGGAGCAGCCAGAGGAGCTAGAGGTTTTTGAGGAAGGCGAGACAGAGGCACACCGTGGCAGTATGCAGTGGAGATGGAGACAGGTAGTCCATCCGAGTCACTTGCGCAAATGGCACGAAGCATGCTCACGTGCTTGCGTAGTGACCCCAGAATTGTTTCCATCTGTCGGCGGGATGACTTCTGGCTGTCCACCTTATTGGACCCTCGCTTCCGGCACAAAATGGGGGCATTTTTTAAACCCACCGAGAGGGAGGACAAACTCAACTACTACAAAGACATTCTACGTAGGCAGTTGGCCGATGCCTATCTGCGCCATGGTCCATACTCTCGCAGGTTTGACTCGAGGGGACCTCTGCGCTCACCTTCCACTGCCATGGCCGCTGGGGGGGTCACAGGAGCAGCAGCAGCAGCTCCATCAGCAGCAGCAGCCTCAGTCTTCAGTCGCTAATGAGTAGCTTTCTACACCCGCATAGTGAGGCTACTCATGAGCAGCAGGAAGACCTGGAGCAGGACCTCAACCAGCAGGTCATGTCATACTTTGACATGACCATGCCAACACACCTTGAGGATCCGCTGGACTTCTGGGCAGCCAAACTTGATTTGTGGCCGCAACTAGCAGAGTTTGCCCTGGAAAAGCTGTCCTGCCCGGCAAGTAGCGTGCCATCTGAGCGGGTGTTTAGTGCGGCGGGGGCCATAGTTACGGCGAGGAGAACTCGTCTGTCAACTAAAAATGTGGAGAGACTCACCTTTGTCAAAATGAATCAGGGATGGATCAGCCAGGATTTCCACCCACCAATGCCTGATGCATGCGACTAGATTCAGCATGGTGCCACGTTTTACACTTTCTGAATGGTGCAAAACATATTTATGTCTTGAGGCCATTTTTTGGGCTCCTGCTGCTGCTGCTGCTGCTGCCAACTTCTGCCAACCCCAGGGTGTGATTCATCCAATTTCCGGGCTCCTGAAGCCAACACCAGTGTATATTTGGGCTCCTGCTGCTGCTGCTGCCAACTCCAGGGTGTGATTCATCCAATTTTTGGGCTCCTGAAGCCAACCCCAGGGTCTCTTTAAAGTAATATTTGGGCTCCTGCTGCTGCCAACTCCAGGGTGTGATTCATCCAATTTTTGGGCTCCTGAAGCCAACTCCAGTGTATATTTGGGCTCCTGCTGCTGCTGCTGCTGCCAACTCCAGGGTGTGAATCATCCAATTTTTGGGCTCCTGAAGCCAACCCCAGTGTCTCTTTAAAGTAATATTTGGGCTCCTGCTGCTTCTGCTGCCAACTCCAGGGTGTGATTCATCCAATTTTTGGGCTCCTGAAGCCAACCCCAGTGTCTCTTTAAAGTAATGTTTGGGCTCCTGTTGCTGCTGCTGCCAACTCCTGCCAACTCCAGGGTGTGATTCATCCAATTTTTGGGCTCCTGAAGCCAACCCCAGGGTCTCCTTAAAGTAATATTTGGGCTCCTGCTGCTGCTGCTGTCAACTCCTGCCAACTCCAGGGTGTGATTCATCCAATTTTTGGGCTCCTGAAGCCAACCCCAGGGTTTCTTTAAAGTAATATTTGGGCTCCTGTTGCTGCTACTGCCAACTTCTGCCAACTCCAGGGTGTGATTCATCCAATTTTTGGGCTCCTGAAGCCAACCCCAGTGTCTCTTTAAAGTAATATTTGGGCTCCTGCTGCTGGCAACTCCAGGGTGTGATTCATCCAATTTTTGGGCTCCTGAAGCCAACCCCAGTGTCTCTTTAAAGTAATGTTTGGGCTCCTGCTGCTGCTGCTGCCAACTCCAGGGTGTGATTCATCCAATTTTTGGGCTCCTGAAGCCAACCCCAGGGTCTCTTTAAAGTAATATTTGGGCTCCTGTTGCTGCTACTGCCAACTTCTGCCAACTCCAGGGTGTGATTCATCCAATTTTTGGGCTCCTGAAGCCAACCCCAGTGTCTCTTTAAAGTAATATTTGGGCTCCTGCTGCTGGCAACTCCAGGGTGTGATTCATCTAATTTTTGGGCTCCTGAAGCCAACCCCAGTGTCTCTTTAAAGTAATGTTTGGGCTCCTGCTGCTGCTGCTGCCAACTCCAGGGTGTGATTCATCCAATTTTTGGGCTCCTGAAGCCAACTCCAGTGTATATTTGGGCTCCTGCTGCTGCTGCTGCTGCTGCTGCCAACTCCAGGGTGTGATTCATCTAATTTTTGGGCTCCTGAAGCCAACCCCAGGGTCTCTTTAAAGTAATATTTGGGCTCCTTCTGCTGCTACTGCCAACTTCTGCCAACTCCAGGGTGTGATTCATCCAATTTTTGGGCTCCTGAAGCCAACCACAGGGTCTCTTTAAAGTAATATTTGGGCTCATGCTGCTGCCAACTCCAGGGTGTGATTCATCCAATTTTTGGGCTCCTGAAGCCAACTCCAGTGTATATTTGGGCTCCTGCTGCTGCTGCTGCCAACTCCAGGGTGTGAATCATCCAATTTTTGGGCTCCTGAAGCCAACCCCAGTGTCTCTTTAAAGTAATATTTGGGCTCCTGCTGCTGCTGCTGCCAACTCCAGGGTGCGATTCATCCAATTTTTGGGCTCCTGAAGCCAACCCCAGTGTCTCTTTAAAGTAATGTTTGGGCTCCTGTTGCTGCCAACTCCTGCCAACTCCAGGGTGTGATTCATCCAATTTTTGGGCTCCTGAAGCCAACCCCAGGGTCTCTTTAAAGTAATATTTGGGCTCCTGCTGCTGCTGCTGTCAACTCCTGCCAACTCCAGGGTGTGATTCATCCAATTTTTGGGCTCCTGAAGCCAACCCCAGGGTCTCTTTAAAGTAATATTTGGGCTCCTGCTGCTGCTGCTGTCAACTCCTGCCAACTCCAGGGTGTGATTCATCCAATTTTTGGGCTCCTGAAGCCAACCCCAGGGTCTCTTTGAAGTAATATTTGGGCTCCTGCTGCTGCTGCTGCTGCTGCCAACTCCAGGGTGTGATTCATCCAATTTTTGGGCTCCTGAAGCCAACCCCAGGGTCTCTTTAAAGTAATATTTGGGCTCCTGCTGCTGCTGCTGTCAACTCCTGCCAACTCCAGGGTGTGATTCATCCAATTTTTGGGCTCCTGAAGCCAACCCCAGGGTCTCTTTAAAGTAATATTTGGGCTCCTGCTGCTGGCAACTCCAGGGTGTGATTCATCCAATTTTTGGGCTCCTGAAGCCAACCCCAGTGTCTCTTTAAAGTAATGTTTGGGCTCCTGCTGCTGCTGCTGCCAACTCCAGGGTGTGATTCATCCAATTTTTGGGCTCCTGAAGCCAACTCCAGTGTATATTTGGGCTCCTGCTGCTGCTGCTGCTGCCAACTCCAGGGTGTGATTCATCCAATTTTTGGACTCCTGAAGCCAACCCCAGGGTCTCTTTAAAGTAATATTTGGGCTCCTGCTGCTGCTACTGCCAACTTCTGCCAACTCCAGGGTGTGATTCATCCAATTTTTGGGCTCCTGAAGCCAACCCCAGGGTCTCTTTAAAGTAATATTTGGGCTCATGCTGCTGCCAACTCCAGGGTGTGATTCATCCAATTTTTGGGCTCCTGAAGCCAACTCCAGTGTATATTTGGGCTCCTGCTGCTGCTGCTGCCAACTCCAGGGTGTGAATCATCCAATTTTTGGGCTCCTGAAGCCAACCCCAGTGTCTCTTTAAAGTAATATTTGGGCTCCTGCTGCTGCTGCCAACTCCAGGGTGCGATTCATCCAATTTTTGGGCTCCTGAAGCCAACCCCAGTGTCTCTTTAAAATAATGTTTGGGCTCCTGTTGCTGCTGCTGCCAACTCCTGCCAACTCCAGGGTGTGATTCATCCAATTTTTGGGCTCCTGAAGCCAACCCTAAGGTCTCTTTAAAGTAATATTTGGGCTCCTGCTGCTGCTGCTGTCAACTCCTGCCAACTCCAGGGTGTGATTCATCCAATTTTTGGGCTCCTGAAGCCAACCCCAGGGTCTCTTTAAAGTAATATTTGGGCTCCTGCTGCTGCTGCTGCTGCCAACTCCAGGGTGTGATTCATCCAATTTTTGGGCTCCTGAAGCCAACCCCAGTGTCTCTTTAAAGTAATATTTGGGCTCCTGCTGCTGCTGCTGCCAACTCCTGCCAACTCCAGGGTGTGGTTCATCCAATTTTTGGGCTCCTGAAGCCAACCCCAGGGTCTCTTTAAAGTAATATTTGGGCTCCTGCTGCTGCTGTCAACTCCTGCCAACTCCAGGGTGTGATTCATCCAATTTTTTGGCTCCTGAAGCCAACCCCAGGGTCTCTTTAAAGTAATATTTGGGCTCCTGCTGCTGCCAACTCCAGGGTGTGATTCATCCAATTTTTGGGCTCCTGAAGCCAACCCCAGGGTCTCTTTAAAGTAATATTTGGGCTCCTGCTGCTGCCAACTCCAGGGTGTGATTCATCCAATTTTTGGGCTCCTGAAGCCAACTCCAGTGTATATTTGGGCTCCTGCTGTTGCTGCCAACTCCAGGGTGTGAATCATCCAATTTCTGGGCTCCTGAAGCCAACCCCAGTGTCTCTTTAAAGTAATATTTGGGCTCCTGTTGCTGCTGCTGCCAACTCCAGGGTGTGATTCATCCAATTTTTGGGCTCCTGAAGCCAACCCCAGTGTCTCTTTAAAGTAATGTTTGGGCTCCTGTTGCTGCTGCTGCCAACTCCTGCCAACTCCAGGGTGTGATTCATCCAATTTTTGGGCTCCTGAAGCCAACCCCAGGGTCTCTTTAAAGTAATATTTGGGCTCCTGCTGCTGCTGCTGTCAACTCCTGCCAACTCCAGGGTGTGATTCATCCAATTTTTGGGCTCCTGAAGCCAACCCCAGGGTCTCTTTAAAGTAATATTTGGGCGCCTGCTGCTGCTGCTGCTGCTGCCAATTCCAGGGTGTGATTCATCCAATTTTTGGGCTCCTGAAGCCAACCCCAGGGTCTCTTTAAAGTAATATTTGGGCTCCTGCTGCTGCTACTGCCAACTTCTGCCAACTCCAGGGTGTGATTCATCCAATTTTTGGGCGCCTGAAGCCAACCCCAGGGTCTCTTTAAAGTAATATTTGGGCTCCTGCTGCTGCCAACTCCAGGGTGTGATTCATCCAATTTTTGGGCTCCTGAAGCCAACCCCAGTGTCTCTTTAAAGTAATGTTTGGGCTCCTGCTGCTGCTGCTGCCAACTCCAGGGTGTGATTCATCCAATTTTTGGGCTCCTGAAGCCAACTCCAGTGTATATTTGGGCTCCTGCTGCTGCTGCTGCCGACTCCAGGGTGTGAATCATCCAATTTTTGGGCTCCTGAAGCCAACCCCAGGGTCTCTTTGAAGTAATGTTTGGGCTCCTGCTGCTGCTGCTGCCAACTCCAGGGTGTGATTCATCCAATTTTTGGGCTCCTGAAGCCAACCCCAGGGTCTCTTTACAGTAATATTTGGGCTCCTGCTGCTGCCAACTCCAGGGTGTGATTCATCCAATTTTTGGGCTCCTGAAGCCAACTCCAGTGTATATTTGGGCTCCTGCTGCTGCTGCTGCCAACTACAGGGTGTGATTCATCCAATTTTTGGGCTCCTGAAGCCAACCCCAGGGTCTCTTTAAAGTAATATTTGGGCTTCTGCTGCCAACTCCAGGGTGTGATTCATCCAATTTTTGGGCTCCTGAAGCCAACTCCAGTGTATATTTGGGCTCCTGCTGCTGCTGCTGCCAACTCCAGGGTGTGAATCATCCAATTTTTGGGCTCCTGAAGCCAACCCCAGTGTCTCTTTAAAGTAATAATGGGGCTCCTGTTGCTGCTGCTGCCAACTCCAGGGTGTGATTCATCCAATTTTTGGGCTCCTGAAGCCAACCCCAGGGTCTCTTTAAAGTAATATTTGGGCTCCTGCTGCTGCTACTGCCAACTTCTGCCAACTCCAGGGTGTGATTCATCCAATTTTTGGGCTCCTGAAGCCAACCCCAGGGTCTCTTTAAAGTAATATTTGGGCTCCTGCTGCTGCTGCTGTCAACTCCTGCCAACTCCAGGGTGTGATTCATCCAATTTTTGGGCTCCTGAAGCCAACCCCAGGGTCTCTTTAAAGTAATATTTGGGTGTCTGCTGCTGCTGCTGCTGCTGCCAACTCCAGGGTGTGATTCATCCAATTTTTGGGCTCCTGAAGCCAACCCCAGGGTCTCTTTAAAGTAATATTTGGGCTCCTGCTGCTGCTACTGCCAACTTCTGCCAACTCCAGGGTGTGATTCATCCAATTTTTGGGCTCCTGAAGCCAACCCCAGGGTCTCTTTAAAGTAATATTTGGGCTCCTGCTGCTGCCAACTCCAGGGTGTGATTCATCCAATTTTTGGGCTCCTGAAGCCAACCCCAGTGTCTCTTTAAAGTAATGTTTGGGCTCCTGCTGCTGCTGCTGCCAACTCCAGGGTGTGATTCATCCAATTTTTGGGCTCCTGAAGCCAACTCCAGTGTATATTTGGGCTCCTGCTGCTGCTGCTGCCGACTCCAGGGTGTGAATCATCCAATTTTTGGGCTCCTGAAGCCAACCCCAGGGTCTCTTTGAAGTAATGTTTGGGCTCCTGCTGCTGCTGCTGCCAACTCCAGGGTGTGTTTCATCCAATTTTTGGGCTCCTGAAGCCAACCCCAGGGTCTCTTTACAGTAATATTTGGGCTCCTGCTGCTGCCAACTCCAGGGTGTGATTCATCCAATTTTTGGGCTCCTGAAGCCAACTCCAGTGTATATTTGGGCTCCTGCTGCTGCTGCTGCCAACTACAGGGTGTGATTCATCCAATTTTTGGGCTCCTGAAGCCAACCCCAGGGTCTCTTTAAAGTAATATTTGGGCTTCTGCTGCCAACTCCAGGGTGCGATTCATCCAATTTTTGGGCTCCTGAAGCCAACTCCAGTGTATATTTGGGCTCCTGCTGCTGCTGCTGCCAACTCCAGGGTGTGAATCATCCAATTTTTGGGCTCCTGAAGCCAACCCCAGTGTCTCTTTAAAGTAATAATGGGGCTCCTGCTGCTGCTGCTGCCAACTCCAGGGTGTGATTCATCCAATTTTTGGGCTCCTGAAGCCAACCCCAGGGTCTCTTTAAAGTAATATTTGGGCTCCTGCTGCTGCTACTGCCAACTTCTGCCAACTCCAGGGTGTGATTCATCCAATTTTTGGGCTCCTGAAGCCAACCCCAGGGTCTCTTTAAAGTAATATTTGGGCTCCTGCTGCTGCCAACTCCAGGGTGTGATTCATCCAATTTTTGGGCTCCTGAAGCCAACCCCAGTGTCTCTTTAAAGTAATGTTTGGGCTCCTGCTGCTGCTGCTGCCAACTCCAGGGTGTGATTCATCCAATTTTTGGGCTCCTGAAGCCAACTCCAGTGTATATTTGGGCTCCTGCTGCTGCTGCTGCCAACTCCAGGGTGTGAATCATCCAATTTTTGGGCTCCTGAAGCCAGCCCCAGGGTCTCTTTGAAGTAATGTTTGGGCTCCTGCTGCTGCTGCTGCCAACTCCAGGGTGTGATTCATCCAATTTTTGGGCTCCTGAAGCCAACCCCAGGGTCTCTTTAAAGTAATATTTGGGCTCCTGCTGCTGCTGCTGCCAACTCCAGGGTGTGATTCATCCAATTTTTGGGCTCCTGAAGCCAACTCCAGTGTATATTTGGGCTCCTGCTGCTGCTGCTGCCAACTCCAGGGTGTGAATCATCCAATTTCTGGGCTCCTGAAGCCAACCCCAGTGTCTCTTTAAAGTAATGTTTGGGCTCCTGCTGCTGCTGCTGCCAACTCCAGGGTGTGATTCATCCAATTTTTGGGCTCCTGAAGCCAACCCCAGGGTCTCTTTAAAGTAATGTTTGGGCTCCTGCTGCTGCTGCTGTCAACTCCTGCCAACTCCAGGGTGTGATTCATCCAATTTTTGGCCTCCTGAAGCCAACCCCAGTGTCTCTTTAAAGTAATGTTTGGGCTCCTGCTGCTGCTGCTGCCAACTCCAGGGTGTGATTCATCCAATTTTTGGGCTCCTGAAGCCAACTCCAGTGTATATTTGGGCTCCTGCTGCTGCTGCTGCCAACTCCAGGGTGCGAATCATCCAATTTTTGGGCTCCTGAAGCCAACCCCAGTGTCTCTTTAAAGTAATGTTTGGGCTCCTGCTGCTGCTGCTGCCAACTCCAGGGTGTGATTCATCCAATTTTTGGGCTCCTGAAGCCAACTCCAGTGTATATTTGGGCTCCTGCTGCTGCTGCTGCTGCTGCCAACTCCAGGGTGTGATTCATCCAATTTTTGGACTCCTGAAGCCAACCCCAGGGTCTCTTTAAAGTAATATTTGGGCTCCTGCTGCTGCTACTGCCAACTTCTGCCAACTCCAGGGTGTGATTCATCCAATTTTTGGGCTCCTGAAGCCAACCCCAGGGTCTCTTTAAAGTAATATTTGGGCTCATGCTGCTGCCAACTCCAGGGTGTGATTCATCCAATTTTTGGGCTCCTGAAGCCAACTCCAGTGTATATTTGGGCTCCTGCTGCTGCTGCTGCCAACTCCAGGGTGTGAATCATCCAATTTTTGGGCTCCTGAAGCCAACCCCAGTGTCTCTTTAAAGTAATATTTGGGCTCCTGCTGCTGCTGCTGCCAACTCCAGGGTGCGATTCATCCAATTTTTGGGCTCCTGAAGCCAACCCCAGTGTCTCTTTAAAATAATGTTTGGGCTCCTGTTGCTGCTGCTGCCAACTCCTGCCAACTCCAGGGTGTGATTCATCCAATTTTTGGGCTCCTGAAGCCAACCCTAAGGTCTCTTTAAAGTAATATTTGGGCTCCTGCTGCTGCTGCTGTCAACTCCTGCCAACTCCAGGGTGTGATTCATCCAATTTTTGGGCTCCTGAAGCCAACCCCAGGGTCTCTTTAAAGTAATATTTGGGCTCCTGCTGCTGCTGCTGCTGCCAACTCCAGGGTGTGATTCATCCAATTTTTGGGCTCCTGAAGCCAACCCCAGTGTCTCTTTAAAGTAATGTTTGGGCTCCTGTTGCTGCCAACTCCTGCCAACTCCAGGGTGTGATTCATCCAATTTTTGGGCTCCTGAAGCCAACCCCAGGGTCTCTTTAAAGTAATATTTGGGCTCCTGCTGCTGCTGCTGTCAACTCCTGCCAACTCCAGGGTGTGATTCATCCAATTTTTGGGCTCCTGAAGCCAACCCCAGGGTCTCTTTAAAGTAATATTTGGGCTCCTGCTGCTGCTGCTGTCAACTCCTGCCAACTCCAGGGTGTGATTCATCCAATTTTTGGGCTCCTGAAGCCAACCCCAGGGTCTCTTTGAAGTAATATTTGGGCTCCTGCTGCTGCTGCTGCTGCCAACTCCAGGGTGTGATTCATCCAATTTTTGGGCTCCTGAAGCCAACCCCAGGGTCTCTTTAAAGTAATATTTGGGCTCCTGCTGCTGCTGCTGTCAACTCCTGCCAACTCCAGGGTGTGATTCATCCAATTTTTGGGCTCCTGAAGCCAACCCCAGGGTCTCTTTAAAGTAATATTTGGGCTCCTGCTGCTGGCAACTCCAGGGTGTGATTCATCCAATTTTTGGGCTCCTGAAGCCAACCCCAGTGTCTCTTTAAAGTAATGTTTGGGCTCCTGCTGCTGCTGCTGCCAACTCCAGGGTGTGATTCATCCAATTTTTGGGCTCCTGAAGCCAACTCCAGTGTATATTTGGGCTCCTGCTGCTGCTGCTGCTGCCAACTCCAGGGTGTGATTCATCCAATTTTTGGACTCCTGAAGCCAACCCCAGGGTCTCTTTAAAGTAATATTTGGGCTCCTGCTGCTGCTACTGCCAACTTCTGCCAACTCCAGGGTGTGATTCATCCAATTTTTGGGCTCCTGAAGCCAACCCCAGGGTCTCTTTAAAGTAATATTTGGGCTTCTGCTGCCAACTCCAGGGTGCGATTCATCCAATTTTTGGGCTCCTGAAGCCAACTCCAGTGTATATTTGGGCTCCTGCTGCTGCTGCTGCCAACTCCAGGGTGTGATTCATCCAATTTTTGGGCTCCTGAAGCCAACCCCAGGGTCTCTTTAAAGTAATATTTGGGCTTCTGCTGCCAACTCCAGGGTGCGATTCATCCAATTTTTGGGCTCCTGAAGCCAACTCCAGTGTATATTTGGGCTCCTGCTGCTGCTGCTGCCAACTCCAGGGTGTGAATCATCCAATTTTTGGGCTCCTGAAGCCAACCCCAGTGTCTCTTTAAAGTAATAATGGGGCTCCTGCTGCTGCTGCTGCCAACTCCAGGGTGTGATTCATCCAATTTTTGGGCTCCTGAAGCCAACCCCAGGGTCTCTTTAAAGTAATATTTGGGCTCCTGCTGCTGCTACTGCCAACTTCTGCCAACTCCAGGGTGTGATTCATCCAATTTTTGGGCTCCTGAAGCCAACCCCAGGGTCTCTTTAAAGTAATATTTGGGCTCCTGCTGCTGCCAACTCCAGGGTGTGATTCATCCAATTTTTGGGCTCCTGAAGCCAACCCCAGTGTCTCTTTAAAGTAATGTTTGGGCTCCTGCTGCTGCTGCTGCCAACTCCAGGGTGTGATTCATCCAATTTTTGGGCTCCTGAAGCCAACTCCAGTGTATATTTGGGCTCCTGCTGCTGCTGCTGCCAACTCCAGGGTGTGAATCATCCAATTTTTGGGCTCCTGAAGCCAGCCCCAGGGTCTCTTTGAAGTAATGTTTGGGCTCCTGCTGCTGCTGCTGCCAACTCCAGGGTGTGATTCATCCAATTTTTGGGCTCCTGAAGCCAACCCCAGGGTCTCTTTAAAGTAATATTTGGGCTCCTGCTGCTGCTGCTGCCAACTCCAGGGTGTGATTCATCCAATTTTTGGGCTCCTGAAGCCAACTCCAGTGTATATTTGGGCTCCTGCTGCTGCTGCTGCCAACTCCAGGGTGTGAATCATCCAATTTCTGGGCTCCTGAAGCCAACCCCAGTGTCTCTTTAAAGTAATGTTTGGGCTCCTGCTGCTGCTGCTGCCAACTCCAGGGTGTGATTCATCCAATTTTTGGGCTCCTGAAGCCAACCCCAGGGTCTCTTTAAAGTAATGTTTGGGCTCCTGCTGCTGCTGCTGTCAACTCCTGCCAACTCCAGGGTGTGATTCATCCAATTTTTGGCCTCCTGAAGCCAACCCCAGTGTCTCTTTAAAGTAATGTTTGGGCTCCTGCTGCTGCTGCTGCCAACTCCAGGGTGTGATTCATCCAATTTTTGGGCTCCTGAAGCCAACTCCAGTGTATATTTGGGCTCCTGCTGCTGCTGCTGCCAACTCCAGGGTGCGAATCATCCAATTTTTGGGCTCCTGAAGCCAACCCCAGTGTCTCTTTAAAGTAATGTTTGGGCTCCTGCTGCTGCTGCTGCCAACTCCAGGGTGTGATTCATCCAATTTTTGGGCTCCTGAAGCCAACTCCAGTGTATATTTGGGCTCCTGCTGCTGCTGCTGCTGCTGCCAACTCCAGGGTGTGATTCATCCAATTTTTGGACTCCTGAAGCCAACCCCAGGGTCTCTTTAAAGTAATATTTGGGCTCCTGCTGCTGCTACTGCCAACTTCTGCCAACTCCAGGGTGTGATTCATCCAATTTTTGGGCTCCTGAAGCCAACCCCAGGGTCTCTTTAAAGTAATATTTGGGCTCATGCTGCTGCCAACTCCAGGGTGTGATTCATCCAATTTTTGGGCTCCTGAAGCCAACTCCAGTGTATATTTGGGCTCCTGCTGCTGCTGCTGCCAACTCCAGGGTGTGAATCATCCAATTTTTGGGCTCCTGAAGCCAACCCCAGTGTCTCTTTAAAGTAATATTTGGGCTCCTGCTGCTGCTGCTGCCAACTCCAGGGTGCGATTCATCCAATTTTTGGGCTCCTGAAGCCAACCCCAGTGTCTCTTTAAAATAATGTTTGGGCTCCTGTTGCTGCTGCTGCCAACTCCTGCCAACTCCAGGGTGTGATTCATCCAATTTTTGGGCTCCTGAAGCCAACCCTAAGGTCTCTTTAAAGTAATATTTGGGCTCCTGCTGCTGCTGCTGTCAACTCCTGCCAACTCCAGGGTGTGATTCATCCAATTTTTGGGCTCCTGAAGCCAACCCCAGGGTCTCTTTAAAGTAATATTTGGGCTCCTGCTGCTGCTGCTGCTGCCAACTCCAGGGTGTGATTCATCCAATTTTTGGGCTCCTGAAGCCAACCCCAGTGTCTCTTTAAAGTAATATTTGGGCTCCTGCTGCTGCTGCTGTCAACTCCTGCCAACTCCAGGGTGTGGTTCATCCAATTTTTGGGCTCCTGAAGCCAACCCCAGGGTCTCTTTAAAGTAATATTTGGGCTCCTGCTGCTGCTGTCAACTCCTGCCAACTCCAGGGTGTGATTCATCCAATTTTTGGGCTCCTGAAGCCAACCCCAGGGTCTCTTTAAAGTAATATTTGGGCTCCTGCTGCTGCCAACTCCAGGGTGTGATTCATCCAATTTTTGGGCTCCTGAAGCCAACCCCAGGGTCTATTTAAAGTAATATTTGGGCTCCTGCTGCTGCCAACTCCAGGGTGTGATTCATCCAATTTTTGGGCTCCTGAAGCCAACTCCAGTGTATATTTGGGCTCCTGCTGTTGCTGCCAACTCCAGGGTGTGAATCATCCAATTTCTGGGCTCCTGAAGCCAACCCCAGTGTCTCTTTAAAGTAATGTTTGGGCTCCTGTTGCTGCTGCTGCCAACTCCTGCCAACTCCAGGGTGTGATTCATCCAATTTTTGGGCTCCTGAAGCCAACCCCAGGGTCTCTTTAAAGTAATATTTGGGCTCCTGCTGCTGCTGCTGTCAACTCCTGCCAACTCCAGGGTGTGATTCATCCAATTTTTGGGCTCCTGAAGCCAACCCCAGGGTCTCTTTAAAGTAATATTTGGGCGCCTGCTGCTGCCAACTCCAGGGTGTGATTCATCCAATTTTTGGGCTCCTGAAGCCAACCCCAGGGTCTCTTTAAAGTAATATTTGGGCTCCTGCTGCTGCTACTGCCAACTTCTGCCAACTCCAGGGTGTGATTCATCCAATTTTTGGGCTCCTGAAGCCAACTCCAGTGTATATTTGGGCTCCTGCTGCTGCTGCTGCCAACTCCAGGTTGCGAATCATCCAATTTTTGGGCTCCTGAAGCCAACCCCAGTGTCTCTTTAAAGTAATGTTTGGGCTCCTGCTGCTGCTGCTGCCAACTCCAGGGTGTGATTCATCCAATTTTTGGGCTCCTGAAGCCAACTCCAGTGTATATTTGGGCTCCTGCTGCTGCTGCTGCTGCTGCCAACTCCAGGGTGTGATTCATCCAATTTTTGGACTCCTGAAGCCAACCCCAGGGTCTCTTTAAAGTAATATTTGGGCTCCTGCTGCTGCTACTGCCAACTTCTGCCAACTCCAGGGTGTGATTCATCCAATTTTTGGGCTCCTGAAGCCAACCCCAGGGTCTCTTTAAAGTAATATTTGGGCTCATGCTGCTGCCAACTCCAGGGTGTGATTCATCCAATTTTTGGGCTCCTGAAGCCAACTCCAGTGTATATTTGGGCTCCTGCTGCTGCTGCTGCCAACTCCAGGGTGTGAATCATCCAATTTTTGGGCTCCTGAAGCCAACCCCAGTGTCTCTTTAAAGTAATATTTGGGCTCCTGCTGCTGCCAACTCCAGGGTGCGATTCATCCAATTTTTGGGCTCCTGAAGCCAACCCCAGTGTCTCTTTAAAATAATGTTTGGGCTCCTGTTGCTGCTGCTGCCAACTCCTGCCAACTCCAGGGTGTGATTCATCCAATTTTTGGGCTCCTGAAGCCAACCCTAAGGTCTCTTTAAAGTAATATTTGGGCTCCTGCTGCTGCTGCTGTCAACTCCTGCCAACTCCAGGGTGTGATTCATCCAATTTTTGGGCTCCTGAAGCCAACCCCAGGGTCTCTTTAAAGTAATATTTGGGCTCCTGCTGCTGCTGCTGCTGCCAACTCCAGGGTGTGATTCATCCAATTTTTGGGCTCCTGAAGCCAACCCCAGTGTCTCTTTAAAGTAATATTTGGGCTCCTGCTGCTGCTGCTGTCAACTCCTGCCAACTCCAGGGTGTGGTTCATCCAATTTTTGGGCTCCTGAAGCCAACCCCAGGGTCTCTTTAAAGTAATATTTGGGCTCCTGCTGCTGCTGTCAACTCCTGCCAACTCCAGGGTGTGATTCATCCAATTTTTGGGCTCCTGAAGCCAACCCCAGGGTCTCTTTAAAGTAATATTTGGGCTCCTGCTGCTGCCAACTCCAGGGTGTGATTCATCCAATTTTTGGGCTCCTGAAGCCAACCCCAGGGTCTCTTTAAAGTAATATTTGGGCTCCTGCTGCTGCCAACTCCAGGGTGTGATTCATCCAATTTTTGGGCTCCTGAAGCCAACTCCAGTGTATATTTGGGCTCCTGCTGTTGCTGCCAACTCCAGGGTGTGAATCATCCAATTTCTGGGCTCCTGAAGCCAACCCCAGTGTCTCTTTAAAGTAATATTTGGGCTCCTGTTGCTGCTGCTGCCAACTCCAGGGTGTGATTCATCCAATTTTTGGGCTACTGAAGCCAACCCCAGTGTCTCTTTAAAGTAATGTTTGGGCTCCTGTTGCTGCTGCTGCCAACTCCTGCCAACTCCAGGGTGTGATTCATCCAATTTTTGGGCTCCTGAAGCCAACCCCAGGGTCTCTTTAAAGTAATATTTGGGCTCCTGCTGCTGCTGCTGTCAACTCCTGCCAACTCCAGGGTGTGATTCATCCAATTTTTGGGCTCCTGAAGCCAACCCCAGGGTCTCTTTAAAGTAATATTTGGGCGCCTGCTGCTGCTGCTGCTGCTGCCAACTCCAGGGTGTGATTCATCCAATTTTTGGGCTCCTGAAGCCAACCCCAGGGTCTCTTTAAAGTAATATTTGGGCTCCTGCTGCTGCTACTGCCAACTTCTGCCAACTCCAGGGTGTGATTCATCCAATTTTTGGGCTCCTGAAGCCAACCCCAGGGTCTCTTTAAAGTAATATTTGGGCTCCTGCTGCTGCCAACTCCAGGGTGTGATTCATCCAATTTTTGGGCTCCTGAAGCCAACCCCAGTGTCTCTTTAAAGTAATGTTTGGGCTCCTGCTGCTGCTGCTGCCAACTCCAGGGTGTGATTCATCCAATTTTTGGGCTCCTGAAGCCAACTCCAGTGTATATTTGGGCTCCTGCTGCTGCTGCTGCCGACTCCAGGGTGTGAATCATCCAATTTTTGGGCTCCTGAAGCCAACCCCAGGGTCTCTTTGAAGTAATGTTTGGGCTCCTGCTGCTGCTGCTGCCAACTCCAGGGTGTGATTCATCCAATTTTTGGGCTCCTGAAGCCAACCCCAGGGTCTCTTTACAGTAATATTTGGGCTCCTGCTGCTGCCAACTCCAGGGTGTGATTCATCCAATTTTTGGGCTCCTGAAGCCAACTCCAGTGTATATTTGGGCTCCTGCTGCTGCTGCTGCCAACTACAGGGTGTGATTCATCCAATTTTTGGGCTCCTGAAGCCAACCCCAGGGTCTCTTTAAAGTAATATTTGGGCTTCTGCTGCCAACTCCAGGGTGCGATTCATCCAATTTTTGGGCTCCTGAAGCCAACTCCAGTGTATATTTGGGCTCCTGCTGCTGCTGCTGCCAACTCCAGGGTGTGAATCATCCAATTTTTGGGCTCCTGAAGCCAACCCCAGTGTCTCTTTAAAGTAATAATGGGGCTCCTGCTGCTGCTGCTGCCAACTCCAGGGTGTGATTCATCCAATTTTTGGGCTCCTGAAGCCAACCCCAGGGTCTCTTTAAAGTAATATTTGGGCTCCTGCTGCTGCTACTGCCAACTTCTGCCAACTCCAGGGTGTGATTCATCCAATTTTTGGGCTCCTGAAGCCAACCCCAGGGTCTCTTTAAAGTAATATTTGGGCTCCTGCTGCTGCTGCTGTCAACTCCTGCCAACTCCAGGGTGTGATTCATCCAATTTTTGGGCTCCTGAAGCCAACCCCAGGGTCTCTTTAAAGTAATATTTGGGCGCCTGCTGCTGCTGCTGCTGCTGCTGCCAACTCCAGGGTGTGATTCATCCAATTTTTGGGCTCCTGAAGCCAACCCCAGGGTCTCTTTAAAGTAATATTTGGGCTCCTGCTGCTGCTACTGCCAACTTCTGCCAACTCCAGGGTGTGATTCATCCAATTTTTGGGCTCCTGAAGCCAACCCCAGGGTCTCTTTAAAGTAATATTTGGGCTCCTGCTGCTGCCAACTCCAGGGTGTGATTCATCCAATTTTTGGGCTCCTGAAGCCAACCCCAGTGTCTCTTTAAAGTAATGTTTGGGCTCCTGCTGCTGCTGCTGCCAACTCCAGGGTGTGATTCATCCAATTTTTGGGCTCCTGAAGCCAACTCCAGTGTATATTTGGGCTCCTGCTGCTGCTGCTGCCGACTCCAGGGTGTGAATCATCCAATTTTTGGGCTCCTGAAGCCAACCCCAGGGTCTCTTTGAAGTAATGTTTGGGCTCCTGCTGCTGCTGCTGCCAACTCCAGGGTGTGATTCATCCAATTTTTGGGCTCCTGAAGCCAACCCCAGGGTCTCTTTACAGTAATATTTGGGCTCCTGCTGCTGCCAACTCCAGGGTGTGATTCATCCAATTTTTGGGCTCCTGAAGCCAACTCCAGTGTATATTTGGGCTCCTGCTGCTGCTGCTGCCAATTACAGGGTGTGATTCATCCAATTTTTGGGCTCCTGAAGCCAACCCCAGGGTCTCTTTAAAGTAATATTTGGGCTTCTGCTGCCAACTCCAGGGTGCGATTCATCCAATTTTTGGGCTCCTGAAGCCAACTCCAGTGTATATTTGGGCTCCTGCTGCTGCTGCTGCCAACTCCAGGGTGTGAATCATCCAATTTTTGGGCTCCTGAAGCCAACCCCAGTGTCTCTTTAAAGTAATAATGGGGCTCCTGCTGCTGCTGCTGCCAACTCCAGGGTGTGATTCATCCAATTTTTGGGCTCCTGAAGCCAACCCCAGGGTCTCTTTAAAGTAATATTTGGGCTCCTGCTGCTGCTACTGCCAACTTCTGCCAACTCCAGGGTGTGATTCATCCAATTTTTGGGCTCCTGAAGCCAACCCCAGGGTCTCTTTAAAGTAATATTTGGGCTCCTGCTGCTGCTGCTGTCAACTCCTGCCAACTCCAGGGTGTGATTCATCCAATTTTTGGGCTCCTGAAGCCAACCCCAGGGTCTCTTTAAAGTAATATTTGGGCGCCTGCTGCTGCTGCTGCTGCTGCTGCCAACTCCAGGGTGTGATTCATCCAATTTTTGGGCTCCTGAAGCCAACCCCAGGGTCTCTTTAAAGTAATATTTGGGCTCCTGCTGCTGCTACTGCCAACTTCTGCCAACTCCAGGGTGTGATTCATCCAATTTTTGGGCTCCTGAAGCCAACCCCAGGGTCTCTTTAAAGTAATATTTGGGCTCCTGCTGCTGCCAACTCCAGGGTGTGATTCATCCAATTTTTGGGCTCCTGAAGCCAACCCCAGTGTCTCTTTAAAGTAATGTTTGGGCTCCTGCTGCTGCTGCTGCCAACTCCAGGGTGTGATTCATCCAATTTTTGGGCTCCTGAAGCCAACTCCAGTGTATATTTGGGCTCCTGCTGCTGCTGCTGCCGACTCCAGGGTGTGAATCATCCAATTTTTGGGCTCCTGAAGCCAACCCCAGGGTCTCTTTGAAGTAATGTTTGGGCTCCTGCTGCTGCTGCTGCCAACTCCAGGGTGTGATTCATCCAATTTTGTGGGCTCCTGAAGCCAACCCCAGGGTCTCTTTACAGTAATATTTGGGCTCCTGCTGCTGCCAACTCCAGGGTGTGATTCATCCAATTTTTGGGCTCCTGAAGCCAACTCCAGTGTATATTTGGGCTCCTGCTGCTGCTGCTGCCAATTACAGGGTGTGATTCATCCAATTTTTGGGCTCCTGAAGCCAACCCCAGGGTCTCTTTAAAGTAATATTTGGGCTTCTGCTGCCAACTCCAGGGTGCGATTCATCCAATTTTTGGGCTCCTGAAGCCAACTCCAGTGTATATTTGGGCTCCTGCTGCTGCTGCTGCCAACTCCAGGGTGTGAATCATCCAATTTTTGGGCTCCTGAAGCCAACCCCAGTGTCTCTTTAAAGTAATAATGGGGCTCCTGCTGCTGCTGCTGCCAACTCCAGGGTGTGATTCATCCAATTTTTGGGCTCCTGAAGCCAACCCCAGGGTCTCTTTAAAGTAATATTTGGGCTCCTGCTGCTGCTACTGCCAACTTCTGCCAACTCCAGGGTGTGATTCATCCAATTTTTGGGCTCCTGAAGCCAACCCCAGGGTCTCTTTAAAGTAATATTTGGGCTCCTGCTGCTGCCAACTCCAGGGTGTGATTCATCCAATTTTTGGGCTCCTGAAGCCAACCCCAGTGTCTCTTTAAAGTAATATTTGGGCTCCTGCTGCTGCTGCTGCCAACTCCAGGGTGTGATTCATCCAATTTTTGGGCTCCTGAAGCCAACTCCAGTGTATATTTGGGCTCCTGCTGCTGCTGCTGCCAACTCCAGGGTGTGAATCATCCAATTTCTGGGCTCCTGAAGCCAACCCCAGGGTCTCTTTAAAGTAATGTTTGGGCTCCTGCTGCTGCTGCTGTCAACTCCTGCCAACTCCAGGGTGTGATTCATCCAATTTTTGGCCTCCTGAAGCCAACCCCAGTGTCTCTTTAAAGTAATGTTTGGGCTCCTGCTGCTGCTGCTGCCAACTCCAGGGTGTGATTCATCCAATTTTTGGGCTCCTGAAGCCAACTCCAGTGTATATTTGGGCTCCTGCTGCTGCTGCTGCCAACTCCAGGGTGCGAATCATCCAATTTTTGGGCTCCTGAAGCCAACCCCAGTGTCTCTTTAAAGTAATGTTTGGGCTCCTGCTACTGCTGCTGCCAACTCCAGGGTGTGATTCATCCAATTTTTGGGCTCCTGAAGCCAACTCCAGTGTATATTTGGGCTCCTGCTGCTGCTGCTGCTGCCAACTCCAGGGTGCGAATCATCCAATTTTTGGGCTCCTGAAGCCAACCCCAGTGTCTCTTTAAAGTAATGTTTGGGCTCCTGCTGCTGCTGCTGCCAACTCCAGGGTGTGATTCATCCAATTTTTGGGCTCCTGAAGCCAACTCCAGTGTATATTTGGGCTCCTGCTGCTGCTGCTGCTGCTGCCAACTCCAGGGTGTGATTCATCCAATTTTTGGACTCCTGAAGCCAACCCCAGGGTCTCTTTAAAGTAATATTTGGGCTCCTGCTGCTGCTACTGCCAACTTCTGCCAACTCCAGGGTGTGATTCATCCAATTTTTGGGCTCCTGAAGCCAACCCCAGGGTCTCTTTAAAGTAATATTTGGGCTCATGCTGCTGCCAACTCCAGGGTGTGATTCATCCAATTTTTGGGCTCCTGAAGCCAACTCCAGTGTATATTTGGGCTCCTGCTGCTGCTGCTGCCAACTCCAGGGTGTGAATCATCCAATTTTTGGGCTCCTGAAGCCAACCCCAGTGTCTCTTTAAAGTAATATTTGGGCTCCTGCTGCTGCCAACTCCAGGGTGCGATTCATCCAATTTTTGGGCTCCTGAAGCCAACCCCAGTGTCTCTTTAAAATAATGTTTGGGCTCCTGTTGCTGCTGCTGCCAACTCCTGCCAACTCCAGGGTGTGATTCATCCAATTTTTGGGCTCCTGAAGCCAACCCTAAGGTCTCTTTAAAGTAATATTTGGGCTCCTGCTGCTGCTGCTGTCAACTCCTGCCAACTCCAGGGTGTGATTCATCCAATTTTTGGGCTCCTGAAGCCAACCCCAGGGTCTCTTTAAAGTAATATTTGGGCTCCTGCTGCTGCTGCTGCTGCCAACTCCAGGGTGTGATTCATCCAATTTTTGGGCTCCTGAAGCCAACCCCAGTGTCTATTTAAAGTAATATTTGGGCTCCTGCTGCTGCTGCTGTCAACTCCTGCCAACTCCAGGGTGTGGTTCATCCAATTTTTGGGCTCCTGAAGCCAACCCCAGGGTCTCTTTAAAGTAATATTTGGGCTCCTGCTGCTGCTGTCAACTCCTGCCAACTCCAGGGTGTGATTCATCCAATTTTTGGGCTCCTGAAGCCAACCCCAGGGTCTCTTTAAAGTAATATTTGGGCTCCTGCTGCTGCCAACTCCAGGGTGTGATTCATCCAATTTTTGGGCTCCTGAAGCCAACCCCAGGGTCTCTTTAAAGTAATATTTGGGCTCCTGCTGCTGCCAACTCCAGGGTGTGATTCATCCAATTTTTGGGCTCCTGAAGCCAACTCCAGTGTATATTTGGGCTCCTGCTGTTGCTGCCAACTCCAGGGTGTGAATCATCCAATTTCTGGGCTCCTGAAGCCAACCCCAGTGTCTCTTTAAAGTAATATTTGGGCTCCTGTTGCTGCTGCTGCCAACTCCAGGGTGTGATTCATCCAATTTTTGGGCTACTGAAGCCAACCCCAGTGTCTCTTTAAAGTAATGTTTGGGCTCCTGTTGCTGCTGCTGCCAACTCCTGCCAACTCCAGGGTGTGATTCATCCAATTTTTGGGCTCCTGAAGCCAACCCCAGGGTCTCTTTAAAGTAATATTTGGGCTCCTGCTGCTGCTGCTGTCAACTCCTGCCAACTCCAGGGTGTGATTCATCCAATTTTTGGGCTCCTGAAGCCAACCCCAGGGTCTCTTTAAAGTAATATTTGGGCGCCTGCTGCTGCTGCTGCTGCTGCCAACTCCAGGGTGTGATTCATCCAATTTTTGGGCTCCTGAAGCCAACCCCAGGGTCTCTTTAAAGTAATATTTGGGCTCCTGCTGCTGCTACTGCCAACTTCTGCCAACTCCAGGGTGTGATTCATCCAATTTTTGGGCTCCTGAAGCCAACCCCAGGGTCTCTTTAAAGTAATATTTGGGCTCCTGCTGCTGCCAACTCCAGGGTGTGATTCATCCAATTTTTGGGCTCCTGAAGCCAACCCCAGTGTCTCTTTAAAGTAATGTTTGGGCTCCTGCTGCTGCTGCTGCCAACTCCAGGGTGTGATTCATCCAATTTTTGGGCTCCTGAAGCCAACTCCAGTGTATATTTGGGCTCCTGCTGCTGCTGCTGCCGACTCCAGGGTGTGAATCATCCAATTTTTGGGCTCCTGAAGCCAACCCCAGGGTCTCTTTGAAGTAATGTTTGGGCTCCTGCTGCTGCTGCTGCCAACTCCAGGGTGTGATTCATCCAATTTTTGGGCTCCTGAAGCCAACCCCAGGGTCTCTTTACAGTAATATTTGGGCTCCTGCTGCTGCCAACTCCAGGGTGTGATTCATCCAATTTTTGGGCTCCTGAAGCCAACTCCAGTGTATATTTGGGCTCCTGCTGCTGCTGCTGCCAACTACAGGGTGTGATTCATCCAATTTTTGGGCTCCTGAAGCCAACCCCAGGGTCTCTTTAAAGTAATATTTGGGCTTCTGCTGCCAACTCCAGGGTGCGATTCATCCAATTTTTGGGCTCCTGAAGCCAACTCCAGTGTATATTTGGGCTCCTGCTGCTGCTGCTGCCAACTCCAGGGTGTGAATCATCCAATTTTTGGGCTCCTGAAGCCAACCCCAGTGTCTCTTTAAAGTAATAATGGGGCTCCTGCTGCTGCTGCTGCCAACTCCAGGGTGTGATTCATCCAATTTTTGGGCTCCTGAAGCCAACCCCAGGGTCTCTTTAAAGTAATATTTGGGCTCCTGCTGCTGCTACTGCCAACTTCTGCCAACTCCAGGGTGTGATTCATCCAATTTTTGGGCTCCTGAAGCCAACCCCAGGGTCTCTTTAAAGTAATATTTGGGCTCCTGCTGCTGCCAACTCCAGGGTGTGATTCATCCAATTTTTGGGCTCCTGAAGCCAACCCCAGTGTCTCTTTAAAGTAATATTTGGGCTCCTGCTGCTGCTGCTGCCAACTCCAGGGTGTGATTCATCCAATTTTTGGGCTCCTGAAGCCAACCCCAGGGTCTCTTTAAAGTAATATTTGGGCTCCTGCTGCTGCTACTGCCAACTTCTGCCAACTCCAGGGTGTGATTCATCCAATTTTTGGGCTCCTGAAGCCAACCCCAGGGTCTCTTTAAAGTAATATTTGGGCTCCTGCTGCTGCTGCTGTCAACTCCTGCCAACTCCAGGGTGTGATTCATCCAATTTTTGGGCTCCTGAAGCCAACCCCAGGGTCTCTTTACAGTAATATTTGGGCTCCTGCTGCTGCCAACTCCAGGGTGTGATTCATCCAATTTTTGGGCTCCTGAAGCCAACTCCAGTGTATATTTGGGCTCCTGCTGCTGCTGCTGCCAACTACAGGGTGTGATTCATCCAATTTTTGGGCTCCTGAAGCCAACCCCAGGGTCTCTTTAAAGTAATATTTGGGCTTCTGCTGCCAACTCCAGGGTGCGATTCATCCAATTTTTGGGCTCCTGAAGCCAACTCCAGTGTATATTTGGGCTCCTGCTGCTGCTGCTGCCAACTCCAGGGTGTGAATCATCCAATTTTTGGGCTCCTGAAGCCAACCCCAGTGTCTCTTTAAAGTAATAATGGGGCTCCTGCTGCTGCTGCTGCCAACTCCAGGGTGTGATTCATCCAATTTTTGGGCTCCTGAAGCCAACCCCAGGGTCTCTTTAAAGTAATATTTGGGCTCCTGCTGCTGCTACTGCCAACTTCTGCCAACTCCAGGGTGTGATTCATCCAATTTTTGGGCTCCTGAAGCCAACCCCAGGGTCTCTTTAAAGTAATATTTGGGCTCCTGCTGCTGCCAACTCCAGGGTGTGATTCATCCAATTTTTGGGCTCCTGAAGCCAACCCCAGTGTCTCTTTAAAGTAATGTTTGGGCTCCTGCTGCTGCTGCTGCCAACTCCAGGGTGTGATTCATCCAATTTTTGGGCTCCTGAAGCCAACTCCAGTGTATATTTGGGCTCCTGCTGCTGCTGCTGCCAACTCCAGGGTGTGAATCATCCAATTTTTGGGCTCCTGAAGCCAGCCCCAGGGTCTCTTTGAAGTAATGTTTGGGCTCCTGCTGCTGCTGCTGCCAACTCCAGGGTGTGATTCATCCAATTTTTGGGCTCCTGAAGCCAACCCCAGGGTCTCTTTAAAGTAATATTTGGGCTCCTGCTGCTGCTGCTGCCAACTCCAGGGTGTGATTCATCCAATTTTTGGGCTCCTGAAGCCAACTCCAGTGTATATTTGGGCTCCTGCTGCTGCTGCTGCCAACTCCAGGGTGTGAATCATCCAATTTCTGGGCTCCTGAAGCCAACCCCAGTGTCTCTTTAAAGTAATGTTTGGGCTCCTGCTGCTGCTGCTGCCAACTCCAGGGTGTGATTCATCCAATTTTTGGGCTCCTGAAGCCAACCCCAGTGTCTCTTTAAAGTAATGTTTGGGCTCCTGCTGCTGCTGCTGTCAACTCCTGCCAACTCCAGGGTGTGATTCATCCAATTTTTGGCCTCCTGAAGCCAACCCCAGTGTCTCTTTAAAGTAATGTTTGGGCTCCTGCTGCTGCTGCTGCCAACTCCAGGGTGTGATTCATCCAATTTTTGGGCTCCTGAAGCCAACTCCAGTGTATATTTGGGCTCCTGCTGCTGCTGCTGCCAACTCCAGGGTGCGAATCATCCAATTTTTGGGCTCCTGAAGCCAACCCCAGTGTCTCTTTAAAGTAATATTTGGGCTCCTGCTGCTGCTGCTGCCAACTCCAGGGTGTGATTCATCCAATTTTTGGCCTCCTGAAGCCAACCCCAGGGTCTCTTTAAAGTAATATTTGGGCTCCTGCTGCTGCTGCTGTCAACTCCTGCCAACTCCAGGGTGTGATTCATCCAATTTTTGGGCTCCTGAAGCCAACCCCAGGGTCTCTTTAAAGTAATGTTTGGGCTCCTGCTGCTGCTGCTGCTGCCAACTTCTGCCAACTCCAGGGTGTGATTCATCCAATTTTTGGGCTCCTGAAGCCAACCCCAGTGTCTCTTTAAAGTAATTTTTGGGCTCCTGCTGCTGCTGCTGCCAACTCCAGGGTGTGATTCATCCAATTTTTGGGCTCCTGAAGCCAACCCCAGGGTCTCTTTGAAGTAATGTTTTGGGCTCCTGCTGCTGCTGCTGCCAACTCCAGGGTGTGATTCATCCAATTTTTGGGCTCCTGGAGCCAACCCCAGGGTCTCTTTAAAGTAATATTTGGGCTCCTGCTGCTGCTGCTGTCAACTCCTGCCAACTCCAGGGTGTGATTCATCCAATTTTTGGGCTCCTGAAGCCAACCCCATGGTCTCTTTAAAGTAATGTTTGGGCTCCTGCTGCTGCCAACTCCAGGGTGTGATTCATCCAATTTTTGGGCTCCTGCTGCTGCCAACTCCAGTGTCTCTTTAAAGCAATGTTTGGGCTCCTGCCCCTCATAGTGATGCCACTTCAACTCTCTTGAATTCAATTGTGCCGCTCTGCGATTCTATTAGCGATGCCTCTGATCTGCATGTGATATTTATTCAAAGTATTATTTAACTAACCCAGCACGCATCCTGTGCGTGTTACAGCAAGACAGAATGGTTTACAACCCTATTGAGGCTCTAGGAGGCTCAGAAATAGCCGTTTTTAATAGCGATTCGTCGCGAATTTATTCGGGTCGAAACGATTTTTGTCGGAAAATTCGGCGAATCAGTCGAATCGAATTTTTCAAAAGTTCGCTCATCTCTAAATCTAATAATCCTCCGAGTCCTGTGTTAGTTGGAGGGCAACAGGAGTTTGAGGTTGCCCGGGTTCTGGACTCTCGCTTTTTTCGAAACTCCCTTCAGTATTTGATTGATTGGAAGGGTTATGGCCCGGAAGAAAGATCTTGGGTTCCGGCCAGGGAGGTTCATGCGCAGAGTCTAGTAAAGAAATTTCATAGGGAGAATCCTCTGAAGCCCAGCTTGGAGGGTCCGGTGGCCCCTCCTCAGGGGGAGGATAATGTAAGGCTCTTACCTCCTCGCTGTCCCCGGTCCCGCGGTGCATCTTCGGGTGGCCCGCTGCCGCCTCCGGTCCGGCGGTCCCCTTGCGTGGTTGCCTCTCGGCGCTGCTGTGGGGTCTGGGGTTCGGAGGCGGCGGGCTGTGCTGGTGGCCGCGACGCGGCCCGCTCAGTGCGGCTGGGTGGCCCCGCCAGGCTGTTCCTTGATGCGGCGCTTCCTCCCTCTGGCGGGGCGCGCCCGGTCAGCTACGTGCTCGCGCGCGCGAGCACGTCTTGTTTATGCCCCCCGGCGGCGCTTCTCCCAGCGCGTCCGCCGGAGGCGGATTTAAAGTGACCTATCCTTGGCATCCTGGTGGGAATCGGGCCCAGGGACTGGACGGCCTGTCTGGCCTGGGCAGTCCAGTTCCTGGGACCGCTCCCGTTTGTAAAGTTGCACCAATCATTTTCCTTCCCTCCATTTGTCCCCTTTCCTACTGGCCAGTACTCCCTTTATATTCAGGCTGCTCCATTTTCCCAGTGCCCGTTATAGCCTCTGGGTTTGGGAGCGTGATAGATTGACCTATATCGTTTATACTCGGCTTGTTACTTCTGACCATCCTTGCTTGCTGCCTGCCCTGACCTTTTGCCTGTCTAACCTCGATTTTTACCTGACCCTTCTGATACCTCGCCCCGTGACCTTCTGGATTGACCTCGGCTTGTTTTGACTCCTCTTTGTTACCTCCGCTGGATACTTCGCTTCGTGATCTCCTGGTTTGACCTCGGCTAGTTTTTTGGACATCCGCCTCCTTGCATCCTCATTTGGGACTCCCTGCCGTTCATCAGTCTCCACCTTAAGCTGGTAATCTTTGCGCCCATTAAGTCCTGGGGGTAACCGAGTCTGGAGAGGCACTATCCGCGTCTCCTGCGAGCGGGGACTTGTCTATAGGCAGAAGAGGCGGTGGAGATTGGGGATTATCAGCTTAAGACAGAAAGGTGTCCGGCACAGTCCTTACACTGAATCAAGAGAACCTTGGACTGAGGAAGAAACACCCTTGCCTGGGAAGTATCCAGAGACATTCCCAGAAAAGACACTAACCTGGACGGAGAAAGGGAGGACTTGGGATAGTTGATCACCCACCCGAATCTCTCCAGAGTGGACACCACAGTTCTGGTGTCCAATACCGCTTGGCTGAAGGAAGATGCCATAATGAGAAGGTCGTCCAGATAAGGGACAATGCGAATACCCTGGGCTCTGAGGAGAGCCATCACCCCGGCCAGCACCTTGGTGAAAACCCTTGGAGCCGAGGTAAGACCGAAAGGAAGAGCCACAAACTGAAAATGCCGATCCTCCACCACGAACCTGAGAAATCTCTGGTGCGCTGGAAAAATCAGCACATGCAGATAGGCGTCCTTGATGTTTACGGACGTCAGAAAGTCCCCCTGCCGAAGAGAATGGATAGCTGAACGCAGCTTTCCATGCGAAATTTCCGCGGACGGATGAACCTGTTGAGGATCTTCAGATCCAGAATGGGTCAAATCGAGCCGTCCTTCTTGGGCACCGTGAACAGATTGGAATAAAAGCCCCGACCCCTGTCTGAGGGGGGCACTGGGCAAATAACTGCCATATCCAACAGACTCTTTACTGCCACCTGGAGCTCCTGCACAGCCAGAAGGTCCGAAGGCACCCGAGACCTGAGGAATCTGGGAGGGGGCCGGAGCTCGAACTCCAGCTTGTAGCCGGAAGTCACCACTTCCCGGATCCATCTGTCCGAGACCTCCCGGTCCCAGACCTGGGAGAAGTGTTGCAGCCATCCCCCCACCCACATGGGTGAGGGCGCCCCCTCATTGCTGAGCTGGCTTGGCAGCGGATTTGGGCTCAGAGCCCCAGCTGTATCCTGGGTGGGCACGTCCTCTGCCCCTGTTCCAGGAATCTCCTCTGGCTGCGGGGAAAACAATTCCTCTGCCAGCTCTAGCCCCACGAAAGGAAGGAGCAAAGGAACCCGCCCCCGAAAGGGACGGCGCTGTTTTTTGCGTTGAGGTAACTTACCACCCTTAAAACTGAATCCAACAAAGAGCCGTAATCCCACAAAGGGAAGAGCGGTCACCGACTTTTTAGACACAAAATCAGCCGCCCACTGGCGCAACCAAACCGAACGCCGAATAGTCACCAATAGTTCTGCCACACATCATCAGTGTGTCATCCAAGGCGGCTAGTACAAATGACAAAAACAATTCACACCTTTTAAGGCCAAGGAACTCGACACTATCCGGATCTAACCCGGAAGAAGTCAACAGGTCCTTGACCACCGACCTGGTAGCAACCACCAGCAGCTCTGAAGAACAAACCGGCCTCATGGCTTACCCAACACTGGCAAAACCATGACAAGCCATTTGGTCAATGCGTTTATCCTCACCATCTTTAAGCGTAGAGCAATCAGGAGAATTTAAAACAGTAGTGTTGGATAAACCCAGAATCGGTGCATCCACCTTGGGAGGGGACGCCCAACGCTTCACCGTATCCAAGGAAAAGGGATATTTCTTGTCCCAACCTTGAGGGACACCTGGGAGCCGGGCAGGCCTCTCCCATTCCTTAGCAATAATCCCATCAAAATGCTTTTGGTTAGGAAATTCCAAGCGCGGCCTGGATTCTTCGAAAAATTCCCCCTTTTGCTGTGGAACCACCTCAGGAGGAGAAATAGACAAAACCTCAAACATCTGAGCCAGAACATTAGGAGTATCCGAAGACCTCCCCAAGCCCCACTCGGTATCAGCACCCACAAACTGCTGATCGTTTGAATTATCTGATTCTTCATATACCTCCCCTTCCTCAAGTAATCAGACCAGTCCAGATTATCAACATCATCCAAGTCGGCCGCCGGTGAAGACGGCGACAAGTGCTTTCTCTTAGCCGGAGCCTTTCTGGTGACCTTGCTGGAGAATAATTTTTCAAGATTGGCCAATCGGGCACACATCTCCGATTGCAACTGCCCGCCCATGACAATGTCAGACTGGGCACGGATCAATCTGGGAGGGGGGGAGGAGAGACCGGCGGCGCTGAACCAGACACCTGGGGTCCGGACTGCCGCGCAATAGTCTGCTGTGCGCATGGTATACACAGATATACATCATCGCCAGTAAGGGATGCCCCACACCCCATACATTTCCGGGATTGCCCCGAGGGGAGCCCAGTATCCGGGGATGCCTCCATAAGGTGAACTTATAGTTGGTCGCAATGACTGAGGGAATTACGCATATAGGCAACCCAGGATGCCCCTTTAATGTCCCAAGTGGGAGGATTTGCAATAAGCCAATTAAGAAGCCAGGGACCCTAGGACCGGGAGAAACCCCCTAACACCACTGTAGGTTAAATCTGAAAGACATAATAAAAAAGGCTAATAAGAAAAGCGGAGTAAAATATATATATATATATATATATATATATATATATATATATATATATAACAAAAATATATAATTATAGGTGATGGGACAGAAGGGGGGCCCACCGGGCCACTCACTGTGATCCAGAAGACAGCTTCCTCTCTCTGTGAGGTAAAGATCAGCTCTGAGGAAAGAAGGGGGGCGTGGCCAGCGCGCAGAGCGCGAAGCACCAAGCTCCGCCCCCTCTGAGTAAACAGGCACAGAGAAAAGCACCTCAGCGGTGCCTGAGACACAGGGGCGGGCCGCAGCGCTGTAAAGCCCGGCCCCACCCCCAAGAGTGAAAGTGTGAGGGGAGAAGCTCCCCTCCGCCATGACAAAGCAAAAAGGCTGGCACCGCAGCCATGTGCAGCTGCAGCGCCGGTCTCAGAAGAGAGAGAAGGAGTGGAGCGGGCCGTGGCTTTGAGCCCGACGCCCGGCCCCGCTCCTCGCCAAGAATGCAAGCCGCATAATAGCCAAATAGAGGGTTGGGGGCCGCGGCTCGCGCCCAAAGCCCGGCCCCGCCCATTTTACCTCAGGGAGAAGCCAGCATAAAAATGGCGGCCGCAGCGCCGTTATGACAGAGAAATACCGCTGTTATGAAGTTAATAAATAAGTTAATAACTATTGGGGGAATAATAAAATAAATTAATACATTAAAACCTTATTAATGATTACAAAATTTGGACCTAACACCGAATAAGGGGCCCTTTGCTCCTACCCTCCGCTATCCCGCTAGAGAGAGGGGCATTACCCAAAGGGGGGGACCACCCAAAGTGTCAGGCCAAGGGACGGGGCATCCCAAACCGGGGTCACCGTCCCGGATGACCGCCTACCCTATTATATATGTTCTCACGGGAGAGCATTTGCTCTTGAGCACCAAGGGTGCCTTTCTACCCTCACCCGGACTGTCAGCCTAGGCTGTGGAGGCATGAGGTAACAGAAAGAAAAAAAGGGATCCGAGTGGAAATAGAGAACTAAAGGGCCGGGAGTCATCCCGGCTACCTGAAATCCCCGTGTGCAAGGAGGAGACCACATCTTCTGACTTGCTCGCCGTCTGCAGAGATGAAGACTGGGTAATGAGTGGGAGGTCCCAGGTATTTATGGACCGGGAGGGGCTCTCTTTTTTCCTGGCATCTCTGCATATCGCCCTCTACAGGTCAGTATTACCCACACGTTATGAATTTCTTGAAGCGGGGTGTGTGACATACTTAGAATAACATTGTTATGCCCCCATTTAGGGGACAAACATCCCAAGGTGTGGCTGCGAGACCCACATATTTGTGTTTTGAAGTTCCTTCTGGGGTTGGTACTATTAGGTAGCTATTGTTTTTTTGCTAGTGTTTTTTATGTGTATACGCTAAAACCTTCTTTCTCTTATTTCTGTTGCTCTCTTTTTCTTCTTTCTCTGTGGGTTCCTAGACCTCAAGGTGTATTAGGAATAAGGTGATGGTAGGATGGTGGTCAAACTATCCTCTCTAAACGTACAAGGCCTGAATGTCCCCCAGAAACGAGTGAAAGCCCTAGAACAGATGTGTGCATTGTATGCAGACATTATCTGCTTCCAGGAAACACACTTTACCAAAAAGTGTACCCCCAAATTTTTAAATGCGAACTACCCCTTGTTTTACATGGCCTCTGTGGATGTAAAACAATGAGGAGTCCTTATTGCCTTAAAAAGGTCTGCCATTTTCCCTGAAACATGAGGTGGGGGATGTTTAGGGGAGATACTTGATTCTGGCGGGTACCATTCAGGACTCACCTGTTACGGTTGCAACCTACTATGCCCCCAATCACAACTAGAACGAGAAGTTTCTCAGGGTCCTGTCCTAACTCACAAAAGTCTTGGGGGATTCTAATCAGATTATCCATCCATGTCTGGACAGACGGGGCCCCCAGGCTTGGTAAAAGACACCCTGCCTAGCCCTAGCACTTCATGCTTTATTGAACCAGTATCATCTCATGGCCGCATGGAGAGACCTCGACCCAACTCAGCGTGAGTTAACCCATTATTCCCACCCACATAGAGTGTATATCTTCCTGCAGCAGTCCCTCTTGTCCCAATTGGTTAAAGCTAATATAATTCCCATTGTTTGGTTTGAACATGATCTTGTGATTGTCGATTTAGCATCCGTGATCTAGAGGTTTCCTCATAGGTCATGGAAGCTGAACGACTCCATATGGGCAGATGGAGGCCCACAAGGCAGTCTTTAGCAGGCTCCTTATTCAAGAAGCAGCACAGAAAAAATTACACATAACAAAAAAGCGCTTGATATGACGGAGGCTTACCATGCTGCCCTGAGGGCCTTCAAGGCTGAACCATCAAAGGAGAGCAGGGCTATTTTATCCCGGGCAAGTGCTAACCTGAACCTATGCCTATCTGCTAAAGCAGAACATCAAATTAACTGGTCTAGGTTCAAAGGGTATCATACCAGCAACAAAGCCAATACCTCCTTGGCTGGAAGACCAGAGCTAGAGAGGTATAGAAATGAGGCCTAAGCCAATCTGGATTGAAACAGCAGATGGTCTTTTATCTAGCAACCCCGTAAAAGTAGTGGCAACGTTTTGTAAGCACTTAGAAGACCTTAATAGACCCAGGGCCTTGTTAGATGAAAGGGAGGAGGAGGATTTACTCCACCACTTGGACCTGCCTCTTCTCTCCCCTGAATCGAAAACCTATATAGACAAGCCAATTGAAGTGACAGAGGCAAATGTGAAGAAAGAGGGGAAGCAGGCCATATAATTAGCTTTAGATGCTTGTAAGGCTTTTGATACAGTCATCTGGGATTACCTGCATTACATTTTGAAGAAATGGGGTTTAGGCCCTCACTATTAATTGGGTGCTATTGTTATATTCACGTCCGGGGGCAATTATAAGATATTCAGGATACATCACTGAGCGTTTCCGATTGGGTAGGGGAACCAGGCAGGGTTGCCCCCTCTCCCTGCCTTTATTTGCACTTGCAATGGAGCCCCTGCCCAGGTTACTCCAGAGTAAGAGTGATATAGCGGGAATACGAGTGGCTGGCCATGAGCATAACACTTCCCTCTTTTTGGATAATATCTTGATGGTGATCATGGAACCATTAGTATCACTGCCTAATCTGTTTGAGGTTCTGGGTACTTTTACCAAGATTTCGGGCCTCCAAATTGATTTGGCAAAGACTGTCAAGGCGTCCTTCGACTTCCAGTGGCAATTATCATTTTTTGTGTATCTGTCTTACTATCCTATGATGCTTTAAGAACCTTTGGTCTATGTTGTCAAGCTGGGCTAGGCTTAATCTCGCATGGTTGGGTAGGATTGCCGCAGTAAAGATGTCTTGGCTGCCTAAGATGCTCTAACTCTTCTGGGTGCTTCTGGTAGCAATCCCTGTTGCTGTCTTGAAGGGCAGACATGAATGAGTTTTTATGGGGCACACAGAAACCTTGTGTTTCACAAGCAACGATGTACTGCGCCAGGCAAGAAGGAGGTTTGGGGGTCCCAAATTTGATGAAGATGCCTCTCAAATCGTGCAGCTAGTGGTGGTAAACTCAGGAGTGCATAGGCCATTGTGGGGCGACATTGAGGAGTCCTGCTGTTTTCCCACTTATATCTCTAACTTGCTCTGGTTATCCCCCTCAGCCTACAGATATATCCAGCACCCGATCCTGAATCATTCACTTCGGGTCTGGAAGGCGAATAAGGGAGCTGGAAAGTTAGCATCAGTACATTGTCCTCTGCTATCTATATTAAAAAATACAGAATTGTCCCCTGGCTTAGCTGACCCCAGAGCATCTTCTACAAGGATCAAAATTATAACCTCCCCAGGTGGGTTGCTATTATTTGCCAGCCTGGGAGCGACTAGCGACATTATTTTCGTTATATTCAAGCTAGCCACTATGTCAAATCGAAGCTCAAGGGAGGTGCCACTTCACTCAGACCCTCGGTGATCCATTGGGGAAGGGGGCTATCTCGCTTGCCTATAAGCAGTTAGTGCAGCAGCTAGGGTGGGACCGCCAATGTATGCTCAAAAGTAGGAAGCTGATCTTAAAGAGGCCCTTCCGAACAGCAACTGGAATGCTATTTGGAGGCGCTTTAAGGGTTTTTAAATGTTAGAGCCCTGGAGGTCAATATTAAGGTGGTCAAGCAATATTGGATGAGAGTATATTACATCATTAACAAGTCCACCGACTTGCAGCTGACTCCAACAGCACAGCTCTCCCTACACAATCTGAGACCCCATGTCTGCTCCAAGAACCAATTTGACCTTGTTAGGCATATTTAAACAGCAGCTAATAATCGCACAGTCTTGGAAGAAGCCAGATATCCATGTCGGGAGCCTTTTCCCACGCATAAACAAGACAATGTTTTTCAAGAAAATGTTTATGCAAGGGGACTTTGCCCCTTTCTTAGCGATTTGGGAAGGCTATATTTTTCATTTCCATCCAAGAAACTTTGATTGCGAGCTTCTGACAATTTAATAAATATACGACTACACCTACACCTAATGGCTAGAGGAAGGTGTAGAACCCACTTTCCCTTTTTCCTTTTTTGCTCTTTTTCTTCTCTCGTCTTTTACTTTATCTTTTACTTATTCTTTCTTTATGCAAATGTTACATTCCTGGGTGTAGTTAGCAGGCCTGTCCTATTTCGTTAGCTCCAGGCATTTGCCTGGGATTGGGCCTGTATATTTAGTATAGCTTTGGGTTAGAAGGATGGTTCTGCTTATGCAAATATACTGGTAATTGTGTGTAAATTCTTCATACTGTGTTTGTATAATTCCAAGAGCGCTAGTTGTATGTCACAAGTAAGGATCATAATGTACAAAAACTAGTGTGTTTTATGCAACGTTGCTATTCTCTTCAAGAAAAACTATTTTGCTAAAGAGATTAAATCTAAATTCCCTACATCCTTTGCATTTCAATTACTAATACAATGATGTCTCAAAGCAGCCCGTATCGCAACCAGAACTCCAGCCATTAGATAACTTGTCTGATACCCAACCAAAGGTGAGTCATCTGCTTGCTGGAGCTGGAGCACTGTTTTGAAAATGCCATTGTAAATGAATGTAAAAGTGAGGTTATAAGGAAAGGGGGAGATATTTGGGGCTTAGTCAAACATTTTTTGAGAGCTTCTGTTCTCCTTGAAGCACAAACAGAGGGAAAGAGGTGTTGACCAGCATGCTCCACTCAAGCCTCAAGGCACATGATACAGTCAAGCCTTAAGATTCTGGGTCAAGCTCCAAAAACACGCAGAGGTTGCCATTAGGGATGAGCGAATCTATACGGACGAACCCGGATTCGATCCGAATTTCATGAAAAATTCGATTCGGATCGAATCCGAATTTCCCCGCGATTCGATCGCTCGAAGTTTTCCTTTAACATCCATTCATTTACATTACAGGCATTCTAAGATGGCGGACGGGACATGTCCAGACATGTAATCTGGGGCAGTGTATGCTGGGACAGTCACATCAGCAGCCAGCAAGCCCGGTGACGTCACAGCGCTATTTAAGTCGGCGGACATCTTGCTTTTCCTCATTTCTCTATTGCATTCGTGAGAGACAGGACGCTGCTGTAGTGAGGGAGAGGCAGTTAGACAGACAGGGACAGACAGGGACAGGCTGGAGACAGGCAGGAGACAGGCAGGAGACAGAAAGTCAGCGAAAAGCAGGGAAAGTTAGGAAAAATCGGAGGCAGTCACAGGGAGATTTTTTTTTTTTTCATCCAGCCTGAGTGTTACTGGCTGGCTGACTGGCTTTGTTAGCGTTTTCAGGCTGCTTATACTCTAACTGTGCATATATACTGAACTGATCTCAAGTCTGCTGTGAGGCATCCCATTCTGTGACTACACCAGCCTCTATTTACTGCTGTAACCCTTTGCACTTATTCTAATAGAAATTTGGCCTGATAAACACACTTGCTGTGCATAGTAGTACTGCTGCCAGGTGCTCTCTGGTTGTTGGGGCATCCCATTCTGTGACTACACCAGCCTCTATTTAATACCATAACCATTTGCACTTATTCTAATAGAAATTTGGCCTGATAAACACACTTGCTGTGCATAGTAGTACTGCTGCCAGGTGCTCTCTGGTTGTTGGGGCATCCCATTCTGTGACTACACCAGCCTCTATTTAATACTATAACCCTTTGCACTTATTCTAATAGAAATTTGGCCTGATAAACACACTTGCTGTGCATAGTAGTACTGCTGCCAGGTGCTCTCTGGTTGTTGGGGCATCCCATTCTGTGACTACACCAGCCTCTATTTAATACCATAACCATTTGCACTTATTCTAATAGAAATTTGGCCTGATAAACACACTTGCTGTGCATAGTAGTACTGCTGCCAGGTGCTCTCTGGTTGTTGGGGCATCCCATTCTGTGACTACACCAGCCTCTATTTAATACAATAACCCTTTGCACTTATTCTAATAGAAATTTGGCCTGATAAACACACTTGCTGTGCATAGTATTACTGCTCACAGGTGCACTCCTGTTGGGGCATCCCATTCTGTGACTACACCAGCCTCTATTTACTGCTGTAACCCTTTGCACTTATTCTAATAGAAATTTGGCCTGATAAACACACTTGCTGTGCATAGTAGTACTGCTGCCAGGTGCTCTCTGGTTGTTGGGGCATCCCATTCTGTGACTACACCAGCCTCTATTTAATACCATAACCATTTGCACTTATTCTATCAGAAATTTGGCCTGATAAACACACTTGCTGTGCATAGTAGTACTGCTGCCAGGTGCTCTCTGGTTGTTGGGGCATCCCATTCTGTGACTACACCAGCCTCTATTTAATACTATAACCCTTTGCACTTATTCTAATAGAAATGTGGCCTGATAAACACACTTGCTGTGCATAGTAGTACTGCTGCCAGGTGCTCTCTGGTTGTTGGGGCATCCCATTCTGTGACTACACCAGCCTCTTTTTAATACCATAACCATTTGCACTTTTTCTAATAGAAATTTGGCCTGATAAACACACTTGCTGTGCATAGTAGTACTGCTGCCAGGTGCTCTCTGGTTGTTGGGGCATCCCATTCTGTGACTACACCAGCCTCTATTTAATACTATAACCCTTTGCACTTATTCTAATAGAAATTTGGCCTGATAAACACACTTGCTGTGCATAGTATTACTGCTCACAGGTGCACTCCTGTTGGGGCATCCCATTCTGTGACTACACCAGCCTCTATTTACTGCTGTAACCCTTTGCACTTATTCTAATAGAAATTTGGCCTGATAAACACACTTGCTGTGCATAGTAGTACTGCTGCCAGGTGCTCTCTGGTTGTTGGGGCATCCCATTCTGTGACTACACCAGCCTCTATTTAATACCATAACCCTTTGCACTTATTCTAATAGAAATTTGGCCTGATAAACACACTTGCTGTGCATAGTATTACTGCTCACAGGTGCACTCCTGTTGGGGCATCCCATTCTGTGACTACACCAGCCTCTATTTAATACCATAACCATTTGCACTTATTCTAATAGAAATTTGGCCTGATAAACACACTTGCTGTGCATAGTAGTACTGCTGTCAGGTGCTCTCTGGTTGTTGGGGCATCCCATTCTGTGACTACACCAGCCTCTATTTAATACTATAACCCTTTGCACTTATTCTAATAGAAATTTGGCCTGATAAACACACTTGCTGTGCATAGTAGTACTGCTGCCAGGTGCTCTCTGGTTGTTGGGGCATCCCATTCTGTGACTACACCAGCCTCTATTTAATACTATAACCCTTTGCACTTATTCTAATAGAAATGTGGCCTGATAAACACACGTGCTGTGCATAGTAGTACTGCTGCCAGGTGCTCTCTGGTTGTTGGGGCATCCCATTCTGTGACTACACCAGCCTCTATTTAATACCATAACCCTTTGCACTTATTCTAATAGAAATTTGGCCTGATAAACACACTTGCTGTGCATAGTAGTACTGCTGCCAGGTGCTCTCTGGTTGTTGGGGCATCCCATTCTGTGACTACACCAGCCTCTATTTAATACTATAACCCTTTGCACTTATTCTAATAGAAATTTGGCCTGATAAACACACTTGCTGTGCATAGTATTACTGCTCACAGGTGCACTCCTGTTGGGGCATCCCATTCTGTGACTACACCAGCCTCTATTTAATACCATAACCATTTTTACTTATTCTAATAGAAATTTGGCCTGATAAACACACTTGCTGTGCATAGTATTACTGCTCACAGGTGCACTCCTGTTGGGGCATCCCATTCTGTGACTACACCAGCCTCTATTTACTGCTGTAACCCTTTGCACTTATTCTAATAGAAATTTGGCCTGATAAACACACTTGCTGTGCATAGTAGTACTGCTGCCAGGTGCTCTCTGGTTGTTGGGGGATCCCATTCTGTGACTACACCAGCCTCTATTTAATACCATAACCATTTGCACTTATTCTAATAGAAATTTGGCCTGATAAACACACTTGCTGTGCATAGTAGTACTGCTCACAGGTGCACTGCTGGCTGTAGGGGCATCCCATTCTGTAACATACCATTAGCCTCTGCATTTACTGTAAGCTGCACAGTTATTTAAAGTAATTTGGGCTGTATGAGCCTGCTTACACACTGTTGCTTTGTGCATATATACTGATCTCAAGTCAGCTTTGGGGCATCCCATTCTGTAACATATCATTAGCCTCTGCATTCACAGTAAGCTGCACAGTTATTTAAAGTAATTTGGGCTGTTTCAGCCTGCTTACACACTGTTGCTGTGTGCATATATACTGATCTCAAGTCTGCTGTGGGCATCCCATTCTGTAACATAACATAACCTACCTCTCTTATTTACACTAATCAGCTCTCTTATTTAAACTAAGCAGGCCTCTTATTTTCACTAAGCAGCTCTCTTATTTAAGCTAAGCAGCTCTCTTATTTAAACTAAGCAGGCCTCTTGGATGCTGATTGTCCACTTTTGGGTGTGCATTATATTCGGTTTCATATACAGTGGGGTATCCAAATTTGTAAGATAACCTACCCCAACCATGTAAACTAAAGAGGCCTGTTGCAGCCTGAGTTTCTCTGCTTGCGTATGGCCTGCATTACAATCTGTCTCTTTCAATGACACTGCTGCCTGGGGTATCCCAATTTGTAAGATAACCTACCCCAACCATGTAAACTAAAGGTTAAGTCCTTCCAGAAGGAAAACTTATGCCGAACACTTTTTTTGTTGGGGGCATTGACCTTTGGATTGATCGGCATGAAATTAAGGATTTTTTTCAAAGTATGGCGCTGTAAAGAAGGTCAAAATTATTTCTCATACTTGGATTATTGTTACTTTTTGTTCAGCTTAAAATATACCAGGCCACACGGGCATCCCAAGGCACATGCTGATTAACCCTATATGTTAAGCACAAGCATTTCTCATACTTGGATTATTGTTACTTTTTGTTCAGCTTAAAATATACCAGGCCACACGGGCATCCCAAGGCACATGCTGTTTAACCCTATTTGTTAAGCACAAGCATTTCTCGTACTTGGAAATTTGTTACTTTTTGTTCAGCACAAAATATACCAGGCCACACGGGCATCCCAAGGCACATGCTAATTTAACCCTATCTGTTATACAACATAAGCGTTGCTCAGCTTCAGCTGCTTTATTAAGCTACTTCAGTTTGCACTTGTTTTTGACTGCTTTTAATAAACCAGGCCGCAGGGCACCCCAAAGCTGCACCTTGCACCCTATCTGGTATACAACATAAGCGTTGATCAGCATCAGCTTCATTAAGCTACATCAGTTTGCACTTCCTTTTTGACTGCTTTCATTTAACCAGGCCGCAGGGCACCCCAAAGCTGCACGTTGCACCCTATCTGTTTATACTAAATAAGCATCTACAGCCTTAGCTTTATTAAGTTATTGCATTTGGAATTGGTTTTGGTCTGCTTTAAATACACCAGGCCGCAGGGCATCCCAAACCTGCATGTTGCACCCCATCTGTTATACTAAATAAGCGTTGATAAGCATCAGCTTTATTAAGCTATTGCATTTTGCATTGATTTTTGTACTGCTGCCAAAACACTAGCCCATATGGGCATCCCAAACCAGCACATGTCACCCTATCTGTTATACTAAATAAGCTTCTACAGGCCCTTTTTTTTATTTATTTATTTTTATTTATATAGAGCTGTAATAGCTTATATAGTGAGGTAAATTTGCCATTTTGCTGCATTATATAGAGCACCCCCTCTGTAAATCTGAGGGGCAATAGTTTATATTATAAGGTAAATTCATGGTTTTGCACCATTATATGGAGCAGCCCCTGTGTAAATCTGAGGGGCATTAGCTTATATAGTGAGGTAAATTTGCCATTTTGCTTCATTATATAGAGCAGGCCCTGTGTAAATCTGAGGGGCAATAGCTTATATTGTGAGGTAAATTTGCCATTTTGCAGCATAATATAGAGCAGCCCCTGTGTAAATCTGAGGGGCATTAGCTTATATAGTGAGGTACATTTGCCATTTTGCTTCATTATATAGAGCAGGCCCTGTGTAAATCTGAGGGGCAATAGCTTATATTGTGAGGTAAATTTGCCATTTTGCAGCATAATATAGAGCAGCCCCTGTGTAAATCTGAGGGGCATTAGCTTATATAGTGAGGTACATTTGCCATTTTGCTTCATTATATAGAGCAGCCCCTGTGTAAATCTGAGGGCTCAATAGTTTATATTATGAGGTAAATTCATGGTTTTGCACCATTATATGGAGCAGCCCCTGTGTAAATCTGAGGGGCAATAGCTTATATTGTGAGGTAAATTTGCCATTTTGGTTCATTATATAGAGCAGCCCAGTTGCCATCTAAATCAACTACTGTCCGGCCAGTACAGCTTTTCCAGGGCAAACTCTGCTAGATGTGAACACAAGTCAAGTTTGGCTTCCCAGCAAATCCAGTGGATCCTGAAGGTGTGTTGGCATGGTCATGTCAAGGTATGACATGACCTGCTGTTTGAGGTCCAGCTCCAGGTCTTCCTGCTGCTCATGAGTAGACTCACTATGCGGGTGTAGAAAGCTACTCACTAGCGACTGAAGACTGAGGCTGCTGCTGATGGAGCTGCTGCTGCTGCTCCTTCCACCCCCCCAGCAGCCATGGCAGTGGAAGGTGATCGCAGAGGTCCCCCCGAGTCAGACCTGCGGGAGTATGGGCCATGGCACAGATAGACATCGCCCAACTGACTACGTGGGATGTCTCTGTAGTAGGTCAGTTTGTCCTCCCTCTCAGTGGGGGTAAAAAATGCCCCTATTTTGTGCCGGAAGCGAGGGTCCAATAAGTTGGAGAGCCAGAAGTCTTCCCGCTGACAAATGGAGACAATTCTGCGCTCACTAGTACGCAAGCATGTGAGCATGCATCGTGCCATTTGTGCAAGTGACTCGGAGGGACTACCTGTCTCCATCTCCACTGTAAACTGCCACGGTGTGTCTGGGTCCTCTGTCTCGCCTTCCTCCCAAGCCTCTAGCTCCTGTGGCTGCTCCTGCTCCTCCTCTCCTGTCAGATGACTAGATAAAATTTCATTTTGTGAAACCTAAACTGTGGTTTGCTGTGCCCCACCCCCTCCTCCTCCTCCACTTCAGCCCCCACAGGCTTCATGTGGCTGTGAAATGTATGTGCCATGTCTCCAGTGCCCTGACCAGCCATGGTTTCCAACATGTTTTGTAGTACATGAACCAGTGGAATCTCATCGCTCATCTCATAGTCCTGGCAACTGTCTAATAAAGTAGCTTCCTCAAAGGGCCTGAGCAAACGGCCGGTGTCACGTATGAGCTGCCAATGGTTTACATTGAATTTACACAGGGGAGTCCCCCTATCCGTTTGGATCATCCAGAAATCCGTGATGGCTTTTCTCTGTTCCTATAGTGGATCCTGCATATGGAGGGTGGAATTCCAACGGGTGGAAATATGGCAAATCAGACTATGTTGGGGTACACCGTTCTGACGCTGAAGCTCAATAAGGTTGTGCTTTGTGGTGTAGGAGTGCCAGAAGTGCATGCTAACTTTCTTTCCTGCTGTTCGGATTTCTTTCAGATGGGCGGAAGACTTCAGAATACACTTGACAACTAGACTGAACACGTGTGCCATGTCAGGACGCATGACTCTGGCTTCCTTGTCGCAGCGCAAACAAGATGTTCTTCCAAGTGTCAGTCACCATGGGTCCAAATTTGCAGTTTTCGTGGATTAAGCAATGCTTTCATGGATTGAGTTCTCATTTTTAGTAGTTCCTCCCATGTGTGACTCTGTTGGTCAAAGAAAGCCATGTGAAGAACAGCATGAAACCACAATCACCAAGGGGGCCTAAAAGGATATATATTGTCCACCATGAGTCCATAGTTACAGCTCCAGACGTAGACAACACTGTGCACTTTGGTGGACACACTGACAGGCTAAAGGACTGGCCCACCTTCTGTTCAACAACCATGCGATTGGACTCTCCACCTCGGCTCGGCACAAGCCATCAGTTCTCTGAAAGGTCCACCACTGGGTAATGCAGCAGGCTGGACTTATGGTGACACTGTCTGAGAGGAGAAATCCCTCAGACATCAAGATTAAAAATTCCAAGAATTTTTATGGGCTAATTATTCAGAGGCAATGATAGCTAGTTGTTTCTGATTTAATTACAAGGTGGAAACACACCCTCAAACAAAACTTCACTTTGGCAATACTATTGCATTTGTCTATTCATAATTGTATGTATATATACTAACTAACCTACTTTTTCTCCACAGGATTGTGGATGCAACATGAAAAACTGACACATCGCTGAGTAGCTGATTTTTCCTATCAACAGTCCCCAATAATTCACTGCTGCTGCTGCTGCTGCTGCTGCCGCCGCCACCACCGCAGACTCCAGGGACCCTCTTCCACTACCTCGGCTTGCAACACCTCCTCCCACGACACTCTCCTCATTACTAATTGCCGGCTAGTGGAAGAAGAGGCGAGTGTCTCCTCCACTTCTTGGCTGGGCAGTAGCTGCTGAATTTTATGATTATCAGATCTTCATCAATGGATAGTGGAGCTGAACCCAAAGCATAACAGACAGACAACAGACAGTTGACTGGGGGTGTCAGATGCCATTTGTGATGCAGTGGACTGCTTTTGCAGCACTTCCAGACAAAGTTGCTTCATTGGCTGACACAATGACTGGTAAAGCTGTGGAACATATGGTTTAAAAGCAAAAATAACCATTTGTTTTTATATGAAAAAGACCCTGGTTTATACATACTTTTTTTTTCCAGAGACTGCCCTGCGTGGAAATGAATGGCGCATGGATCAGCCAAGCTTTCCTCCCAACAATGCCTGATGTATTCCAGTAGATAGATGACGGGGCCAGACCAACACTAAAGAAAGATGGATCGTGCAAAACAGATTTAAGGCGCTGCTCTCCAGTTACAGACATTCCTCCGCATCGGACCACAAGTAAGTATTGATAAAAAATCCTTTACGTTACTCTTACTTTTTATTAATATTCTTCGGATAAGACGGATCAGACATAATTCCAGATTAAAAATTCCAAGAATTTTTGAGGGCTAATTAGTCAGAGGCAATGATACCTTGTTGTTTCTGATTTAATTAAAAAGTGGAAACACACCCTCAAACAAAACTTCTCTTTGGCAATACTTTAGCATTTTTTTATTTAGAATTTTATGTAGATATTACTAACTAAGCTACTTCTCCACATGACTCTCCACAGGGTGTGATTCATCCAATTTTTGGGCTCCTGAAGCCAACCCCAGTGTCTCTTTAAAGTAATGTTTGGGCTCCTGCTGCTGCTGCCAACTCCAGGGTGTGATTCATCCAATTTTTGGGCTCCTGAAGCCAACCCCAGTGTCTCTTTAAAGTAATGTTTGGGCTCCTGCTGCTGCTGCTGCCAACTCCAGGGTGTGATTCATCCAATTTTTGGGCTCCTGAAGCCAACCCCAGTGTCTCTTTAAAGTAATAGTTGGGCTCCTGCTGCTGCTGCTGCTGCCAACTCCAGGGTGTGATTCATCCAATTTTTGGGCTCCTGAAGCCAACCCCAGTGTCTCTTTAAAGTAATGTTTGGGCTCCTGCTGCTGCTGCCAACTCCAGGGTGTGATTCATCCATTTTTTGGCCTCCTGAAGCCAATCCCAGGGTCTCTTTAAAGTAATGTTTGGGCTCCTGCTGCTGCTGCTGCCAACTCCAGGGTGTGATTCATCCAATTTTTGGGCTCCTGAAGCCAACCCCAGTGTCTCTTTAAAGTAATGTTTGGGCTCCTGCTGCTGCTGCCAACTCCAGGGTGTGATTCATCCAATTGTTGGGCTCCTGAAGCCAACCCCAGGGTCTCTTTAAAGTAATGTTTGGGCTCCTGCTGCTGCTGCTGCCAACTCCAGGGTGTGATTCATCCAATTTTTGGGCTCCTGAAGCCAACCCCAGGGTCTCTTTAAAGTAATGTTTGGGCTCCTGCTGCTGCTGCCAACTCCAGGGTGTGATTCATCCAATTTTTGGACTCCTGAAGCCAACCCCAGGGTCTCTTTAAAGTAATGTTTGGGCTCCTGCTGCTGCTGCTGCCAACTCCAGGGTGTGATTCATCCAATTTTTGGGCTCCTGAAGCCAACTCCAGTGTCTCTTTAAAGTAATATTTGGGCTCCTGCTGCTGCTGCTGCTGCCAACTCCAGGGTGTGATTCATCCAATTTTTGGGCTCCTGAAGCCAACTCCAGTGTCTCTTTAAAGTAATATTTGGGCTCCTGCTGCTGCCAACTCCAGGGTGTGATTCATCCAATTTTTGGGCTCCTGAAGCCAACTCCAGTTTCTCTTTAAAGTAATATTTGGGCTCCTGCTGCTGCTGCCAACTCCAGGGTGGGATTCATCCAATTTTGGGGCTCCTAAAGCCAACCCCAGTGTCTCTTTAAAGTAATGTTTGGGCTCCTGCTGCTGCTGCTGCTGCCAACTCCAGGGTGTGATTCATCCAATTTTGGGGCTCCTGAAGCCAACCCCAGGGCCTCTTTAAAGTAATGTTTGGGCTCCTGCTGCTGCTGCTGCCAACTCCAGGGTGTGATTCATCCAATTTTTGGGCTCCTGAAGCCAACCCCAGGGTCTCTTTAAAGTAATGTTTGGGCTCTTGCTGCTGCTGCTGCCAACTCCAGGGTGTGATTCATCCAATTTTTGGGCTTCTGAAGCCAACCTCAGTGTCTCTTTAAAGTAATGTTTGGGCTCCTGCTGCTGCTGTTGCCAACTCCAGGGTGTGATTCATCCAATTTTTGGGCTCCTGAAGCCAACCCCAGGGTCTCTTTAAAGTAATATTTGGGCTCCTGCTGCTGCCAACTCCAGGGTGTGATTCATCCAATTTTTCTGCTCCTGAAGCCAACCCAAGGGTCTCTTTAAAGTAATGTTTGGGCTCCTGCTGCTGCTGCTGCCAACTCCAGGGTGTGATTCATCCAATTTTTGGCCTCCTGAAGCAAACCCCAGGGTCTCTTTAAAGTAATGTTTGGGCTCCTGCTGCTGCTGCTGCCAACTCCAGGGTGTGATTCATCCAATTTTTGGGCTCCTGAAGCCAACTCCAGTGTCTCTTTAAAGTAATATTTGGGCTCCTGCTGCTGCTGCTGCTGCTGCCGACTCCAGGGTGTGATTCATCCAATTTTTGGGCTCCTGAAGCCAACCCCAGTGTCTCTTTAAAGTAATGTTTGGGCTCCTGCTGCTGCTGTTGCCAACTCCAGGGTGTGATTCATCCAATTTTTGGGCTCCTGAAGCCAACCCCAGAGTCTCTTTAAAGTAATGTTTGGGCTCCTGCTGCTGCTGCTGCCAACTCCAGGGTGTGATTCATCCAATTTTTGGGCTCCTGAAGCCAACCCCAGTGTCTCTTTAAAGTAATGTTTGGGCTCCTGCTGCTGCTGCCAACTCCAGGGTGTGATTCATCCAATTTTTGGGCTCCTGAAGCCAACTCCAGTGTCTCTTTAAAGTAATATTTGGGCTCCTGCTGCTGCTGCTGCCAACTCCAGGGTGTGATTCATCCAATTTTTGGGCTCCTGAAGCCAAGCCCAGTGTCTCTTTAAAGTAATGTTTGGGCTCCTGCTGCTGCTGCCAACTCCCGGGTGTGATTCATCCAATTTTTGGGCTCCTGAAGCCAACCCCAGGGTCTCTTTAAAGTAATGTTTGGGCTCCTGCTGCTGCTGCCAACTCCAGGGTGTGAATCATCCAATTTTTGGGCTCCTGAAGCCAACTCCAGTGTCTCTTTAAAGTAATATTTGGGCTCCTGCTGCTGCTGCCAACTCCAGGGTGTGATTCATCCAATTTTTCGGCTCCTGAAGCCAACTCCAGTGTCTCTTTAAAGGGCTCCTGCTGCTGCTGCCAACTCCAGGGTGTGATTCATCCAATTTTTGGGCTCCTGAAGCCAACCCCAGGGTCTCTTTAAAGTAATGTTTGGGCTCCTGCTGCTGCCAACTCCAGGGTGTGATTCATCCAATTTTTGGGCTCCTGAAGCCAACCCCAGGGTCTCTTTAAAGTAATGTTTGGGCTCCTGCTGCTGCTGCTGCCAACTCCAGGGTGTGATTCATCCATGTTTTGGGCTCCTGTAGCCAACCCCAGGGTCTCTTTAAAGTAATGTTTGGGCTCCTGCTGCTGCTGCCAACTCCAGGGTGTGATTCATCCAATTTTGGGGCTTCTGAATCCAACTCCAGTGTCTCTTTAAAGTAATATTTGGGCTCCTGCTGCTGCTGCTGCCAACTCCAGGGTGTGATTCATCCAATTTTTGGGCTCCTGAAGCCAACCCCAGTGTCTCTTTAAAGTAATGTTAGGGCTCCTGCTGCTGCTGCCAACTCCAGGGTGTGATTCATCCAATTTTTGGGCTCCTGAAGCCAACCCCAGTGTCTCTTTAATTAATGTTAGGGCTCCTGCTGCTGCTGCCAACTCCAGGGTGTGATTCATCCAATTTTTGGGCTCCTGAAGCCAACCCCAGGGTCTCTTTAAAGTAATGTTTGGGCTCCTGCTGCTGCCAACTCCAGGGTGTGATTCATCCAATTTTTGGGCTCCTGAAGCCAACTCCAGTGTCTCTTTAAAGTAATATTTGGGCTCCTGCTGCTGCTGCTGCCAACTCCAGGGTGTGATTCATCCAATTGTTGGGCTCCTGAAGCCAACCCCAGTGTATCTTTAAAGTAATGTTAGGGCTCCTGCTGCTGCTGCCAACTCCAGGGTGTGATTCATCCAATTTTTGGGCTCCTGAAGCCAACCCCAGGGTCTCTTTAAAGTAATGTTTGGGCTCCTGCTGCTGCCAACTCCAGGGTGTGATTCATCCAATTTTTTGGGCTCCTGAAGCCAACCCCAGGGTCTCTTTAAAGTAATGTTTGGGCTCCTGCTGTTGCTGCTGCCAACTCCAGGGTGTGATTCATCCAATTTTTGGGCTCCTGAAGCCAACCTCAGTGTCTCTTTAAAGTAATGTTTGGGCTCCTGCTGCTGCTGCCAACTCCAGGGTGTGATTCATCCAATTTTTGGGCTCCTGAAGCCAACCCCAGGGTCTCTTTAAAGTAATATTTGGGCTCCTGCTGCTGCTGCTGCCAACTCCAGGGTGTGATTCATCCAATTTTTCAGCTCCTGAAGCCAACCCAAGGGTCTCTTTAAAGTAATGTTTGGGCTCCTGCTGCTGCTGCTGCTGCCAACTCCAGGGTGTGATTCATCCAATTTTTGGCCTCCTGAAGCAAACCCCAGGGTCTCTTTAAAGTAATGTTTGGGCTCCTGCTGCTGCTGCTGTCAACTCCAGGGTGTGATTCATCCAATTTTTGGGCTCCTGAAGCCAACTCCAGTGTCTCTTTAAAGTAATATTTGGGCTCCTGCTGCTGCTGCCAACTCCAGGGTGTGATTCATCCAATTTTTGGGCTCCTGAAGCCAACCCCAGTGTCTCTTTAAAGTAATGTTTGGGCTCCTGCTGCTGCTGTTGCCAACTCCAGGGTGTGATTCATCCAATTTTTGGGCCTCCTGAAGCCAACCCCAGGGTCTCTTTAAAGTAATGTTTGGGCTCCTGCTGCTGCTGCCAACTCCAGGGTGTGATTCATCCAATTTTTGGGCTCCTGAAGCCAACCCCAGTGTCTCTTTAAAGTAATGTTTGGGCTCCTGCTGCCAACTCCAGGGTGTGATTCATCCAATTTTTGGGCTCCTGAAGCCAACTCCAGTGTCTCTTTAAAGTAATATTTGGGCTCCTGCTGCTGCTGCCAACTCCAGGGTGTGATTCATCCAATTTGTGGGCTCCTGAAGCCAAGCCCAGTGTCTCTTTAAAGTAATGTTTGGGCTCCTGCTGCTGCTGCCAACTCCCGGGTGTGATTCATCCAATTTTTGGGCTCCTGAAGCCAACCCCAGGGTCTCTTTAAAGTAATGTTTGGGCTCCTGCTGCTGCTGCCAACTCCAGGGTGTGATTCATCCAATTTTTGGGCTCCTGAAGCCAACCTCAGGGTCTCTTTAAAGTAATGTTTGGGCTCCTGCTGCTGCCAACTCCAGGGTGTGATTCATCCAATTTTTTGGGCTCCTGAAGCCAACCCCAGGGTCTCTTTAAAGTAATGTTTGGGCTCCTGCTGTTGCTGCTGCCAACTCCAGGGTGTGATTCATCCTATTTTTGGGCTCCTGAAGCCAACCTCAGTGTCTCTTTAAAGTAATGTTTGGGCTCCTGCTGCTGCTGCCAACTCCAGGGTGTGATTCATCCAATTTTTGGGCTCCTGAAGCCAACCCCAGGGTCTCTTTAAAGTAATATTTGGGCTCCTGCTGCTGCTGCTGCCAACTCCAGGGTGTGATTCATCCAATTTTTCGGCTCCTGAAGCCAACCCAAGGGTCTCTTTAAAGTAATGTTTGGGCTCCTGCTGCTGCTGCTGCTGCCAACTCCAGGGTGTGATTCATCCAATTTTTGGCCTCCTGAAGCAAACCCCAGGGTCTCTTTAAAGTAATGTTTGGGCTCCTGCTGCTGCTGCTGTCAACTCCAGGGTGTGATTCATCCAATTTTTGGGCTCCTGAAGCCAACTCCAGTGTCTCTTTAAAGTAATATTTGGGCTCCTGCTGCTGCTGCTGCTGCCAACTCCAGGGTGTGATTCATCCAATTTTTGGGCTCCTGAAGCCAACCCCAGTGTCTCTTGAAAGTAATGTTTGGGCTCCTGCTGCTGCTGTTGCCAACTCCAGGGTGTGATTCATCCAATTTTTGGGCCTCCTGAAGCCAACCCCAGGGTCTCTTTAAAGTAATGTTTGGGCTCCTGCTGCTGCTGATGCCAACTCCAGGGTGTGATTCATCCAATTTTTGGGCTCCTGAAGCCAACCCCAGTGTCTCTTTAAAGTAATGTTTGGGCTCCTGCTGCCAACTCCAGGGTGTGATTCATCCAATTTTTGGGCTCCTGAAGCCAACTCCAGTGTCTCTTTAAAGTAATATTTGGGCTCCTGCTGCTGCTGCCAACTCCAGGGTGTGATTCATCCAATTTGTGGGCTCCTGAAGCCAAGCCCAGTGTCTCTTTAAAGTAATGTTTGGGCTCCTGCTGCTGCTGCCAACTCCCGGGTGTGATTCATCCAATTTTTGGGCTCCTGAAGCCAACCCCAGGGTCTCTTTAAAGTAATGTTTGGGCTTCTGCTGCTGCTGCCAACTCCAGGGTGTGAATCATCCAATTTTTGGGCTCCTGAAGCCAACTCCAGTGTCTCTTTAAAGTAATATTTGGGCTCCTGCTGCTGCTGCTGCTGCCAACTCCAGGGTGTAATTCATCCAATTTTTCGGCTCCTGAAGCCAACTCCAGTGTCTCTTTAAAGGGCTCCTGCTGCTGCTGCCAACTCCAGGGTGTGATTCATCCAATTTTTGGGCTCCTGAAGCCAACCCCAGGGTCTCTTTAAAGTAATGTTTGGGCTCCTGCTGCTGCCAACTCCAGGGTGTGATTCATCCAATTTTTGGGCTCCTGAAGCCAACCCCAGGGTCTCTTTAAAGTAATGTTTGGGCTCCTGCTGCTGCCAACTCCAGGGTGTGATTCATCCATGTTTTGGGCTCCTGTAGCCTACCCCAGGGTCTCTTTAAAGTAATGTTTGGGCTCCTGCTGCTGCTGCCAATTCCAGGGTGTGATTCATCCAATTTTGGGGCTCCTGAATCCAACTCCAGTGTCTCTTTAAAGTAATATTTGGGCTCCTGCTGCTGCTGCTGCCAACTCCAGGGTGTGATTCATCCAATTTTTGGGCTCCTGAAGCCAACCCCAGTGTCTCTTTAAAGTAATGTTAGGGCTCCTGCTGCTGCTGCCAACTCCAGGGTGTGATTCATCCAATTTTTGGGCTCCTGAAGCCAACCCCAGTGTCTCTTTAAAGTAATGTTAGGGCTCCTGCTGCTGCTGCCAACTCCAGGGTGTGATTCATCCAATTTTTGGGCTCCTGAAGCCAACCCCAGGGTCTCTTTAAAGTAATGTTTGGGCTCCTGCTGCTGCCAACTCCAGGGTGTGATTCATCCAATTTTTGGGCTCCTGAAGCCAACTCCAGTGTCTCTTTAAAGTAATATTTGGGCTCCTGCTGCTGCTGCTGCTGCCAACTCTAGGGTGTGATTCATCCAATTTTTGGGCTCCTGAAGCCAACCCCAGTGTCTCTTTAAAGTAATGTTAGGGCTCCTGCTGCTGCTGCCAACTCCAGGGTGTGATTCATCCAATTTTTGGGCTCCTGAAGCCAACCCCAGGGTCTCTTTAAAGTAATGTTTGGGCTCCTGCTGCTGCCAACTCCAGGGTGTGATTCATCCAATTTTTGGGCTCCTGAAGCCAACCCCAGGGTCTCTTTAAAGTAATGTTTGGGCTCCTGCTGCTGCTGCCAACTCCAGGGTGTGATTCATCCAATTTTTGGGCTCCTGAAGCCAACCCCAGGGTCTCTTTAAAGTAATGTTTGGGCTCCTGCTGCTGCTGCTGCCAACTCCAGGGTGTGATTCATCCAATTTTTGGGCTCCTGAATCCAACTCCAGTGTCTCTTTAAAGTAATATTTGGGCTCCTGCTGCTGCTGCCAACTCCAGGGTGTGATTCATCCAATTTTTGGGCTCCTGAAGCCAACCCCAGTGTCTCTTTAAAGTAATGTTTGGGCTCCTGCTGCTGCTGCCAACTGCAGGGTGTGATTCATCCAATTTTTGGGCTCCTGAAGCCAACTCCAGTGTCTCTTTCAAGCTATGTTTGGGCTCCTGCTGCTGCTGCTGCTTGAAACTCCAGGGTGTGTCAGTACATTTTTGGGCTCCTGCTGCTGCCAACTCAAGTGTCTCTTTCAGCCAATGTTTGGGCTCCTGCTGCTGCTTGCAACTCCAGGGTGTGATTCATCCAATTTTTGGGCTCCTGCTGCTGCCAACTCCAGTGTCTCTTTAAAGCAATGTTTGGGCTCCTGCCCCTCATAGTGATGCCACTTCAACTCTCTGCAATTGTGCCGCTCTGCGATTCTATTAGCGATGCCTCTGATCTGCATGTGATATTTATTCAAAGTATTATTTAACTAACCCAGCACGCATCCTGTGCGTGTTACAGCAAGGCAGAATGGTTTACAACCCTATTGAGGCTCTAAGAGGCTCAGAAATAGCCGTTTTTAATAGCGATTCATCGCGAATAAATTCGGGTCGAAACGATTTTTGTCGGAAAATTCGGCGAATCAGTCGAATCGAATTTTTCAAAAGTTCGCTCATCTCTAGCCGATGCCTATCTGCGCCATGGTCCAAACTCTCGCAGGTCTGACTCGGGGGGACATCTGCGCTCACCTTCCACTGCCATGGCTGCTGGGGGGGATGGCAGGAGTAGCAGCATCAGCTCCATCAGCAGCAGCCTCAGTCTTCAGTCGCTAATGAGTAGCTTTCTACACCCGCATAGTGAATCTACTCATGAGCAGCAGGAAGACCTGGAGCAGGACCTCAACCAGCAGGTCATGTCATACCTGGAAAAGCTGTCCTGCCCGGCAAGTAGTGTGCCATCTGAGCGGGTGTTTAGTGCGACGGGGGCCATAGTAACGGCGAGGAGAACTCGTCTGTCAACTAAAAATGTGGAGAGACTCACCTTTGTCAAAATGAATCAGGGATGGATCAGCCAGGATTTCCACCTACCAATGGCTGATGCATGCGACTAGATTCAGCATGGTGCCACGTTTTACACTTTCCAAATGGTGCAAAACATATTTATGTCTTTAGACCAATTTTTGGTCTCCTGCTGATGCCAACTTCAGGGTTTGCCTTCTAGCCAATTTTTGTACTCCTGCTGATGCCAACTTCAGGGTGTGCCTTTCAGCCAATTTTTGGCCTCCTGCTGCTGCTGCCAACTCCAGGGTGTCTTTCAAGCAATGTTTGGGCTCCTGCTTATGCTGCTGCCAACTCCAGAGTGTGCCTTCCAGCTAATGCATGTGCTCCTGCTGTTGCCATCTTCAGGGTGCATTTCAGCCAATTTCTAGGTTCCTGCTGCTGCTGCCAACTCCAGGGTGTGTCAGTCAATTCTTGGGCTCCTGCTGCGGCTGCTGCCAACTCCAGTGTCTTTTTAAAGCAATGTTTGGGCTCCTGCTGCTGCACGCAACTCCAGGGCAGCTTGCAACTCCAGTGTCTCTTTAAAGTAATGTTTGGGCTCCTGCTGCTGCTTGCAACTCCAGGGTGTGATTCATCCAATTTTTGGGCTCCTGCTGCCAACTCCAGTGTCTCTTTCAAGCTATTAGTCCCAAGAAGATAGGCAGCTCAGAAATCCCCTGAGATATTTCACCTGGGAGCACGGACAGACCTCTGTAAGTCCCAATTGTAGTAATGTGCTGCAGGTCCAGCTCACCAAGTGTGATAAAACATAACATTTAATGTAACATTTTAAAATATAGCATGACCTGTGTGGAGTGAATATCCTGGGCTCCCCATTCAAAGGTAACGCGTTTCGGGGTTACCTCACCCCTTAATCCTACCTTAAAACAGATGGGGATCCATTGCTCCTTTTAAGAAAGATATCAGCATACTGAGCAGGTGGTGAAATAATGACACGTCCTGCTTAGATGCTGGAAACGAAGAAACCCCGCCCCCTGTCTGATGATTGGATGGAGGGTGGAGAAATAAAAAGAGAGAGAGAGGGAGAGGGAAAGGATAGCTAATGGCAAAAATTAGAGGGAAGATATAGTAGTTCAATTTTACCATCCCCAATGATCTGTTTGGTTATATTCTATTATTTTTTATGACTCTAATTTTTGATTTTCATGCTGTTTAATATTGGTATAACCTTTTTGATCTATGCCGTAAATTGGCTTCCAGTCCATAGTTCAGTTTTGTCAACTTTATTAATATAATTATACATATAGTCTAAATTTTAGACAACTATAAGACAAGTTTTCTTTATGAATATTATAAGTATAATTCAAACACTTTATAGTACTAATTCATTAATGTGCAACTATATTATATTACAGTTCACAACAGAAAAACCTGCATTAAGTATATCTAGTGACTGTGCGGGATAGGGTTAAATTTTTGCCATTAGCTATCCTTTCCCTCTCCCTCTCTCTCTCTTTTTATTTCTCCACCCTCCATCCAATCATCAGACAGGGGGCGGGGTTTCTTCGTTTCCAGCATCTAAGCAGGAAGTGTCATTATTTCACCACCTGCTCAGTATGCTGATATCTTTCTTAAAAGGAGCAATGAATCACCATCTGTTTTAAGGTAGGATTAAGGGGTGAGGTAACCCCGAAACGCGTTACCTTTGAATGGGGAGCCCAGGATATTCACTCCACACAGGTCATGCTATATTTTAAAATGTTACATTAAATGTTATGTTTTATCACACTTGGTGAGCTGGACCTGCAGCACATCTCTTTCAAGCTATGTTTGGGCTCCTGCTGCTGCTGCTTGCAACTCCAGGGTGTGATTCATCCAATTTTTGGGCTCCTGCTGCCAACTCCAGTGTCTCTTTCAAGCTATGTCTGGGCTGCTGCTGCTGCTGCTGCTGCTTGCAACTCCAGGGTGTGATTCATCCAAATTTTGGGCTCCTGCTGCCAACTCTAGTGTCTCTTTCAAGCTATGTTTGGGCTCCTGCTGCTGCTGCTTGCAACTCCAGGGTGTGATTCATCCAATTTTTGGGCTCCTGAAGCCAACTCCAGTGTCTCTTTAAAGTAATGTTTGGGCTCCTGCTGCTGCTTGCAACTCCAGGGTGTGATTCATCCAATTTTTGGGCTCCTGCTGCCAACTCCAGTGTCTCTTTAAAGCAATGTTTGGGCTCCTGCTGCTGCTCGCAACTCCAGGGTGTAATTCAGCAAATTTTTGGGCTCCTGCTGCCAACTCCAGTGTCTCTTTAACTTAATGTTTGGGCCCCTGCTGCTGCTTGCAACTCCAGGGTGTGATTCATCCAATTTTTGGGCTCCTGCTGCCAACTCCAGTGTCTCTTTCAAGCTATGTTTGGGCTCCTGCTGCTGCTGCTTGCAACTCCAGGGTGTGATTTATTCAATTTTTGGGCTCCTGAAGCCAACTCCAGTGTCTCTTTAAAGTAATGTTTGGGCTCCTGCTGCTGCTTGCAACTCCAGGGTGGGATTCATCCAATTTTTGGGCTCCTGCTGCCAACTCCAGTGTCTCTTTCAAGCTATGTTTGGGCTGCTGTTGCTGCTTGCAGCTAGAGGGTGTGATTCATCCAATTTTTGGGCTCCTGCTGCCAACTCCAGTGTCTCTTTCAAGCTATGTTTGGGCTGCTGTTGCTGCTTGCAACTCCAGGGTGTGATTCAGCCAATTTTTGGGCTCCTGCTGCCAACTCCAGTGTCTCTTTCAAGCTATGTTTGGGCTCCTGCTGCTGCTGCTTGCAACTCCAGTGTGTGATTCATCCAATTTTTGGGCTCCTGCTGCCAACTCCAGTGTCTCTTTCAAGCTATGTTTGGGCTGCTGTTGCTGCTGCTGCTTGCAACTCCAGGGTGTCATTCAGCCAATTTTTGGGCTCCTGCTTCCAACTCCGGTGTCTCTTTCAAGCTATGTTTGGGCTGCGGCTGCTTGCAACTCCAGGGTGTCATTCAGCCAATTTTTGGGCTCCTGCTGCTCCTGCTGCCAACTCCAGGATGTCTTTCAGCCAATATTTGGGCTCCTGCTGCTGCCAGCTCCAGGGTGTGTTTTCAGGCAATATAGGGGCCCCTCATAGTGATGCCACTTCAACTCTCTGCAATTGTGCCGCTTTGCGAATAGTGATGCCTCTGATCTGCATGTGATAATTATTTACAGTATTATTTCACTAACCCAGCACACATCCTATGTGTGTTACAGCAAGGCAGAATGGTTTACAACCCTATTGAGGCTCTAGGAGGCTCAGAAATATCCGTTTATAATAGCGATTCGTCGCGAATAAATTCGGGTCGAAACGATTTTTGTCAGAAAATTTGGCGAATCAGTCGAATCGAATTTTTCAAAAGTTCGCTCATCTCTAATGATGACCTATTAGATTTCTTCAGATTGGGTCACAGTGAGCAAAAATACTTTTTAGAAGGAACTTAACCCTACTATATAAAAGTTTTGAATTAAGTTGGAATTAAAAGAGTAAAAATTTTGATTTGAACTTTATGTAACTGCAAAACTTAAAAATCAATGTACCAAATTCAAAATGCAGTTATTATTTTATAAAATGTCAATGACAGAAGCTGATAATAACTGTATGTCCCATCAGGTAGCAGCAATTAGAAGATGTGTCAATTTAGATGAAGTGTTTCTATTCTTGCACACCTTAATGTTTTTATGTTGGCTTTATGTCAGAATGAAATTACCAACAGTTGGTAGGTTCTTCAATTTCCCAGTGTAAATGGTGCTGGTGATTTCTGCATGTGTTGATAAATCTGTCATTTGCTGAACGTTAACAAGCACCTTACCTGTACTTTGAATGCAGAACACATTTTATTAAGTTTGGAAATTAATTAAAACTTCTCAGCAACAGATGGTATAATGTGACAAAAGCATAAAGTGCTTCTCCGTTTGCTAGTTAAATAAGGTGCAGTTGCTGTGCATTATTTCTGTCCCTAATTAATTAAAGTGCATGAAATGTTACAAAATGGGCACCACAAGTTAATTAAAATAGTTTAAATGGGGTTAAATGACATATCTATACAAAAATGTCACAATATAAAATGGTAAAAAACATACAGCCCCGGTTTATCATACGGGGTGGATTTAGCACCAGTACTGCTATTTACTATCTTTGTTTATCTTGGGGTGATTCAGCACCAGATGTAAATAGAACTTTTTTGTTTTCACCTGGTGCTGACCCCCCCCCCCCCCCCCCTCAAAGTAGGCAATGAAAGTGAATGGCGGTTTTTCACTCCTAAAAAGTAGCGCACTGCATGGTAAAGGTATTACCACCATCTAAAAGAATAGAAATGTCTGCCCAAACAAAGGTAAGACAACACATGAGAATGCCTTCAGCTCAAGATCAGGGCCTTGAATTGGCAAAAGCTACTAAAAAGTTGATCCTTGGTGCAGATGAAAACATTCAAAGCAACTCAAAAGCCATGCAAGCCACTAGCCTGTCTCCAGGGCATCTCAATATCGGATGCCCCAAGCCTTGGAGATATACCAGCCCCCATGCCCTTTGGCATAGGTCTGGAACACTGGGCCCATGATAATGGGCACCAGAACTTTCCACACGGGGACTGGATAATTGGCAAAGGGTATGTATAGCTGGTCAAAGGGTATATTTAGCCCGGTAGGATCAGTTGATGAGAATCACTTTAAATTATAGACACTGCTTGTCACTGACAGATTATATCTGCTTTTAGCACTATAGTCTTTTAACCCTTTCGCTGCCAGCCTACCTGGAGTTTTTGTCACACTCTGTTGCCAGACCATTTTGCACTATTTTGCACTCCCCATGTTCAAATGTGATTTTTTAAGGGATTTCCAGGGATTTCCCAGGAAAATGATATATTGTTTTTTTCAGCAGAGTCTGAGCTTTAACATGAAATGTCTTGTTTGTCATTTTTTAGGTGTATTCTCAATATTTTTTGGCGAAATATGTGCAAAAAAATTTAAAAAAATTAATTTTTTACAATTTGTAGTGTTTTTTTGTAATAAAAAATGTAAGTTTGTCAATAAAATCTTATTGCGTGTGAAACCCCAATTTCTCCCGGTTACAGCGGTACCACATATGTATAGGTAGACACCTTTTCCTGCCCAGGAGACTCCCCCAAACTGAAACAGAGCTTTAGGGGATTTTCTGAAAAAATACAACTGTGATATGCGCTATGCGCACCTTGCAGTTTTTCCAGAAAAACAACCCTTTACATTTGAAATACCCCCCACAAACTATATATTCTCTGGAAGTACATACCTCAGGCTTTCTGTTTGTACCAGGCTTGTTGATGTGGCCACAGTTTTCTAGAAGTAATCCCTCAATGTATTCTTTGGTTGCAAAGAGTTTCCCTAAAAAAACGATAAAAAAGCAGAATCAAAGCCACATTTTCCTAAAAAAACTATATACAAACAAGAAAAAACTAGTTTGATCTGAAAAAGCAACATCCCCCGAACAGAACGATACCCAACATGCATAGGTTCTGTCAAGGAAAGAGTTGCCAAACACCCCAAAGTAAAGCATGTGCGTAACGGTAATTTTTCTTGAAAATTTCAGCTCTGCAGACAAAGTGCGCACCTTGCGATTTTTCAACCAAAACAACCCTTTACATTTGGAATATCCCCCATAAACCATATATTCCCTGAAAGTACACATGTTAAGCTTTCTAAGCGTACCCAGCTTGTTGTAGTGGGCTCATCTTTCTGGAATTAATCCCTCAAAGAACTCTTTGGTTGCGCAGAGTTTCCCTAAAAAATGTATAAAAAAGCAGAATAAAAAACACCTTTTACTAAAATATAAATATGCAAACAAGAAAAAACAAGCTAAGTCTGAAAGCGCAAGGTCCCCCGAACAGAACAATACCCAACATGCAGAGGTACTATTAACCCTTTTAATTGCCAGCCTACTTGAGATTTTGTCACCCTCTGTTGACAGGTCATTTTTCCCCATTTTGCGCCATGTTTTGCGCCATGTTTTGTGTCATTTTTGCTGGAATTTTCAGGAAAATTATATATATATTTTTTGCAGCAGAGTTTAGGCTTTAACATGAAATGTCTTGTTTGTAAATTTTATTTATTATTAATTTTATTTATTATTAAGTAAAAAAAAAAAATAAAATTTTTTTTTAGAAAATTGACTCCTTTATTTTACATAAAAAATTTATTTTATTAAAGAAAACCATATTGCATGTGAAAGCCCCATTTCTACCGATTAGAACGGTACCACATATTTATCGGTAGCCCCCTGTTCCTGCCCAGGAGACCCCCCTAACTGAAACAAGTAATTTTTAACATTTACAAATAAAATACAACTACCATCCACACTACAAAGGGTTAAATCGAGAAAAAAAAATGACATAGGGTTCCCCCTCCCGGGAGGGGGGGCCCATTTTTTGGGGGGATTTTTAAGGGTTAAAAATCCTTAAAAATAAAAAAAAATGACATGGGCCCCCCCTTACCCAAAGTAACCAGCCCGGGACCAGCTATGCAGGGTTTGGAGGAACGGGGCGCAGGGGCCAGCTTTTGTGGCCCCTGGCCCTGCAGGCTACAAGCCTGCATAGCCAGTGGGCCCGGGCTCTTCTGCCCCCCCCTGGGCTTTGGGGAGGCAGGTAATGGGGGTGCCGGGGGTTAATGGCAAGTCACCGGCTAGCGCAGGTGACTTGCCACCTCCCCCAGCCTTGTGAACTGGTATAGGGGTCATGGACCCCTTACCAGTTCACAAGGGGTTAAATGTAAAAATAAAACACAGACACACAAAGAGAAAAAATATTTTATTATTTTTTTTTTTTTTAATACTTACCTCCCATCCATAGTGGAGCACTCTTTCAGCCTTTTATAGCTGCTGGATGACAGAAAACAAAAGGGTTAATTAAAAAAAAAATGACATAGGGTTCCCCCTCCTAGGGGGGGAGACCCCATTTTTTTTGGAATTTTAAGGGTTAAAAACCCTTAAAAATCCCCAAAAAAAATGACGTAGGGTCCCCCCTACCCAGCATTACCGACCCGGGCCAGCTATGGGGGCTTGTAGAACAGGGCGCAGGGGCCAGCGTTGGTGGCCCCTGGCCCTGCAGGCTACTAGCCCACATAGCCACTAAGTGGCCCGGGCCCTTCTGCCCCCCCCTGGCCGTTGGGGAGGCAGGTAATGGGGGGCTGGGGGTTAATGGCAAGCCACCCACTAGCTGCAGGTGACTTGCCATACCCAGAGCCTTGTGAACTGGTATAAGGGGTCTCATGGACCCCTTACCAGTTCACAAAGGGTTAAATGAAAAAAAACGCCACACAAAAGTATTTTATTAAAAAAAAAAAAAAATTTTTTTTTACTGTACTTACCTCCGATTGTAAGCTCCTTTGTCCCGCGCCGCTCTGCTGACAGATGCCGGTGATCGGCATCAGAGAATGGGGAGGCAGGAGATCAGAGGCTCTCCTGCCACCTCCTTCCCCGTTGCCGATCACCGGCATCTGACAGCTGAGAACGCTGAAGCCGGTGATCGGGGCTGGGATGACGTCATAGCCCCGCCCCCAAAAGGGGCGGGGCTTGACGCTGCGACGGACCGGGGTGACGTCATAGCCCCGCCCACAAGGGGGCGGGGCTTAGCGGCAAGACGGCGGCCGCCATCGAAGAGGAGAGAGGAGAGAGCCTTCCGGGCTCTCTCCTGAAGATCGGTAAGTCCTGGGGGGCGATCGGAGGCCCCCCAGGTGAAGAGGAGGGACAGCGGGAGCCAGCGCACACACAGGTAAGTGAATGTCATTTTTATTTTTTTTATTTTTTTTTACAGTTAGCAGCTGCTGCTGCCAAACGGGGGGGGCCTATTCCGGGGGCTCTCCTGGAGCCATCCGACCCCCCACGGGGGATCGGATGGCACCAAATTAAAGAGGAGACCCGGCCGGATCCAACGAGGGGTCAGGTGAGTATTTTTGACTTTTATTTTTTTTACTAGCAGGGGGGAAAGTCAAGCCCGTAGATACTACGTGCTTGGCACTTAAGTGGAGTGGAAGCAAGCACGTAGTATCTACGTGCTTGGCACTGAAAGGGTTAAAATACTGGACCATTGGTGAGAACATTTTGATTAGGCAGGGATGTCGGGGGGTGGAATGTGGGGGAGGGAGCATAAATGTGCATTATTTGCTAACAATGTTCTATTGTTTCTTTCCTAGCCTCACACTTCACTTCCTAATTTATTTCTGATGGGCTTAAAATTAAAGGATACTAAGTCTGAGGCATTAACACTCTCGGGCCAAGAGGTTCTTAATTTAAAACAATCCTCGAATCTAATTTGGAAAACTGCTAGTATTAATTATCTTGGGATCCAACTAACCACTCATTTCATTTTTATATAAAAACATTTTTATTCATTCATAAATTGGGGGGTGGCATGGACTCCTGGTCTGGTCTGAGTCTTGGTTGTAGCGTATTAGGGCAATTAAAGTGAATTTGTTACCTAGACTGTTATATTCATTTAGATCACTTCCTATTCCTATCCTGAAGGCAGATTTAAATACATTTCAGTCTAAAGCGTTGAGATTTATTTCAACAGTCTAAAGTAGTAGAATTAATCATGGAATTTTATGTATAGAAAAACATAGGGGGGCTTTGGTGCCCCAAATTTCTATAGTTATAATGTTGCTGCTCAATTAGCCCAACTTACACAGATATCTATTATTGGAGAAAAGCCCAGCTGGGAAATGATAGAACAGAAAGCATGTGATTTGTTTTCCATTGATTCTCTCATGTGGATAGCTAAGGTAAAAGGGCCAGATATATTTTGCCCTGCATTGTCTAATGCATTAGCTCTTTGGGATACTATTAGCAAAAAACACAACCTGATTTCCAAACATACATCGGTAGCCACGCTAAGGGAAATTCCTGGCTTTAAGCCTGGGAGAAAAAGAGCATATCTAAAATGATAGACAAAGAAATGTCTCTATGGAATAGCAGACTTTATGACATCAAGTGCATTCCAGAATATGGCAATTTTTAAAGACAAATTACAACTCCCTTTAAAAGAAGAATACACATATAGACAAATAGATCAATTATCAACTCCTAGGGTAATTAAAGTAGGGGATAGAGTTAATAATACTATTTTTGAGAAATTTTGCCCAACTGGTCCTGGCGGGAAAGGTGGAATTTCTGCTTTATATAAATACTTCACAGATGAAGAAGGCAAACTTGATTACATGATAAAGTGGGAAGTGGATTTACAGCAAACTTTTAAAGTTGAAGGGTTAAATGGGTGATTCATAGTTCTAAAAGTTCTCTCAACACTTAGCTGTTAGAATCCAACTTGAAGGTATTTACTCATTGGTATATGGTATCTCTTTTTTGTTTCAGAAATTGTGGACAGGTAGGTGGTATGTTTTGTATATGGTGGGGTTGCCCTAAGATGGTTAAGTTTTAGAACCAAGCATTTGGTATTATAAGCAAGGTTACAGGGAAATGGGTGGACAATTATTAAATTAATTATTAAATTAACCTGTAGATTTCCCAATACATTTATTTTCTATTCTTGTTTGGCAGCTAAATTGGCCATTGCTATGTCATGGAAATCTCATACTTTGAAAATGCAGTTCATGTTTATTGATAAATGAAATTCAAATATTGTAATTAAGTATTTTACTTAATAAAGGCCCTGAGGTCTTTAATTCCTCATATTTTTCTAAGTACTATTTATTTATTCTTTTTTTGGGGGGGTTATAAGTTATGGTCTCTATTTTGATTTAAATTGCCGATATCTAGATATATTTCATTTTGTTTTGTCATATGATTAATACTATGCTAATCTTTTGAAAAATCTAATTAATAGTATTTAGCATTTAGGTGATTATATTTCCATTTTGTTCTGTTACCATTTCTGCAATTCATACAATGCATATTCTAATGTTATATTCAGATTTCTGTTTTGCTATATTGAAAATAAAATTATTGAAATATAAAATAGTGTACTCTACTACTAGGTTCACAAACTCAGAATGCATGTACGCTAACACTGTTTGCTTCCCGGTTAAGTGGCAAGCACATAGAATCTAAGTTCTTTGCCTTTTCATGTCTAGCTCCAAAAAAGCTCACCTCCATCTTGGATCCAACGTCAATCTCCAGCTCAGGGTCGGGTGCGGGGCCCATTCCCAAATGCCTGTTCCCTGCCCTGTGCAATGGCTTCTGACAGCAGAACCTGGGAGTGATCATTGGAAGTCAGGGGCAGGAGAATCCAATACCCCCTGACATGGCCTCCGCTGATCACTTACGACTGTCAGTGCTGTGGCGGTGATCAGTGTGAGCCATCAGGATCAGAGGTAAGTAAAAAAAATAATAATAAAATACTTTTTCAGTGTGTGTTTATTCACATTTAACTCTTTGTGAACTGATAAGGGTTCATGAGACCCCTATACTAGATCACAGGGCAGGAAGGACTGGCAAGTCACCTGCCTGCAAGTGAGTGACTTGACATTACCCCTTGTCCCATTACCTGCATCCCCAAAGCTCAGGGGTTTCAGAAGAGCCTGTGGCACATGAGGCTTAGTGGGCTGCTAGCTTTCAAGGCCGAAGGCTGGCCTGTCGGCCTTCTTGTCCTGATCTACTAGCCCCTATAGCTTGTGCCCAGGCTGGTTTTGCTAGATGGGGAACCCCTGCCATTTTTTACATTTTTATGAAACCTTTAAAAATGTTTTGAAAGTGTGGGGATCTCACTCCAGCTTTCCTTTTAGTTTTGGGGGTCTCCTGGGCAGGAAAGGGGATCCCTTGATGCATATATGGTACCATTGTAGACAGGAAGAAAGCAGCAAAGTTTAAAAATAATAATAAATATGTTTTGGGATAATGGCTAGCAACATTGGAGGTCTACTTCAGTGCAAACTTGTCAGCTTAGCGAGTTAAACACACGGCTCAAGTTCTGATGCACAGCAGAAAAATTTGGGTTCTTAGAGCACTGGGCTGACTTTTCATTGGGGTACAAACTGCACCTGAATGGAAGGGTAAGAGGATGCTAGAAGAGGTGGAGGGGTATTTAAACTAGCAATGAGGGGGGCAAGAAAGAAAATAAAGGGGAATATAGGTTACTTAGGGGACAACATATGATGGTGGGTGAAGAATTAGAAAGGGGAGGACTGCTATGATGTATAAGGAGATCCATGTGTTTCAAACCAGCAGTGAAACCATAGGTGGATGCATTACTGCAGAAGCTAATACTAAAGCTCAATATGTCAAACTAGATAGGAACTTAAAGTGTATGTTTACAAATGCCAGAAGTCTGGCTAGTAAAGTGGGGGAGCTTGCGATTCCAGAGCTGGGCATCATCTTTGCTCCAGCCACTCCTGCTGCCAAGAATGTGTTCTCCGCTCTATGCGCAGACCTGGGGATGACAGAACATGGGGAAATTAAAAATGGGCCATCTGGCTAGACTCACCCTTTAAACAAACTGTACAGGGAGTACATGCATTTAAATACGGAATTCAGGGGATGTTATTAGCAGTGATATACATTATTTTGGGGCTCAGAGGGAGTCTACTTAATTTTGTATTATATTTTTTCAAAAATGCCACCAAACGATACAGCAGAAAAAGCAAATAATAAAATCATGCCAGGAGCCTCAAAAACCTGGTGCAATAAGTGCTGTCTGAACAAATAACCGTAGAATTACATCCAAACGGCCTTAAAACATATTTTTACAAAAAGGAAACAATAGATGGTTTGAAAACGTATGACACCACAGAGAGTGAAGGAGAGGGGACAAGAAAGGACAGCAAAATACAGTAAAAAAAGTGAGGAAATCTGAGAATGAGTTGTTCTACATAAGAAAATAGTAGTCTAAGGTATGTATGAATTATATCCAGTAAAACTAGGTGTGTACCAAAGCTTCGGTCCTGTTTTCACGGTTAAAGGGAGAGTTTCAAATCCAATATTGTCGTTAACTCATTAAGGCAAAATGAGTCTACTAAATTTTAATAGATGTCACACAAGCAAACTTTGATTATTATTTTTGGTTTGTATTTATATATCTATTGCATCCAATATCTATTTGATTTTCAAACCATCCATGTTGCACCAGGGAAGAAAAAACAAAAAAAAAAAAAAAACGACTATCAACCGATATATTGTCTTTAAACTGTCAGGATACCATCACAGTATTTTATTTTAGTGGAACTGAACTCCCAATAAGCCATCTGTATCAATAAAAAACAGATATATCCCGGGTGTACACAGCCAAACTACTGTTTAATTTGTCAGCTCTTGCCATGTAAGTAATACCAAATGCAGAAAAGATAACTGTACAGTCGCGACGGCCAAGCATCACTTGGCAGAATCTTTTCTGAGGGAATTCAGGTTACAAACTAAAGCTGAAGCTTTGGATCAGCAGAATGGTAATTGTTTTCTGTTGACCATTCACAATTAATTTTTTGAGAATAGCAGTTGTCTAACGAATGACCATACTGGTTGCAATGACAAAGAATGACAAGAAACTGTAGTTAAATAACATAAAGTACATTTTTCCTCCAGAACTAATCCATTACTTTCAAAGGATAGAGTTCATCCTGCTAGAAATGACAGTGATGGTCAAAGTTGCTTTTATTTTTATAAAGTTTATCAATGGTGGCCTGCCTGCCCACAGCTATAAAATAGACTGCACCCTCCACCCAGCTGCTGGCATTACAGGCAGTTGTTGCTAGGAGATAATTTCAAAAAATTAAGACCTATGTGGGAATAAACATATGTGGTGGTAAAACTTATGGGAATTAAAGTTAAGAGCCATTGCTTCTTGAAGGGTCTCAGGTTTTAGTATTTAATTGTTCCCACAATCTTAGAGGGGAAAATTATAGAGAAATATTTTTGATCTGTGTGAAATCTAGAACCTTTTGGCCAACTGGGTTTGTGAATGCTCCGCCAGAAGTGATATCTGCTTTCCTGGTAGATAATGAGGGGTTATATGGAGGGGATTGAAAGGATAGTTAATTAGAACAGAGAGATAATAAATGCTAATAAATATGTGATCCACATATATATTGCTAGGTTAATGCAGTGTATGTTTATGACAGTAGACGGCACTGTTACATATATCTATGTATAGTCTCTGTTGTACATTCGCTGCTGTTTGTTGTGTTTCCTGTACATTGAGGTGATATCTATGACTTATTTTCCCTGTCTATGTTATCCACCATGTAAGGTGACCTTCTTTTAATGCACTCATGTTCCAGTAAAGCCACCACCACTCGTGTCTATCTAGATTTGACTCCACTGCACTCAGCATTCACACTCTGTAACAGGTTATGGACCCCGTGACCAAATGAAGCTCCAGAGACTGAATAAAGCCCAGTGACAATTGCGTCCCAAGCAGAGCAAAGCCCCAAAAGGGAGACAGCACGGCTGATGTGGAGATCGACATAAAGAAGCTTCCACAGAGACATCTCTTGTATATAAGTAAGATTGTTCTTATATATAAAGGAGGGAGAATTGCCAGCAGCTCAGAGTTTAAATTCTCAGTGGTCTAGCTGAGCAATGACAATTATCAGCTATGAAAGTGGAAATGCTGTTTTACAGAGATGACTTGCGGGAGGTTATTACCACAGAGCGGCCACAAAACAGGCATGGCCACCATAAGCTTACTAGTAGAAGAAGATCAGTTTATTCATGTATGCAGTGAGAATACAGAGAAAGGCATGTGAGATGTACTGAAAAGACTGCATGAGAGGTCCAGTTTAAACAATTGTTTCTGCTGAGGAAATTTTGGAAAAGGGGCTTAGCAGAGAGCAGGATATGCAGGAGCATATAAATGCAATTCTGGAAGTGATTGCACAGCTCAGCTATCATGTTGTTGTGCAGCTTACCTGATACATACACTGCACTTATCAATGCGCTGGAGACAAGGCCCGAGACAAAACCAGGCCCATAGATGAGTATCAGCAAAGAAAGGAGCTTGTACCTGACTCCACAGGAACCCCATCAGAACAGACACAAGGTTACACAGGAAGGAAACCAGGGTGTGGTTGCACATAAAGACTTTACTATATGGAATTACTGAACAGAAGGCCAAAGCCACAATCCCTGATCCATGTGAAAGAAACTGGAATGCCACATTTAAAGTGACAGGCAACCATATATTTCAAGGCTGGTGCACTGACTCAGGAGCAACCAGTCACATGACAAGTGATAGAAGCTCTTTCACCGAACTGGATAGGAATAACAAAGAGACTATTTACATTGCAGAGGGAAGTAAAATACATGCAGATGGATATGGACATGGAACCCTTGTGATGCAGCACACAATTTAGTCATACAAGTAAAAGATGTGTTTTATGTAATAACATTTCCAGCTATGGCTACTAAACCGCTGGAAGGAGATAACAGGCTGATTTGTATGGACTAAAGTCTTTATTCAGCCTTACATACTATGTTACTATGTATGTTCCTGACCTAGAAGTGCTATGAAGCTTCTGACAGCCAAAATTCCATGGTGACAGGGGTTCTATCATGAATGGCAAGCAGATGATAGCAATTGCCAAGCTTGATGATCATCTGTATCACCTCAACACAGTGAAGAAAAAAGTGAGACTATGCACCCATAAACACAAGGACGGTATGCACATGTGGCCCAGGTTTTAGGTCACAGACACCCAGAATGCATACAAGAACTACAAAAGAGGAAACTGACAAAGGATCTAACAGTATCTCCATGCCCAGTTACTGTTAAGTGTAAACGTTGCATTAAATCCAAAGCTACAAGATCAACAAATCCACCTATGCCTGGAGGCAAGTTATATAGTGACTTTTAAAGATGACTATTCAGCAATGACAGACACTTATTTTCAGGACAGACTCTTTTTTAGGACAGTGGAGAAAACGCTATATGGACTGTGGCACAAAAAAGGTGTGATACACCTTGAAGTTTTTTGATGCAAAGCACTCATCAACATTCCAGAAGAAAAATGCACTAAATTACAAAACAGTACATTTGAATAAATCTTTGTTGGATATAATGACGATGTTAAAGGTTAAATAATCCTAAATCCCAAAACAGACGAGGCTACCATTAGCAACAGGATAACTTTTTGTTGAAGTCAATTTGATGAACAAATAAAAGAGTCCTAGATTACCCCTAAGCTGCCATCCCCATATATATGAGGCCGCACTCTGAAAGTAAAATTAGCAATAATATTTTATTAGATGGTTTCTTAAAATTATCAACACAATGTGCAACACATCACAATACAATACACAATTATTTAAAAAACATATAAACACACAACGGGGGATTGACCTGGAATATGTGACTAAATTAATTAAGCCATGAATTATGGCTGTTTTAAATATTATAAATATTTATTTATTTATATTGGGCGTGTACATATACCTACTCAATAAAATGACCTGAACATACTGCTGGCCAGAATGTTTGGATTAACAGTGTGACCAAGCAAGTGCAATTAAAAGAGGCCGTGATTAACACACTACTAATATAAACAGCTATTTAAGAAAGTGCTATGTGCATAAATACAAATTATAACATACAATTAATAAGGCTAATCAATTTGATGACAACAGAGGTAGTAAGAACAGAAGAGAAAAGTGACACGGATTAGCCATCATCTGTACAAACATTTGAACTGAGTGCCTACAGTACTGAAGAGCAGACACAAGCAATCTAAGAAACAGGATGCTAAACAAGAGAAAACCATGGTAAACCACCTTTACGTCTCTCATACGAGGCAAACACTGCCTGTTCTAATGAACCAATGAATCAAAAGGGGAAGCCAGTAAATGGATAAAGGCCTCAAAGGAAGAGATACAAGCCATGCATGACAGTAAAACATGGACACTTACAGAACTACCCCCTGGAAGGAAAGCCATAGGCTGTAAATAGACTTTTAAAGTGAAGTACAGTGCCGATGGCACAGTGGAGTGATGCAGAGCAAGACTCGTAGCCAAGGGATACTCTCAAATATATAGAGAGGATTATGATGAATCTTTTGATCCAGTAGTTAAACATGCTACAACAAGGACGTTGTTGACAGTAGCCACCACAAGGAAAATGCAAGTGAAACAGTTTGATGTGAAAACAGAATTTCTACATGGCGAGTTAACAGACAGCATTTACATGGAGTAGCCACCAGGGTTCTAAGGTGAACAAAGGCCAGACCTAGTATGCCAAGTATGGAATATGAATATAAATAAAGTGCTTATACATGAGTGCTTATTCACTCAGGAGTAAATCGGACCCCTGCTTATACACAAGGAATCATGAAACCATGAATCAGCTTTTTGAAAGCAAAGATCTTGTAAATGTAAATAATTACCTTGGCATTAAAATTGAGAGATAAGAAGATGACAGTTTTCTTCTTAACCCAAAGTACAACATATATAATAATATTAACTAAAACTCGAAGGAGATAAACAGCCAAGGTACTGCACTATCAACTAACACTCAGTAAGCAATAGGGAAATTGATGTACATTACCACCGTTGCAAGGCCTGACATTGCAGCAGCTATTGGAATCCTATGCAGAAAGGTTTCAATGCCAAGTCAGATGAACTGCAATGCTGTAAAGAAAGTAATTCACTATCTTAAATGGACTTTACACTATAAGCTAAGGTTACCAGCAAGTGAAGAAAGCATCCCGACAGGGTATGTGGATGCCGACTGGGCCAGACATCAGTGACTGAAAATCTATCAGTGGCTACTTGTTTCTTCTATCAGGAGGTGCTTTCAGTTGGACTTGCAGAAAGCAGCTCTCTTTTACACTACCATCTACAGAAGCAGAGTATGCTGCAGCAGCACAGGCAAGCCAAGAAGTTATATCACTAAGACAACTGTCAACAGACTTAGGTTAACCAAAGTTGGAACCAGTGAGAATCTTTGAAGACAATCAAGGATGCCTCACACTTGCTCAAATGGAAAGGGTTAGCTCGAGAATCAAGCATCAAATCAAAATTGATGTGACGCTCCACTTTCTGAGGGATCTTCAAGAGCATGGTTGTCTGGTGTTACCCTATTGGCCTACTAAGAATATGAAAGAAGATCTCCTTACTAAGCCCCTGACCACCAAAAGACACTTGAGGCCTACAAAGAAGATGGGTTTAAGAGACATAAGGCTTGATTCAAAGAAACATTCGTCAGGACTTTCGTAGCTGTCTGTGAAAGTTTTGGTGGGTGTTTGTCATTTTTTTGCTTTTTTTCGTACATTTTTCACTCGCACGAACGTTCGGGAGAATGCGTATATGCGCTTTCGATTAGCGAAAGCAATTCGGAACATTTCCAAACAAAATTGGAAAATTTTCGTTCCTTCAGAAAACTTCCATTGCTGGGATGGTTTACGTCACATTCAGAGAGCTGTTTGCCGACGGCTCACCACCCTATAAATTCGTATAATTGTAAAACCACTTCCGACACCTCTGAGGACTCGGATTGCTATTTTTGAACATGTTTTGCGGCTATGTGGAGGAGTCTGCGCGCCTTTAGCACCAAGGCATTGCATGTATCAGCATGGCCGAGGCCATAAATTGTATAGCAATGCATACCTGAATCAATACATTTCATGTATGCCTTATAGATGCATTTTAATGCTGACCTAAATTAGTCTTTAGCATGTAAAAATGTATTTTTCCACACATCCACATAATTGCTATATTTTTGAAGACTTATGTCCTTTGTGAATTATATTTGAATTGTTGAACTTGAATCTTAATGTGTTGTAGGAGTTAGTGTTTTAGTCGGTTACCTTTGCTTTGTGTAATTATTTTATATTTGGTTGCAGGAACTGCAAGATGTGCTGCTCGCCCTTGCTCCTGATGCCCGTTCTTTGCCTGCAGAATGCGGGCCAGGGGTTCTCTAATCGGGCACTATGCAAAACCCGGGCCGTGGTGGCGAGGGCCCTCTGGCTTATGAAGTCCAGATTTAGGTGTTTGGACCATACGGGGGGGGGGGGGGGGGGGGCACTGCAGTATGACCCCAACAAGGTTATCCCAAAACTGTAATTTACAGGGACCACACGTGCCAGAGTGGCACAACTGAGTGTCAGGGTCCTTCAGTTGGTGGGCGAGATGCAGGAGCTGTGCAACTCGTTGGGGACCACAGATGAAGAATAATGTTCAGTGGCCTGCCATTGCTATGTATTTAATTATTTATAGTTGTAAAAAGTTGAAATTTAACACATTTTTTAAAAATGCATATTTGATGCTGGTAATTATTTTTAAAAAGTTACATTGTCATTTCATTAACAAACTACATTAACACAAAACTAATAGGCACAGAAATATTTAAAGATGAATATTCACATGACCGATAAGTGGTTTGGGTGTGCTTTAAGGGTCCAAAAGGGAAGATGGAGGATGGAGTGCTAAGTGGTTTAGCTAAACATTGTAGTAGAAGTGAGGGTGGCAAATATGTAGGCGAGCACTTTCATGACTTAAGTTTGTAGTGCGCAGGCGCAAGATCGTAAGGATTCCGTCTGGACGTTTATTTTTGGTAAAATGGAAACAGAATCTATCGGGAAACGTAAAGGATTCGTTGGAGGATACGATGGGAAAAGGGCAAAAACGAAAGCCTACGTTGTAACATGTGGAAATGAAACGGAAAAGTCTGGATGGAAAATGACATCCGCGTAATTCGTAATCTGCCGTACGAACGGACGGAAACTTTACACAAGGTTTTCAATGCATTCATAGAATCGCTCGTACGCTCATACGAGAGCAGGACATTTTGAAAATGTTACGACGTCGGCACCAAACTGAAAGTTTTTTTGTGTCTCTCTGAATCGAGCCTATAAGCCTCGATTCAGAGAGACACAAAAAACTTCTGTTTTAGTTCCGATCTGTGAAATGTTTCCGTTCTCGTATGAGCGTACGAGCGATTCTATGCATGCATTGAAAACCTTGTGTAAAGTTTCCGTCCGTTCGTACGGCAGATTACGAATTACGCGGATGTCATTTTCCATCCAGACTTTTCCGTTTCATTTCCACATGTTACAACGTAGGCTTTCGTTTTTGCCCTTTTCCCATCGTATCCTCCAACGAATCCTTTACGTTTCCCGATAGATTCTGTTTCCATTTTACAAAAAATAATCGTCCCGACGGAATCCTTACGATCTTGCGCCTGCGCACTACAAACTTATCTCATTAAAGTGCTTGCATACATATTTTCCACCCTCACTTCTACTACAATGTTTAGCTAAATCACTTAGCACTATCCTCCATCTTCCCTTTTGGCCCTTAAAGCTCACCCAAACCACTTAGCACTATCCTCCATCTTCCCTTTTGGAACCTTAAAGCTCACCCAAACCACTTAGCACTATCCTCCATCTTCCCTTTTGGAACCTTAAAGCTCACCCAAACCACTTAGCACTATCCTCCATCTTCCCTTTTGGAACCTTAAAGCTCACCCAAACCACTTCTCGGTAATGTGAATATTCATCTTTAAATATTTCTGGGCCCATTAGTTTTGTGTTAATGTATTTTGTAAATGAAATGACACTGTAACATTTTTTTGGGGATACCATCATAAAATATAAAATGTATCAAAAGTTTGAAAATTTTACATTTTTACAACTATATAAAACAAAATACATAGCAATGGCAGGCCACAGAACATTATTCTTCATCTGTGGTCCCCAACGAGTTGCGCAGCTCCTGCATCTCGCCCACCAACTGAAGGACCCTGACACTCAGCTGTGCCACTCTGGCACGTCTGGTCCCTGTTAAAAAACGTAAATTAAAACATTGGTATAACCTTGTTGGGGTCATACTGCAGTGCCCCCCCCCCCCCCCTGTATGGTCCAAACACCTAAATCTGGACTTCAAAAGCCAGAGGGCCCTCGCCACCACGGGCCGGGTTTTGCATAGTGCCCGATTAGAGAACCCCTGGCCCGCATTCTGCAGGCAAAGAACGGGCATCAGGAGCAAGGGCGAGTGGCACATCTTGCGGTTCCTGCAACCAAATATAAAATAATTACACAAAGCAAAGGTAACCAACTAAAACAAGAACTCCTACCACAAATTAAGATTCAAGTTCAACAATCCAAATATAATTCACAAAGGACATAAGTTAGCAATTATATGGATGTGTGGGAAAATAAATGTTTACATGCTAAGGACTAATTAAGGTCAGCATTAAAATGCATCTATAAGGCATACATGAAATGTATTGATTCAGGTATGCATTGCTATACAATTTATGGCCTCGGCCATGCTGATACATGCAATGCCTTAGTGCTAAAGGCGCGCCGACTCCTCCACATAGCCTCAAAACATGTTCAACAATAGCAATCCGAGCCATCAAAGGTCCTGTAAGTGGATCGGAAATGAAACGGATTTATAGGGTGGTGATCCGTCGGAAATCAGCTCTCTGAATCAGACGGAAGCTCTCTGAATCAACGGAAGTTTTCTGAAGGAACGGAAAATTTCCGATTTTGTTTGGAAAATGATCCGAACTAACGGAAATGTTCCGATTTGCTTCCGATCATCGGAAGCGCATTCCCGAACGTCCGTGTGAGTAGAAAATGGACGAAAAAAAGCAAAAAAATGACAAACACCCACCAAAACTTTCACAGACAGCTACGGAAGTCCGGACGAATGTGTCTCTGAATCGAGGCTATAGTGTTGGAAAAACTGTACAACGGCTTACAGCTTGTGTGAATCTGTGAATAGCTGGTGCGAGCACGCTCCCTGTTAGAGGGTAGCTGGGGATGCAGCCACCAGCTTGTTGATTGGACAAACTGCCGTGCATGCGGCCAATTATGGGTATTGGTCCACTATAAATAAAAAAAGTAAAATCGCACCTGCTCTCTCCCTGTCCTCTGGTCAGTCAAGTCCATGAAGACCTGCGCCGCTCTCTCAAAGACCCCTTACCAGTTCACAAAAAGTTGTCCTTACTAAGCCCCTGACCACCAAAAGACACTCAAGGCTTACAAAGAAGATGGGTTTAAGAGACATGGGGTTGGAAAAACTGTACAACAGCTTACAGCTTGTCTCTGTATGTGATCTGCAGCTATATTGCTAGGTTAATGCAGTTTACATTTATGACAGTAAACAGCGCTGTTACATATATATATGTGTAGAAGATAGCAGTTCACACAAAGGGTTGAAGTGAAAAAGAAAATGAAATTAAGACATATGCAACCAGCCTTCAAGCAAGTTTGTCATTCCTGGTCCAATGGTGCATGCGTGAGCAGCGGCCTCATCCCCGCTATCCCTTAAGCAGGGCGCATCCCCGCACCAGGCATTTGTGAATAGCTGGTGTGAGCACGCTCCCTGTTAGAGGGTAGCTGGGGATGCAGCCACCAGGTTGTTGATTGGACAAACTGCCGTGCATGCGGCATAGGACCAGGATAGTCAAAATTATGAATATTGGTCCACTATAAATAAAAAAAGTAAAATCGCACCTGCTCTCTCCCTGTCCTCTGGTCAGTCAAGTCCATGAAGACCTGCGCCGCTCTCTCAAAGAGCCCTTACCAGTTCACAAAAAGTTAAATGTAAAACATACACACACACACACAATAAAAAAATTGCTGTATTATTTTTTTTACCCTCCCTACTTACTTCAACTACCGGTGTCTCGCGCCATCCATCACTGCTTCTAACAGCTGGAGAGATTAATGGAAGCTGAGCGTGGGACGGAGCTGGCACACACCTGGCATCCAGCAATCTCTTTGGCTTCTCACATATTGCTCCCTGCTGCAGGGTATGGAATTTTTATACTGGCAGAGTGAGCTGAAATCAGCTCACTCGCAAGTATAAATAGCCCATTCCTGCAGTGGGGAACGAGCTGCTGCGAGCCCAGTATGGGGCAGAGGATGTGTGTCCCCTATCCCACAAAAGACACCGCTGCCGGCCAGAGGATGGGGACATTGCCCGGTGTGATATGGGGACTGAGGTAAGTTCTGTTATTATTGTTTTAGGAGCATTTTTATTGGTTAAAGTTCAATTCAGACGAACCTGAATTTCTTGGGCAAATTCAGTGAATCGCCCAAATCGAATCTTTTAGACTCCAAGGCCTCCCAAGCACCTCTTAAATTTGAAAGTTTGACTGGAATGGCCCTTTAAATTTAAAAACCTAAAGAATCTGCTGTTTATGTTCACAGTTTGATATAATTAACTCGTAAAATGATTGATGTTTAGTCTTGTGTCTTTGGAAATGTCCTAACTGTACTTCAGAGTATGAAAAATAGGGAATACAAGTTCTGTGATAGTTGAAGATACACAATGATCTTTATTACCTTGACCAGAAATTGCCCTTAGCATTTTTAAACCAAAATTCTGCATCCTATAACTTTGGTTATGGTCTGGAGAATGAAGAAGATTATGGATGTGTGTTTTTATTATTCCATCACTACAAATCATGTTTATTATTCTGACATGCTCCAGTGATGTCAATAACACCACATATCTTATTCAACAGGGACCATCCTAGATGATTGTTTCTGTTTACGAAACAGGATATTTTATTTATTACACTTTGAAAATAAGTACTTTATAATTTTGATTTTTGATTTGTTCAATATGATACGTCACAAATTTAATATTTAAATGGAACATAATATTTAAAGTAATATTTCAGAATTTATCATAGAGCCAGAGCCGGACTCTAGAGTAGTATTTTATGAAGCACGGTTCTCCAGTGAGTTGGCAAAGTTCACTGCACTTTAAACAAGATTTAGATAAATCAGTAGAAAACATTCTACTGTTTTATTTAGTATAGAGAAGGTTTCAGAGTTCATAGCCTAGGGCAGGGACTCCCAAACTTTTTTCATCAAGTGCCGTTTTCCATTTTCCAATTATATAAAGAACCACAAGGGTGGTGCATGTGGCTTATAAACCAACTGTGACAAACACACACAAAACAGCCATTTAAAGTGAATGTAATAAACAAAAATGCATATTGATTTTTCTCTCTTTGAGTGAAGGGGTACAGGTCAGTCTGCCGCCTCCCAGAGTAGCACTTTGAGTATAACCAGTGACACTAATACCACTGTTTGGTCTACGGTAAATTAAAATTACAGCAAGAAAATTTGACTTCTAAGATAAAAATAACACAGCTCCACCACTGATCATTTCAGATCTGCTGACGGTAGATATGTGAGGCAATTTTGTCCGTAGGATTGAGTTTTTCAATGCTGGACTCATGTATGTGGCAAGATGGCCGCTTCTATGCAGTTATGGAGAATAGAATCTGCTTGCTATTACATAACATCTGCATGTAGCTAAGCCCTCTCAAATAGTTTGTCACTGATTCCCAGAGTGGGGTTTTAGGGGTACAATTTACTAAACTTCCTTTTTTTGACTTTTGAGCAGCTTTAACCCTTTCGCTGCCAGCCTACCTGCAGCATTTGCCACTCCCTGTTGCCAGACGATTTTTCACTATTTTGCGCTACACATGTTCAACTGTCATTTTTGAAAGGATTTCCAGGGATTTCCCAGGAAAATGATATATTGTTTTTTTCAGCAGAGTCTGGGCTTTAACATGAAATGTCTTGTTTGTATTTTTTAGGTGTATTCTCAATATTTTTGGGTGAAATATGTGAAAAAAAAATTAAATAAAATTATTTTTTTTACAATTTGTAGTTTTTTTTGTAATAAAAAATGTAAGTTTGTCAATAAAATTTTATTGCGTGTGAAATCCCAATTTCTCCCGGTTACAGCGATACCACATATGTATAGGTAGACATCCTTTCCTGCCCAGGAGACTCCCCCAAACTGAAATAGCGCTTTAGGGGATTTTCAGAAAAAATACAACTGTGATATGCGCTATGCGCACCTTGCAGTTTTACCAGAAAAACAACCCTTTACATTTGAAATACCCCCAACAAACTATATATTCTCTGGAAGTACACACCTCAAGCTTTCTAGGTGTACCAGGCTTGTTGATGTGCCCATAGTTTTCTGGAAGTAATTCCTCAATGTATTCTTTGGTTGCAAAGAGTTTCCCCAAAAAAAGGATAAAAAAGCAGAATCAAAGCCACATTTTCCTAAAAAAACTATATACAAACAAGAAAAAACAAGTTTAATCTGAAAAAAACAACATTCCCTGAACAGAACAACACCCAACATGCATAGGTTCTGTCAAGGGAAGATTTGCCAAACACCCCAAAGTAAAGCATGTGCGTAACGGTAATTTTACTTGAAAATTTCAGTTCTGCAGACAAAGTGCACACCTTGCGATTTTTCAACCAAAACAACCCTTTACATTTGGAATATAAACCATATATTCACTGAAAGTACACATGTTAAGCTTTCTAAGCGTACCCAACTTGTTGTAGTGGGCTCATCTTTCTGGAATTAATTCCTCAAAGAATTCTTTGGTTGCGCAGGGTTTCCCTAAAAAATGTATAAAAAAGCTGAATAAAAAACACCTTTTCCTAAAATATAAATATGCAAACCAGAAAAAACAAGCTAAGTCTGAAAGCGCAAGGTCTCCCGAACAGAACAATACCCAACATGCAGAGGTACTATTAACCCTTTTAATTGCCAGCCTACTTGAGATTTTGTCACCCTCTGTTCACAGGTCATTTTTCCCCATTTTGCGCCATGTTTTGCGCCATTTTTGTGCCATTTTTGCTGTAATTTTCAGGAAAATTATATTTATATTTTTTTTGCAGCAGAGTTTAGGCTTTAACATGAAATGTCTTGTTTGTAAATTTTATTTAGTTTTTTACAATATTATTAAGTAAAAAAGGGGGCGTGGCCGGCGATGAGAGCGTGAGGACGTGTTCTCCTGGAGCTCCCTTCGGCTGACCCGATATAGCTTGCATTTCAGGGTTTATCCCGCCCGGACATACCTTTCAAAATCATGGCAAAGAAGAGGAAGGGGACGAAGAACATCTCACCCCCATTAAACAGGAAGATTAGCTCCTACCTGGCCGCAGAGCGATCGGGAGGCAGACGGGAGGCGGCGCCCAAAATGGCGGCGGATGGACACGGCGGGACGGCATCCTGCAGTCTTCCCAGGACCCCTGAAGAACTGGCGGGAAGTTACGTGGCACCACCCAGGGCGGCTTTCCTGGAGGACGAGCAGCGGTCCCAGGAGGGGAGAAGTTCCCCTGCCACCCTCAGGTCTGAGAGAGGTGCGGCGGGCGGGCTGCAGAGGTTCCCGGAGACCGGCGGCGGCGAAGTGTCAGCGGCCGCTGACAGGGCTGAAGACAAACACTGCACTGCTCAGCAGGGCCGCTTGTGCGGAGAACAGCAGCCTGAGCGCGTCACTCCCCCGACCGCAGAGGAGGTGAGACCAGTCGGTGTAGGCGGCGGTGCGGGAGGGGGGGAGGCGACCGGGGACACTACACAGCAGCTGCGCCCCAGCCGTCCAATATCGCGGAGGCTGCCGGCCGCGGCGTACCAGGGGGGGGTTGCTTCACAAGAGCCCTGCAGAACTGCCTCCCCAACCCCATCAGTTACTAGCTCTGCTCCAGCAAGTGGCCTGCCTGCCCACTACAAGTGTCAGCCCTTACAGAAGGGGGCAAAATCACCCCCCTCCCGGGGGAGAAGCCCTGCGATTTACTGGGGGGATGGCCCCTCCCCCCCTCCAGGACCAAGCTCAGATCCCACTGCCACAGGAATATCCCCTCCTAGCCCGGAATCGCGGGTATTCGCGGACGCCCCGCGGAGCCCACCCAGAGACTGGTTCTCCCCTGGGGTTCGTGAAGGAGCCCGGCTCTCCCCAATATGGCTCTCCAGGAGCAGCTCCGTCGGGGCCACGTGGGCCAGAGAGCTGGAGGGAAGGGGCAACAACTCTGCCAGCTCCACGCCGGGGACCCTCCTCCCGGCGAGTGACGTACTGCACAGAGGCACTATAGGATCCCCCCGGCAAATGACCTGCGCAGATCACGTCACGGAGCCCCCCGCGGTTAGTGGGGGCCCCATGCCTAGCCAGGGAATGACGGTCGATCGGGGCGCTCGACCGCCCATCGGTTGTGCCTTGCCGCCCGGTATTGCTCTCTACAATACACAAGCCGCGACCTCCCATGATCCCATCTTGGCAGATATTAAGGCGGAGCTCAGTGCCCTCCCCACCAAAGCAGACCTTGAATCCTTTATCCTAAGAGTGGAGAGCTCCTTTAAGAAGGACATTTCTGATCTGCAAAACTCGGTGGAGGGCCTAGACTCCAGGGTCGTAGGTCTGGAGCATTCCCACCACACAACTATACAAAGGATAGAGGCCCTGGAAAAAAGCCTGTCGTTACAACAAGCTATTTCTCAATCCACCGTCCTCCATTTAGATGATCTCGAAAATAGGAGTAGACGCAACAATATCAGAGTGAGAGGCCTACCCGAGGCAACTGGCCAAGACCAATTGGTGCCCACGGTTGTGGGTATCTTCAATGGAATCCTCAATCGCCCACCTGGCACCGAAATAGTGATAGATCGCCTCCACAGGGCACTTGGGCCCAGAGCAGCGGATCCCGGCCGCCCACGTGACGTGATTTGTCGCCTTCATTACTACTCAGTTAAGGAGGAGATTCTTAGGAAAGCTTGGGACAGGGAGAGAATCGATTTTGATGGGGCGACAATCCAAGTGTTTCCGGATGTATCGAGAAGGACACTCCAGATGAGACGCTGCCTGAAGCCCCTGCTTGCTAGGATTCAAGACTGCGGGGCCTCCTACCGTTGGGGTTATACCTTTCACCTGCTCATTCGCAAAAACCAGCGGGTATTCGCCTTGAGATCTAAGGCCGACCTGCCTGGGCTATTCGCATTCCTGGACTGCCCTCCTATTGAAGTTCGGGACTGGCTGGACCTTTCTCCCTTACCCCCCCAGGCCTTTATTGGAGATGGGCAACCGCAGAGGCCCCGCCAAGGGAGAAACGCCAACACCACACGAGCAAGACGATCCAGACGACCTCCCCTGGGGCCCCTGCCCTTGGCCACCGAGCCCTGAGCGAAGGAGGGCACCTCGCGTTATCTCAGGACTGGTCAGGATGTCCTTTGCATTTATGCTTGATGTTTTAGCTACCTCTGATTTCTTATTTCTTCTCTCTTGATTGCATGGTTATATTACAATATGTTTGTTCTGGTTGGCGCGTTGTGGCGCGGCCTGGGGGCCCCGCGTCCGCCGTGCTGCGGCGGGGGTGGGGCCGCTGGGCGGGGTGGGGCGTGCCGGTTGCATTTATAATTGGTTCGGGTTATGGGCGGGAGATAATGCGGGAGGCTGGCCCGGAGGTTCCCCGTGGATCCTTCGGGGGGGCCTCTTAAATGTTACTGGGTTGGCTGGGGGGACTCTTCGTGCTTTCTGACCCGTTTCGTCCCCACAGTAGGCCGGAGTCCTCCCCTGCCCATTTTTGGGGGCAGGGTGGGATTCATTACTGGGAAACAATACCGTGTTTCCTGACCGGGTTGGTGCGCCTCTTTGGTGCTTCTGATCCGGTCTAGTTCGTGTGTTCTGTTTATTCCTTTTCTTTTTCTTTTCTTCTTCTTTCTTCCTTTTTTTTTTTCTCTATCCCTATTGGTCCTTCATTCTGTGCTTAGTGGGTAACGCTTACAAGTGTTGCACCTCTGGTTTAAGTGTTCAGTGTCTGACCCCCGGTGTTATAGTTTGTGACCCCATCCCTTGTCTTGTGTCCCCTGTCCCCCCCTTTTTTGTCTCTTGTCCTGACTCTTCTTCTTCTTCCCCAACCCCCTCTCCCTCCTCACCCCCGACATGTCGAGGGTTAAGTGCACCTCCCTGAATGTTAAGGGGCTCAACTCCCCCTACAAGAGATCCATCGTCCTGCGGGAACTGGGGCGCCTGCATGCGCAGATAGCCTTCCTACAGGAAACACACCTAAAGGGGGGACGGTCACACAACCTCAAAAACCGATCCTTTAAAACCCAATACCTTTGCCCGTCCCCTGATTCAAAGTCCAGGGGGGTAGCCATTTTGTTGGCAGGATCCTTGCCATGGACGCATTCAGAGTCGCTCCTGGACCCAGAGGGGAGGTTCCTCTTTGTAAAGGGCACCCTGTTCTCCCTGAAGGTCACATTGGCCACATGTTATTCCCCCAACGCTCACCAATTTAAGTTCCTGCGCTCCACCTTTGGGAAACTGGCGTCCTTCACAGAGGGTGTTCTCTTGCTGGGCGGAGATTTCAATGCGGTGTTGGACCCCGCGATGGATACCTCCCGCGGAATATCCCACCTCTCCCCTACGGTGCTGAAAAAATTCAAAGCCCTTCTATTTCGAAACCAGCTCATGGATGCCTGGAGGACGCTTCATCCCAAGGGGAGAGACTACACCTTTTTCTCCACAGCCCACAATTCGTACTCTCGTATTGACTGGTTCCTCGTCCCCCACAGATATCTCCACCTTATTGTTAGCATGGACATAGGTCAGATTACGATCTCAGATCACGCTCCGATCTCACTAACCATTACCATCCCTGACACGTCTCCCCTTAGAGGCCAATGGAGGTTGAACAGCTCCCTCCTACAAGACCCCGGGGTAAAAGCAGACATTAAAAAGGCCATAGCCGAGTTTTTTGAGACAAATGACACGGGGGGGATATCGAAAATGTCTATATGGGAAGCCCACAAATGTGTAATAAGGGGACTCCTGATTAAGCACGGAGCCCGTCTTAAGAAAGAGAGGCATAAACAAATCGATTACCTTACCCAAGAGATATTTAAAGTAGAAACTCAGCATAAACAAACACTTGACGTGGCTCTCACAGCCAAGCTGATGGGCTTACGGGAGTCACTCAAGGACATTTGTTTTGTCGAGGCCAAAAACATGGCAGTCAGATGCAGGAGGTATTTCTACGAATATAGTGACAAGTGCGGCAAGGCTCTGGCAAGGGCCCTCAAAGCCCAGCGCAGCAAAAATTATATCCCACTGGTCCACGACCCAGAGGGTAACAGGCAACATTTACCGGTGGACATTGCCCGGACCTTTCGGGGGTTTTACGAGAAGCTTTACAACCTCCCACGGGACAAGCCTGCTAGTTATCGGAGGGACATTGAGACTTACATTCGCGAGTCGGGGCTCCCACGTCTGAAACGGGAGGTGGTGGACTCCCTGGAGGAGGGGATTGAGATGGATGAGTTGCGGGCGGCCATCAAAAATACCAAACCAGGGAGGGCTCCTGGGCCTGACGGTTTCAGCTTAGATTATTATAAGGAATTCTTAGATACCCTAGGCCCCCAATTCATAGCCTCGTTCAGCTCCCTGAGAGATGGTGCTCCCCCGCCCAGAGACACCCTACGTGCTAATATAACCGTAATTCCCAAGGAAGGAAAAGATCCCACACATTGCGGGAGTTACAGACCCATCTCCCTGCTGAACTGCGATATAAAACTCTTCAATAAAATAATGGCTGACAGGCTCGCCCCGTATATCCCCTCCATCATACACTGGGACCAGGTGGGCTTTGTTCCCACACGGGAGGGCAGGGATAATACGACGAGGGTGATCAATCTGATCCACCACGCACGCACGGACGATAAGGCTGCGATGCTTCTTTCGACGGACGCCGAGAAGGCATTCGATAGGGTCGGGTGGGATTTCATTTCTGCCACCCTGCGACATATCGGCTTAGGGAGTAACCTGACCCAATGGATCATGGCCTCCTACTCATGCCCCTCGGCGTCCGTCGTGGTGAATGGGATGGCATCTGAGTCCTTCTCCCTGGCGAACGGCACCCGCCAGGGCTGCCCACTTTCCCCCTTAATTTTCATTTTGACTCTGGAGCCCTTTTTGCGCACCATCAGGAAAAACCCTGATATAGCTGGGGTCCTTTCGGGTCGCGTGGAACATAAGGTGGCGGCATATGCCGACGACCTCATGTTTTTCATCACTAAGCCGGAAACGTCCCTCCCTAATCTTATGGCAGAACTAAAAACTTTTCAGTTTTTGTCCAATTACAAAATTAACTATCAAAAATCCTCAGCCCTAAATATTAATATCCCCCCGGAGAGATTGAGGCGGATTTCGGGGGAACTTCCCGTTCTTGTGGGAGAGCGAGGCGGTGACCTACCTGGGGACACGGATCTCGGTCTGCCCCCAAAAGTTATATGGCTTGAACTTTCCCCGGTTGCTGGAGGGAGTGGAGGAGGACCTCCTGAGATGGAATAAAGGGGCCTTTTCTTGGTTTGGCAGGGTTAACATTATAAAAATGAATATCCTGCCCCGGGTGCTCTACCTTTTCCAGGCCCTGCCAATTGAGGTCCCTCACACTTTCTTCAAGCGACTGATGGGAATCTGCACAAGGTTCGTATGGGCTGGGAGACCCCATCGGTTGGCCGCCTCTCTCTTGGTACTCCCTAAGAGACGGGGAGGGCTGGGCCTCCCGGACTGGAAATCCTACTACGCGGCAGCGCACCTCACCAGGGTGATTGATTGGTGCAGGCATGCGCATTTGAAGCAGTGGACAAGAATTGAACAGGAGGCATCCCCGGTCCCTCTACCGGGGCTGCCCTGGGTCCCACTGGACCGCTCTACTGCACTAAACAGGCACCCCACGATTGGGCCCACTAGGAGGGTGGCGGGTAGGTCGTTCCGGGGATTAGATATCTCCCCGGCCCTTTCGCCTCTGACACCTTTGATAGGGCACCCGGATTTTCCGGCAGGCATTTCAGACGGCACTTTCAGGACTTGGACGAAGCACAACAGGTTCCGGATCCTCCACCTGCGAGAAGATTCGGGCTGGGTGGGGCTAGAGGAGCTAGCGCGAAAAGAATCCCTGCCCACTCTAGGCTTTTGGCAAACCCTACAGTTAACACACTATCAGAACTCGATAGGCAGGGCAGTTGAGACCGCCAGGCCCCTGACTCCCTTTGAGCGGGTTTGCGTGGGGGGCGGCCATTTCCGGGGTGCTTTAGCCTTTGCCTATTCGCTGTTGATCTGTCCCCCCGACTCCTTTTCGCCTTCTTTCCTGGAGGGGTGGGAGAAGGAGCTGAACAAGAGTTTCACCGAAGAGCAAAAGGCGGCAATAATACAGCTTGCCCACGGGTCTTCCATGTCCTGCAGGTATCAAGAAACGTCATATAAGATTCTCACTCGTTGGTACCTGGTCCCAACCAGACTAGCAAGGATTTTCCCCTCCTCCTCCCCCCTGTGCTGGAGATGTATGCACGCAAGAGGGACCATGTTGCATGTATTCTGGGAGTGTGGGGACCTCGCTGGGTTTTGGGGCAATGTGAGGAAAATAGTCATGGCCCTTACGGACGTAGATCTGGGCGGTGACCCGGCGAATTACCTGCTTAATCTCGCCCCTACCTCCATCCGGAGACGAGGCAAAACTTTGCTCGCTCCCCTCCTGAATGCGGCGAGGTCCTGCATCCCAGCATGCTGGAAATCTCGGGAACCCCCATCCACCGCGTTGTGGCTAACTAGGGTCAAAGATATCTGCAGAATGGAGGAGCTCACGGCCCTGCTGAGGGGTACCTCGGAGAGGTACAGGGTGACATGGTCAGAGTGGGACCGCTTTGTCCTCTCGGCGGAATACCTGGAATACCTGAAAATGTAATGAGGCTCGCGTAGTGGACATTTAACCCCCCCTTCCCCGATGCCTCTGACCCTTCTCCCCTTCGTCCTTTTTATCGCTCTCCCCTCCCCCTCACCCCATCCCACTTCTGTCTACCCCCCCCCCCCTTGTTGTGAGTCACAGTCTAGTGTGTTCTCCCTGTTAGCGTTCACTAGTTATTGTCTTGTTTGGTTTGTGTTAGGCTACGGTTAGCCATGGTTCATTAATAAGAAAAGAAAGAGGAGGCGGGTTATGCAGGCCCCAGGCCTTTCCGTATTTCATTTATATATGAATAGGTACACGCCGCAGTTAACCCAGCGGGCTGTAGTATCGGTTTCAGAGCATCTCGGGAAACTGGATAAGAGATGTACCAATGGTTCAGGATATAACTGAATTTTCCTTATCGTAGCATCGCGACTAGGATGGTTTGTCTCATGCAAATTAATGCTCCGTGTACCCGCTGTATTGTAATGCTTCATTTATGCCGTGTATGTTGTTGTACCCTGATTATGGTCTGCGACCTGCTTCTCTCTAATAAAAATTTACAATTAAAAAAAAAAAAAAAATTAAGTAAAAAAATAAATAAATAAATAAATAAAAACATTTTTAGAAAATTGCCTCCTTTATTTTAAATAAAAAATGTATTTTATTAAGGAAAAGCATATTGCATGTGAAAGCCCCATTTCTACCGATTAGAACGGTACCACATATTTATCGGTAGCCCCCCGTTCCTGCCCAGGAGACCCCCCTAACTGAAACAAGTAATCTATAACATTTACAAATAAAATACAACTACCATCCACACTACAAAGGGTTAAATCGAGAGAAAAAAAGACATAGGGTCCCCCCTCCCTGGGGGGGACCCCATTTTTTTTGGGGGGGGGGATTTTTAAGGGTTAAAAACCCTTAAAAATCCCCCCAAAAAATGACATGGGGTCCCCCTTACCCAAAGTAACCAGCCCGGGACCAGCTATGCAGGACTTGTGGAAACAGGGCACAGGGGCCAGCTTTTGTGGCCCCTGGCCCTGCAGGCTACAAGCCTGCATAGCCCGTGGGCCCGGGCTCTTCTGCCCCCCCCTGGGCTTTGGGGAGGCAGGTAATGGGGGTGCCAGGGGTTAATGGCAAGTCACCCGCTAGTCACAAGTGACTTGCCACCTCCCCCAGCCTTGTGAACTGGTATAGGGGTCATGGACCCCTTACCAGTTCACAATGGGTTAAATGTAAAAAAAACCACACACACACACAAAAAGAAAAAATTATTTTTTTTAATACTTACCTCCCATCCATCCTGGAGCACTGTGTCCCTCGACGATCACTGGCTTCTGCTCACCTGCTGGAAGCCTTTTATAGCTGCTGGATGACAAAACACAAAGGGTTAATTAAAAAAAAAAAATGACATAGGGTCCCCCTTCCCGGGGAGGCGGACCCCATTTTTTTGGATTTTTAAGGGTTAAAAACCCTTAAAAATCCAAAAAAAAAAATTATGTGGGGTCCCCCTTACCCAAAGTAACCAGCCCGGGACCAGCTATGGGGGCTTGTAGGCACAGAGTGGGGGGGGCAGCTTTTGTGGCCCCCCACCCTGCAGCCTACGAGCCCACATAGCCTATGTGGGCCCGGGCTCTTCTGCCCCCCCTGGGCTTTGGGGAGGCAGGTAATGGGGGTGCCGGGGGTTAATGGCAAGTCACCCGCTAGGACAGGTGACTTGCCACCCCCCCAGCCTTGTGAACTGGTATAAGGGGTCTCTTGGACCCCTTACCAGTTCACAAGGGGTTAAATGTTGAAAAAAAAACAAACATTAATAAAAAGTATTTTATTTAAAAAAAAAAAATGTTTTACTGTACTTACCTCCGATTGCAAGGTCTTGTCCCTTGCCGCTCTGCTGACAGATGCCGGTGACCGGCATCCAGAGAAGGAGGAGGCAGGAGATCAGAGGATCTCCTGTCACCTCCTTCCAGGGCACCTATCACCGGCATCTGAGAAGCTGAGAAGGCTGAAGCCGGTGATCGGCGGCCGCCATCGAGTATGAAAGGGGAGAGAGCCTCTCGGGCTCTCTCCTGAAGATCGGTAAGTCCTGGGGGGGGGATCAGAGGCCCCCCAGGTGAAGAGGAGGGACAGCGGGAGCCAGCGCACATGCAGGTAAGTGAATGTCATTTTTTTTTTTTTACAGTTAGCAGCTTCTGCTGCCAAAGCGGGGGGGGGGGGGGGGCTATTCCGGGGGCTCTCCTGGAGCCATCCGAGCCCCCACGAGGGATCGGATGGCACCAAATTAAAGAGGAGACCCGGCCGGATCCAACAAGGTGAGTATTTTTTATTTTTATTTTTTAAACCAGCAGCGGGGAAAGTCAAGCATGTAACACCTACGGGCTTGGCACTTAAGGCCCAGCCAAGCCAGCACGTAGGTGTTACGGGCTTGGCAACAAAAGGGTTAAACAAATGCACCGGTCCCTACAAACTATCTGGCACAGGCTGGTAGAGTCTCCGGTGCTTCTTGATTTTATTGTTTGCTTAATCAATTGCTGAGGCTGAGTGGTATTGGCTGAATTTTTTCACCTTTTTGTGGAGACAAGCTCACAGTTTTTGCAAACTTGTTAGGTGGAACCTCTCTGCAACACTAGAGTCTGGTTCTCTGATAGTATCACCACTTCCATTCTGCTTCTAACTTGCAATACTTTCGGACTGAAAGCTGGCTGGTGGCAGGGCCTAAAAAAATTTAACTATTTTTATGATTCATAGCTGAATTAAAGTGTTTTATTGTATTTGCCCAGAGTTTTGTTTTAATGCTTGATGTTCATATAAGATTCAGCAACAAAGTAAAAATGGTTCTATGAAATTAATATACAAATAAAACCTGTATAATTGGCTTGACTGAAGGCTTTAAGGATGCTTGTTCTTTTTCAGTAATGGCCATGGTAATTTAACCCTAGCTGTTTGCTTTTCTTTTAAATAAATGTCCATATCAGATTGAAGTTTGCTATTTTATCTGAACAAAACAGCACACATCCAACTAATGAAGTAGAGACATTATGCAAATCTATTGGCCTAGCTGCCTCCTGTTCTAGTCTTATGATTTGTAGTCAGCAATGACATGTTACAAACATGTCTCACATATTCACATGGAAGACAAAAATACTTTCTGAATATGTTGGAATCTGTTATTTTGATGTCTTGGTAATTTGAGCATTGAACAAACACTTGGCTTCCAATTAGAAAGTAATTAACTGGCATATTTTAGTCTAGGCAATTATAATTAGACATTTACAACAGATAGGGTGAACTGTGGGATGCACATCAGTTAGTAATGTGCTGTTGACACAGACTGGATGCTTTTACTCACATTAGAATGTACAATAGAAGAAAGCTTTAAAAAGGCCTATTGATTGGCATTTACATAAAGTACCCCCCATATAAAAATTAAAGCGTGGTACCCTAATCTTGGCAAATTGTCTTCACACAATTTGAATCTAAATGTGACCTATTCTCAATGCAGAAATTAGTTTTAGGTAATTTAGGAGGGTGTAGACAAGGGTTGTATTGAGATTTAACCTCTATACTGGCTTCTGGTAGTCTTACTCTGGAAGCAAATTTAAGCATAAGTGATTGCAGGTTTTGGGGTTATTGGTCAGGCATTGCATGTTGTTTGATATTATCCATATGAAAATATCAAATTGTTTATTTTGTCAAAGAGACTGTCCAGTCCAGACTACTGCTCAAATCCAACACTTCCTCGCTAACCCCCTTCCCTAAGAAAGTTTTTGGCACACACAAGAACACACTTGCCTGCTTGCCATGTCCAAACATTTCCATGAAGGATCTCGCTGGAAGCCACTGTAGAAGCTCCTGCTCTTATGGTGACTGACCTTTAGAATCCTGGCCAGAATATGGATGGAGAGTGTTAAAAACCACAAAGGGGGTGGAGAGCAGCAAGATGGAGAGGGTTGGATTTCTCTACTGGGGTGGTGAAATGAAGGAAGGTTTTGGGGTGTTAAGGGTAGACCATACAATATTAGACCTTCCCTTGTAGACATGGGTTCACAGAGATGAATACATGTACCTTTGGGTTGCAAAGGGGAAATCATAGGGGCATACCTACGCTGTAGGTAAATGTTCACATTAATAGAGGAATTAATTTGACTTTGGGGTGCTGAGGGAAAACCATAGTATCAGACCTCCCCTTTTACACTTGGGTTCACTTAAACAGAGGAATTAACACATGAATACATGTACCTTTGGGTTGCTTAGACTCCCCCTTGTAGGTATATGTTCACATTAATAGAGGAAATTATAGGAAAAACAACCAGCTCCTCTTTTTTTAGGCATGGGGTCACTTTAACAGAGGAATGAATACATTTGTTCTTAGGGTGTCGCGGGTAATTAATATGAGCAGATTTTCACTTAAAAGTATGTGTTCACTTTAACCGAGTAATACAGTACATTTTGTTTTGGGGTGCTAAGAGCAAACCTTCAAGACAAACTTCCCCCTGCAGGTCTATGACATCCAGAATTGTTTACATCTTCCTCTGTGGCTCAGAAAGCCGAGCTAGATTATGACGTTCTTTCTGATGTTATTTTATAAATTGAGAGAGTTATACAATTGCAGCACTCCCGGAAATGGGAAAAAACATAGGAAAAGCTTTGCCTTTTCCTATGAGTACTGACCAACATGACAGTTAATTTAGCTTCATTGTTCCAGCTACAACATTTTTCCTTTGTTGCTGCTTAACATGGGGATCAGAAAGGCTGTCTGCGCTAACCTGAAAATCCTATCTATTTTTTTGTAAGCTTTGTGTTTGTAAGAGGATGTAACACTTGTATCCAGTGATTAGACACATGGCCTCTTGAGAGATTCTGCATCTGATGCATAAATGTTGACACCAGAACAATGATTTTCAGAACGTAGATCCCAAGTCTAATCAAATTTCTGTAATATCAGCATGTGACCTTTTCTCTTATTAGTATGTTTATTCATAGCAGAGTCCCATGATCCCTTATCACTTTGTGCATTTTTGCTGCCTTGAGCCTAATTATTTTAACTTTTCTAAGCAATAATTGAGCATTATTAGGTTTGAATATAGAGTGTGATCGTTGCAACAAAGGAGTGTTTTTGTGTTTTTTAATTAAGAAAAAAAAAACAATATTAAACCACAAAGGCATGCAACTTAAAAGATAACAATAAACTAGAAAATGAAACATAAGAGGAAGGTCTTTAAATGGTTCTAATTTACAAGCAATGTTTCTTTTGTGTCTTGTAACAATATAAGTTGGTATGACATAGGACCAACCCTTCCTTTGACCAGTGACATTTAGAGACAGAACCTATTCTAGATGAATTTAATTCAAGCCATTTACTAATAAAACAACTTTCAAATGTTTACAGATTGCAGCCTCCATGGGTGATGAAAATTAATTTGGGTGATTTTGGATATTTTCACTGATTTTGGGTGATATTGGATATTTTCTCTGTCTTGGTGGGATATTTGCAGTCCAGCTTAATCCTGCCATATGCCTTTTACACAGGGGCATATCAAGCAATAACAAAACCACCGATCTTGCCTTATTAGCTAGAAAAAAATGTAATGGCAAAAAAAAATGGAAAACACACAACCCCCATTCCTTCTTAACCTGGGGGTCGCAGTAAAGAATACTTAGCAGGAATTGATATCTAACAACATCTTACTAGCACACAATAATATGAACCACATCCTGTCATCTTTTGAGTGACACAGAAAACCCCAATAACAGGTAACCAATAGCGCATATAACCCCAGCAAGTTCCCTACCCTATTTAAAATAACTTACCTAACACAATGATGAGATCAGCAAACTCCATGAATGTCCCTTTCCCAAAGGACTTTGCCGGTCTGAAGGTAGGAATCAGGCAGAGTTACACAGAGGGGTAAAATAAATAAATAAATAAAAGGAAGAAGAAACCACTATGGTTTATTAGGGAAGTCAGCACTATAGTAAAAGTATAAATGCTGCTAAAGGGCAAAAGGAGGAAGAATGGCCAAATCTGTGAAGACGGGAGATAAAACCTTTTTCCGATATGTTGCTGACAGAAAGAAGAAAAACAGTGCAGTCTCAAATTAAGAGCTAAGCATGTGTCCGCCCATCTGAATAGCTACTTTAGTTCAGTATTTTCAGATAGTGGCTTTCAAACCCATAGCAGGTATGGCCATAGCATAGCATCAAGCTGGGAGGGCCCAGCCCTGGCATTTTTGGAGGCTGATCTGGCACATCTAAAGGTAGGCAAAGGGTCCAGTTAGAATCCACCACAGTGTTCTAAGGGAACTCAAAATTGTGATTGTGGGATTTCTGACTGATTTACCAAACTATTCCCTTTCAACTGGTGAGGTTCCAGATGATTTCATACCAATCCATAAGAAGTGTAGGAGAGAAGAAGCCAGCAATTACAGTGCAGTTAGTTTAACATATATATTGGTAAAACTAATGGAAACTCCTCGAAAATACAAATACATTCCCATCTAAAAATTAACACCCTGTTGGACCCAAAACAGCCCTGCTTTACTGAGGGAAAATCATGTCAGACCAACCTTGTGATTTTATTGACAATGTAACTAAAGTGTTGGATGAGGGCGGTGCTGTGGATATTGTCTATCTGGATTTTAGCAAAGCCTTTGGCACTGTACCATATAAAGAACTCATAGATAAGTTATTGAAGTTAGGGCTCAATCCCTGGATAATTCAGTGGATTTCCACCTGGCTAAAACATAGGTATCAGAGTGTTGTTGTTAAAGTGGACCAAAACCCAGGATTCAGACTACCCTGGGTTTTGCCCCCCAGGCACCTCGATTGGTGTTGCACCACTGTGTAAAACCCCCCAGATCACCCAATTTCACTCACCCAACCCCGGTCCAATGGCTCATGCGCAGCCTTTTGTCCAGTCAGTGCGTTCGGATCCATTCCCGCCCTTCGTTCTAGAGCTCGTTCAAGGGGAGCAGACCCAAGCACACTGGCCGCCGCATCCCCCACTACCCTTTAATAGGGAGCATGCCCGCATTGACCATTTACAAATGCCTGGCATGGGCATGCTCCCTGCTAAAGGGATAGTGAGGATGCAGCCGCAGCTCGCGCATGCGCCGTTGGACAGGGAACGAAGGTGAGTTTTTAGGTGACTTGGTGGTTTGAAACAGAGGGCCATTCCAAATCTGGACGACCCAGGGGAGAGAGTATGCCTGCCCTGGAGTCTCCTGGAATGCAGGGTGGGTTTTGGTCTACTTTAATGGCGTGTAGTCTGAACAAAGGTGAGTTACAAGTGGTGTACCACAAAACTCTGTCCTTGGCCTCATTATTTTAAATAAGTTTGTAAATGACATAGGAGAAGGCTTGGTAGGAAAAGTTTGTCTGTTTGCTGATGACACAAAAGTTAGTAATAGGGTGGACAGTCCTGGAGGTTTCTGCAACATGGAAAATTATTTAGCTTTACCGGATAAATGGTCAAAACTGTGGAAACTGGAGTTTAAACCTTCTAGTGCCAGCTACATAAGTCTCACGTAATAACCTCTCCTACCCTTAAGTCGCAGCTATGTGAGAGTCATGTAGCTGATTTTGGACCCCCACAGAAAAAAAAGTATAAGTTAAAAACTCCACTGACCCCTCGTTCAATCTGTCCTGGTCTTTTCTTCATCAGACCCCCCCCCCAAGGGGCTCTTTTGGCTTCAGGAGAGGGCCCGGAATAGCCCCCCCATGGCTTTGCCCACCACCACTACTGACTGTAGCAAAAAAAAATTACATTTACTCACCTGCAGCCTTCTAGTCCCCCCTTTTGTAGGTGGGTGGATGACGCAATCTATGATGTCATCCAAAGCGTCATCACACACCCGACCAGGTGATTGGAGGTAGGAGGGTTGGAGGGACGAAGGGCTGTGATTCGTTGCCCCCATCCCCCCTCCACCGATCACCTGGCAGCTGTCAGCGAAGCTCCGTGGGACAGAATAGCCAGGAGACAGCAGAAGATCGGAGGTGAGTAAGAAAAAAATAAATAAATGTCATTTTTACTTTGTGTGTGTGTTTCTTTTAACTGTGATCCATGAGACCCCAATACCAGTTCACAAGGCTTGAAAGTCCCCTGCGGCTAGCGGGTGACTTGCCATTAACCCTTGCCCTCCCCAATTACCTGCCTCTCCAAAGCCCAGGGTAGAGCAGAAGAGCCCGGGGTCATTTAGGCTTTGCGGGTTTGTAGCCATCAGGACGTGGTACCGTTATAATTGGGAGGAATGGAGCTTTCACATGCAATATGGTTTACTTTAATAAAATAAATGTTTTATTTAAAATAAAGGAGACAATTTTCTCAAAAATATTAAAAAAAACAGTAGAAACATTCAGACAAGACATTTCATATTAAAGCCTAAACTCTGCCACAAAAGAAATATATAATTTTCCTAGAAATTCTTGCAAAAAGTACAGTTAAACATAGAGCAAAATTGTGAAAAATGATCTGTCAACCGAGGGTGACAAAATTTCAAGTAGGCTGGCAATTTAAAGGGTTAAAAGTAGCTTGTTTGCATATTTTTTTTTTAGTTGAATGCTTTTTTATTCTTTTTTAGGGAAACTCTGTGAAACCAAAGAATTCATTGAGGGATTACTTCCAGAAAACTGTGCCCACATCAACAAGCCTGGTACACCTAGAAAGCTTGAGGTGTATACTTCCCGAGAATATATAGTTTGTAGGGGGTTTTTCAAATGTAAAAGATTGTTTTTCTTGAAAAACTGCAAGGTGTGCATAACATAGTTGCGTTTTATCTGAAAATCTCCTAAAGCACTGTTTCAGTTTGAGTGAGTCTCCTGGGCAGGAAAGGGTGCCTAACAATAAGATTTTATTATTACAAAAAAAAAATAATTTTTGCACTTGTTTCCCCCACAAATATTGAAGATAAACTTAAAAAATGACAAACAAGACATTTCATGTTAAAGCCTAAACTCTGCTGAAAAAAAAACAATATATAATTTTACTGGGAAATCCCTGGAAATCCCTTCAAAAACACAGAGGGTGACAAAAACTCTAGGTAGGCTGGCACTTAAAGGGTTATTGCCTCTAAATGTAAAATTAAGCACTTGGGTAGAAGGAATTTCTGTTCCAAGTACTGTATCTGCAGTACTGTGTTAGGCAGGACTTCGGAGGAGAGAGAGAGGAGAGCTGCAAGATGGAGGACAGTGTAGCCAGGCAGTGGGAAAAGCAAGTAGGATGCTCAGCTGCATAGCTCGAGGCATCACCAGTAGGAAGAGGGAGGTTGTGATGCCGCTGTATAGAGCCCTGGTGAGGCCACTGCTAGAATTCAGTATGCAGTTCTGGAGACTTTACCTGCAAAAAGACCTTTTTAAAATATAATGGGTCCCAAGGCATGCAACAAAAATGGTAGAATGACTTAAACTAAAACTTATCAGTAGAGATTTAAAGAACTTAATTTGTACAGTCTAGAGAAAAGAAGGGAGAGAGTGGACATGATTGGGACCTTTAAATATGTAAAAGGATTGAATAAGGTTCAGGAGGAAAGTGTTTTTAAGAAATAACTTAATAATAGAACAAGGAAGCACATCCTGAAGCTAGTTGGAGGAAAGATAAGGAGCAATGGTAGAAAATATTATTTCACAGAAAGAGTAGTAGATTCTTGGAACAAACTTCCACCAGAGGTAGTTGAACAATCAACAGTAAGTGAATTTAAACATGCCTGGGATAAGCATACATCTATCCTAAGATAAAGAGAACATACAGTATACACATAAGGGCAGACTAGATGGACCGTATGGTCTCCTTCCGCTGTCAACCTTCTATATTTCTATGTTCTTTCTGGGCCTGGGTTTCTATGGAACAGCAGGTAGGTTCGTTAGTGGGACCTGCTGTTCTCCTCCCTCCCGACCCACACAGGGGGCTGAGACTGGTTCATCATGGCACTAGAAATGGTTTTCCTTTTCCTGCAGCCTGGGGAAGCTGTGTGATGAAACAGCCAGTTGCAAGCTTGCCCTCTGTGAAGGGGAGATGTTTTTGCTGCATGGCCAAACTCTGGACTAGTTTGGTAAGAAAACCGAGTTATTTTTAACTCCAGAAGGCATGGACTTTGTTTCATTTTTCCTGCACCCTGCTAGTGTGACAAATTGCAGTGAACACTTTTTGCACAAACTGCATTTGATTCTATCATTTGGAAGGGCTTTGCCGTTAGCATTGCCGTTAGCAACCCAAATCCTGACCACACTCTTGAAATTAGCCTAGATTCTTACTTAGGAAGGAGTCCTTGCATCCTCCCAGAAACAGTAAAACTGCACCTTCAAAGTAAAATTCCATGAAAATGTATTTTCACTTATGAATGGAAAATCTGAATATTAGCAGCCCACGTGCACTTGTAGTATTGGAATATGTTGCTATTATTTGTTCAGTGCTACTTAACACACACTGTAGCCTTTACTGTTGCTGGGTAACACATTTTAGAATCATTGTCTGGGGACATCATGTTTGTTACATTATAATGGCTGTGGTTTCAAATTGGTGATTTAGATTTTTTTGTTTGTATTGTTTATGAATTTGTTTGGTTTTATGAATAAATCGCAGGAGCTCTTTGTGCCAAATGGCACTTCATGTTATACTAAATGGTAACACAACAATATATTTACTTTTATTTCAAAGTGCTTTTTTATTGTTGGTGTGCAATTTTACAGCTTTATGCTTTGCATCATAAAAAATGAGTGAATGCATTTGTTATACAATGAGAAAATAGAAACACTTTCCAGAAATGTAGCTGTTAATCCTTTTAGTCTTGGAAAAAAAATGACAGCCAAGAGTAAAATGTTTAGTATTTACGAAAAAAAATATTTGATAGTGAAGGTATAATAACCCATTAGCCTTGCTGTTTGTTTATGCTACCTTGTGTCAAGTACACATTGCTTTGAGTATAATTATATATATATATATATATATATATATATATATATATATATATATATATATCTTTTTCATTTTAATTGTCACTTTTATTTTAATTTTAGTAAACTTTATTTCAAGTAAATAAAGTTAGTAGCTTCAATCCAATCTAATAAAATCAGATAATGACATTTTTGTCTCTCAAAAAATATATCTTCCTCAGATTGCTTGGATTTTCCTGGCTTTGATTTTAAACTAAATAACAATTATTTTAAACAACAATAGATAAATTAAGACTTTAAGTCTGAAGTGATCCTTCCCCCATTAAGGATGCCCCACCCCTAACACCTCCTAAAAGTATTTAAACAGGCTTAATACTCATCCTTCCTGAATTATTTGGGCATGTCCACCAGCAGCAACATCCAACCAACCAAATTTTTGGGTCCACACTAGTGTTTAATGCAAATTTTGCATTTTTTTTGCTTGATTTGTTTTGATTTTTTGCTATTTTTTGCTTGATTCACATGGGTCATTAAGCAGCCAGGTATCCTAAACCAGGATCTGCTTTTAAAAATAACACAATAAATGGTGCCTTCAATCAGTCAGTCAGGTCAATTGTAATTACTAAATATTATAATGGCTGTGGTTTCAAATTGGTGATTTAGATTTTTTTGTTTGTATTGTTTATGAATTTGTTTGGTTTTATGAATTTATGAATTTGTTTAGGTATCCTAAACCAGGATCTGCTTTTAAAAATAACACAATAAATGGTGCCTTCAATCAGTCAGTCAGGTCAATTGTAATTACTAAATATTTTAAATTTCTACTTTTTAAAAGCATATGCATTTTAGGTGTGAATATGCATATCATACCTTAGTCAAATGTATGCAAATCCCCCAAAACTAGTATACATTTTGTATTTTACCATCAGAAGCAAGCTAAGCCTAATAATTTGAACTTCTGTTGCCTGGGTTGTATTTACTAATGTGAATATGACATGTGGCAACATTGGCCACACCTCTAAGAATACTAAATACTGCCAGTTCTTTTGATCTACCTTATGCCCATTACAATACTGAACGATTTTAGCATCAGAGCTAGATGGGCAGGAGGATGCTTGGGTAGGTAGCAACAAGCATGTCTGTCACACTTTAGTAAAAATACAAATGCTGACAGTATTTTTATCTTTTCTACATGAGTCTACACCAGGGTTTCTCAAACTTTTTTCATGCATTAGAATGTTCTAATTATTTCAGAAGGGGGATAGATAGGTCAGCTTTAAGGCCAGCTTTAAGGAGGACCTATAGTGAAAGTGTTTCGCCTAATCTCAGGACTAGGCGTCCTATACAGTACAAAACAGTGGTTTCAAACCCACGACAATTGGCTATACCAGGGATTTCCAACTTTTTTCATTGCGTACAGACATTTTTAAAAGCTCAAAAATTCCAAAAGGACTTTCCCACGAGCTGTAGGTCAATGTCAAATAGACCCTACAGGTAAATGTTTAAATGTTTTGTACCTGGCAAAGGACCTGGTTTACAAACTATAAGTCTGCATTAAAGAACACCTATACCCTCTCTAGGAAAGCTATAGATCTATATCCTCCCTGGTCCCCAGTACAGTAGCTTGCATGCTACTCCCCCATGACCTTTAGTACTATCGAATTATACTAGTACCACTGGTTGGGAAGCACTGGTTTACAACTATTTGTGCACCGTAGTTGTGTCTTTGTGAAATGTACTGCTTATGTTTAGCTGGAGAGAAAATTACATCCACTGCCAATAGGAATTATTCTTAAAGCGGTTCAAAACTTGTTCAACAGGCTACATCAGGTCCTAAATTAGGATGCCCCAATGTGTGAAACCGTTGGGGTCAACAATAAATTCACCTTTCCCAGTGGTTCCAGTGATGCCGGACGCTGCATCCCCGACTTCCCTCTAGCTGTGCGCACCCCTGCGCTCACCTACTTAGATAGGCTGGGTGCTGGGGGCACACTCCACAGGGAAGCCAGGGATGTGGGCAGCCAGCTGGTGAACCATCACCGGCACCTTTGGGCCAGCCAATCCGTGATCTCAAAAGGTGCCGGATGAAAAATCTGTTTTCTTTTAAACCGGGCCACCACCGAGCCAACAGCATCACCCAAGGTACTAGGACAGGGAGGGAGGGTGGGGGGGGGGGTGCCTTTCCATCTGCTTTAACTAGCAGATGCCTTTGATTTCCAGGTTAGTTTTGGACTGTAGCTTCTACAGTGTTTTGTATGTACTTTGAAATTTATTTTTATTGGTCTATTGTAAAAAACAACCGAAAGTGCATGCTAAATGATATACATTGTTTTCATATTGCTACTGGGATGGCATTGTGCTGCAGCAAAAACTCTGTATGTCAAAAAAGACTAATAGAACATAATGGACAACATTTTTTTAGGGTTAGGATTGCAGGTGTTACAAACACACTTGTTGCTAGAGGATCAACAGTAGGGGTCCTGAGCTGTTAATGTAGGGACGGTGGATTTGCACCCAACTCATTCACTCTTCTGGAGCATGATGGAAGTGTCCTTCTGTCTAACAGTCTCCATGCACTTTAATGAAGTACTTCAGCAATAATCAAACTCACCTGCTCACCTACACTTGCATTGATTTATTGTCTCTGTCCATCTAAATTTCACTAACGCCACGAAACTCTAACTAGATACTTTCTCACAGACCTCCAGATCAAAGCATGCCAGTGGTCACACGACTACCCATCTACCTGTCAACTGCACCTATGCTGCTGGTCGCTCACCCGCAACAACACTGCGAGAAGCTGGAATGGCGTGGCCTATGTAAAGAGCAATCCCATGAAGAATAATTGTGCCTTGGTAAACAAAGGTTCCCTGCGTATGGAGGCCCCATTGTTCTCAATAGGAGCGCTCCAGCCTCAGACTGTGCCCCCTGATGTTGCTGAGTGAAAAGGGGCATCGGATCATCTGGAAGGTAAGATGGGAGTCTCTTGCCTTCAGCCATGCTTTGATTTAGAGGTCTGTGGGAAAGTCCACAAAAGTAACATTTGAATCTCCACCTGGTCTATAGTCCAGGGGACCCCTATACAGTTCCCCAGGGTCAGGAGCTGACATGGCACCTGCCGGACTTTTCAGGTGCCATGCCGGTAAAATGACACGTTACCTGCAAACCGGAAGAGCCCAGTACCTATTGGTGTGGGCATAAGGGCTTGTAAGGACCAGGAGCCACAAACAGCGTGACCTCTGAGCCCTTATGCTGGGTGCCCAGGCTGGTAGCCTTTGGAGGGGGGACCCCATGCTTAAAAAAAAACAAAACAGCAAAAAACAAACAAAATATAAATGAACCCTACTGTCACTTTCCCTGCTACCCTGCTACCCTGCTTCCCTGATACGAGAAAAAGTTACAAACAATTAATAAAAATCTGACTTTTTTGTTAGATAAAAATTGTATCTGATGAAAAAAACTGTAACTTTAAAATGTTAAAAATTCTGCCCTCTCAGATGGTATGATTTTTAACTACCCGCCCGTGCTCTGCCGGCTGCTCTGCTAGCCGCAAAAACATGCTTTCAAACATGATGCCAAAATATCTGCACCCACTAGTAACCCCAGCTCTGTTAACAGGTTTCCAGTACTGAAATAAAGGATTGATTTCTGAGGACGTTACCTTCTTGTCTGGTCCAGACCCTATAGCTAAATGGAAGCAGACGGCCCGTCAGTAATTAATGCTTAATACATGCATGCTTCTGCAGAATCCCTCAATTAATCTATAAATACAAATAAACATAAGTGTGTTTGCATTTGGATACCATCATTTTCACACATAAATTATGAATAAACAAATCTGTTTAGGCACGAAGCAGTATGTTTCCACTCTTAAAAATATCAACATAGGCTGAATACTACTATTCAGTAAGCATTCAGTTGAAGAAGTTAAAATTATTTGAAAATGTGTGTAATCAATATTATCATATTTACTAGTGTCAAATAATTTGATTGCCAAATTGAAGCTAATCATTTCACTAACTCAACAGAGTTTAAAGGTTGGGTAAATAGTAATGGTGTGTATTAGTATCATATAAGTTCATAAAACTATACCTAGTTCAGAGCCTTCGCATGATTCAGAGGCTCCATTTGGAGCACTTCATTCTGTTCTTGTTGTTGCATAAGCCAGTGAAAGCACTAGGCATACGGCTTTCGTAGCTTAGATGATGGATGACAGTTACATTTATGTGAAGCCAATGACCCTTTCTCTAGCTTTTTTAGGGTATTTTTCTACATACCTTGCTGTGTAACGTTTCAGTGTCCAGCAAGGTCCTACTAGTTTCCTTTGGAAAAGAGCTGTTTTGCCCCAAATTTAGCAAGTTATTTGTGTGTTTATCCATAATGTGTACACATACGCAGGCTTGTACGCATATGTAAGCCTCTCATTTTTAGTGTTTACCATTCTTCATTTCCCTGGCCCTGGAATTCCATTACTTATTGGTATGCCAAGTCTCTTACCTTTACTAAATTCAGGCTTGACATGCAGTGTTCTTCTATTCTTCCTAATGCTTACCTTTACTACTTTCAGGCTTGGCATGCAGTGTTCTTCTATTCTTCCTAATGCTTACCTTTACCACTTTCTTCTTTCCAGTAAAGCTTATTCTCCTTGATAGTTGTATATTTGGAATGCCCACATGGATATAATGTAAGCATTACTATGGTTGAGAATTATATGAAATGAAAGACACCACAACATTATTTAATTCTGAATTAAAAATGTATTATAATTAATGATTGTTTTTTTCTTGATACAATGGGATGGGGTTAAAAGAGAGTGGTAATCTCCCCCAGCAGCCTATGCACAGCAGCTGAGAGCTCCTGTATACTGTAAAAGACAAAAATCAAACAATTAGTGTCTAGCCTCCCCTTCCTGCAAACCTGTTGAAGAAGCCATGTTAATAAATAGTCACGTCTATAAACTTAACACACTGGTGTGGGAGTCGGGGTTGGGGAGCCACCCTTCTCATTGGGACCTGCCACACCTCTTGGTATGAGTCTGTATAAAAAAAAAAAAACCCAAAATTTTAGTGAATGTGTTGTGAATTGGCTTGTATTGTGTGTGGGACATCACTCACCTTCTTGTTCATAATCCGCCATCCCAACATTTTCCTCCCCTCGCTGCTCACCCACATGGACCTCTTGCTAATCTAGAGTAAAATATACCCATGAAAATATGCTGAAAAATGCTATAACACAAAAAATCAACAAGCGACAAAGGTAAGGTGCTTTGTGCTGTTGCTGATGTTGATGTTGGCCGTAACCTTTGCATGACTACATCCTTGATGTATTTGTTTAAGCTTTCAAACCGGAGGTGCAATACAACACAAACTGCAACTTAATGCAACAGCTGTTGAAGCAGCTACACTCCAGGGCTTGCTGGGGTCCATTGATTCAGACATGTGTGCTGCTGCTGTAATAGGTAAGTTGTTCAATATTTAAAGTGACATGCAAAATGACAATGCAGATACACATGCCCAGCCAAGCACAGCACAAAAAAGTACTGGGGCAACATGAGAAGCCTCTCTAGCCCTATCGATTTCCCCCAAAAGACTCTGTTGATGGTTTCTCTCGTTAGTTTTATGCAGAGAAAAAAGGTGAGCTTCCTTAGATTTCAGACTGATCACCCTTTCTGTCTACTGCCCATTTGGATCATCTACCCCCGGATTGTTGCCTTATGGGCATCCCAGTTGATCCCATGGAAAGTATCTGCTGGATCATAAAATGTAAAAAACTCTTTAACTGTATCTCCAGTTCAGCACACACCACTGGATCATTCAAGAGAGACTCTTCACTCAATTCAATCTCCACCCCGAGGAATATGTCCTAATACCAAGCCCACTCAGAGACAGTACCAATGTGGAGTGGTCCAGTCAAGGTACTGCCAGGATTTTGCATCTATCTATCCTGGGAGCCATCAACCCCGGAATGAGAAAGTGGTAAATCCTGGAAAGTTTGCTGTGTGCCAAAGAAAAGAATTTAAAATGCCTCCCTGTGGGGTTATCCTTCCTCCAACAATCAATCAGCCCGTAAGCATGCAATAGTTTAGAGAGTCTACCACCCACCTTGGAATTTTTTTTAGACTTGACCAAAACTCCCGGTAAGTTGACCAGGACAGCATTTAAAGCTACATTGGAGCCCCCCCCCCCACATTCCCTTTTGTCCATCTTCACCAGAAACTTCCAAAAAAATGGTAATTGGCCTGTAATTGGCGTGTAATAGGACATAAAGGTTAAGCCCTTAGTACAAATTAACCTATCCTTCAGGTCAGAAGGCGTATCAGAATGATCAAACGGAACATTCTTAGAAAGGAAAATAGCTAATCCCCTTTTTTTCAGGAGCATTGGCCAAGAAGGATCTCTATACCGAGCTAAAATAAGCTGGATGGGAAGATTTTGAAAAGTGGGTCTCTCCCCAAGTGATGCTTAAGTAGCTCAGAATCCATGTTAACTCAGCAAACCCTACCCCACACTCAATCCCCCCAACTAAGGGGAAACCTGACTACACCAGCATTTTGGTACTCCTCTAATAAGTAGGCAAGTCTGTGACATCAGGTGCCTGGCACATAATCCCTTGCTTCCAAAAAGGAGATATTTGAGTGGCTGGTCCTGCGGAGAACTATGCTGAATCACTGAAATTATTCCCAGCTGCAAGAGAGTCCATTCCACTTCCTGCAAAATGGCATAACAATAGGTGTTCCTCTTGTAGACAAAAGACATGCTAAAGAGAAATAGCCATCTATAGGTAACATTAATCCTCTGGCGTTGGGACAACAAAGGTTTAAAGTGGACCAACACCCAGGATTTTGACTATCCTGGGTTTTGGTCCACTTTGGTGGGGCACACTGATCGGGGGTGCCCCGCTGTGTGAAACCCCCCAAAACCTCACCTCTCCCCGCTCCCACGTGACCGCTGCTGCCAATCCCCGCCAACGGACAAGCGGGAGGCAGCGACAGACAAGAGAGCGCGCCCGCCGCCGCCTCCCGCGCGTCACTCTTACAGGGTGCGCGTCCTGCTAGAGGGACGCACGGGAGGCGGCGGCGGGTGCCACTGGATCGAGGAGCAGGTAGGGATTTAGGGGTTTCTGGGGGGTTTCACACACCGATCGGGGTGCCCCGCAGTCAGGGGACTGATCGGTCCGGGAATCTTATAGATTCCTGGCCCGATCAGTGGAGGGTGTTGGTCCACTTTAAGAGCTCTCCTTTTTAAAATTGTTATTGGAGCAATATCAGCAAATACTTGTATGGGAAAGTCCCACATTTTGAGGTCAGGTAACACCTTAGTTGCCTTCATTCATTTCTCCTTTGTTTGGAAGTAGTTTAATCTCTAGAGATGAGCGAAATTTAGAAACATTTGATTTAGCCGATTCGCAGAATTTTCCGGAAAAATTTGCTTCGGTCTGAATTTATTCGCGATGAATCACTATTAAAATGGCTATTTCTGGGCTTCTGAGAGCCTCCATAGGGTTTCAGAACGTTTTGCTTGGCTGTAAGTTGCATAGGATGCATGCTGGGTTAGTGAAATAATATTGTAAAGAAGTATGACATGCAGATCAGAGGCGTCGCTATTAGATTCACTGTCGCAGAGCAGCACATTTAGAGAGCCTGGATGTTGCATCAGCATGATGAGCCCATATATTGCCTGAAAAACACGCCCTGAATTTGGCAGCAGCATAGGGAGCCCATATATTGCCTGAAAGACACATTGGAGTTGGCAGCAGCATTAGGAGCCCATATATTGCCTGAAAAACACACCCTGGAGTTGGCAGCAGCATTAGGAGCCCATATATTGCCTGAAAGAGACACTGGAGTTGGCAGCAGCATAAGGAACCCATATATTGCCTGAAAAACACACCCAGGAGTTGGCAACAGCATTAGGAGCCCATATATTGCATAAAAAACACACCCAGGAGTTGACAGCAGCATTAGGAGCCCATATATTGCCTGAAAGACACACTAGAGTTGGCAGCAGCATTAGGAGCCCATATATTGCCTGAAAATCACACCCTGGAGTTGGCAGCAGCATAGGGAGCCAATATATTGCCTGAAAAACACACCCTGGAGTTGGCAGCAGCATAGGGAGCCCATATATTGCCAGAAAAACACACCTTGAATTTGGCAGCAGCATATGGAGCCCATGTATTGCCTGAAAAACACATTGGAGTTGGCAGCAGTATTAGGAGCCTAAATATTGCCTGAAAAACACATTGGAGTTGGCAGCAGTATTAGGAGCTTATATATTACCTGAAAAACATATTGGAGTTGGCAGCAGCATTAGGAGCCCATATATTGCCTGAATGACACACAGTGGAGTTGGCGGCAGCATAGGGAGCCCATATATTGCCTGAAAAACACACCCTGGAGTTGGCAGCAGCATAGGGAGCCCATATATTGCCAGAAAAATACACCCTGAATTTGGCAGCAGCATAGGGAGCCCATATATTGACTGAAAACAACATTGGAGTTGGCAGCAGCATTAGGAAGCCATATATTGCCTGAAAAACACACCCTGGAGTTGGCAGCAGCATTAGGAGCCCATATATTGCCTGAAAGACACACTCTGGAGTTGGCAGCAGCATGAAGAGAACATATACAGATTTTGGGCACATATATCTTATCCTAAGAATATTAATAAAAATTTAGATTAACGTAAAGCATTTTCCTCAATAATTACTTGTGGTCTGATGTGGAGGAATGTCTGTAACTGGAGAGCAGTGCTTTAAATCTGTTTTGCACTATCCATATTTCTATAGTGTTGGTCTGGCACCATGATCAATCTACTCTGATGCATCAGGCATTGGTGGGTGGAAATCTTGGCTGATCCATGCACGATTCATTTTCACACAGGCCAGTCTCTCAAAAAAACATTTTTCAAGCGTACTGGAGCACATTGAATTGCCCTCATCAGAGCATCACATACGCACATCTAAGAGTTTCATCACTTTGTTCCTGTTAAAGTCTTCAGGGCCTACTTACTACTTAGTGAAAGGCAATAGATAGTTACACACATGCTGCTGTTATCGACAAATCCTGTTTTAAGCGTTTTGTCCTCCCCTCATATACGCACTAAGTATGTCAGGCAGAGAAGTGCCAGGATGGGCACAGAGAAGTTGCAGAGGCCTTCACCAAGCAGAGGTCGCAGCAGACTAGGGGTGAGTGGCAGCAGGAGTTTCAGTGAAAGGCCTGATCTCTTGGTTTCAGCTAGCGGTCGTGTCTCGACCAGCAACCCATCTGCCGTCATCCATTGGTTAACACGATCATCCACTTCATCACAAGACATCTGACACCCCCAGTCAACTGTCGGTTATATCTTATGCTTTGGGTTCAGCTCCACTATTCAGTGTGGATGATCTGATAATCTGAAAAATCAGCAGCTACTGCCAAGCCAAGAAGTAGGGGAGACACTCGCCGCTTCTTCCACTAGGTGGGCAAGTAGTGATGAGGAGAGTGGCGTGGGAGGTGGTGTTTCAAGTGTTTTGGTTTCTTAAGCAGACACTGTTGAGGAACATGAGGAGGACATCAGTGAGTTTTGAGGGCACTTTTAAAGGCTTGGAGTGATGGAGAGTGACAGATTTAGCGATCAGCATGGTGGCAGAAGGGGAAAGTATGGAGGCAAATGTGCTCAGGGAAGACCGTCTGCTGCACGGCAGGCTACCTTCCCAAAAGGTAGTGGAAGAGGGTCCCTGGAGTCGGCGGTGGCAGCAGCAGCAGCAGTGAATTTGTGCGGACTGTTGGTAGGAAAATCAGCTACTCGGTGATATGGCAGTTTTTCATCAAGCATTCGCAGGAGGTTAACATGGCTAAAAGAAAGATGTGTAGGCAGAAGGCGAAGTGTAGCCAGGGTCCCAATGTTGGCCCCACAGCCCTGCATCAACATTTACAGCATCACCATAAAGCGGCCTGGGAGAGTTGGCTCCAAAGGTCCAGCCTGCTGCATTACCCAGTGGCAAGTCGCTCCCTGTTCCAGCCAGCCAAGGATCCACCACCTCCTGTGTGTCATACCCATCCTCTGTCCAGATGCTCCTCCATCCTCTTAATCCGAGTCAGTCATTCCTCCAGCAATCCATTGGCCAAGCCATGTCCAAGAGACAACAGTATGTGCCCACTCATCCAACGTGCAGAAGCTAAATGTGCTCCTGTATAAGTTGCTGGTGCTGCAGTCCCTCCCTTTTGAGTTGGTGGACCTCTCAGAGAACTGATGGCTTGTGCCGAGCCGAGGTGGAGAGTCCCAAGCTGTCATTTCTTTGCGAAGAAGGCAGTACCAGCCCGGTACAATTTTGTTGAACAGAAGGAGAAGTCCTTTATCGCCTTTATTAAAAATCGCGCAGACGAAGGGGCAAGAGACACAATAGAACGCTCAAGATACCCCCAAAGATGGAGAAGATAATGGAACCAAACAATGTTCTGAACTTGTCAGACTATCAACTATCTGAATCTGAAATCTCTGTTTTAGCCAAGGGACTCTCTTTTGTTCCTGATGTACATTTTGACCCCTTCCGCACCATGCTAGACATCAACAAATTTGTTAGATTATTGACTTTGAGACGCCATTTTTCCAAACTTCCTAATGAAGATCATCAGCAGGTGAGTATTGATCAGGATCTGCCGCAACAACATCTCCAGCCACTTATTTCAGATGGCTGCCCATCATTTAGGGAGCAATGCACTACCACAGACGTGGAGCACTTGCTCTTTGAATCAGGGCACAAATCCCCTTTTACATGTGCAAGTACTCCCTGCTTACAGTCCAAAGCCAATTCGGAATTTTATCCGATTAATTCTCGTGGTGAGGTCCTGGGTTTATTCCAGGAGGCAGTTGAAAGGGATCTTTATTCACTACAAACTAGTATCACTCCAAAGAGACGCCATAATATGTCCAGTCAGGAATTTGAGGCTCTCAGGAGTTTGAAAAATAACGACCAGATTGTAATCAGACAGGCGGACAAAGGAGGCAAGGTTGTAGTTTTGAATAGCAGTGCATATAAGGACGAAGCACTTAGACAATTGAATGACCCAGCCACTTACCGTAGGTTGAGTAGTAATCCCACAAAACAATTCCAGAAGGTTTTGTTCACTTTGATTGAAGAAAGCTTGTCTTTGGGTTTTCTTTCTACCAAAACAGCCGACTATTTGAGAGTTTTGCATCCCATTGTCCCAATATTTCACCATCTACCCAAAATACATAAGCCTGACATCCCACCTAAGGGAAGACCTATAGTGGCGGGGATAGGCGGGTTAAATGAGCCTCTGGGCCAATGGGTTGACCAATTTCTTCAACCCTTGGTCCTACAGCTACCCAGTTTTACTAGGGATAGTGGTCATTTAATACGTTTGCTCTCGGAGATTCCATGGACCAATGGCAATTTCCTTTGTACCATGGACGTTACCTCACTTTATTCATCCATTCCCCATGATCGGGCGATTCAGGCATTAGAGTTCTTCCTATCTAAATTCTCTGATTTTGAGGATGATTTGTGTCAGTTTATTGTAATGACTATAGAGTATTGACTTAGTCACAATTATTTTTCTTTCGATGGCACCTTTTATTTACAACTAAGGGGTGCCTCGATGGGTGCCCCCTTTTCTCCCTCATTGGCCAATCTGTATATGGGTTGGTGGGAACAGGAGTACATCTATGGCCAGACCAACCCTTGGCGATCTAGCATTACCAGTTATTTTCGCTATATAGATGACCTGTTGTTGACTTGGAACGGGTCTGAATCTGACCTTATAGATTTTTGCAACTATTGTAACCAGAATACTTTGAATCTAGAATTTACTTTCCACTCTGACCCGAATAGTATTGACTTTCTAGATCTCCATCTTTCTGTGAACCTACATACTAACCAACTGCAAACCTCCATGTTTCGGAAGCCCACGGCGGGTTATAACATTCTACTAGCTTCTAGTTGCCATCCACCTCATACCATTAAGGCAATACCGGTGGGGGAAATGGTACGTAGCAGGAGAAATTGCTCCGAGATAGACTCTTTCCTTACTGAGGCACATCAGATAGAATTGAGGTTACGCGCCCGTGGGTATCCCTCTTGGACGCTCCAAAGAGCGAAAAAAATATCTCTCTCTAAAGAACGTAAAAATCTTTTTCAGAACAAAGGTGATCGTAATGTACCTTCCAAATCAGCTCCAGTCACGTTTAGTACCCCATATAGCTTGGAATTTAGACAAATTTCAAATATCATCCAAAAGAACATTTCTATTCTTAGAGCTGATCCTCTTCTTTCAGGTGAAATAGAGGCCGGGGTACGGGTGGTTAGCCGGAAATCACCTAGCTTAGGTAATCTGTTATCACCAAGTCTCTTTCAGACTAGGCCACCCACTAATGAGACATGGTTGACGACCACGGGCTTCTTTCCCTGCGGTGGCCCTAGGTGTAGCACTTGTAAACATGTATTGAAGAGTCATTCATTCACCTCTACTTCTACTGGCAGATCCTATAAGATAAGGACATTTTTAAATTGTAACTCGGGATTTGTAATATATCTTGTTACCTGTGGTTATTGTAGGAAACAGTATGTGGGCTGCACAAAACGAAGACTGAAGGTCCGCATTAGTGAACATTTAAGTGGCATTGGACACTTGGATATCACTAAGACTTCTAATGTAGCGCGCCATCATGACCAATGCCATTACCCTCAGACCCCTCAGTTCCAGGTTCAAGCTATTGAGAAGATATCCCTGGGACCTAGGGGGGGAGATATATATAAAAAATTGCTGTGTCGAGAAGCTTTTTGGATTTTCACACTTGGGACTAGGTTCCCGGCGGGATTAAATCATAAATGGGACGTATCTTTTATTCTCAATCGATAATTTCTGATCTGTTTGTATAGTCCCTAGCTAATCTGTTTAGGTCCTTATCTATTTTTGTAGGGTTCCCATAATTCTTTTGATAGTCCCTTGGTACTCATATGTGTTTTCCCATAGGGATTGTTGCTTTATATTTATGTAATCATCACTTATGTAAACTATTTTTAAGACATCTGCATTTATATATATTTCCTTGTTCATTTAGTGAGATCATATGCTCAATTTTAGAAAATGTTTGTATAAACATGTGCATGTTGGTGTTTTCTAGTTCACCACACATTAGAGGATGTGTATGGTGGCACCTACAAAAAGCAGTTCCAGGGCCCATAGAGTGTGTTTTGAGGCATTAGCCCAATATTATATGTCTTTTTTCTAAATGGGTTAACAAAAGATTAATTCAACGTTTAGTATATGTGTCTGCATGAATAATTGAAATTGGTATAGTATAATGCAGTCATAATATGGTTTTAATAGCAATGATTTATATATGTGATCCATCAGGTGTATAAAAAACATAGTGTAGGATTAGATATATGTTATTTATCATATGTTTATTTGTATTCTTCTGCTTTAGCTATCGCCACTTCTTTCACCCAAATATAGACGCATTAGCTTGTTCCGCATGTTTCAGCTGCTTTGCGTCTCTAGTTGTCAGCTGAAACCCGGAAGCGGCATTTGTCAGCGTCGGGGGAAGAGGTAAGGCATTTATGAATATGTGTGTATAAAACCAGCATCATCTAATATTTATCTATGATTAAGGGCGCCTAGCCCGAAACGCGTTAGAGGATACTAGGATTGCTCCATTGTTTTTACCGCTGCTTGATTTGAATATTTTATCAGATGGCAATAAAAGCTACGTTTTAGGAGTGCGGACCCTCTATTCTTCTATCTAATTGGGCCAGTCCTTTAGCCTGTCAGTGTGTAACAAAGTGCACGGCAGTGCCTACGTCTGGAGCTGTAACTACGGTCAGGGACAATACATATCCTTTAAGGCCCACTGGGTGATTGTGGTTCCTGCACAACCACAACAGCAACTTGGACAGGTCCCTCCACTGTGGCCTCCACGCTCCTAGGCCGTTGTGCCTGTGACAGTGCACTTGCACTTAGCAATGGTGTCACAGAAAAAAAGTGCCTATTGGTTAATTACATATTAATTGTTAACATTTATTTTATTTGAACACATTTATAATAATGACATATAATAACATATAACATAATAACAATAACATATAACATAATAACAATAACATATAAAATGTATCAACATTTTTTTTTTTGGTTAATTTTGTATTTTTTTTTTCATTTTTTTTCATATTTTGTATTTTTAAAAAATATATATTTTTTTAATTTTTTTATTTTTTTTGTATTTTGATTTTTTTTTTTTTTCTTTTCATTGTCTTTTTTTAATATTTTGTAAATTTTTTTTTAATTTTTTTTTTAATTTTTTTTTTTTTTTGTATTTTGTTTTTTCAAAATATTTTTTTTCGGTATTTTTCTTTCTTTCTTTATTTTTTTCAGTGCCCTTCCAGCCTACCATGTGTGCAGGACAAGGCAGTTTCACCCTGTTCTTCACATGGTTTGCCTTGAGCCACGGAGTCACACATGGGAGGAACTGCTAAAATGATAAATCAATAAATGAAATCATGGCTTACTCCACGAAAACTGCAAATAGGAACCATGGTGACTGACAATGGGAAGAACATCTTGTCTGCACTGCGAAAAGAAAGCCTGAGCCATGCACCCTGTATGCCACACATGTTCAACCTAGTTGTCAAGCGTTTTCTGAAGTCTTCCCCCCATCTGCAAGACATCCTAACAATGGGAAGGAAACTTCGCATGCACTTCAGCCACTCCTACACTGCCAAGCACACCCTTCTTGAGCTACAGCGTCAAAATGGTATCCCCCAACATAGTCTGATTTGCGATGTTTCCACCCGTTGGAATTCCACCCTCCATAAGTTGGATCGACTATGCGAACAGAAAAAAGCCATCACTGATTTCTTGATGATCCAAGTGGATAGGGGGACTCCCCTGTGTAACTTTAATGTGAACCAGTGGCAGCTCATACGTGACACCTGTCGTTTGCTCAGGCCCTTTGAGGAAGCCAATTATTAGTCAGTCGCCAGGACTATGGAATGAACGATGTGATTCCACTGCTTCATGTACTACAACACATGTTGGAAACCATGGCTGGTCAGGGCACTGGAGACATGGCGCCTACATTTCCGGGCCACATAAAGCCTGTGGGGGCTGAAGTGGAGGAGGAGAAGGAGGGGGTGGGGCACAGTGAAGCACAGTTTAGGTTTTAAAAAATGGCCATTTTATCTAGTCATCTGACAGGAGAGGAGGAGCAGCCAGAGGAGCTAGAGGGTTGTGAGGAAGGCGAGACAGAGGACCCAGACACACCGTGGCAGTATGCAGTGGAGATGGAGACAGGTAGTCCTTCCGAGTCACTTGCACAAATGGCACGATGCATGCTCACTTGCTTGCGTAGTGACCGCAGAATTGTCTCCATTTGTCAGCGGGATGACTTCTGGCTCTCCACCTTATTGGACCCTCGCTACCGGCATAAAATGGGGGCATTTTTTACACCCACTGAGAGGGAGGAAAAACTGACCTACTATAGAGACATTCTACGTAGTCAGTTGGCCAATGCCTATCTGCGCCATGGTCCATACTCTCGCAGGTCTGGCACGGGGGGACCTATGCGCTCACCTTCCACTGCCATGGCTGCTGGGGGGGGGTGGCAGCAGCAGCAGCTCCATCAGCAGCAGCCTGAGTCTTCAGTCGCTAATGAGTAGCTTTCTTCACCCGCATAGTGAGGCTAATCATGAGCAGCAGAAAGACCTGGAGCAGGCCCTGAACCAGCAGGTAGTGTCATACCTTGACATGACCATGCCAACGCACCTTGAGGATCCGCTGGACTTCTGGGCAGCCAAACTTGACTTGTGGCCGCAACTGGCAGAGTTTGCCCTGGGAAAGCTGTCCTGCCCGGCGAGTAGTGTGCCATCTGAGAGGGTGTTTAGTGCGGCGGAGGCCATAGTCATGCCAAGGAGAACTTGTCTGTCCACTAAAAATGTGGAGTGACTCACCTCTGTGAAGATGAATCAGGCATGGATCAGCCAGGATTTCCAGCCACCAATGGCTGATCCATGGTAGTAGCTGATGCATGGTACCTCCTTATGCTGCTGCCAACTCCAGGGTGTGTCTTTCAGGCAATATATGGGCACCCTATGCTGCTGCTGCCAGCTCATATGTGTGTCTTGCAGGCAATATATGGGCTCATAATGCTGCTGCTGCCAACTCCAATGTGTGTATTCTTAAAAGACACATGTTAGCATATTGGGGATGCCCCCCCAGTTAAAGGCAATGGCTGCTGGCAATTGGACAACGTGACTTTGTTTACAAAATGCAACCAGTTAGTAGACAGTTACTCTTGAAATAATTATGCTAGTATTTGGGATGCCCCCCCCCCCGGCGAAAGGCAAAGTTTGCTTAAAAAGTGACTTTCATTACAAAATGCAACCAGTTAGTAGACAGGTACTCTTTACATATTTATGCTAGCATTTGGGATGCCCCCTCTTCAAATACATAGGTTGGCTGCTTTTATAGTGGAAAAGTGACTTTGTTTACAAAACGCAACCAGTTAGTAGACAGGTACTCTTGAAATATTTATGCTAGTATTTGGGATGCCCCCTCTTCAAATACATAGGTTGGCTGCTTTTATAGTGGAAAACATGACTTTGCTTACAAAATGCAACCAGTTAGTAGACAGGTAGTCTTGAAATATTTATGCTAATATTTGGGATGCCCCCTCTTCAAATACACAGGTTGGCTGCTTTTATACTGGAAAAGTGACTTTGCTTACAAAATGCAACCAGTTAGCAGACAGGTACTCTTGAAATATTTATGCTAGTATTTGGAATCCCCCCCCCCCCACTGGTGAAAAGCAAAGTTTGCTTAAAAAGTGACTTTCATTACAAAATGCAACCAGTTAGTAGACAGATACTCTTGAAATATTTAAGCTAGTTTTTGCGATGCCCCCTCTTCAAATACATAGGTTGGCTGCTTTTATAGTGGAAAAGTGACTTTGTTTACAAAATGCAACCAGTTAGTAGACAGGTACTCTTGAAATACTTATGCTAGTATTTGGAATCCCCCCCCCCCCCCCCCCCCACTGGTGGAAAGCAAAGTTTGCTTAAAAAGTGACTTTCATTACAAAATGCAACCAGTTAGTAGACAGGTACTCTTGAAATATTTATGCTAGTATTTGGGATCCCCCCCCCCCCCCCCCCCCACTGGTGAAAAGCAAAGTTTGCTTAAAAAGTGACTTTCATTACAAAATGTAACCAGTTAGTAGACAGGTACTCTTGAAATATTTATGCTAGTATTTGGAATCCCCCCCCCCCACTGGTGAAAAGCAAAGTTTGCTTAAAAAGTGACTTTCATTACAAAATGCAACCAGTTAGTAGACAGATACTCTTGAAATATTTAAGCCAGTTTTTGCGATGCCCCCTCTTCAAATACATAGGTTGGCTGCTTTTATAGTGGAAAAGTGACTTTGTTTACAAAATGCAACCAGTTAGTAGACAGGTACTCTTGAAATATTTATGCTAGTGTTTGCGATGCCCCCTCTTCAAATACATAGGTTGGCTGCTTTTAAATTGGAAAAGTGACTGTTTACAAAATGCAACCAGTTAGTAGACAGGTACTCTTGAAATATTTATGCTAGTATTTGGGATCCCCCCCCCCCCCACCGGTGAAAAGCAAAGTTTGCTTAAAAAGTGACTTTCATTACAAAATGCAACCAGTTAGTAGACAGGTACTCTTGAAATATTGATGCTAGTATTTGGAATCCCCCCCCCCCCCCCACTGGTGAAAAGCAAAGTTTGCTTAAAAAGTGACTTTCATTACAAAATGCAACCAGTTAGTAGACAGATACTCTTGAAATATTTAAGCTAGTTTTTGCGATGCCCCCTCTTCAAATACATAGGTTGGCTGCTTTTATAGTGGAAAAGTGTCTTTCTTTACAAAATACAACAAGTTAGTAGACAGGTAGTCTTGAAATATGTATGCTAGTGTTTGGGATGCCCCCTCTTCAAATACAGAGGTTGGCTGCTTTTATATTGGAAAAGTGACTGTTTACAAAATGCAACCAGTTAGTAGACAGGTACTCTTGAAATATTTATGCTAGTATTTGGGATCCCCCCCCCATCTCTCCCTCGCTCTATCTATCTATCTATCTATCTATCTATCTATCTATCTATCTGTCTGTCTATCTGTCCCTCGCTCTCTCCCTGCCTTATCAGCTCTGGCCGCAATACAGTGTCAGAATGATCTTCCGCAAAATGGCCGCCGTTTATGTGGGGCTGTGACATCATCGGTGAGGCTGTCTGCTGATAGATAGCATGTGACGCCTTCCCAGGATTCCTTGCCCCATGGGACATGTCCTGACATGTGGATCCACCATTTTAGATGGGCTGGATAGCAGTAAATGGAGTTTTAAGGAAGCGATTCGAGCGATCGAATCGCGGCAATATTCGGAATCGTAACGAATCGCATTTTTCCTGAAATTCGTAAGGAATCGGGTTCGTCAGAATCGATTCGCTCATCTCTAGTAATCTCACTATAATGTCTCTTGGGGGACCACTTGATTTCACTGCGGTAAGGGCCCTGGGAGCTCTATCAATAGTGTGGAATGCATTGCTCACTTCTGGAAGTTCCCTCACAATATGCTCCATATCCTTCTGGACCTATTTTCCAGGTCCTCCACCTTGGCGTTAAAGAAGTTAAAATTAAAAAAAGTTAAAATTGTTGTTGCAGGGACATAATTAGAGAGGCATGCTGTTTTAGCAAGGCTGCCACGTCATCCATCTTATATTAAACCTAGTCCACCCTCTGACCAAAGAATTGAAAGTCCCTCTTAATATCTGCTATGATTTTTTCACAAGCATGGGCCAGCTTAGTGTCTAAAAGAGTTGATATAGCTTCTAGAGATAGATCCCCTGGTACCTTGGGTGCTGGAGAGTCCTGCACAGCAGAAGATGGAGATCTCCACCATCACCAGGTCCATGGAGCAAGCTGGAGACTCAGGCCACTCCGCGATATCGGAATCCAACGAAGAAGCAGAGATGAAGAGGAGCAGACTCAGGATGCTCCTTCCCTTATGGGCTATAAATGAAACTGCTGAGGGGGAATTTGAGCCCTGAGGTTGTAAGCTGAGCTGGAGCGCCACCATCTTGGATTCGCTGCCAGCCCCTGCTTTGTGCCCCACTCTTTACCGTCCTCCCGGACTGTGGGGAGGAGTCCGACATACCTGGATGGGGCAGACTAAAGCCGGGATACAGGGGGTCCCTTTAGAGGTAAGCAGACTGGGTGTCGGGCCGCAATCAGCGCCGATGGACAGATGAGGTGCGGAGCTGAGGAATCACACTGCGGACATCCTCAGCTGCGCACATTGCCCCTGATTCCAGGTGACATTTGCTCACCAACTAAGTTCTGGGCACATGTGAATGTTATAGAGGACTTTTGATTATCTACAGTTATCTGCCTTTTTGTAAGTGGACCATAGACCAGGATTCTGGCATCCCAATTTCTGATGCCCCATTATGTGAAACCCCCAGGAGCTCTCTCAAAACTCACCAATGGTGCATGTGCAGGTTCTTATCCAATCAGCGCTATATTCCATGCATATTAATGCATGGTATTGTTTGGTAACAAAGCTCCAGTGTAAAGCTTGATTCAGCACTAAGAGTAAATAAAGTAAATGGTTTTTATGAGTAAAATCCATTTACTCACATTTTTAGCCTTACTCCTAATTCAGTAGACCTCTTTTCTGGAATGTGTATGCAAACGGGGTTTGATGAGCCGTTAATTTATTCATGCTAATAGCAGGAGTAAATTGACAACTTCACTAACTGACATGCAACAATAGTTTTATTAATGAAAATGTCAGCTGGCATTTGTTTTTGTTTTTTGTTTTGTCTTTAAACTATGTTAATAAAATTATAAAAAAAGAGCCTAGGCACTGGGCACGATGATTGGCAGCTGATCTCTGGCCCTGCCAATATAACAGCCCTTAAATCCATCAGTATAGGTTCAGGCGTTTCCACACTTTCTCAATGGGGGTAAGTAATCAAGCAGGGTACCACCATGTCACCCACCAATGCTGGCAGGTGATGGTGCTCTTCTGAGGCCTCTTCGCCATATTTGCTCTGCAGTGGTGGATGTCAAATGCTGCCACAAGTTGTAAATCGAGGGGGGGGCATAGGTCTCTCCTCCTTTAATCCCGACTGCTCCACTGTGTGGGGGGCAGGTGAGAGGCCTTTTATACAGAGAGGTGGAACATCTTTGGGATTGCTGCCTCTTTGTATAAAAGCAGCCCCCCCCCCAGCATCTACACTACTCGGGGGTGGAAAGGCAGAAGGAAGGAGGGGAACCTCTGTCCCCCATTTTTTTCAGATGCCCAACTAGCATCATTTTAAATGTGTCAGCGCTGGACAATGGACTTGGAAAGGTAAGTATCAGTAAATTAAAATAATAAAGTATTTCAAACTGTGTGCATTTTTTTTACAGTTTCAATTTACTTTTGAACTGGTAAGGTGTCTCAAGGGCCCCTACACCAGGTAAATTTCTATTACCCACACCAGCAATAGCCAGGGAGGCGCAGATGAACCCAGTGGTCATATTATGGGCCAAGTCCTGAGCACCGAACCTGTGCTATAGGGCATAAGGGCTGGTAATGACCAGGATCAGGGGCCATTAGTTCGGGATTGTCCTGGAATTACCAGCCCCTATGCTTAGTTTGCCAGGTTGGTAACCTTGGGGGGGTGAATGTTTTTAAAAATTAGTGCTTTTGATTCCTGGGTTTAATGTCCAAACTGCTGGCCCCTAGTCCTGGTCATTAGCAGCACCTATGTCTGTGGACCACTGGGCTCATCTGCAGCACCCTGGCTGGTGCGGGTAATAGTAATTGAACTGGTATAGTGGTTCTTGGCTCCCCTTACCAGTTCAAAAGTAAACTAAAAAAAAATACAGGTTGAAAAATACTTTTTAAATTCTATCTTATAAATATCTTAATTGCCTGATGCTTACATTTCCCTCTCCATTGTCCAGTGCTGACACACCAGTCTGATAGATGCCCCATAGGTACCTGAAAGGATGGGGGACACAGTGGAAAAAGAATAGGAATTTGAATCACCAGCTAGAAGGACACAGAAAGACAATAACCAATGAGAAGTAATGCAATTTGTAAACCTTTTTACATTGTAGTAAAAAGCGCTATTGACTTTCATTATCTTCCTTGCTGGAGATTCCACCACAATGAAATCCTTATGCTTTTTATATCTAAACTGATTTTTACTACTAAGAGATTATTTTTCAGCTCTTACTGCATCAACCCCATTATTTTAGGCTAGATTCACACCTAAAACAAATTCATAAAAATATTGAAGATTGATGGCAGAAGGAGACCATAAGGTCTATCTGGTCTGCCCTTATGTGTATACTGTATGTACTCTTTATCTTAGGATAGATGTATGCTTATCTAAGACATTGCTTAGGATATTCCCTCCGATTAGCTTCAGGTTGTGTTATTTCTTAAACCCCCCCCCCCTAAACGTATTCAATTCATATTCATATAATTAAAGGTCTCAGTCATGTCTCCTCTCTCACTTCTTTTCTACAGATTGTACAAATTAAGTCTCTCCTGATAAGTTTTAAGTTTAAGTCCTTCCACCATTTTTGCTGTCCGCCTTTGGACTTGTTCTATTTGAATAATAGGCTCGATTCAGAGAGACAAAAAAAGACTTTCGTTTTAGTGCCGATCTGTTTTTTTTTTTTAATTTTCCCGCTCTCGTATGAATGTGCGAGCGATTCTATGCATGCATTGCAATCCTTCTGTAAAGTTTCCATCCGTTCGTACGGCAGAGTACGAGAACGAGGATGTCATTTTCCAGCGTGACTTTTCCGTTTCATTTTCTCATGTTACAAAGTAGGCTTTCGTTTTTGCCCTTTTCCCATCGTCTCCTCCCACGAATCCTTTACGTTTCCCGTTAGATTCTGTTTCCCTTCTTCAATAAATAATCGTTCAGACGGAAATCCTTACGATCTTGCGCCTGCGCACTCCAAACTTAACTCATTAAAGTGCTTGCCTACATATTTGCCACCCTCGCTTCTACTACAATGTTTAGCTAAATCACTTAGTGCTATCCTCCATCTTCCCTTTTGGACCCTTAAAGCTCACCCCAACCACTTAGCGCTATCCTCCATCTTCCCTTTTGGACCCTTAAAAATCACCCCAACCACTTAGCGCTATCCTCCATCTTCCCTTTTGGACCCTTTAAGCTCACCCCAACCACTTAGCACTATCCTCCATCTTTCCTTTTGGACTATTAAAGATCACCCCAACCACTTAGCGCTATCCTCCATCTTCCCATTTAGACCCTTAAAGATAACCCCAACCACTTAGCGCTATCCTCCATCTTCCCTTTTGGACCCTTAAAGCTCACCCCAACCACTTAGCACTATCCTCCATCTTCCCTTTTGGACCCTTAAAGATCACCCCAATCACTTAGCGCTATCCTCCATCTTCCCTTTTGGACCTTTAAAGATCACCCAAACCACTTAGCACTATCCTCCATCTTCCCTTTTGGGCCCCTAAAACTTATTCAAACCACTTCGCGGTTAGGTTCTTCTTCCATTTTAGGCCCCTAAAACTTACCCAAACCACTTCGCGGTTAGGTTCTTCTTCCATTTTAGGCCCCTAAAACTTACCCAAACCACTTCGCGGTTAGGTTCTTCTTCCATTTTAGGCCCCTAAAACTTACCCAAACCACTTCGCGGTTAGGTTCTTCTTCCATTTTAGGCCCCTAAAACTTACCCAAACTACTTTGCGGTTAGGTTCTTCTTCCATTTTTGGCCTCTAAAACTTACCCAAACCACTTCGCGGTTAGGTTCTTCTTCCATTTTAGGCACCTAAAACTTACCCAAACCACTTCGCGGTTAGGTTCTTCTTCCATTTTAGGCCCCTAAAACTTACCCAAACCACTTCCCTGTCATCTGAATCTTCATCTCTAAATATTTATTTCACCCTTCGTTTGGTGTTAATGTATTTGTGTTAAAAAATGACACTGAAACTTTTATTTTTGTTTAGTTTTTTTTTTAGTAGAAGGACATTTTTTACAAATTGTACAAAAATTTGTTTATGTAAGAAACTTTAAAATGTTTAAAAATGTTAAATATTAAAATCTATTTACAGGAAAAAACACAGTGACAGGACCCAGAACACTATTCTTCTTCTGTTGTCCCCAACGAGTCAACCAGCTGCTGCATATCGGCCACCAACTCAAGGACCCTTCGATTCATTTCTTCCACTCTTGCCCGTGTGGTCCCTGTATCAAACTTTAGTGAAAAAATTACTTAGAGACAAATACATGTTTCTCACCTGTGGATGGAATGTTTTTTAGTTGGCAACATAAATCTGGACGACATATGTCAGTCTGCTAAGTAATTAATCTAAGGAAGTGGGCACAGGCCATTCTGCTAAGTAATGACTCTAAGCAAGTGGGCACAGGTCGGTCTGCTAAGTAATTAATCTAAGCAAGTGGGCACAGGTCAGTCTGCTAAGTAATTGCTCTAAGCAAGTGGGCAAAGGTCAGTCTGCTAAGTAATTACTCTAAGCAAGTGGGCACATGTCATTCTGCTAAGTAATTAATCTAAGCAAGTGGGCACAGGTCATTCTGCTAAGTAATTAATCTAAGCAAGTGGGAACAGGTCATTCTGCTAAGTAATGACTCTAAGCAAGTGGGCACAGGTCAGTCTGCTAAGTAATTACTCTAAGTAAGTGGGTACAGGTCAGTCTGCTAAGTAATTACTCTAAGTAAGTGGGTACAGGTCAGTCTGCTAAGTAATTAATCTAAGCAAGTGGGCACAGGTCATTCTGCTAATGCCATTGACTATGGCTTGATGTATCTGGGTGATCATGTCAATTAACACATACTGCAAAGAATGACATTGCAACTTACTTGGTTGGTGACCGACGGATGCCTCATTGGGGACAACCCTTCGTCCTGGGCCCTGCCACTGTTGTAAAGTAGAGGCTGTCGAGACATGGCAAATAGGGTCACTTATAATGTCTTAGTCAACAGTAATCAAATGTCATTTTCAATGTGTGTGTCACATCACTCACCTTCTCCCTGTGCCTCCTGGGCGAGATCTGCTGCAGCCTCCGCATCTTCACCCGCTCCAGAAGCATCTTCAAAAACAGATTAAGGGAATCCGCTTGGGTGGAAATAGCATGTATATGTGTGTGCGGTTACATGAAGAGTCACATACCAGAGGCTCCCGCCTGCGTCGCTGGGTATGACTCCCTGCCCACGCAGTGCCGCCCCTCCTCTGTGGAAAGGTCCAGGGGCTGATCGGAGGACCGTCGCTCTGGAGATCCACCACCTTCACTTCCAGCTGCAGATTCATGCAGCACTGGTCAGCCTGTGTGCCTCCGGGTGCGGCGGATTCGGTAATCCATTTCCAACGCTAGAAAAGAAAAACTATTATAAATAAATGCTTACCTTCTGCATGAGTTACATCTGGCATGTAATCGATATGTACTTACTAGGGAAATGGATTCCGAAAAACCTCCACACCCGGGGCATGTGCAGCCGTTTCAGGTCCGACCAATGCTGCATGATCTGTGTGTGGGTGAAGGTGGTGTCCGTCTGATGTTGGATTTTGCCAATGATCTCCAGGGCGACGGTGCGCTTCTCAAAAGAGTTGGGCAGGTAGTCGTACCTGCGCTCCAGCATGGTCTACAAAACACAAAATAAACATAGGATTTAGTTCAAACTGCATACAAATATCTGTCAACAATCGATCATTGCACTAAATGACATTAACAGACACATTTGTAGCCTAATACAATCCTTGAAGCTGGCCTCAGTGTTGGTTTGCACGTGTGGGCCCTCACTTCGGTTTTGCACATAGTTTTAGACACATTTTAAACAAACCGTTTATTCCTGCGCTTCCTTAAGGGCTAGGCATGCATTTAGATGGCAAATCAAAGGCATTAAAAGACACTTAAAAGCATGATGATCTATTCTTGTTGGCGGGTGAAGATTGTGTGCGGCATCTTGCCTCTTGTCTGCAGCAGATAAGTTATGCCCCTGTGGTTTCTGGGTTCCGCACGGCCGGACGAACGGCCGTGCGCACGTCCGTACGCACGCATACGCGTAGCGTCAGACACCGCCAATCTTATTTAAAGGGTCCTGGACACACAGCTCATTCTCTTTCAGAGTCAATGAGCAATAGCACCTAAAAAATCTCAACAAAAACCAGCAAAGGAGGGCACCAGCAAACAGCCAGCCAAACGGCAGGAGCCTGCTGAAGGGCCCAAGACTCGGTCACAGATGACCAAAATGAAGTTGCGGCCGACCCGCATTGCCCAGCCGAAGGCACCCACCACAACTACCCAAAAGAAGGAGGCCGCTGGAAAAAGGAAGCCACAGGCCAGAAAATCAACCCCAATGGAGGGGAAAAAAGGGACCAAGAGGGTGCAAAGCCCCAGCCCCCCAAGGTCACCATCACCCCACCCATGTGGCTACCATGGCAAGCCAACAAAAAGGAGACACCGGGAAAGAAACCCCAGCAGCTCAATTTCCCCATCAACACCACCCGCACGGGGCCACAAGGCTCATGCCAAGAGGGCAAGGCACAGCCCCAGAAGTCCGAGCTCTGGGTCACCCCTGGACCAGCCGTCTACCTCCAAGGGGCATGGGTATTCTAACAGCCCACAGAGGCACAGGGCCCCAAGCACGACTTCCTCCACAACACCCTCTCCACCTCGGCCACATTCTCCACCGGCACAGGTGTCAAGGCAGGCTGAATATGCCACATCTACAACTGCGACTTCAGTGGCCACCCATCCACGCTCACCCAGTCCCTTTCCAAGTCTGGTTCAATCTGCAGCCAGCCACCAGTCCGTATTTCACACCTACACAGCCAGGCCAGAATGTCCCCTGATTTCCCGCCAAACACTGAGGAGCCAGAACCACAACCAACAGGGCGCACATTGCGCAGAGGCCAGTTGAGTGACAGTTTTGGTGAGGCCCAAACTCTGGCATTGGCCAGTGGCCTCACCTTGTATTATAATGAGCTATATGGGCGCAGATCCAAAGCTACAAGCAAGCAGCGCAAAGCCGAGATTTTGGAGGAGCTCACCAGACAGGTCAATGCAGCCGGGGAAGAGCTCAAAGATGTGGAGCAGATACAAAGGAAAATATCAGACCTAAATTATGCAGCACGGAAGAAAGGAAATAAACGGCGTCATTACAGGTACATACCGTATTTTTCGCCCTATAAGACACACCTGCCCATAAGATGCACCTAGGATTTGGGGAAGGAAAACTAGAAAAAAAATATTCTAAGCCAAATGTTGTGCTAAAACACCCAATTACAGACAGTGTGGCGTTCCCCCATCCCATTCCCATAGGCAGTGTGGGATGTCCCCCTACCATAGGCAGTGTGGCATTCCCCCCTTCCTACTCCCCATAGGCAGTGTGGCATCCTTCCATCCCATTCCCCATATAGTCAGTGTGGCATCCCCCCTCCCATATAGGCAGTGTGGCATTCCCCCTCCCATTCCCATATAGGCAGTGTGGCATTCCCCTATAGGTAGTGTGGCATTCTTCCCCCCTCCATTCCCCATATAGGCAGTGTGGCTCCCCCCCTCCATTCCTCATATAGGCAGTGTGGCACCCCCCTCCATTCCCCATATAGGCAGTGTGACACCCCCCTCCCATTCCCCAGTTAGGCAGTGTGGCATCCTCCCTCCCATTCCCTGTATAGGTAGTGTGATATCCCCCCTCTTCCATTCCCTGTATAGGTAGTGTGATATCCCCCCTCTTCCATCTGCCTATAGGAAGTGTGGTATCCCCCCCTCTTCCATCCCCGTATAGGTAGTGTGGCATCCCCCCATCTTCCATCCCCTTATAGGTAGTGTGGCATCCCCCCTCTTCCATTCCTGTATAGGTAGTGTGGCATCCCCCCTCTTCCATCCCCGTATAGGTAGTGTGGCATTCACCCCTCTTCCATCCCCTTATAGGTAGTGTGACATCCCCCCTCTTCCATCCCCGTATAGGTAGTGTGGCATCCCCCCCTTCCATCCCCGTATAGGTAGTGTGGCATCCCCCCCTTCCATCCCTGTATAGGTAGTTTGGCATCCCCCCCTTCCATCCCTGTATAGGTAGTGTGGCATCCCCCCCTTCCATCCCTGTATAGGTAGTGTTTCATCTCCCCCTTTCATCCCTGTATAGGTAGTGTGGCATCCTCCCCTTCCATCCCTGTATAGGTAGTTTGTTATCCCCACTTCCATCCCTGTATAGGTAGTGTGGCATCCACCCCCTTTCCTTCTCCTTATAGGCAATAGCAAAAAAAAAAAAAAGTAAACTCACCTTTAAATCCTTCCCGCTGTCCCCGCCGTCTTCACACACAGACACACACAGCGGTGGGCGTGACCGACGCTCGAGCATCGGCCACACCCACCGCTGTATAGTCCGGGTGTCTCTGTCTGCTGGGGCCGTTGAGAAGTGACAAGGACAGTGCGAGCGGCAGAGGTATCGCCGCTCGCACTGTCACTTTTCCACAGCCCCAGCAGATAGAGACACCCGGACTATACAGCGGTGGGCATGGCCAACGCTCGAGCTTCGGCCATGCCCACCACTGCATACGGCCGTGTGTCAGAGAGGAAGCGATGGAGGCAGCTGTACCTGCCGCCTCCTCCGCAGCACCAGCACATACAGGCGCCGCGGAGGAGGCGGCAGATACAGCTGCCTCCGCCGCCTCCTCGCTCTGCGGCGCCAGCACACACAGTGAACACCCGGCCTTGGTATAGTGGTATCGCCACCACTATAACAGGCCGGTGTCTGTGTGTGCTGGCGCCGCTGCCTCCGCCGCTTCCGGGACAGCGCGAGCGATGGGGAGGTGAGAAAATGTTTCCCTTTTTATTTATTTTTTTCCAGCATTCGCCCGATAAGACGCACTGACATTTTTCCCCACTTTTGGGGGGAAATAAGTGCGTCTTATAGGGCGAAAAATGCGGTATATACTTTGTGGATTTGTCTTTGTCTTGTATTGGCAACATTTAGCTAAATGTGTCCCACTTTCTTTTTCAGCTTACAAACTGGCGGCGGATTCCCCACAAAACTGCAATTTACCCAAGCTGAGGAGATGGTGCTGGGCCTGCTACATCCTGTGGTCTTAGATGGGATCTACGTGTAAAATGAGACACAAAGCCATAGATTAACACATGTCCCTAGGGTGTGCCTTGTAGTGGAGGTAACAATTTAAACAGGGTGTGTTATGTGTGGCGACTCACCATTTGCTTTTTTCCTTGGCCATACATGAGTTTGGAGAGTCGGGAGGAACACTATTGAGATTAGCAAAGCACTGCCTGTTATGTATTTAGAGTCAATTGCATACAACACTTCCATCTTTGTCTGTAGCCAATTTGGGTTTGAGCTATGCTTTGCTCAGAAAGACTTGATCTGGGGTGCTTGAAAGTTTGACCTAGAAAGAATGGCAACCAGCCTAATCTAATGGCAAATGATATTTGCAAGCTGAGTGTGGACCCATAATGGGCTTTTAGGGATGTGTGAAGCCTCAGAACAGCCAGTACATGCATGTTTATTTTGGTTAAGGAGACCGATGTGTATGTACTTGGTGACTAATACATCTATCAGATAATGGCATTCATAGTCAAGTTAAACTTGGTCCGATGGGGGAGTTGCCGTTCATACATGGGCCCGTGTTTGAGTGAACCATATGTGTTATTACACATCACCAATGCCTAGTTGTGTGTTAACATGCCTTCTTTTCCACAATGCAGCCCAGAATCATCCCTCAGCTAGTGGGGAATCCGCAGCCAGTTTTACCATGCATCTACTTCCGTGCTGCCTCGGACCCAGGATCCGATATATATGGTAAATGTATTTTTATGATGTTGCTTATGCATGTGCCTTGCCATGTTTCTTTGTGCTGAATTACATATGTATTCCCCCAAACTGAACCCTTTTTATTTACATGTCCCAACAGACCCACACACTGATGGAGGAAATCCAGGAGCTGGAGGAGGATGGACCCTTCATTGGACCTTCGGAACAGCTCCCCCTGGGACAGAATCTGCAACTGTCCCAACATGTTTCTACACCAAATCCTCAGCAGCAGAGTGAAGCTGGCTGCATGCTGCCAGCCCATCGTAGGCAGCATGCAGAGACTGAGCCTACAGTCCCCAGTGTTAGCTCTGCTGCTGAGGATTTGCCAAGCAGACCTGTGGCTGTTGGTGGACCTAGAGGCACATCATCTGCATGCCCCCCAACCCAGGGAATTGGGAGGTGTAGTCGACTACGTCGCCCAGTTTCCCAGGGGAGGGGCGCGCCGATGATGGAGTCGGCATGGCACCATGAGAGGCGGTTATTTTGCCTCCAAAATCAACGAAACCACGAACATCTTCATGGCCGATTAGAAACATTAAACAACACCTTAGACTCCATGCTGACTGAATTTAGGTCCAACAACAGCCACATGGCCACCTTATCCAATTATTACAGTGCTATGCTTGAGGAAGTTCGAAATAGCAACAGCCACATGGCCACCTTAACTAACAATCTCAGTGCCATGATGGCTGAATTTCGAACTTCAAATAGAAACATGTTGGAACAGTTGCAAATTCTGAATGCCACACAGGCCCAGGTGAGGGCCCACCTCCAAGGGCCCCAACCTGGGTTTTATGGGCATCCCCCATTTTAAGGCCCCCATTTGGCCAGTATCTGCTCCACATCTTTGCTCTACATCCCCACTGTATTGACCTGTCTGGTGAGCCCTACCAATATACCCTTTTGGTATGGCTTTGCTTGTTTGCTTTGGATTTGCGCCCATATAGTTCATTAGAGTGCTGAGGTAGCCCACTAGCCAATGCCGGAGGTGAAGCCTCAATGAACCTGCCACTCAAGCTGTTACGCTGCATGCTTGTGGCAAATTACATTGGTTCTGGCTCCTCCTGTTTGTAGGCATGATTGGGGACATTCTGGCCTGGCAAACTATTACCTTGACCCCTGGCTGAGATTGAACTGGACTTGGATTGGGACTGGGGGTTCTTGTTTGGGTGGCCCACTGAGTAACAGGTGTAGATGTGGCATAGGTTTGGCTGCTTTACACCTGTGCCTGTGGCAAATGTGGCCAAGCAGGAGAGGGTGTGCCTGTGGGCCTATTTGTTTGCTGACAAATGTGGACAAGCAGGAGAGGGTGTGCCTGTGGGCCTATTTGTTTGCTGACAAATGTGGACATGGCAATGCCTGTCACATATGTTTTTGTAATTTTCATTTGTCTGAAACTTTGGACAGGAGTGCCTTACTTTAAAACTCCTGCCTCTGGCCAATTGCTATGTGGCCTGATTTGCCAAAACTTTCATTTGTGGTTTGACCATGTATTTTATGCAACTATGGGGGTGACCATCAACTCCAATGTTTGCTTTGGAAATAAACACCATAAAATTGTAATTAACCTGTTGTTGACTAAGTGTATGCCTTTATGTTTTTGGTGAATAAAGATGACTTAAAGTAGGCACTAACAGAGTCTAAAATCATGTGTTAGGTTCTTTGTAATTAATTAGTTACTGTTTGTAAACATAAGAAACAAACATACAAATACAAAGGTCCAAAAACACAATTAACAAAAAATAAAGGTACAAAACAAACAAAGGAACACCAAATTAAGCAAAATGTGTCTCTATTAAATTAGTCCGCACGGCTTGGGCTGACGCACTCGGTGGGCAACGATAGTCCACGTCTGGGTCATCGGTGGGTGGAGAGGGGGGCAAATCCACATAGCGGGGGACATGCTGCAATATAGCAAAATTATGCAACACTGCAGAGGCCATTATAATATCTATGACCTTTTTTGGGTCATTCTGAAGTGCTCCCCCGGTATGGTCCAAGCATCGGAAACGGGTCTTCAATAGGCCAAACGTCCTCTCCACCACAGCCCTGGTCTTCCTGTGCGCCCTATTATATGCCTCCTCGGCTGCATTCTGGGGCCGGAGGACGGGCATCAACAGCCATGGAAGGAGTGGATAGCTGGAATCACCTGCAAAAATGTATTACAAAAAACATAAATTACACATTACTCCATAAATAGAATCCCCAAAACAGCCCATCAACATGGCTAGGTCACATTTCCTACACAGCATGAGCATACATAGTGCACAGGCCAAAAAAAAGCAAAAGAACATCAAATAGATGTGGGAAATTAAACATCCAAGATGGCGGATGAGGGCCATTCAGCCAGACTGCTAACAGGTATTGGTTTTGGACTGTGCTGCACAGCATTCTTGGATGTCTTAACTTTTCAGGACCCTGTATCTGCTTTGTCCAAAACAGCTGTAACCCGCCCCCTGCACTTTATCCCGCTCTCCTCTACTCAGTAAGTGTAATGCATCTAATCAAAGATGGTGCTAGTATAAATTCAAGGACAAAATTTAAGCAGTGTGGGGAAGACAAATTATTACTTTACTCTAAATTCAATTTTAACATTTTGCTAATGCAGGACTAACATTTGGCAAGGCTTTGTTGTTTGAAAAATCTAATGGTTAAGGTCGTGTTTCACATGTAAACAAGGTGTTCAAATAGGCATAGTTTCATACATGGGACACAAACTAAATTCATAGCCATACATCTACAAAAAATGACGTTATTGGCATCAACTTACCAAGGAGCCATCCACCGGAAAATTCCCCAGACTCAAACTGACTGTACAATCCAGATCTTCGAAGAATGTAGGCATCATGGGATGAGCCTGGGAACCCAGCGAGCAGACTAAGGAACCACATGTCCGGGGCCATCACTGCTTGGACATTCATTGAGTGGTCCATTTTGTGGTTCCTGGGATAAAAAAAAAAAACATTAGCAAGGCAAGGAAAACTTGGGAAACACTAACTAATCACACCCTAAGCAAAACCTGTGGCCCAATACAAATAACAATAACCAAGTACATAAGTATTTTGTTTTGCAAAAAAAGATTGTGTATGTTTGAAAAAGTAAAGATTAACTTTGAAGTGTCTATTTCAGGTACACATTAAAATGTTTCCTTGGTGAACACGTGAAATTTTAATGAAACGAAATACGGTCCATTGTTTCACAGGGACTCTTTACAAGGAGGGATTAATTACAAGGAGGGACATTTTACAAGGAGGGACTTTTTGCAATTTTTTTATAACATTTTAAAAAAAAAATTAGTTAAAAAAAGGAAAAATTACAGATTGTAATTGCCTGTAGATATACTTGTCGGCTGCCGGAGGCACCAGGGCAACGTGGGTGAAGTCAATGGCACCCATGACGTTGGGCATGTCGGCGATGTTATAAAATGCCAGTTTAATTGCGTTTCTGGCTACCATGTCGTCAGGAAAACAAATATATTTCCAAATAATGGTAGCCATGCCTTCCAAAAACTTGCATAGCGCGCGGCTCAGCGTAGGCTGGGAGATCCCCACATAGAGGGCACCCAGCCTCTGGAACGAGCCGTTCGCCAAAAATTGCAGGCAGCCAAGCATCTTGGTCATACCTGAAATTGCTTGCCCCTTCCTTGTGGTGCTGGCTAACCATGGCCGCAGCTCACTATACAATTTATGGAGGGAAGCGCGATTAAGTCTGGTGAGCTCAAACAGCTCAACGTCATGCATGCCATTGATGTGCATGCGTCGCCGGTGCAATCTGGTCTCAGCCCTCCGGACAATTTCAATGTCCATGAGCTGCAGATCCTCATGCTCCTCAAATGCACTAGAGTCGTCCATAACTGCTAGTCTCGAGTTCAAAATGGTCCCGTAAGGGGATCGCAAGGGAAACAGATTTACAGGGTGGTGATCCATCAGCAATCAGCTCTCTGAATGAGAAGCAAGCCCATAGCAATACGAATGAAAAATATCAGATTTGGTTTGGAAAATGACCCGAACTAACGCAAATGTTCCGATTTGCATTCGTTAATCGAAAGCACATATACGCATTTGCCCGAACGTTCGTACAAATGAAAAATGGATGAAAAAAACAAAAAAAAATGACAAACACCCACAAAAACTTTCACAGACAGCTACGGAAGTGCAGACGAATGTGCCTCTGAATCAAGCCTAATGTCTTTTTGTAGGTAAGGACTCCAGAACTGCACACTGTATTCTAGCTGTCACCTCACGGGGGCTCTTTAGAGCTGCATCACGACCTCCCTCTTCCTACTAGTGATGTCTCCAGCTATGCAGCCGAGCATCCTGCTTGCTTTTCCCACTGCCTGGCTACACTGTCCACTCATCTTGCAGATTTCAGTAATCAGTATACCTAAATCTCTCTCTTAGAGACATTAAACTCCAGTTTCCACAGTTTTGACCATTTATCCAGTAAAGCTAAATACTTTTCCATGTTGCAGACACCACCAAAAGTATCCACCCTATTACTAACCTAACTAATTCATTCTGTAATATTTTGAGCTTCTTTCTCCATACACAGCACTGTTATCCCCAGTCCATTATCCATTTCTTGTTCCCATACAGTAACATCCTCTGAAACTAATAATAAAAGCTGATTTTTTATCCTTTAATGCTCCTTTTTAATCCCAGCAAATGGAAGTTGACTAATCTTTTTTAAGAATTGTCAGCCACCAGGAAACAAACTTATTTCCCTTCAAAATGTTGGTATTAGTTTCTTTAATATTTAATGATCCATTCCAGCTTATTTTGTTTTCTTCCCAAATGGCCCTCGTTACGGGAATTTTGTATTTAGGTCACAAGTAGATGTCATTGTTACACTCGCTGCTTCCTATTTCCCTTGGGCATTACTAAATATGTATGAGAGATTTCGCATTATTTTTTTTGCTGGAAAAGTCTAAGCAAAACAATTGGTCAATTTGTGTCTTGTCTGTCAAAAATCACCTTTAGTAAGATTTTGTTTGTAATTTATATGCAATTTATGCATAGGAAAGATTAACATGTTCTGGCAATCAGTTGTTTTGCTTTCAGCCATCTTTCCTTCTCACCACCTGCTGTATCTTCCTTCTGGTTTAATCGCACTGTTGACAGTTCCTAGCTGTAAAGATTACAATTATTCAGTGTGACAGGCAAAATACTAAATTAAGAAGCAATCAAATCTGCTTCACTTTTGTATTATATGGTGTTGACTTCAAAGCCAAAAAATATGTTTTCAAAGCTTTTCTTCATTAGCAAAACACAGTTTCATTTCATGGAACAATGATCAAGCAAAAAAACCTTAAAAGAGCGCTAATTTTAACAGCTATGAACAAATTCATACTAACTACATTATGCCAAACAAGTAGATATATTTCCTTTGGCCTTTGGCATAAATTACAATTAGTTCAAACAAATTAGGTACTTTTCTCAAGTGAACACTTATGTCTCTAAACATTGTTTCTTGTTAGGATCATTCCTGCTGCAAAATAATTAAATTGTGACACCCTGCATAATGTTAAAGCATAAGGTAAGTAATAAGTTATAACAATAGAAAAATGCTTAGATCATCCATAACCAGCACCCCAAGCCGCCTTGCTGACAGGGCAGAGGTAAGTTACAACAAAGTGGCATCAGTCATCAGAAGAGCTTGCAATGTACCATTTTTTTGTCATATTATGAAATTGTGGTATACCATACGGAAGTTTATAAATGCAATTGAATCAAGCACTTGGATAAAACTCCTCTTTTATTGGAAAGTTTAAAACTGATCACATGCAGCGACATAGAGGCACCCTGGCAGAGTGCAATGATTCAAAGCATTTCCAGGGACCCAGCACCAAAGAAGATGGAATACTGTAATGCCTCCCTTTGCATTCAGCCCCAGCGACCCGCTCTGTGCAGCAAGCCAGAACCAGCACAAGCACCTCTCCCAGAGCCACGATTACATCACATCCCCTGTCCGGTTGGCACACCCCCGAAAGAGGGCAAGGTGACACCCCCCTCCACTCACAGTGTGAGCCCCGGTGGAGGGCAGGACAGCAAAGCACTCTAAAGGAGGAAGCACTAGACACTACCCACCATGACGTCAGCCATCGGGGGCAGACACTGTAGCCCATATCTCCTGAGCTGAAAACGTCAAGGCCGAGAATTTGCTGGATCTCACTGGATGCCGGGGACAGAAGCCAAGGGTGAAAGGATGGTTAAAGAATGAGGAGAGCAGAAAAAGGGATAATGATGGCCCCAGGTAGACCAAAACATGATCTTTCATGTGGGGTAACATTAAAAACATCATCACAGTACTCATGTAACAATACATATTTGACAAATTTGATAAATGGATGTCATTTCTCTAAAGTATACTGTATGCGACAAAGACAGATATAGCAATGAAGGAGCCATGAACTAGAATTATAAAATAAAATTGGTACAAAGAGAGAAAATGTATTGGTAAGAGTAGACAGAAACAGTAGCAAGCGGAGAGGAAAAGTCAGAAGAGCACAATAAACAAAACAGGCAAAGGGGGAAGAAGATGCTATATTTCTAATTTCTTCTTTTAACCCTTTAAGTGCCAGCCTATCTGGAGTTTTTGTCACCATCTGTTCCAGACCATTTTTCACTAATTTGCGCTACACATGTTCAACCGTGATTTTTGAAGGGATTTCCCTGGAAAATGATATATTGTTTTTTTCAGCTGGGTCTGGGTTTTAACATGAAATGTCTTGTTTGTCATTTTTGTGTATTCGCAATTCATTTTCGGGTGGAAAATGTGCAAATAGAATTTAAAAGATCTATTTTTTGAAGTAATTTTTGTAATAAGAAAAGTAAGTTTGTCGATATAATGTTATTGCGTGTAAAATCCCAATTTTCCGGTTACAGTGGTAGCACATATGTATTGGTAAACACCCTTTCCTGCCCAGGAGACTCCTCCAAACAGAATCAGCACTTTAGGAGATTTTCAGATACATATAAACACAAATACAACTATGTTATGCGCTATGGGCACATTGCAGTTTTTCAAGAAAAGCAACCCTTTACATCTGAATTCCCCCCAACAAAATCTATATTTTCTGGACCTACACACCTCAACCTTTCTTGGCATACCAGGCTTGTTGGTGTGGCCACAGTTTTCTGGAAGTAATCCCTCAATGAATACTTTGGTTGCACAGAGTTTCTATAAATAAGAATAAAAAAGAGGAATCAAAACCAAATTTTCCTAAAAAAAACTATATGTAAACAAGAATGAACAAAATAGCAAGGTCCCCCGAACATAACAATACCTAACATGCATAGGTACTGTCAAGCAGCACTGTCCCTAGGAAATCATTATGGCTTCTGCTCTCCTGCTGCTGCTGGAAGCCTATTATATCTGCTGGGGCGACAAAACATACATGACATAGGGTCCCCCTCCTTGGGGGGCACTCCAAGTTTTTGGGGAAATTTGAGAGTTATAAACCCTTAAAAATCAAGAAATGATGTGGGATTCCCCTACCCAACATAACCAGCATGGGACCAGCTATGCAGGGCTTGTAGAACAGGGTGCAGGGGCCAGCTGTGGTGGCCCCCCGGCCTGGCGGCTACAAGCCTGCATAGCCTAAATTGGCCTGGCCCTTCTGCTCCCTCTGGGCTTTGGTGAGGCAGGTAATTGGTGGGGGCCGGGGGTTAATGACAAGTCACCCGTTAACTGCAGGTCACATGCCAGCCCCCAAGCTTTGTGAACTGGTATAGGGATCTCATGGATCCCTTACCAGTTCACAAATGGTTAACTGTAAAAATAAACACACACACAGAATAAAAAATGATTTTTTTTTTTCTCTACTGACCTCTGATCCTCCACTGTCCCCCGGCGATCGTGTCCTGCGAAGCTCCGATGACAGCTGCCGGGTGATCAGTGGGGGGGGGGGGGGTCTGGAGGGGCAAGGGATCACAAACCTTCACCCTTCATCAACCTCCCTCCGCTGATCACCTTGAGCAACTGAGCGGGTGTGGGAATGACGCTGCATGACCTCAAAAGGCAAGACTAGCAGCCAGGCCATTGTGGAGGTGCTGGAGAGGGCCAATTATGCCCCCTCCTCACCAAAGAAGAGCCTGGGGGGGTGAACAGAGCCCCCCCTCAATGAAGAGGAGACCCGGCAGGAAGGTCGCTGCAGCAGGTGCCCAAATGTCATTTTTTTTTCTACAACTGTCAGCGGCGACAGGAGCAGGGGGCTGGGTCTTTCTGGAGCCAGAAGAGACCCAAGGGTGATCAGATGCCCTAGGGTGAGGAGGAGGCCCAGGGGGATCGAATGAGGCATCAGGTTCATTTTCTTTGAAATTAGCAAGGGGAAAGCAGGCTGCATCAAGCGTGAAGATCCAAAAGGCTTAATTGTTCAAAAGTTTAGAGCCTATACCCCCCCTGGGCCCATTCTGACTCTCTCCACTACAGATACTTAAATAGGAAGGGGCTACTACAGATACTTTATTAGGAAGGGGCTATACATAAGTGTATACCAAGATAAAGCTTCTGTTTTTTCACTACATTGGGATTACTTTCCTCTAAGTAAAAAAAAATCCAGTTGCACACTGAAACCAAGGGGCTAGTATACCATACTGTAGTGAATTGCAAGATTCACCTGCTGTTTTTTACACAGCGGTTGGGGACATTATTTTTTAATAAAACAATGTTTATTTTTAACTCTTTACACACTGAAACCAAAGGCCCAGTATAACGTACAGCAGTCTATACCAATATTCAACTGCATATTTTGTACACTATATTGCGATAGTTCAGAACACTATTCTTATTAAAAAAAACGAACTAGTTGCATGCTGAAACCAAAGCCTGAGCATGCCATGCAGCAGTGTATTACAGGTTTCAGTTGCTGTTTTTTTCTCCATACTGCCATAGTTAGTGACACTATTCATTAATAAAAAAAAAACTTGTTGCAGCTTGAAACTGGTGTATACCAAGATTAAGCTGCTGTTATTTTACACTATCTTGCCATAGTTGGTAACAATATATTTTACTAAACAAAAGTTTTTCTAATTTGTTGCAGAGAAAAACCAAAGGTACAGTATACCGCACAGTAGTGTATACCAAGTTACTGGACAAAAATCGAAAAATACAAATTAAATAATACATGGAGCAAAAAAAATACTTAGAAGGTTAATATCCCTATTATTCAGTATTTAAAATTAAGTCTAATTCAAAACAAGTCGGCTCCTATCCCCAGGCAGATGTTAAACTCATGTGTCTATAGTTAACACACTATACCATTGCCCACCACCTTCATGCCAAGCCTTTTATCATATTTCTGGATAAAGCAAGCACATCACATATGCCACTCTGTAGTTTGGTTCCAATCATCAATAATAGTGTATGGAGATTTCCAAATAATCAATGCCCATAAGCAAACCATAAAAAATGTAAACAGAAGGGGATACATACATTAAATCCATGTAAAAATCCTGTTATTTATCCCCAGTATTGAACTTACATGTTTCTCAAGTTTCTCAAGTACATCCATCAGGTTACACTCCACATTACAAATTAGTCCTCTGTCTCATGGCCGTCGAGTTTGGAAGGGAATTTGGGGTGTCCTTGTGGGGTGTTCACTCTCCTGCCAAGGTATTTCATTCCATGGATAGGAACTTAATCTAGGGTAGTGGGTCCCTAAAGAAACTCTTATTTATAAGTGATTTTTCCCGGGGAGGCGATTTATTAATAGCAGGTAGCGACAGATGAGCGACAGTAGCGTGATTTTCACAGCGCCTGCTAGTATTCGCTGTGCTTGGCCGTTGTTCGGTTGTTGACAGCAACTCAGTCGGTGTGCGGTAATGTTGAATACGGGGTTAGGAGTCGCTGTTTGACTGGTTCCGCGCTGTATGGGAGCGCATGACAGCGAATGGCCATAGCGAACGACTCCCAGCATATTCATTAACAAATCACGCTCAAAAAATTCTCGCGCTGTGAAATGCATGTTTAAACCCCAGAGCGCTGGCGGCGATGGGTTAAAAGTAGTTTTTTAACCCCCAAACAACCATATTTTTGTTAAAAAAAACTAAACATGTTTTTATAAACATTTTGTAATATGAATACATTAATATCAGACCTGTAATATCAATTCTGAACATTTTTTATTTTTTTTCTTTTTATTACCTTAAAAAAAATATCTAACATTGCAGAAGTGGTCACAGAATTTTTGACATTTAAAAAAAAAAAAAAAAAAAAAAAAAAAAAAAAAACATTAATATCAATAAATTATGAATATTTAAAGATTTCTCCATTGAAATGCATTGGAGAGCGCCAGGTAGCGAGAGGTCATACCTGGCGCTGTGATGGGATTAGCAGCGGCGCTGTTCGCTGAAGTCTGCAACAAGATGAATCCCGCGCTAGCTGACGCTCTCGCCGGCGCTAGCCTCATTTAGCGTGATAAATGCGTGATTGTGTTCGCAGCCTGGCGTTCTGGAGTCGGAAGCCGCCGATAGCTGGCGCTACCTGGCACTAGTGAGACACTACCTGGCGCTATCCCTTGATAAATAAGGCCCATTGTTTCAAACATGGAGAGCAATCGCTCTCTGTTGTCAAATGTTCCAACTTTCGGTTTCACATGTCAAGCACAAAAATAACAAAAATATTTATATGAAAACAATTATTAAATCTATATATTGGTCTAATAAAAGATTTTAGGTTGTGTATTCCATATATTAAATTTAATAGAAGATAGTGGGAGTACAAAACAGTGCCATTATAGAACCTCCAGAACAGCTGGTGATCTCACGTCATGTTCTCTCCCTATGTTAACCCTTTCAGTGCCAAGCACGTAGATTCTACGTGCTCGCTTCCACTCCACTTAAGTGCCAAGCACGTAGAATCTACGGGCTTGACTTTCCCCACTGACAGTAAAAAAAATATAAATCAAAAATACTCACCTGACCCCTCGTTGGATCCGGCCGGGTCTCCCCTTTAATTTGGTGCCATCCGATCCCCCGTGGGGGGTCGGATGGCTCCAGGAGAGCCCCGGGAATAGCCCCCCCCCCCCGCTTCGGCAGCATCTTATGATGTCACCAGCAGCCCTCTTACTGCCGGGACGTGAGACAGACAATCAGTCTGCTCGTGTGCCTGGAGGAGGGCAGATGGGGAGGAGGAGAGGGCTGAGATCGCCCCCCCCTCCTCCCCAGGCTCTCTCCTTCAAACACACGAGCAGGCTGTCAGCGGAGATCGCCGGGGGACACAGGATCGGAGGTGAGTAAAGTAAAAAAAAAAAATAAAGATCTTTTATATCTTATGTCTCTGTGTCTTTTTATTTAACATTTAACCTCTTGTGAACTGGTAAGGGGTCCATGAGACCCCTTATACCAGTTCACAAGGCTGGGGGATGGCATGTCACCCGCTTGCCGCAGCGGGTGACTTGCCATTAACCCCCGGCACCCCCAATTACCTGCCTCCCCAAAGGCCAGGGGGGGGCAGAAGAGCCCGGGCCCACATAGGGTATGTGGGCTCGTAGGCTGCAGGGTGGGGGGGGCCACAAAAGCTGGCCCCCCCACTCTGTGCCTACAAGCCCCCATAGCTGGTCCCGGGCTGGTAATGATGGGTAAGGGGGACCCCATTTCATTTTTTTTTTGGATTTTTAAGGGTTTTTAACCCTTAAAATTCCAAAAAAAAATGGGGTCCGCCCCCCTGGGAGGGGGGACCCTATGTCATTTTTTTTTTTAATAAACTCTTTGTGTTCTGTCATCCAGCAGCTATAAAAGGCTTCCAGCAGGTGAGCAGAAGCCAGTGATCGCCGAGGGACACAGTGCTATAGGATGGATGGGAGGTGAGTACAGTGTAAAAAAAAAATTAATAAAATATTTTTTTCTCTTTTGTGTGTCTGTGTTTTTTTTTACATTTAACCCCTTGTGAACTGGTAAGGGGTCCATGACCCCTATACCAGTTCACAAGGCTGGGGGAGGTGGCAAGTCACCTGTGACTAGCGGGTGACTTGCCATTAACCCCTGGCACCCCCATTACCTGCCTCCCCAAAGCCCAGGGGGGGGCAGAAGAGCCCGGGCCCACGGGCTATGCGGGCTTTGTAGCCTGCAGGGCCAGGGGCCACAAAAGCTGGCCCCTGTGCCCTGTTTCTACAAGCCCTGCATAGCTGGTCCCGGGCTGGTTACTTTGGGTAAGGGGGACCCCATGTCAATTTTTTGGGGGATTTTTAAGGGTTTTTAACCCTTAAAAATCCCCCCAAAAAATGGGTTCCCCCCCCCCAGGAAGGGGGACCCTATGTCATTTTTTTTCTCGATTTAACCCTTTGTAGTGTGGATGGTAGTTGTATTTTATTTGTAAATGTTATAAAGTACTTGTTTCAGTTAGGGGGGTCTCCTGGGCAGGAACGGGGGGCTACCGATAAATATGTGGTACCGTTCTAATCGGTAGAAATGGGGGTTTCACATGCAATACGGTTTTCCTTAATAAAATACATTTTTTATTTGAAATAAAGGAGTCAATTTTCTAAAAATTTTTTTATTTATTTATTTATTTATTTTTTACTTAATAATATTGTAAAAAACAAAATAAAATTTACAAACAAGACATTTCTTGTTAAAGCCTAAACTCTGCTGCAGAAAATATATGTATAATTTTCCTGAAAATTCCAGCAAAAATGGCGCAAAACATGGCGCAAAACATGGCGCAAAATGGGGAAAAATGACCTGTCAACAGAGGGTGACAAAATCTCAAGTAGGCTGGCAATTAAAATGGTTAAAGGTAGCTATGCATGTTGGGTATTGTTCTGTTCGGGGGACCTTGCGCTTTCAGACTTAGCTTGTTTTTTTCTGGTTTGCATATTTATATTTTAGGAAAAGGTGTTTTTTTATTCAGCTTTTTTATACATTTTTTAGGGAAACCCTGCGCAACCAAAGAATTCTTTGAGGGATTAATTCCAGAAAGATGAGCCCACTACAACAAGTTGGGTACGCTTAGAAAGCTTAACATGTGTACTTTCAGGTAATATATGGTTTATGGGGGATATTCCAAATGTAAAGGGTTGTTTTGGTTGAAAAATCGCAAGGTGCGCACTTTGTCTGCAGAGCTGAAATTTTCAAGTAAAATCACTGTTACGCACATGCTTTACTTTGGGGTGTTTGGCAACTCTTCCCTTGACAGAACCTATGCATGTTGGGTATCGTTCTGTTCGGGGGATGTTGCTTTTTCAGACTAAACTTGTTTTTTCTTGTTTGCACATAGTTTTTTAGGAAAATGTGGCTTTGATTCTGCTTTTTTATCCTTTTTTTAGGGAAACTCTTTGCAACCAAAGAATACAATGAGGGATTACTTCCAGAAAACTATGGGCACATCAACAAGCCTGGTACGCCTAGAAAGCTTGAGGTGTGTACTTCCAGAGAATATATAGTTTGTTGGGGGTATTTCAAATGTAAAGGGTTGTTTTTCTGGAAGAACTGCAAGGTGCGCATATTGCATAGCATAGTTGTATTTTATCTGAAAATTCCCTAAAGCGCTGTTTCAGTTTGGGGGAGTCTCCTGGGCAGGAAAGGGTGTCTACCTATACATATGTGGTATCGCTGTAACTGGGAGAAATTGGGATTTCACACGCAATAAGATTTTATTGAAAAACTTACATTTTTTATTACAAAAAAAACTACAAATTGTAAAAATGTATTTTTTTTTTATTTTTTTTTCACATATTTCACCCAAAAATATTGAGAATACCCCTAAAAAATTACAAACAAGACATTTCATGTTAAAGCCCAGACTCTGCTGAAAAAAACAATATATCATTTCCCTGGGAAATCCCTGGAAATCCCTTCAAAAATCACATTTGAACATGGGGAGCGCAAAATAGTGCAAAACGGTTTGGCACCAAGGGTGACAAAAACTCCAGGTAGGCTGGCAGCGAAAGGGTTAAACCATTAGCGCAGGGTGCATACACCTTGTTCTAAAGGCACTTCTGGGGTAAACAGGCTTTTGGCTGACCACTTCCCATATATACAACATAAATGACAAAAACAGCCCTTTTAATTACAAATATTAAAATATACTTTAAAAACGATGTGCTCTTAACATTTTAGCCCTTTACTATGTAGAGACATTACTAACATGTATAAAGAAGATTAATGCTCAAAAAACCTGAGAGGTGAGGACTAATTTTTACAAATGTTATAAAATACAAATAATTAATAAGACCAAGCAAATGGGGAGGCTTGGTCTCCTCCCCATTTGCTTGTTCTTTGATATATTCGGTGTTTGGATTTGTGTGCACACCACGTTCTATATTATATATTATAGTTGGTTATTTTTGGGCTAATAAGTTTAGTGCGGCCCTTTTCTCTTGTTTGTTTGCTAATTAATAAGACCATTACATTTTATTCATATTTATCACCATATATATTCTGATTTGTTATGAGTGATCAATAAAACAGTTAAGATAAAATTCCATATTCATACCACCATTTTCTAATTCATGAATCCAATAAGCTACTTTTTTGACAGATCTCTTACTAAGTTAGAGCCTTCCCCGGGGGGGGGGGGGTGTTGTTCTTTCTATACCTATAAATTACTTTAACCTTGGATTGGAATTGTGTTTATTCTTAAAGTGCAGTGAGACACTTCTGGCTACTGCAGATGTATCTTCCATTTATACTGCCATTCCACACCTTTTAGGAATGGCAACAGTAAATGCAACTTTACTTGCCTCTTCTAGAATGTCTGAAGAACAAGTTTAGCTTATTAAGCAATGCATTCATTTTGCTTTGACACATGGTTATATATAATTTGGAGGTGTTGCAACAAGGGCTTAATTTGAACCCAGTTATGCTAATTTGTTTGTAGGTGGTGTTTTGCGTATTGGACTGGTCAGGACCAGAACCAGAAGCAGCTGAAAGTAACGTTCCTGGTTGGTAAGGGGCCCGCTAGCTCCTTACAGATGCACTACAGACCGCTGAAGGACGCACTACAACTCCAAAATGTTGCACAAAATGTAAAATGTAAAGATATAATGACATTTTAAAGCACAAGAATAGCATGGAAATTGGATAATGGCAAAAACATAAAAACATTTCATAACAACTTCAATCCACACTTCTTAATGGTACCTCTAAGTCATTCAAAATGTATCTAATATCCTTCAGATACAAAAACTACATGTATCCTATATCCTTCAGATACTACAACGACATGCAACCTATATCCTTTAGATACAACAACTAAAACATGACTAAAGCAAGTTCATGGAATGTTGGCTTACCTTCCCAGCATGTTTAATGTCAGTCATGGGTCCTGTTCGCTGAGGAGCTCCATGGACAATATGTTCGTATGGCACAGCGATGTCAGGATCAAGCTTGGTAGGTTGGTGGGTCTTCAACCCCACAGATCACTGTCCATGACAATCATCCCTCATCAATGGCTCCCAAGCATCAAACCTCACAGTGGTTTGCTTCACATATTTATACCATTCAAGATGGTTGTCACACCCAAGAGCTGGCTGAACTCCAAAGGGTACAAGCAAATTGTTTACTTGATAAGAGTCTATCTAATTTTCCATACCTATCTCACCCAAGAATTGGCCAAATTCCCAGGTAAAATAAGCAAGGAAGATACGTCATAAATCCATATGCTGTGCAGATAAGCCCCTGCCCTGTCACAGTTATTTCTGAAGCTGTATATTTTGAGGCCAATTTAGAATTTATGATGAGGCCAATTTAGAATTTATGGCTAAGATGAGCAAACAATAAGGCCATTGAATAAGTCCATGGATTTTATTATATATATATATATATATATATATATATATATATATATATATATATATATACACCCTATATATATATGGCAAATTAGTCTCCAATACGTTTTTTTCAAGAAGATTAAAGGGAGTGGTTTTGTGTATTGGGTAGTTGTCACCACCCAAACTGTCTGAATTCCATTCCTAAAAGTCAGTTTATTAGGCTGAGAAGAAACTGCATCCCAATTAAGGATTTTGAGATCCAAGCGCAGAATTCAAATTGAATTGATAGAAAAAGAACACATTACCCAGATAATTGGACAGGAATTCAGGAATTCCAGCTGGTAAAAAAAATCTTGAAATTTAAACCACAGATGCGTATACACTGCACTATAAACTACAGTACAAGTTCTTGAAAATGGTCAAATGTGTTCCCCACAGTATCAAGAGAAACAGCAAACAATATGACAGTTCAAAGATAAAACACAAAGCTAAAAAGACCCCTGAATTATGGGGCTATAAATGTCCAATAAATAATGTCATCTGTAACCAAATCAATGGATATCTCATGAAAATTGCACAAATGATCCTCTTTAATCTTCTTACAGCATTCCACGATAGATTATATTAAACTACTACTTACATCAGGTGTCGGCAGATGAGCGTCTGTATAGCGGCGCATAGAGCGACCACTAGTAGACGCTGTAAGCTGATATTGGGCGCTGTAACAGAGCTCCTCAGTCGCTGCAGTAACCTGGCCCCCATTGATGAATGTGATGTATGTTGGGAGCTCTAACACGAGTACAGCGCTGCAGCTAGCAAAAAGTAGCGCCAGCTCAGTGCGACTGACTCTAGGTGCACCACACCATACTTATCAAAAAAGGACACACACACAGCATTGGTGCTCTAAATCTGGTCTGTTTTTGAACACATATATACCTGGTACCGTTATAATTGGGAGAAATTGAGCTTTTATGTGCAATAAGTTTTCATTGAAAAACATATATTTTTTATTTCAAAAAAGCACTACAAGTTTTTAAAGTTTTTATTTTTTTGCACATATTTCACCTCAAAATATTGAGAATACACTTAAAAAAAGACAAACAACACATTTCATTTTGAAGCCCAGACTGAAAAAAATATATAGAATTTTCCCATTAAAACCCTGGAAACCCTTTAAAAAATCACAGTTGAACATTTGTAGCGCAAAATAGTGAAAAGTCTGGCAACAGAGGGTGACAAAAAGTCTAGGTAGGCTAGCAGTTAAAGGGTTAATCAAATTTAAAATGTATATAACTCTATGGGGACAATTTGCAGGCTGTTGTGGCCTTCTGCCTTTCCCTGGGCAAGTGTTGGGCTAAGCTTTCGGGTAAGGGAACCCTGTTAGGACTCTCTGCACTTTTTAAAATCTGTAAAACCCAATGTGGGCAATATGCAGTTTGCTGTTGTCTGCTGCTTCTACCTGGGAAGTTGGCATGCACATCTTTGGACTGTGGGAGCCCTCACAGGGCCCTCTGCACTTCATCAAATTTAAAATATATAACACCCTATAAAAGTTCTAATGATGGCTGCTGTGACCTTTTTTCTTTGACTACGTGGGGGTGTGGGAACATTTTTGGACTGCAGGGAGCCCTGCCAGGGCCAATGAAGTTTCTTCATTCAATGTGAAATCTATAAAACCCTTTTTAAACAGAGCAATATGATGGCTGCTGTGGCATTCTGCCTTTGTGTGGGTGGAAAGAGGGTTATTTGGACTGAGGAAGTAATTTCTTCATCAAATTTAAAATATATCAAACCCTGTTGGCTGGTTCCAGTGTTGGAGCTGGATGGCAAGTGGGCAAAATTTTTGACTGGGGGGGCCTGCCAGTGCCATCGCAGTTTCATCCTGTTATTTAAAATGTATGAAACTTTTTGTGGTCAATTTGATGGGTCAGTGCTCTGGCTGTACTGGTGGGGATGTGGTTTTTTTAACATGGATGCGTCTTTACCTTACTTATCTATGTCAGAATTTGATCTGGAGACAAAAAAAAAAATACATGGGAGTGTGCCCTGACAACCCTGCCAGTAGAAGCCTATTACAGCCTGCAATTGTTTATATTCAGATTAGTTATCCAGCAGCATAATGAAGGAAGGGCAACCGAGGGGTTGACCAGCATGATTACCTCCTGTGACCCCATGGGGGGCTATGGTTAAAACTATTCTGCACCACTGGTTTCACTCTGAAGAACCCCATAACTGCTCAGCAACAAAGGATCATACTCTCCAATAACAAAGCACTATTATTGTACCCTTATATAATATACTGATCCAAACAGCAGCCGAAACAGGGGTGATATAGAGAGTTCAGTGGTACACACCTCACCTCAGGCCAGCTCATCTTCAATGCATCAGGGCATATCTGTAGAATCCACCTCAGTTTCCATTGTCACTGCTCTCCACCCTCCGTAAGTTCTGAATCCCAGAACTCAGGTAACTCTTCACAAGCACTATCTCCACAGGAGGAAGCCTCTCATGGACCCCCCCCCCCCACACACACACACATATACCCAATGTTTTCTTCTCCGCTCCTTTCCCATCACATATGCCCACCCTCCCCACAGTGGGCTCATCTACCAGCCATGCAGAATTTGCAGCCTACTTGTCCTCAGCCCATCTCTTTTTCAGGCCCATTTGTTTTTCATCAATAGGATACATATGTTCCTACCTCATATGATTAAATGCTTCAAGTCATCTTGCCCCCCTACAAACTTGCAAGGACAAGAGATACATTAATCATACATATTGTACAAGGAATCTGGATACAATTCAGGAGGTGCTAAAGAAAAGATCATAGTGCACTGATCTAGAACATTCATTTACAGCATGTTCAACAAAGTATTTGATCAAAACCCCCTCACTAAGTAACATATCAAAATCAACAGGACCTATAGGATTTTAGGTCCCAGAAACTACAAGGTAGTATGAAGAAGCAGATCCAGAAGGCATTAAAAATGGTGTGCATGGTACCATTGAAGCTGACATCTATAATTTTGCACATTTTGGAGGCAATATTCCCCCTCAATCCATTTCTATAGCATAGCCACTCATTGGGGGCACATTCCCTTCCTGGTGACAACCCCTCAACCCAATCTGTTCTTATTTCCATTTCAACTGAGAAGGTACGACTGCAAGTTTGTCAGGTCATTTATAAGTAAGCAAACCAGAGAGTAGGTGTAAGGATGTTTATCAGTGTGTAACCCAACTGTCAAACATAGAGGAGGAAGCCTGATGATCTATGGCTCTCTTAATATAGAGTTGATACCTTGCACAGGGTGACTGTTACAATGAAGAAAAAAGTGCTACCATAGTACCTTGATGTGCCCACAATACCCTCTCATGTACTCCAAATTGGTCAGGGTTTCGTTTTACAAGAAAATGATCTAAATCATAATTCTAGGTCATGTCAGAACTACCTAAGTAGTAAGCCTTCCCTTCCCTGCTGGGTATCTTTTCTGATGCGCACAGTGGCCGTGTCAGCTTGCCACTTTGTCTTAACTTGTTTTCTTCTTTTATGCTTTTATTTACGTACGTTTAGGATATTGTTTATAACAAGAGAAACTGAAAAAATTGTGATGGGTAGTGCATAGGGCCAGGGAGTGGTGCTGAATGTGTCCTCGCCAGGGACACAAGTAAGTTAGAAGCCAGTGTAGCCAAAGCTGATGCTGAAAAAAGAATTTTTAATTCCTAATTTTGTCTTGGAACTGATAACTGACCAAAGAAAGAATGTTCACCCATCTTTTACTGCAAGAACCCTACTCAAACAAACCCCAAGAATGAACTGTAAGCAAAAGCTTGTGTCTTTACCTTTGTCTAGTGTGTGTGGGAACAATGCATGTATGCCACTGCAAAAACTGGGGGGCTGTAGTGCTACACTAATATTGTCCACTGTTAGTATTGCAACAATAGGGAGAAGAAATCTCAATCTTTATCAAGTTACAAGGATAGTCATTTCATACTATTCAATCCAAAATAGAATGGGTGCCAGCAAATAGAAAAAGCACATTTGGATGGAAAATACTACAGCAAAGGTGTCAAATTATTTTTCACCAAGGGCTACATGAGCATTCTGGTTGCTTTTAAATGGTGGTTAATAACAAATGCAAAATTAATTGCAAGTATGATCATTCAAATATGTTTAAATGTATGGTCAAAATGTAACTCAATCAATTTGTTTTGTACAGGACAAAATGTTTTTGCCCTGGACAGATTCAGAGGCCAAATTATTTTGCCCAGGACCGATGCAGAATTATTTTGCCCAGGGCCGATGCAGAATTATTTTGCTATGGACCGATGCAGAATTATTTTGCCCTGGACAGATGCAGAATTTTTTTGCTAGGGACAAATGCAGAATTATTTTGCACAGGACAGATGCAGAAATATTTTGTCCTGAAAAGATGCAGATGCTAAATTATTTTGCCCAGAAAAGATGCAGAATAATTTTGCCCAGGACAGCCCCACAATCATTTTTTCCACCCTACCTGTCAATAGATAACAATAACCCCTGCAGTAGCTGTAATACCCTCTCCTGTGGCAATAAGTTGGGTGGGTTAGGTGGGAGCTGGAGGCACTGAACAGTTGCAGACACTACACTCTTCTCCCCCAGAATGTTACAAAGATGTGCACATTCGCTTTTATAGGCACTATAGCCTCGATTCAGAGAGACACAAAAAAACTTCAGTTTTCGTGCCGATCTGTTTTTTTTTGTGAAATGTTTCCATTCTCGTATGAGCGTACGAGCGATTCTATGCATGCATTGAAAACCTTCTGTAAAGTTTCCGTCCGTTCGTACGGCAGATTACGAATTACGAGGATGTCATTTTCCATCCAGACGTTTCCGTTTCATTTCCACGTTACAACGTAGGATTTCGTTTTTGCCCTTTTCCCATCGTATCCTCCAACGAATCCTTTACGTTTCCCGATAGATCCTGTTTCCATTTTACAAAAAATAATCGTCCAGACGGAATCCTTACGATCTTGCGCCTGCGCACTACAAACTTAACTCATTAAAGTGCTCGCATACATATTTGCCACCCTCACTTCTACTACAATGTTTAGCTAAATCACTTAGCACTATCCTCCATCTTCCCTTTTGGCCCCTTAAAGCTCACCCAAACCACTTAGCACTATCCTCCATCTTCCTTTTTGGAACCTTAAAGCTCACCCAAACCACTTCTCGGTCATGTGAATATTCATCTTTAAATATTTCTGGGCCCATTAGTTTTGTGTTAATGTATTTTGTAAATGAAATGACACTGTAACATTTTTTTGGGGATGCCATCATAAAATACAAAATGTATAAAAATTTTGAAAATGTTACATTTTTACAACTATAAAAAACAAAATACATAGCAATGGCAGGCCACAGAACATTATTCTTCATCTGTGGTCCCCAACGAGTTGCGCAGCTCCTGCATCTTGCCCACCAACTGAAGGACCCTGACACTCAATTGTGCCACTCTGGCACGTCTGGTCCCTGTTAAAAAGCGTAAGTTAAAATATTGGTATAACCTTGTTGGGGTCATACTGCAGGTCCCCCCCCCCCCCCGTATGGTCCAAACACCTAAATCTGGACTTCAAAAGCCAGAGGGCCCTCGCCACCACGGCCCGGGTTTTGAATAGTGCCCGATTAGAGAACCCCTGGCACGCATTCTGCAGGCAAAGAACGGGCATCAGGAGCAAGGGCGAGTGGCACATCTTGCAGTTCCTGCAACCAAATATAAAATAATTACACAAAGCAAAGGTAACCAACTAAAACAATAACTCCTACAACACATTAAGATTCAAGTTCAACAATCCAAATATAATTCACAAAGGACATAAGTCTAAAAAAATATAGCAATTATATGGATGTGTGGAAAAATAATTGTTTACATGCTAAGGACTAATTTAGGTCAGCATTAAAATTCATCTATAAGGCATACATGAAATGTATTGATTCAGGTATGCATTGCTATACAATTTATGGGCTCTGCCATGCTGATACATGCAATGCCTTGGTGCTAAAGGCGCGCAGACTCCTCCACATAGCCGCAAAACATGTTCAACAATAGAAATCTGAGCCCTCAAAGGTCCCGTAAGTGGATCGGAAATGAAACGGATTTATAGGGTGGTGATCCGTCGGAAATCAGCTCTCTGAATCAGACAGAAAGCATCCCAACAACGGAAGTTATCTGAACAAACGGAAAATTTCCGATTTTGTTTGGAAATGTCCCGATTTGCTTCCGTTCATCGAAAGCGCATATACACATTTTCCCGAACGTTCGTGCGAGTAGAAAATGGACGAAAAAAAGCAAAAAAATGACAAACCACCAAAACTTTCACAGACAGCTACGGAAGTCCGGACGAATGTGTCTCTGAATCGAGGCTTATGTCCAGGGGAAATATTAGAAGTTGTGCTGGGCCGTATCACTCTGCGCCTCCACATGCAGGCACGATGACATGCTGCCAGAAGCATTGGATGGACCAGGCTGGCTAGTGGTGGTGCCGTCCAGGAGCTGCCATCTGACACCTGTCAGGTGGCCACATAAAAAGGCTTGGAGGGCCGCATACCCCCCCGAACCTTGAGTGACATATGTGTACTACAGTATTTACTTTACAAAAACTACCTTAGGTATTATTGTTACAAAACACATTAAAATACACTTATAAAATGTTGTTTAGTTGTTATTTAACATTACAAAAACTCACTTGCCCTGATTGCCCTGCTGGTGTTACAGATCCTTTATAGCACTCACTTTCTGCTTACCTGTCTCTATTAAGCTTGATGCAGTTTGTGATGCCTCTCTTGATTCTTCCTGACAATGTGTTGGAAATATGGAAAGGGTACGTCATATTCAGGAATCATCAAATGAGTTTCTGTCAGATTTACACACTGCATTTCTCCCTTGAGCCACATTTATTTATACAAATAGACATCCAAAATCATCATTGAGGAACAGCTATTCACATACAAAAATGCAGTGAGAGACATTTTTTTTTTCATTACGAAGCAGCCAGGTTTAAGAAGGTTATTTACATTTCAATAGCATTCTTTTATATTGCTGACAGCACACACCACTTGCAGATTTTTTATACATCCCAGGAACTCAGTTGGAATTTAAACTGTGTCCTAAAATGCTCCACACATGAAGGAAAATTGTGACTACCATATCATAAACGCGTTTCCTCAGTTTGAAGCACATTGATCTTTTCAGTAAGCCTGATGTCTTTACAAATGCTGTTCATATGCACTTAAAGGAACTGTAAACCCAATGGCAATAATAAGGCAGCAAGCAGATCTCAGATGCTGTCTTCAAAAGATTAGCAATCATCTGAGACTGGCTCCCTTTATCCTCTCTGCAATCCCTAGGTTAGTGGGGAAGTTCAAGCTCTGGACTTGTATGTGATACCTCATTTAGTTCATGCCCCTACCTTCCAGAGAAACTTCATAAAAAAGCCACCCCAAAAAGCTTACCAACCCAGGTGCCCCATATACCCTATATTCTTTGGCTAGGGTGTAGTGCTATTGCCCCCCAGGAAGAACACTGGGACCATGCCAAGAGGTACCAGGCTCTTTCACAACCCCCTAGCCAATGGGAGTGTGGGTAATAGGGCGGAGGTATGGATATGCTACCTGCTGCTATGTCGGGCAGATGACTTATCACCCCCTATCCTTTGAACTGGTATAGGGGGTCTCTGTCAGGAAAGGTCTGGATCCCACCTGCTGGTGGCACTGTTTTACCTCTATCACTGCAGTGTTTCTGTGCAGCCTGACCAGCAGGTGGCCCTCTCAGGCTCTCCCTCTGGGATGAGTGCTCAGCTGAAGCCACTAACCACCTGACTTTAAATCAGCTCCACAGACAAAACTCTGGGCTCCAGTATCTGATTGCCTTCCTACATTACCGATCTGCTGCCCTGTTCTCCCAAAACTCCAATACCTGATTTCCTTCCTGCTCAGCCTTTGGTTCTGTTCCAGTCCTGCTTCTGTTCCTGCTTCCAGTTAGTCTAGTCATGTGCCCAGTCACATCCTGCCCTACCTTCTGTCCTTCCTGTCCTCTGGTTCTCACATCCGTCCTCCCTCCGGCCTTCAGGTACTTGTCTGTGGAGCCTATAAACTGTACATATTGTTTATATTGTGTTGGAAGTGTGGAATAGCCCTTAGTTCTGTATTTATATATATTTCTTGTTTGTTGTGTGCGGTGTCCTGTTGAATATAGTTTTGTAGTTTGCTGTGTTTGTAATGGTGTAGATGCAGGGTCATTATATATATAAGGGTCAATTCTAAATGCAAAAGTTAATTAATTTCGGATCGGGAATCGGAAGTTTGGGTGGGTGTTAGTCATTTTTTCCCTTTGTTTTGGCCATTTCATATTCGCACGAACGTTCGGGCCTAGACGTATATGCTCTTTCGATCTTCGGCCGTCAATTGTATTATTTCCGTTAGTTATTGTATATTTCCCATCCAAATCGTATTTTTTGCGATCAGTCCTAATTTTCCCGTTAATGACATGGGCTTGCGATCAATTCAGAGAGCTGATTGCCAAGTGTTTCTAGGCACATTTAAGGGTTGATTCCCGAACTCTTATCCGGCAGCTTTTTGGCCTCGGGAGTAGCATGGATAGGAGTGAGTTCGAGGAACATCAAGCTCTAATGCTTTTTGGCATCGATTTGATCCGGATGTCTGAGGGCAGATTGCCTGTGCGTCGTCGCATGCACATCGATGGCATGAATGACATTGAGCTGTTCAAGCTGACCAGGCTTAATCGCGCTTCCCTCCATAAATTATATAGTGAGCTGCGGCCATGGTTAGCCCGCACCACAAGGAAGGGGCAAACAATTTCAGGTATGACCAAGATGCTTGGCTGCCTGCAATTTTTGGCGAACGGCTCGTTCCAGAGGCTGGGTGCCCTCTCTGTGGGGTTTTCCCAGCCTACGCTGAGCCGCGCACTATCCAAATTTTTGGAAGGCATGGCTGCCATAACTCAGAAATATATTTATTTCCCTGATGATATGGTAGCCAGAAACGCCATTAAGCTTGGTTTTTTTAATATTGCCGACATTCCCAATGTAATTGGTGCAATTGATTGTACACATGTGGCCCTCGTTCCTCGTGCAGCCGACGAGTACATATACAGGTAGATATTTGGGGCGCTTTTTTAGTTTAACAGTTGTTTAGCATAAACCATCCTATTATTGATTCCAATGTGTAATATTCCCTCTGATTATTCATCCATATGTTTCTTATTCCATTAGCTGACATATCCCTCTGTGCAATCTTCCCTTCTCATAGTAATCCCTATGTGGATTGATCCCCTTATATTTTTTATTCTCGGTTCAAGTTTGCCTCCTATTACTGATGACAATAGTGTTTCATTCCTCTTTATTTTTGTGGTTTGTTTGACCGTACAATTTAGATCTGTCATTTGTGTGCAGGCCAGTTTTTGATGCCAAATGGGTTGTGCCCTTATGTGTTGACCCTTTTTTTTATGTTTTCTCTTTAGGAATCGGAAAATGGGACACTCCCTTAATGTCCAGGCAGTGGTTGGGCCTGACATGCGTTTTTTGAGTGTCCTTGCCGGCTACCCTGGCTCTTCTCACGATTCATATATTCTTCGGCGATCTGGATTTTATCGGCGATTTGAGGCTGGTGAATTTTCTGGTGCATGGCTGCTTGGTAAGTGGGTTTCATTTTTGGCACTTGCTCTATTCTTTGACTTTTCCTTGACACAAGCGGGTGACAGCGGCGGACAACACAGCGCGTCCTCCGCCGCCTCCCGCGCGCCCCTCTGACAGTGCGCAAACGGCCGGCGCGGCCGCGCGCACGCAGATGATGTGTTTTTTGGTGGGTTTGGGGGGGGTTCCCTCATCGCGGGACATCCCGATCTCGGATGTCCCGCGGTGAGGGAGGTGATCGTCAGGGAATATTATAGATTTCCGGGCCCATCCAAACTGGCTGACGGTCCACTTTAATAATATTTGTTTTTTATCTTGAACGTTTGCTTGAGATATGACCCCACATTTGGCAACTGTTGCAACATCTTTCATTATTCTTGCCCAAACAAACAAGCGGTTTCCAACAATATTATTCTGTAACTGACATACTCGTGTTTATTGTTATTTGTGGGTGTCCCTTCAGCAGCATCCTAATTGACACATTTCTGAGCCCTTAAATATACCCATATTTAATAGCACCCTTGACCTAGCAGATGTGTTACCAGTCTTTGTGGACTTTAAGCATATTATGTTTATTTTAACCACATCTCTTCCCCTAATTATTTGGATAATGTGCCCTGTTATTTTGGATTTTAATGGATTTTTTTTGGAAAATAAATTAGCTTATTTTTCTGACTTTCATTGCTTAATTGTCTTTTCTCTTTCTCTTCTTAAGGGGACTCAGGTTACCCTCTGCTTCCTTGGCTCATGACGCCTGTGTTGCGGCCCCAGGATGCTGCTCAAGAAGCCTACAACCGTGCGCACCGCAAAACAGGGCTGTGGTCGAGAGGGCCTTTGGCCTTTTGAAGACCCGTTTTAGGTGTTTGGACCATACCGGGGGCGCCCTTCAATATGACACTAAGAAGGTTATTGACATTATAATGGCGTGTGCAGTTCTGCATAATTTTGCCCTCCAAGAACGTGTCCCCCGATATGTTGATGTTCTGCCCTCTACACCCATTGAAGAGGAAGCAGAGAATTATGTGGGCACAACCAGTGAATCTGGCCAATCTGTGCGTGCCAATTTGATTGTGCAGCATTTTTCCTAAATAACATTATTTGTTGGCTTTTTGTTTTTTGGTTGCCTTTGTTGTCAATTGTGTGCCATTAAATGTTCATTTGTATGCCTTGAAATAGTTCTACTGTGGTTCCTAATGTTTCCTTTGCTTTTAATTCACCTTGTAAACCATGTTAACGTATACTGTGTTTGTTTTAGTCAAAGGTAGGGTACAATGTTATTTGTAATCAAACCAAACAAGTTTTTAGAATGTTTGAAAATATTTCTTTTAGTCTGACGACAAAAAGCATATCAAAATGTTTAACAACAAATTACACAGTCAGCATTCAATTGTGGTTATAAACAAATCAATACCGGGTTTGTATCCATAAAAAAATAAAAACATCTACACCTGGAACTCTGTGGCACACCAAAACAAGGACAGCCAGTCCCATGCCCATCCCAGTCCAGTCATTAATAGTGCCTGTGGCCATGGCTAATTTGGCCTGGCCATAATGTCACCCAAACATGTCTGCAAACCGGAGGAGTCCCAAAACCCCAAATAAATGTAAAGCCATAAGTGGCCCATGTTAAAGGCCACCTACACTCACCATTCCAATATGGCATTGGCTACTGGCCTAACTCCCAAATATAATGAGCTATATGTGAGCAAATCCTTAACACAACCTGCAGCTCAAACCCAAATAGTATGTTGGCAAAACTCAAACGCCAAGTAAATACAGTGGGGGGAATTCTAAAAGATGTGGCACACAATCAAGGAGAGGTTGCCTTAATAAGGTGGATACCCAAAAAACCCCGGTGGAGGGCCATGTGGCTGGGAGCTACCCTGGGCGAGGGTTGCATTGGTAATCTGCAACTGCTCCAAAATGTTTCTCTGCATATTGAGCAATTCACCCATGGATGCCTGGCTTGCATTAGTTGCATTGAATATGTTGCTGTTGTGGGTCCGAAGCTCACTCAGCATGGCCTGTAAGGTAGCATTGAGGGTGTCCATCTGGGCATGCCTTGCCTCATGCAGATGTTGATGGCGTGCCTCAAATGCTCTCCTCTCCTCGTGCCATAAATCAACCAGGGCATTCTGCCTCCCCAGGGTAATTGTGCGGCGCAAGGGAGTGCGCCGCACAATTACCCTGGCTCTTGGGTGGGCCCTGCCTCGTGGTCTTGGGCCCTCAACAGCAACAGGCATACTTTGCAATTCCTCAACAGCAGAGGGAAGCCTGGGGACTGTAGCCTCAGTCTCAGCATGCTGTGCCCCATCTGCATGCTCAATGGATGCGGGTTCACTCTGCTGCTGCGGAATTGACAGAGATACATTTTGGGACATTTGCAGATTCTGACCCAGGGGGAGGTCTTCGGATGGGCCCAGCATGGTTCCATCTTCCTCCATGTCCTGGATCTCTTCCATGATTGTGTGTGTCTATGGGGGCAGAAAAAGAACAACAAATAAGTTTGGTTTCTTCATTTAATCCAAAACATTTTAAAACATGCTTCTTCACTTTGTTTCAGTTACTAAACACAAGAAACTTACCAGAAAACTCGGATCTGGACTCCGATGCTGTACAGAAGTCAAAGGCATATTCAAACCGGGGGGGGGAGTCCACACTTGCTGTGGTCTGATGCTGGGCTAAAGAAGAGACAAGGGAAACCAGGTTAACACACACGCAAGCAATGTTTGCTTTAGCAAAGTAAAACAAATACATTGGCTAATATTAATTATTTCTACAGCAACGTGCAAAATTATTGCATTACCCTCAGTTGGAGATCTGTGCAATGGATTGGTTTAACTGCTAAGTGACCTCAGTTCCAAGTTAGGAAGTGGACACAGTCAGCATCCAACTAGCATTGGCCACAAATCGAGTTGCCCTAACATTCTTTAGTTCAGATCTGTTTTGGCCTCTTCTTTCCATCTTTGGCGTCAATCACAACTCACACACCCAATGTCCCACACATCCCTATTGATGTGTGTTTTGTGTTTGAGGCTACATTTATGACTTGGCTTAATTTAAATCCTGCTTACCAGCAAAATTTTTGCTCATGAAGAATTAAACTAATGTATCGGCCCAAATCTGTTTGGCAAAAATGTACACAAATATGACCCAACCATGCACATTAGCGCTACCCAAAACAAGCCACAGCAGAGGGGCATAGCGTCAACTGTTACCTTTCTAAAGTTAATTAAGCAACCCACAAGGGAAACATGCATATGAAGGTTACTCACCTTCTGTACGGGTCGGTGAGTCTGTGTCCCTTAGGGCTGCATGGCCACCGACCGCGAATGGATGGAGAAGGCCCAGCACCATTTCCTCAGCAGGTGTGAACTCCAATTTTGTGGGATAACCCCCTCCAGTTTTCATGCTGTAAAGTAAAAGTAGGATATTACAAATTGTAAATTAGCATACATTCTAACACTGACATTTTCCTTGATCATTTATTTACCTATAATTATGCCTTTTGATTTCTTTTTGGCGTACAGCATATTTAAGATCCGAGATTTTCCGTTGGATTTGGCCCACATCTTTCTTCTCTTCCCCTGCTGCATTTACTTGGCGTTTGAGTTCTTCCAACATTTCCATTTTTCGCTGCTTGGTTGTGAATTTGGATTTGCTCCCATATAGCTCATCATAGACTAATGTTAGGCCACTAGCCAATGCCATATTTTGGCTATGGGAGAAACGGCCACACAACTGTCCGCGACGCAATGTGCGGCCAGCTGTTTGGGTTTGGGGCTCCTCCATGTGTGCAGACACATGTGGGGACATTATGGACTCGTGGTGGGTTGGGGAATGCCTAGATTGTTGGCTTCCCAATGACTGGGCTGGACTGGGCAAGGGGCTGGGTGTTCTTGCGTGGCTGGCCACAGAACTTCCAGGTGTAGATGTTGCAACCAAATGCGGTTGCAAGATGGCCTTTCTTGGCCCTCTGGGGGGGCTAAGTGCCCTGCTTGGCCCTGGGCGTGGACTTCTGTCCCAGGAAGGGCTGCGGGCCCTGGTGCTTTCCCGTGCAGGGGTTCGGCGCCTGGATGGGCTGGGGCTTCTTGTGCTTGCCCGTGCTGGCGTTCGGCGCCTGGCTGGGCTGCGGGCCCTGGTGCTTGCCCGTGCTGGCGTTCGGCGCCTGGCTGGGCTGCGGGCCCTGGTGCTTGCCCGTGCAGGGGTTCGGCGCCTGGATGGGCTGGGGCATCTTGGGCTGGCCCGTGCAGGCGTTCGGCGGCTGGCTGGGCTGCGGGCCCTGGTGCTTGCCCGTGCAGGGGTTCGGCGCCTGGATGGGCTGGGGCTTCTTGGGCTTGCCTGTGCTGGCGCTCTGCGGCTGGCTGGGCTGCGGGCCCTGGTGCTTGCCCGTGCAGGGGTTCGGCGCCTGGATGGGCTGGGGCTTCTTGTGCTGGCCCGTGCTGGCGCTCTGCGGCTGGCTGGGCTGCGGGCCCTGGGGCTTTCCCGTGCAGGGGTTTGGCGCCTGGATGGACTGGGGCTTCTTGTGCTGGCCCGTGCTGGCGCTCTGCGGCTGGCTGGGCTGCAGGCCCTGGTGCTTGCCCGTGCAGGGGTTCGGCGCCTGGATGGGCTGCGGCTCCTTTTAGTTGTTTTGGGTGCCGCAGGGGCACATGCCTTTGTGGCCCTTTTTTGGGAGCTTGCGGGTACAGTGTCCCTTGGTGGTGCCGAGCTGCTAATTACCTTGCTTGGCCGACCCTTCTTTGCTCCTTGTTGGGACCTGGTTTTGGGTCCCTCAGCGGCCTGGCTTGCCTTGGAGCGTTTTGCCGGGATCTTTTTGGGAGCCATTTTCGTTCAAAAGACAAAGAGAAATTAGGTTGGGGTGCAGGGACCTTTAAATAAGGCGCACAGCGTCTGACGCCTATGCGCACGACTACGCGATCTTACGGACGTACGTTCGTGCGGAACCAGGAAACCGCTGGGGTTTGACTTACCTGCTGCCTTGAAGAAGCATAAACATGGTGCCCACTATCTTCACCCGTCAACAAGAAGAGATCATCATGCTGGTAAGTGCCTTTCTCTGCCTTTTAAGCTAATACTGACTGATGTACTAAATGTAAATGATGCGGTTGGAACTAGTTTTGGGGATGTTAATGTTTTAGAAGAGGCTCCTCACACTTCATCCTCAAGGGCCGAGACAGGCCACGTTTTAACCTCTCTATGCTGATGTCCTAATTAGGGCAATTGCTCTGGCTTAGCACCAGTTAATGAACCTGTGGAGTAGCGTGGCTAGCTGTCAAACCTGGCCTGTCTCGGACCTTGATGCGGATGTTTGCAGACCACTGTTTGCCTAAGACCTCCAAACACAACGGCAAGCCACACACGTGGGCCAAAAGCCTAAGCATAAGCCGACATCTTGGATGTTCAAACCATCCTAACATGCCATAGATGCAGGTGGCCTGATTAGTAATGTTGGCTAGCTGTATGTACATGGTGTGTGAAACATATAACATAAGACCAGACTCTGAATCATAGTGAACGTCCGCTTTAAGGCACTCCCCAAAAATGGCTGGCACTCTAAATGTGTGTGTTAATGACATGACATTCGCAACTTGTGATGCAACACATATGGCTCTGTGTGTAAAAGTAAAATCTCTGTGTCCATTATGTATTTCAGATCATGCTTCAGCGCCGGTATGACTTCGCGCCCAATGTGTGCGAAAAAAGGGACATCGCCCGGGAGATCATCGCGGAAATCCACCGTGTGACCAGCACCACCTTCACTCACACCCAAATAATGCAGCATTGGTCGGACCTGAAACGTCTGCACATGCCCCGGGTGCGGAGGTTTTTTGGGATCCATTTCCCAAGTAAGTACAAAGCGATTGCATGGTATATTTTCCAAATGTATAAGTTATGCCTTTATTTATAATGACTTTTCTTTGTTAGTGTTGGAAATGGATTTCAGAATTCACCGCACCCGGAGGCGCACAGGCCGACCAGTGCTGCATGCTTCTGCATCTGTGAGTGAAGGTGGTGGATCTCCCGGGCGACGGACCTACCCCTCCTCTGTGGCCTCCTCAGACCAGCCCCTGGACCTTACCACAGAGGAGGGGCCCAACCGCGTGGGCGTGGAGTCATGCCCGGCCAGGCATGGGGAAGGCTCTGGTATGTCACTCTTCATGTATATGCACAAAGATATACATGCAAGGCCAAAAACTAAGTGCTCCTTTATTATGTATTTCTAGATGCTTCTGGAGCGGGTGAGATAGTGGAGGAGGAGGCAGCAGAGATGCTGGAAGTTGATCCTGGCGAAGGTGAGTGATGTCAGCCAGACTGGGAGCCAGATATGTTGGGAATAGTGACTCTATACAACAACTAACCAAATGTCACATGTTTCTACAGGGACTTCTTCACAGCATAGCCAGGACCAAGGGCATCCTGTTGGCCCCAACCAGCCATCTGTCGGCCACCAACAAAGTAAGTAGCCATGCCATTATTCCTATTTATGTGTTTTTTGCTAAGAACACACACATAACTAAAGGCGTAGCCAATGTATAGTTAACACTTTCATGTGGGAACTTCGTTAGCTTAAAGCGGACCCTAACTCGTATTAAGAGCCTAGCTAATAAGTATCCCACACACTGTACATACAGATTGCGAACATTCCAAAACAGGCTACCTGCATCTACTGCATGTTAGGAGCCTTTAAACATACAAGATGGCGGCATATGGAATGCGCCATATTTACAGGCAGCATGGCATCCAGATTTAACAAAGTAAGGTGCTGCCATGCATTGTGGGACTGCTGACCTTTCCCTGAACCCAGCTATGCTCTGTATTACCAAAGCACAACTGTAACCTGCTCCCCTGTACTTTATCCCACTCTCCTCTCCTCATTAAGTGTTATGCTTCTGAGTCCAGATGGCGGCGCAGTAATAAAAAATGCACCAAAATGGACTTTTAACGGGTGCAGAATCATTTGGAAAGAGTTTTGGATTTTCATTAAATCATGTTGAAGGTCCGGTTTAAGGAGTTTCAATACTTACCAGTGGGAAATGCATTTACTTTATCCCTTGGAAGCAGGGGCGGACTGGGACCAAAAAACGGCCCTGGACTTTTTGGTCAGACTGGCCCTTCTGTACTGTGCTCGGCCCGGTAAAGTGAGTCAACGTCACATTAATATATATATATATATATATATATATATATCTAAGCGGGCATCCAAAATCGGGATGCCCCACTGTGTGAAACTCCCCAGGTTACCTGCTACACTTACCTTACTTTCCGGTCCAACAACACATGCGCGGGCCACGGCCGCATCCCGGCTATCCCTCTAGCAGGGCGCATGCCCGCGCCAGGCATTTGTGAATGGCTGGTGCGGGCACGTTCCCCATTTGAGGGTAGCTGGGGATGCGGCTGCGGCTCACGCATGCGCCACTGCACTTAGGACGCTGGCTTAGTATAGTCAAAATCCTGGGTTTTGGTCCACTTCAAAGAGTTTTGGTCCTTTTCTGTGGGGCGCCCTGATTTGGGATGCCCCATTTTGTGCAACCCCCTCAGATCACCAGTAAAACTTACCTGACCAGCGATCCACTGGCTCATGCGTGGGTTCTCCTCGCTAAGGGCTGGGTGGAGCTGAGCTGGCTGCCAGCCACATCCCACCAGCCTCTAGCTGGTGCAGACACATGTTTGAACTACACGTGTTGTTTGATTAGCGGCCAGGTATTTTTACTGGGAATTTGACACAATGGGGCATCCCAAATCAGGATGTCAGGGAGGGGCCATGTAAAGAAGCTTCCATCTGTCTATACAATACATTGCTACACCACAGTCCAGCTCCCCTGGCGCTGTGCGTCCTCAATAGATACTGGGTCATACCATGTGCGGGCAGGGGGGGTACTCAAGGAAAAGAAAATCAACAACCACAAACTGTAAAAATTGTACAAAAAAAACCCCACAAAACAGCAGTGTCCATGCTGCTGGGGCCCCATAACAATACTGGTGCAATGCAAATGCTGAAAGCAAACTTTTTTAATGCCCCTGCTGCCGCCCTATTCTATTACACTCTATTAGGGTATAAGGGAGGATACAGGAGGAGAAGAGCTTACACTCTATTAGGGTATAAGGGAGGATACAGGAGGAGAAGAGCTTACACTCTATTAGGGTATAAGGGAGGATACAGAGGGAGAAGAGCTTACACTCTATTAGGGTATAAGGGAGGATACAGGAGGAGAGGAGCTTACACTCTATTAGGGTATAAGGGAGGATACAGAGGGAGAAGAGCTTACACTCTATTAGGGTATAAGGGAGGATACAGAGGGAGAAGAGCTTACACTCTATTAGGGTATAAGGGAGGATACAGAGGGAGAAGAGCTTACACTCTATTAGGGTATAAGGGAGGATACAGAGGGAGAAGAGCTTACACTCTATTAGGGTATAAGGGAGGATACAGGAGGAGAGGAGCTTACACTCTATTAGGGTATAAGGGAGGATACAGAGGGAGAAGAGCTTACACTCTATTAGGGTATAAGGGAGGATACAGGAGGAGAGGAGCTTACACTCTATTAGGGTATAAGGGAGGATACAGAGGGAGAAGAGCTTACACTCTATTAGGGTATAAGGGAGGATACAGAGGGAGAAGAGCTTACACTCTATTAGGGTATAAGGGAGGATACAGAGGGAGAAGAGCTTACACTCTATTAGGGTATAAGGGAGGATACAGAGGGAGAAGAGCTTACACTCTATTAGGGTATAAGGGAGGATACAGAGGGAGAAGAGCTTACACTCTATTAGGGTATAAGGGAGGATACAGAGGGAGAAGAGCTTACACTCTATTAGGGTATAAAGGGGGCGGGTTGACAGGAGGGTTGGTTGGTGGGTATTTAGATGTGCGAGTGCGCAGGTGGTCAGGCAGGTAGGTAGGTAGGTGGGTGGGTGACTGCCACCTCCACGTCAGAATCCGCTGATTCCGCCTGCACAACACTCGAGTCTGCTGATGGCCCAGGGTCTGGGTAGGTAGGTAGGTGAGTGGCAGGTATATAGATAGGTGGGTGGATTAGGCAGTTGGAATAATAGGTGGGTGAGTGAGCAGGTGGGTAGATGGGCAGGGCAGGTGTGTAGATGGGCAGGGCAGGGTGGGTAGGTAGATGGGCAGAGCAGGTGGGTAGATGGGCAGGGCAGGGTGGGTAGATGGGCAGAGCAGGTGGGTAGATGGGCAGAGCAGGTGGGTAGATGGGCAGGGCAGGGTGGGTAGATGGGCAGAGCAGGTGGGTAGATGGGCAGGGCAGGGTGGGTAGGTAGATGGGCAGAGCAGGTGGGTAGATGGGCAGGGCAGGGTGGGTAGATGGGCAGGGCAGGTGTGTAGATGGGCAGGTAGATGGGCAGAGCAGGTGGGTAGATGGGCAGGGCAGGGTGGGTAGATGGGCAGAGCAGGTGGTATATGGGCAGAGCAGGTGGGTAGATGGGCAGGGTGGGTAGATGGGCAGAGCAGGTGGGTAGATGGGCAGGGCAGGGTGGGTAGGTAGATGGGCAGAGCAGGTGGGTAGATGGGCAGGGCAGGGTGGGTAGGTAGATGGACAGAGCAGGTGGGTAGATGGGCAGCACCATTAATTAGTATTAGCATTTAGTTTGAGGTTTATTGGAACACAGTACAGCAACAGCATGGACTCACCTGGAGCCACTTCACTGCCAAGTTGGAGAATCCTTGAGTTCTTCTCTCCTTCATGGTGTCTGCAGGCTGCTAACCTGTCCTCGTGGGTGAGACAGACACACACATCTCTCTCTCTCCCTCCCCCCTTCCTCTCCTCGGGCTATGGCTGCAACACACACACTCACACTCAGACTCTCTCTCTCTCTCTCTCCCCTCCCCACTCACCGACCTCTGCTCCAGCCATCAATCACACTTTCTCTCGTTTGATCACTCACGTCATCCTCTCCCCGCGCTGGCCGGCCAGCATGACAGGAAACGGAAGTGCTGGCCTCTGCTGTGCTGTGCTCTGGGCTGTCCTCCGCAGTAGGGGAAACAGGAGACAAGTTTTTGGTTCCACTGAGCCACCAATGTAAAAAAAAAAAAATGACAGCTGCACAACGTGCGCGGCCGCGCTCCCGCGCATCTTACAAGGAACACTGCGACTTTCGGCCCTCCCTGGCACCGGCCTACCGGGATTTTGCCCGGTATGCCCTATGGCCAGCCCGCCCCTGCTTGGAAGAATGACATATGTCATGCATTTACATGTATTTGATTAACTCAAAATCTATTCCCAGCATACAAACCGGTCTGGTACTACTATTTATGTTTATTTCTCTATTGGTTACAGGGATGATCCCAAAAACCTTGGAGGCCAAAAAAAAAAGGATCAAGGAGTTGGTGGCCGAGCTGCTGGCCATACAGGCGACGTTGGGGCCAACAGAAGAAGAAGAGGAGGAGGATTAGTGCCCTTGGTCCTGGCTAATTTTGTAAAATAGTTTTACAGTTGTGGTTATGTTGCCAAATTTTATAGTTTTTTAAAAAAACAAAATTTTAAAATTTTAAGAGGTTTTTACAAACCCAAAGCCACAAAAAACAAAAAAAAATTTAAATAAATTATATTTTAAGGCTTTACAAATGTGTCATTTCTAATATGCGCCAAAAAATACATTTACACAAACACGAAAATACATGCTTAGAAACATATAGACATATGTACATTATGTGGTTTGGGTAAGTTTTAGGGTCCGAGAAATGAAGAAGGATGCAAGCGCTAAGGGGTTTGGGTAAGCTTTAGGGTCCGAGAAATGAAGAAGGATGCAAGCGCTAAGGGGTTTGGGTAAGTTTTAGGGTCCGAGAAATGAAGAAGGATGCAAGCGCTAAGGGGTTTGGGTAAGTTTTATGGGCGTCAAAATGAAGAAGGATGCAAGCGCTAAGGGGTTTGGGTACGTTTTAGGGTCCGAGAAATGAAGAAGGATGCAAGCGCTAAGGGGTTTGGGTAAGTTTTAGGGTCCGAGAAATGAAGAAGGATGCAAGCGCTAAGGGGTTTGGGTAAGTTTTAGGGTCATCCAAATGAAGAAAGATGCAAGCGCTAAGGGGTTTGGGTAAGTTTTAGGGTCCGAGAAATGAAGAAGGATGCAAGCGCTAAGGGGTTTGGGTAAGTTTTAGGGTCCGAGAAATGAAGAAGGATGCAAGCGCTAAGGGGTTTGGGTAAGTTTTAGGGTCGTCCAAATGAAGAAGGATGCAAGCGCTAAGGGGTTTGGGTAAGTTTTAGGGTCCGAGAAATGAAGAAGGATGCAAGCGCTAAGGGGTTTGGGTAAGTTTTAGGGTCCGAGAAATGAAGAAGGATGCAAGCGCTAAGGGGTTTGGGTAAGTTTTATGGGCGTCAAAATGAAGAAGGATGCAAGCGCTAAGGGGTTTGGGTAAGTTTTAGGGTCGTCCAAATGAAGAAGGATGCAAGCGCTAAGGGGTTTGGGTAAGTTTTAGGGTCCGAGAAATGAAGAAGGATGCAAGCGCTAAGGGGTTTGGGTAAGTTTTAGGGTCCGAGAAATGAAGAAGGATGCAAGCGCTAAGGGGTTGGGGTAAGTTTTAGGGTCCGAGAAATGAAGAAGGATGCAAGCGCTAAGGGGTTTGGGTAAGTTTTATGGGCGTCAAAATGAAGAAGGATGCAAGCGCTAAGGGGTTTGGGTAAGTTTTAGGGTCGTCCAAATGAAGAAGGATGCAAGCGCTAAGGGGTTTGGGTAAGTTTTAGGGTCCGAGAAATGAAGAAGGATGCAAGCGCTAAGGGGTTTGGGTAAGTTTTAGGGTCCGAGAAATGAAGAAGGATGCAAGCGCTAAGGGGTTTGGGTAAGTTTTAGGGTCCGAGAAATGAAGAAGGATGCAAGCGCTAAGGGGTTTGGGTAAGTTTTAGGGTTAAGAAAGGTACGTGTAAGAATGTCGCAAAGTAGTTTGGTTGAGCTAGGTAGTGTACGATATGGGCCACATTAGTTGAGTGTAGCTTGTATTGCGCATGCGCAAGATCTTCCACATTTACGAGCGCACAAGTGTTAGAGGTTAAAAAGCAGGAAAAACCATCGGGAAACGCAAGAAATACGAAGAGGTGGACGATGGAAAAAGGGAAAAATAACATGCTGCCGTCTCAACAACAGATCACTTAACCGAAAATTTGCGTTTGGAAATGACTGGCCCAAGGTCGGGAGATAACATACGAACGGACGGGAATTTTACAATAGGAAACTCATTAGGTTATAGAATCACTCGCAAGTTCATACGAATGCTCGATCGTTCGGAAATAATACCATGATCGGCAACAAAATCAAAGCTTTGACATGTTTCTTTGAATCGACCCTATAGTCCTGTTTGCTGTGCTGTGTTTTCTTCCTGTGACAATAAATCACCATTTAGTTACACTAGTTCCGCTTCTGTGTCTATCACTTGCTGGTCACACCATGACAGTCGATTGGACCCCTTATCATTAAATGACATTTAGCTATATTTCTGCTCCTTCTCCTTCCTTCCATGTTTCTTTTCTGATGCCCACAGCCCCTTGCCAGCCCCTATGCCCTTTGGTATAGACCTGGTGTCCTTTTCTCCCCAAAGCAAGTCTTACTACTCCCCTCACTGTCCGGTGCTATTGTCAGTCAAACCAGACTGAATCAGTAGGTACCAGCCATGGCTGTAGTTTAATTAGCATTTCAATACTGGCATTAAACTAATAAAAGCAAAAAGTTGTTAAATCAGTTATTTTCCAACTAAACACATGCCCCATGGCTAAATATTTTGGATTTTTTTTTGGGGGGGGGGGGAATTTTTGGACATTTATGTCTATTACGCTAGTACACTATGGCCATTGAATGCACATTTAACCCAGCCTTGCAAACACATGCCTGAAGCGGTGGGCTGCCCTAGCAATGGTGCCCAGTGAGCAGTTGGGGGGGTTAGGTGCCTTAGTTGGCATACTCAAGAGCACCTCAGTCATATCCCACCCAGGACTCGAACCTGCCTCTCTCCGGTCACAAAGCTGCTTCCTTATCTACTTATCTCCTTGATCAACTTAGAAATAACCAGAAATCAAGTCGGATTAGTAACTCGCTCTAACTCAGGCATTTTAGTTGAAACCAGTTGTTTTGTAAATAAACAAACAACCCTCATCGCTGGCTATGCTGTGGCTTGTAAACAATTTTATGTATTGAAGAGATCAAGGGCCTGGTTTACAACATTTATCAGTTCTGGCTTGTTTTCTCCAGTTTAAGTGCACCGTGTGTGCTGCGACTTGGGAACATATCACTGAACTAAGCTCGAACAAAGCTATAATTGTAGCAATGACAACTGAATTTTCTGCTGGCATTCCATTCCATTTCGCTGCACTTTGCCTGGTTAAATGTGTGGCATTTACTTTAAAAAACAACACAGCAGAACAAAAACCCCCAGCAGACGGCCTGAAATCTAAAAGATACCAGGGCCAGTTGCTGCCTTTTTCCTGGGACATCCCGAATTGGGATGCCCCGCTGTGTGAAACCCCCCTACAGCACCCGTAAAATGCACCTTTCCCTGCTCCAATGTCGCACATGCTCTTGTCCTTTCATCAAACACTGTAGTTTACAATGGAGAGTGTGCTGTGGCTTCCCATGGAACAATGGGTTTTGTTCTGCTTTAAGGATGCACAACCAAACAAGCAGAAAAAAATACAGTACAACTCAATGTATCTAAAAGATACCAAGGCCAGTCACTGCATTTTCCCTGGTGCAACCAGAATTAGGATGCCGCGCTGTGTGAAACCCCAGACAGCACCTATAAAAATGCACCTTTACCAGCTCCAGAGGCGCACACACAGGCTCTTGTCCTCTCATCAAACGCTGCTGTTTACAATGGGGAGTGTGCTGTTGCATCCCCTGCATCCCCAACTGCGTGCACACACTTCCTCCCCAGAAATTCAGATAAGTTGGAGGGGGAGCACTGATACAGGGGATGCATCAGTGCGGGCTTCCCATGGAACAACAGGTTTTTTTTCCCCTACAAGGATGCACAACCAAACAAGCAGAAAAATATACAATACAACTTAATGTAGAAAATGGAGTGTGCTGCGACCAGAGTATACCTCAGTGTATAGACCGACTCCTAACCCAAAGTTTAAGCGCACTACTCCAAACACCAGTATATAAAATGAAATATATCAATTGAGAACAAAACGTATTCCAGCAGAGCCCAGTATTTATATTTGGATATCCAATTTAGAATGTAAGGGCAGACTAGATGGACCGTATGGTCTCCTTCTGCCGTCAACCTTCTATGTTTCTATGTATATATAGTAATTGTTTATATAATTCATTTTTATTTTTATATTTATAGAGTTTCTTGGGATTCCAAGAAAGGGGGCATTCCCTCCAATGGGACAAACAAAGATTCGATCTCCGAAGGCGACAATCATTTTTTTGAGTATTTTTTTCTGAAAAAGCCTCCCACAGAAGCTTGTCACAGCATAAACTGCTGACAGCTTCAGAAAAGGATTAGATTCTTTTCTAGCAGAAACTAACTATATGGCCCAAGGGTTTAAGAACCTTATAGTCCCATTGGCGGCTCATCATTATTTCCATTATCTTTTAGCATCTATTGCAGAACCAATTACATGTTTGCCTACCAGTAAGGGGTTGCCAAATCCTTTATTCAATACTGAGTCAGTAAGCATGTTGCTTTTATGCCACTAAACCAGTTGGTTCTTATTTTACAAGTCATGTAAACCATGTAAATCATAATGACCGGAACATTCATGACCGGAACTTTTGAAAAATGTTGGTTCATTGCAATAAACTGATTTAGAAAATTGTGTTTATAGGTGTTTTCAAGCCCTAGGAACTGCAGGGAAGAAACACACGAAAAAAAGGGATCGTCTGTAATGCCAAATTTGCATCTAGAAGCCCCCTGTGAAGTCAGTATTTAAACCTGTGATGGCTGGGGGGGGCATCTTAGCACATAATTTAGCTAGGGAGAGTAGGTCTGTGATATTTTTGGGTACACTTGCTGGGGAGTGTATTTTAAAAGTATGCAATGTGGGTGCACCCTGGTTATTTTAGGTATACATGTTGGGGAGCTTTTTTTGGTTGAATAGAATAGTCTAATTTTAACCACAAAACTACATACATTTTAGGCAGAGTGTGTGCACTGTGAAGTATTTTTGTAGCAAATAAAAGTGCTCTTGTTTTCCACCAAGCTACATTTGCTGGCTACCTTTTTATGAATGAATAAAAATTCTGTTGTGTCACTGAAAATGCCATATATTTTACAACTTTTTTGCATGTTGTTGTACCCATGTGCTTTTGGGTACATTTGCTGGGGACTCTGTGAACCTTGCATTTTACAACTTGATACACACAGTATGGCAAACCATACCCGACCATTGTAAAGTTATGAGCAGTGGCTGATATAGAAGGGACTAGAAGCAGCAGCACCAGAAGGGGTGTTAGTGGCAAAAGGGTGGAGCTGCCATTAACATTGAGTGATCCTGTGTTGACCAACCATCCTGCAGTTATGCAGTGGAAGAATTGGTTAATTCCTTGGACACTACGATTCCTTGGCCTTCTGCTGTCCTGATTGTGCCTCTCTCCTTTAGTGCATGATCTGCAAGAGAACTACCCACACTCGGCGGTGAACCCCAGGTGAGGATAGTCAATAGTTGGAGGGCAGCTTTGATCTTGAGGAGACATCAGCAGAGGAGAGTAATAGGGTGGGAAGCTCACCCAGTGGAAATGAAACTTAGTGTAAACCTGGCCAAGTTGCTAGTACTCCATTCCTTCCCTATCAATGTAGTGGACTCAGAACCATTCAGAGACCCTAGTGCAGCAAATGGTGGGCCAGTCATTGGACTCAGGACCATTCAGAGACCCAAGTGCAGCAAAAGGTGGGCTAGTCCTTCAGTCTATCAGTCACTGTTAGTGTGCATTTCAGCACTGATGTGAGGCGCTCCAGCTATGGGCAAAGGTAGTGTATATCCATCACAGCCCACTGGATAAATGTCCTATCTGGCCCAGGCACTGCAGCAACTAGGCCAGGTCACGGCAATGGCATCTCCACGGTGTAAGTATGGGCGTTCCGTGCACATTTTCTCCTTTCTCTCCTCTGCCTTTTCCTCACCCCATCTCATTTGTCCATAATTAACCCTGTTCTGGCTTTATACCACCAATCCATGTCTGCTGTTGTCACTTGGTTCTGTGCCTGGTGAGCCTGGGTGAATGCAGGCACACAGTGGAGGAACTGCTGCACTGCATGAGACACAAAATATCCCCCTGGCTGTCCCCATTCAACTTTACATCGGAACCATATTCATCAACAATGGGAGCAATATTTTGTCAGTTCTGCACCAGGATGGGCTGACTAATATACCATGTTCCATCTTGTGGTGACCAGGTTCCTACAGTTCTTTACTGGACTAAAGCGGCTATAAATGTCATGCAAACTCTGCACAGACTTTGGGTCTTCCTATATTTCAAGAAATACCCTCCTGAAGCTGCAATTAAAAGACACTCCTCCAAAACATCACCTGCTATGTAATGTGCTGTTCCTGATGGAACTCATCATTTCATATGTTGGATCAGTTGTTTGAGAATATTATTGCCATCTATGACTGGAGGGTGTGCTGAAAGGTCACATTGGTGAGGAGGCCCAGACCACTGCTGGCATCTATCTAGGGCACCTAAGCACAGAGCAGGATGAACTGGTAGATGAGAAGGAGGAGCAGGAGGATGAGAAACTGAAGACCCAGAACCTTTTCACACCACTAGGTGTGTTGTCTGGTGAACTGATGCAAAAAGAGCATCAGGACTTGGAGGACCAAGAAGTGGATAATGATGACCCCAGCACAACATTGCAGTATTTGGTGTAGAGTGAAAAGGATAGATGTTCAAAGTCCTGATGGCATGATGCCTGTTTGCATGTTTGCAGTGACAGCTGCACTTGTGGGATAACTACTGGCTGGTTACGTTGGTAGACCCTCAGTTCTATAGGATAATGAGTGTTTTCTTCCCACCTTCCAAGAGGGATGCCAAAATGGTATACTATGGCCAATTACTGTGTAGTCACTTGGTCACAGCCTACCGGCGTGATGCAGCGGCGTCACACAGAAGTCATCAGGCAGTCTCTCAGTGCTCACTCTTCACTATAGTGACTGTAAGAGTAGCCAGGAGTGTCAGCACAAGCTGGCAAAGACTCGAGTCTCTGATGAGTAGTCTCATTTAGCCACCCACTAAACAAATCAGCCAGTAGCAAATTAACTAAAGGAAATTGCATATCTTGAATCACCCCGTATAACTTCAACCTGGATCCTCTGGTGTACCGGGCAGGTAAATTCAACATGTAACTGCAACTAGATAAATTTGCCATGTCTATGCTTTTCTGCCCAACCAGTAGTGTGGCATCATAGAGGATCTTTAGTGAGGTGTGAGCTATTGTTCCGCCCAGGCAGAACTCGCCTTTCCTGTTAAAATGGGGAAATCCTGACCTTATTAAGCTAAATCAAGTGTAGATCTCACAAGATGTTAATACACCAGTGCCCAATGGTACTAAAGCATTGATCCACAGATATCCTAGGTCAGGTGGGGGTCAAAGAGATGCTGCTGCTTCTTCCCTTTTCAAGTGTTTATCCTAGGCTCACCCTGTCATGGAGCAGTTACATCTCATATTTTTCTCTATTTTAAACCCAGCCTGTAATGGGACAGTTAAGTTCAAATGTTTCTAATCTTAAAGTTCTCAACACATATATGTCTTTTCGCCCTCTTCTATGTCTTCCTTTACCTCCTCCATTCCCTCTCTCTTTTTCACATATTCTTTTCTCTTTCAATTTCAGTCTCCCTTTCTTTATTTTTTGCATTCTTACCTTATTTTACCCTTTTTCAGTTTCTTGCTCCATCCATCTCTCTTTGTCTCTCTTTCACCTGTCCCCTGTATCGTTCCCTGTATAGCATCCCTCAATCTTTTCGACATGTTCCCTCTGCCTCTTTCTCTTTTTTTGCATTCCCCAGCCCCCCACTCTTTCCCTTTGACTGTAAATGTGTAAGTGTGTCTGGGGGGCACATGCATGGGGCAATGCTTAGTCTAAGGCTGGTCATTGTATAGAACAAGCGACTGTTCTTGCAGATGAGCTTTTAGTTAACAGTAGCAGTACAGTACTTATCAGTGGCGCTTCTTCTAATATACCCCCATACATAACATGTTGCAATTTGTAATCTGAGTTGTAGCATATCATTAGCAATAAACAATAACAAGAACATTCTCAGCAGAAAACAAAATTTCTAACTTAGTTTCCGGATATTTATTTATTCTAAATTGGTACAGTATCTCAAAAGAATTGCTTCATAGTAGTGCCAGGCCTATAATCACACAATCAAAGAAAATGCAGAAGGGGAAATGAATAAACAGGATGTTTTGCAGCCTGTAATGCTACATTTCAAAAATTCATGCTGGTCTAGAAATTTAAGTAAACATAATTTAGATGTTCTTATCTGCATGTAACACACAGGTTGAGGGTTTGTCAATATTTTTCAAACTCCTTTGAACATTTTTCAGTCGACATTGGCAGTACTGACAGAACGGTTGTGCGCAGAATACCAAATAAATCACCACAAAGAATTCATTCTTACGGAGGTTATTACTTTGAAATGATTATTATTTAAGATAAGTTCTTCTCTATGTCTATTTTCAAACTTTTCTCCCATCTGACATACTAAAGGTGAAGCACTTTGATTTTAAATGTACCTGTGTTTGAATTATTTAGCATGAAATAATATAGCACTTGAATTCCCATTGCTATCCTTATTTTTTATAGATTATTGCAAATCTCCTTGCATAACCAATAATACATTTACTTTGGAACTATGCATTTGCATAGATGACCTTATCTACGCTAGAATTACCTTATTTCTACATATTTAAAACAAAGCAAACAATATGTATAGGTAAAGTGGAATATATCAAAGGTTCATACATTTTAATATGCTTACCAATGGCAAATGTTCATTTAAATATACAGGGTTATGTCAAACATTCAGCTGAAAACCATAACTCTAATTCAGGAGAATTATAGAACATGGTATAAATCTGGTAGAGCACAATAAGAGAGAATTATTACTTTGAAATATAGGGCTTTATTTATGAAGTGTGACGACACAGACAGATCAGTGGACAATGTAGTGAGGACAGGTAAATACCGTATAGTACTATACCGAGTAAACAATGCAATTTGTGGTTTTGCAGATGTAGTTACCTTTGCTTGAGCTGACAACATACCTGGTGATGGGCTTCAGATGCAGTTCAAGGGTAGATTCAACTCTTGGATCTGGATCTGGGCCATTCTGTCCAGTTTGCCTGCCCCATTGAGTCCCTGGGTACTCTGCAGCAAACCAGCATCTGCCACATCATGCCCATGGTTTTCCAGCCTCCCCCACTTGGGGGGAAAGCATATGATTGGATGCTGGGATCAAATCATATTTAGCTTAGCTAAGAACACAGCTAGGATGAAGAATATCAAAGAAGGTATACAGTAGTATTAGGCAGTAAAAGAGATTTACATATTTAACTTAGATATGAACAAAGCTAGGCACATAGGCTATCCAAGAAAGTATCAGCAGTAGAAGGCAGGACAATAGCTTGCAATCTAGCCCCCACCTCAATTTCTTGTCGCATGCCAATTCTAAAGCCGGGGTATAATGCCAACTGGCCTCTACCTACAGTTATCTGCTGCCAATTCACTCCATACTGGTTTTCTTGGGGGCTCTTTGTTGCAGTCCATTTCTAGGACAGGAGCGTACCATCCACTGGCCTCTACCTACATCTATCTGCTGCCAACTAGCTCTATACTGGTTTCCTTGGGGGCCCTTTTTTATTATAAAAATATTACCTTCTTGCATGCCATTTCTAAAACTGGGCTATATTGTTCACTGGCCTCTACCTGCAGTTATTTGCTGTCAACTCACACTCCATATTGTCTCCCTGGGAGCACATTTTATTTAAATAAAATAAATCCAACCTTGTGGCATGCTATTTCTAAATCTGGGTAAATCTGCTGCCCAGGGGTTACTTGCTGCCAACTCATTCTATACTAGTCTCCTTGGAGCAGTCTGCTCCACCATCCACTTGACACACTTATGTATAAATGTGACAAAGTTTAATGTTTAGTTACATTTATATTGAATCCAACATCAGCACAGGTTTAATTGGCACACATTCAAGCAGGGGCCACTGCCACCTATACAGCAGCTTTTGTTTTTTATTTTTATTGATGTTTTGTAATGTTTTTTATAATCTTTTTGATATACGGTGTCATGGATGGTTGCTGAAAGCTGTGCTTTTGAACTACATCTTGCTGTGCACAATTGATATTATTTGTTACCTCTTTGAATTTTTATGCAGTACATTTACTCAAGGGAATCTGCAAGGGGGTTGTAAATGTCACCTGACAAGCCAAGTATGGTTCATTTTTGGAAAGGTCAGACAATCCACATTGGCTATGGACTGGCGGATATGTATGCAGTGCAGATTTTGTAAGCTCTAGCCACTTCGCACCCAATAGTTCAGATGCCGCTTTTCCTTAATACTGATGCAAATGGAATCAAAGCTACTTCTAACCTACTCCTGGGCCATGTAGGACATGTGCTCCCTGTTTTGATTGGACGTAAGGCTTCCCTTATCTGTGGTCTCCTGATTCCACTGCTGGGTCACTTTTCAGATGTGTGCCAGAGCCATGGCTAAATTATTTTTCCAAGACATGTTTTAATAGAGAGTGCACCACTCTGGCTTCCCTTTCCACTGGTAGCTTGAGTTTTTTTTACATCAAGGGGGATAGCTAATCTCTTTTGGTTCAACCTCTACCTCTTTCACCATGTCTCTAAGGCACAAATACATGAAGGCTCTCTTGGTCTTGCAAAATCACAACCCCCTACCTGTTTTCTCAATGTTGGGCTGGCATTGACATGATTAGACCCTTACCCATTCCTACCCCTGGGTTATCTCTTCAACGGCCCTGATTTGAAACAGTGTTGATCCTAGCAGGTCTCAAGTCTCACTAATGACTATCTTATCTGATAACAATAACAATTATTGTTCCTTCCATAAAGGGGGATAGAGTGCCACACACGTCTTGTATCCTTCACCAGTCCACTGGTCTAAGGCTCAGATCTAAAAGTTCTTGCCTAGGCTCAAGCACTGACTACTGCAGGAGGGGTAGCTGCCAGACATCAAACAGTTAAAAAAATACCCAGGTCTTCCCCTGGAAGACAATCCCACAAAGAGAGATGGGATACAACCCTGGGCAGGCACCTCAAAGTTTTCTGTTTTGACTCCCATACCATGAAAACTTAAACATTTTCAGTGTATGTGTGTGTGTGTGTGTGTGTGTATGTGTGTGTATGTGTGTGTGTTTTTGCATCCCAGTACAGACACATTGGGATGCAAACATGTACAAAATGAATAAAACATAACAGCACATAAATTAATAGAGATGAGCAAACCATTAGTTAGAACTGGATTTCGCTCCGATTGTGCCGACTGAATTTCCCTTGAATTTCACTGTCAACTGCACATCGGCTCTCCCATAACCCCATAACTGACACACACCATAACTGAGGACACACATAATAAACACAATGGGGGGCAGAGGGAAGCTGAATGCACTGTCAGTGCCCTTCGCCAGTTGCTCCGCACAGCGCCAAAGCAACGGAGTCAGTACATTTTCCATTTCTGGTACGAGGACGGAGGTGAGCTTTTTTTTACTGGGTTTGTTAAAAATCATTTTGGACTAACCCAAATTTCTCACGATAATTTGGTAAAATGTCTAAATTGAATTTTGAAAGATTCACTCATCTCTAAAAACTTAGAAAAAATGGTTGGAATAGTCTGCCTGCATTTGTTTTATGTCTCCAGCACATCTTTTGAATGATCTTACTAAGGCTTGTTTAAAAATTAGACTTGCAGTAGTTTATAACTTGATGTTGTAAATTTGGAAACTTAGGCCCTTATTTAAGAAGGGATAGCATCAGGTAGCGCCTGGTTAATGAGAGATAGCGACAGATAGCGACTGGTCAACGCCGGACACGGCACGCAATTACACATTTATCAAGCAGAATCTGTTTAGCGACTGGGATAGCGCCATGTAGCGTCTGATTCATCATTTTCACAGCCTCAGCGAACAGCGCCAGCATTCAGCCTTGCACAACGCCAGGTATGACCTCTCGCTACCTGACGCTCTCCCATACATTTCAATGGACAATCCTTTTCTTTAAACGGGTTCTGGCCTCTTCTGGCATTGAAATAGCAGTTTTTTCATAATTTTTTCATTTTTTATATATTTCCTCAGAAATGACATTACAGGTCTGCCATTAAAGTGTTCATGTTACAATGTTGTTACAATGTAATTCCATATGTTTTCGCTTTGTTACTAGTTGATAGATGCTTGAAAACACACTTTAAACACACCGCCTCCTGCGCTCTGGGCTTCAAACAAATATTTTTCAGCGCCAGAGATTTGGGAGGCTGTTTTTTTGCTGAATATGGTGTGAGTCGGTCGCTATGAGCAGTCGCTAACATGTGCTCCCATACAGCGATGTACTGGTCAAATAGCGACTCCTCACAATTTATTCAACATTACTGAACAGCGACTGAGTCGCTATAAAGTAGCGACTCACGGCCGAGCAATGCGACTACTAGCGGGCGCTCTGAAAATACCTGCTACAGACGCTCATCTGTCGCTACCTGCCGCTAATGATGAATCAGCCTCCCCATTTCCCAACACCCACTATCTGTAAAAGGTTTCATTATTTCAGGAAAAGACTTATCTATTGCTAAAAACGCTTTAGATTAAAGAGATAGATAGATAGCAAGTAAATGTCTACTTCAAACATTTGAAACTCTCTTCTAAATCATTACTTGTAAATCATCAAGTTTATGTCATCAAACACTATCATTTATTTCTTTATATGAATATCTTGTAAAACTGTGACATTCGTAAAGACAAATAAAAATATTGTGAAAGAAATGAAATGTAATGCCCCTGGTCATGCTTGCTAGATCAATTATCTGTGGTAAGTTGGATCCTGCCAGTAAGAGAATCCTGTTGAGCCTGGTGAACTGTTTGAAGCACATGTAGGTACAGGGCAGGTATGGCCTTTCTCAAGAAATAGTGTGTACTGTGGTTGAGCATTTGCCATTAAAGCATGGGATGCTTTTACCTTAACAAACACAAAAAGACCATTATCAACTAGGCATTTTAGGGTGTATAAGCTGTAAAAAAAAAAAAAAAATGCAAAACATAAAAATGGTGCTTCATTGTTTCACGTGCCTGCAAAGTTTAAATTTGGGTCACAAATCCCATTGAAGTTAAAGGGGACCTGAACTTGGTGGGTAAAATGGGGCTAGCAAGGACTATAGGGCTGAAAATCGAGGGGAATACCAGGGTGATTGCCCTAGACAAAATGGGCTAGGGAAAGTACTCGAAATAATCATAGAAAACAAAAAAAATTACAAATTCCCAAATAAAGTCAGAAATTTAAATATTTTATCTACAGGTGTTGAAAGGCAAATTGGGGGGGGTAACATCTGGGCGATTGCCCTGCACAAAATAGGGTAGGGAAAGTACTCAGAATAATCACAGAAAACAATTAGGGATGAGCGAACCGGTTCGGACGAACCGGAATTCGCTTCGCATTTCAGGGAAAATTAAATTCGTCACGAACCCGAATTCTTTTTGGTTCGTGCCGATCGAATTTTCCCTGAAATAAAAAAAAAAATGCCGGCATGGTGGGAGCGGGCAGGCTGGCTACGCTGTCAGCAGCTACACTGTCAGAGGCCCTCTGATGACGCGTCCTCTGATGACAGCTGAGAGCGGCGCCGGAGCGTGGAGGTCGGCGCCGCTCTCAGCTGTCACCAGAGGACGCGTCATCAGAGGGCGACTGAGAGCGGCGCCGGCCTCCACGCTCCGACCATGCAGGTAAGTGTTTGCTTTTTAAACAAATGCCGGCATGGTGGGAGCGTAGCCGGCCTGCCCGCTGCCACCATGCCGGCATTTTTTTTTCAGATGAGCGATTCGTGAAAGTTCGATTCGGGCGCACCCGAATTTCTTGGGGAAATTCAGCGAATCGCCGAATCGAACTTTCAAGAAGTTCGCTCATCTCTAAAAACAATTAATGAAACTGATGACATTTTTGCATGTTTAACTCGCTCCTGCTGCAGGTAACTGCCTGCGGGTTTATTTTTTTATATTTTTAGCAATTTTTGGTTAGATACCATTTTTTTCTAAACAAAAATAGGCCAACTTTTTTATTTTTTAAATGCATTTATTCAGTTATAAATGTTTTGCTAAATGCGGATTTAAAGGCATCCCATTTACTATTTAAACTGCCTGTAGGTTTATTTTCTTATATTTTTTGGTAATTTTTTGGCATTTTTGGTTAGATACAATTTTTATATAACCAACAATAGAATTACTTTTTTTTTTTTTACTTGAATTTTTTCAGTTTTAAGTGTTTTGCTAAATGCGGATTTTAAAGGGATCCCATTTACCTACGTTTTAACTACTAACTTAATTACTAAATGCTGCATTTAAATGCATCCATTATCACATTTAAACTACCTGCGGTTTTATTTTATTTATTTTTTTTTGACATTTTTGATTAGATACAATATTTATCCAATGAAAAAATGTTTCTGCAATTTTTTTGTCACTTTCCCTTGTTTTACTGAATACCACTTCTGAACCCACCAAGGAAGATTTCAAAGGCCAGCAATTTTTAAGTGCCCGCAGTCAGGGCCAGGGCTTGTGGGTGAGATGGGCCCAACTTCCGCTTTCTCTCATAAGCTTGCACTATGACAAGCTGACTGCTTCCCTGGAACGATGTGGACAGGCTTGGTGGTGGTGGTGCTGCTGCTGCTGGTGCTAGAGCTGGTGGGGTTCCCACATCCTACCTTTGGGGGGAGACAGGTAGCCTTGTTGTTGGAGAGGTGGAGCTGGCTGACGAACCCGAATTCGTTATCAATTTCAGGAAATATTCAATTCGCTACGATTCCGAATATCGCCGCGATTCGATCGCTCGAATCGCTTCCTTAAAACTCCAATTACTGCTATCCAGCCCATCTAAAATGGTGGATCCACATGGCAGGGCATGTCCCATGGAGCAAGGAATCCTGGGTAGGTGTCACATGCTGCCTATCAGCAGACAGACTTACCGATGATGTCACAGCCCCATATAAGCGGCGGCCATTTTGCGGAAGATCATTCTGACACTGTATTGCGGCCAGAGCAGATCAGGCAGGGAGAGAGCGAGGGACAGATAGACAGACAGACAGATAGATAGAACAGAACAAGCGAGATAGACATAGAGATAGCGACATAGAAACAGAAGAAGCGAGGGAAAGATAGAGAAGGAGAGAGGCGGTGACAGTAACAGAGAAAGACAGGGACAGTTTAAAGTGTTTGCATTAGCTTCCAAGCCTATTTAGTGTTAATACCACACCTGCCTATTTAGCTTTTCCTTTTCCTGGTGTCATTCTTTAAAAAGCATGCTAGCATTAATATTTCAAGACTACCTGTCAATTAACTGGTTGCATTTTGTAATCAACGTCACTTTACCACTATAAAAGGAGCCAACCTCTGTATGTGAGGAGGGGGCATCCCAAACACTAGCATAAATATTTCAAGACTACCTGTCTAGTAACTGGTTATTATTATTGTTTATTTATATAGCGCCATCATCTTCTGTAGCGCTTTACAAAGTAGTAATTACAGACAGGGTAGAAACATACGATACATATACTATTTGAAATGCAGTTTTACAGAGTTGACAATGGATATTCTGAGTACAAGATACAATAGGGGAGAGAGCCCTGCCCTTGCGAGCTTACAGTCTAAAGGAAGAGGGGTGAAGACGAGGGGGAAGGATCACAAACAGTCAGTACTGAGCTTTGTGGCATGTGCTCTTTAGAAGATTGGTTAGGCCAGATTATATGCTTGTCTGAATAAGTGCATTTTAAGGGCGCCTTTGAAAGTTTTGAGGGTTGTGGAGTGGCGGATTGGGTGCGGGAGGGCATTCCAGAAGATTGAAGTTGCACGTGAGAAGTCCTGGAGGCGGGCGTGAGAGGAGGTGACCAGGGTGGAGGACAGGAGAAGGTCGGCAGAAGAGCGGAGGCTGCGTCTAGGTTGATACTGTTGGATTAGAGATGAGATGTAGGGAGGGGCCTGGTTGGAGAGAGCCTTGTATGCGAGAGTTAGAGTTTTGAACAGGATTCGCTGTGGGACTGGCAGCCAGTGTAGGGATTGGCAGAGAGGCGCAGAACTGGAGGAGCGAGAGGAGAGATGGATGAGGCGAGCAGCAGAGTTCAGGATAGATTGGAGGGGTGCCAGTCTGTTAGTTGGTAAGCCACAAAGAAGGATGTTGCAGTAATCCAGACGGGATATGACCAGGGCATGCACTAGCATTTTAGTGGTGTCAGGTGAGAGGAAAGGACGGATGCGGGAGATGTTTTTAAGTTGGAGGCGACAGGAGGTGGCCAGGGAGTGAATATGTGGTATGAAAGAGAGGGCAGAGTCCAGAATGACTCCCAGGCACCGAGCTTGGGGAGTTGCTGTTATTGTGTAATTGTTGACAGAAATAGACGTGTTAGAGAGGGGAGGGGAGTTAGAGGGTGGGAAAATGACCAGTTCTGTCTTGTCCATGTTTAGCTTGAGGTAGCGAGATGACATGAATGAAGAAATAGCTGCAAGGCAGAGGAGAGAGGAGAGATTGGGGCCTGAGAGATATATCTGAGTGTCATCCGCATAGAAGTGGTATTGAAAGCCTAGTGAAGTTATAAGTTTGCCAAGGCCGTGGGTGTAGACTGAGAAAAGTAGGGGGCCTAGGACAGAACCTTGTGGCACACCAACAGAAAGGGAACGTGAGGATGAGACCGTGTTAGAATAGAATACACTGAATGATCTATCAGAGAGGTAAGAGTTGAGCCAAGAGAGTGCAAGCCCTTGAACCCCAAGAGAGGAGAGAATATCAATAAGCAGAGAGTGGTCGACAGTATCAAAGGCTGAGGAGAGGTCAAGAAGGATAAGGACGGAGTAGTGACCTTTGCTTTTGGCAGTGAGCAGATCATTGGGGACTTTGGTGAGGGCAGTTTCAGTGGAGTGGTTACGGCGGAATCCTGATTGTAAGGGGTCAAATAAGTTGTTGGTGGATAAGTATTGTGACAGTTCTGAGTGGACATGTTGTTCAAGACGTTTGGAGGAGAAAGGGAGTAGTGAGATAGGGCGATAGCTGGAGAGGGCAGAGGGGTCGAGAGAGGGTTTCTTGATTATCGGAGTAATAACAGCATGTTTGTAGGAAGAAGGAAAGGTGCCAGTGGAGAGAGAAAGGTTGAATATTGAGGTTAAGGCTGGAGTGAGGGATGGAGACAGTTGAGGAATAAGGTGGGATGGAATAGGATCGAGGGAGCAGGTAGTCAGGTGGGCCCTAGAAATGAGAGAGGTTAGTCCAAGCTCAGTTATTGGAGTGAAGAAAGTAAGAGAGTGAGGCGGGGGGATAGTTTGAAGTGGTGAGGGATTCTGAGGGGCAAAGCCAAGTCGAATGTTGTCAATTTTTCCTTTGAAGAATGTAGAAAATTCTTCTGCTGTTATTTGGGAGGTTGGAGGAGGAGGTGGTGGGCGGAGTAAGGAACTGAAAGTATTGAAGAGTTGTTTTGGATTCTGGGCTTGTGCAGAAATCAGTGAGGAGAAATAAGCTTGCTTAGCAGATGAAAGGGCTGTCCTGAGTTCCTGAAGGGCTTGTTTATAGAATAGAAAGTCATGATTGGCTTTGGTTTTCCTCCATCGCCATTCAGCAGCTCGAGACAGCTGTTTCAATCTGGCTGTGCTTGCATTTAGCCAGGGTTGGGGGTTTTTGGTGCGGGGACGGCTATAGGTGAGGGGGGCGACAAAGTCCAAAGCTGAGGAGAGAGTATTATGGTAGTGTGATGATGCAGCATCTGTGTCTGTGAATGAGGTCAAGGTCTGAAGAGGTTGAAGTGAGGCAGAAAAGGACTGAAGATCTAGGTTTCTTAAGTTCCTGCGTTGAGTTGTGGGTTTGTGTGGAAGGTGTTTTGCAGGCATTGGAGAGAGGCTCATAGTCAGCAGATTATGGTCAGAGAGGGAGAGCAAAGAGGACGAGAGGTTTGATAGAGAGCAGAGGTTAGAGAAGAGGAGGTCAATTGTGTGGCCGTCTTTGTGGGTGGATGCAGTAGACCATTGCTTGAGGCCGAAAGATGAGGTTAGTGACAGTAGTCTGGTGGCAGCAGGGTTGCTAGTGTCCACAGATATGTTGAAGTCACCCATTATGATTGCTGGGATGTCTGTGGACAGAAACTGAAGGAGCCAGGTAGAAAAGTGGTCGAAGAAAAGAGTAGTAGTTCCAGGAGGGCGGTAGATGACTGCGATTTTCAGGTTACAGGGAGAATATAAGCGGACACAGTGAACTTCAAAAGATGAGAAGGATAGAGATGGCAAGGCAGGGAGTGGATTAACCCTTTCAGTGCCAAGCCCGTAGATTCTACGTGCTTGCTTCTACTCCACTTAAGTGCCAAGCACGTAGAATCTACGGGCTTGACTTTCCCCCCCGCTAGTAAAAAAAAAAAACATCAAAAGTACTCACCTGACCCCTCGTTGGATCCGGCTGGGTCTCCTCTTTAATTTGGTGCCATCCGATCCCCCGTGGGGGGTCGGATGGCTCCAGGAGAGCCCCCGGAATAGCCCCCCCCGTTTGGCAGCAGCAGCTGCTAACTGTAAAAAAAAAAAAAAAATAAATAAAAATGACATTTACTTACCTGCAGTCGCGCTGCCTCCCTCCGGGTCTCCTCTTCACTGGGGGGGCCTCCGATCGCCCCCCCCAGCCTCTTCAGCTTCAGGGGAGAGCCTGAAAGGGCTCTCCCCCTCCTCTCCCGACGGGCGCCGCCATCTTGCTGTTAAGCCCCGCCCCTTTGGGGGCGGGGCTTATGACGTCACTCCCGGGCCTCTTGCTGCCTCTCCTCGGCTGAGCTGTCAGATGCCCTGGTGATCGCTGGGCAGAGCAGTGGAGGGGCAGGGGATGCTCTGATACTCTTACTTACCGCCGGCGACATCAGTCCTAATCCAGGCCCACTCTCTCCACCCCCCTCCTCCATAACTATTCACTTTTCATCAAAGCCAAAAGACTACAACCGTGTTAAACTGGGATACACACGCAACCTATCTAATCTGATACAGCTTACTCCCTCCCCACCCCTTCCTGCCACTGTCACCTGCGCACTGTGGAATGCACGCTCAGTGCGCAATAAACTCACCTATATTCACGACCTGTTTCTCTCTAACTCTTTTACCTTCATGGGGTTCACAGGCTCCAGCACCTCAGCCGAAGGTAGCTGTGCGTCATACCCATCCTCTGCCGGTCCAGATGCTCCTGCTCCTCCTACTAAAAGTCACTCATCCCACCAGCAATCCATCAGCGAAGCCATGTCCAAGAGACAACAGTATGCAGCCACTCATCCTACGGCGCAGAAGCTAAATGTGCTCCTGTCCAAGTTGCTGGTGCTGCAGTCGCTCCCTTTTCAGGTGGTGGACTCTGCACCTTTCAGAGAGCTGATGGCTAGTGCCAAGCCGAGGTGGAGAGTCCCAAGCCATCATTTCTTTGCAAAGAAGGCAGTACCAGCCCTGCACAAATTTGTTGAACAGAAGGTGGGCCAGTCCTCGAGCCTGTCAGTGTGCACCAAAGTGCACGGCAGCGCCGACATCTGGAGCTGTAACTACACCGGCAAGCACACCCTTCTTGAGCTACAGCGTCAGGACGGTATCCCCCAACATAGTCTGATTTGCGATGTTCCCACCCGTTGGAATTCCACCCTAAATATGTTAGATCGACTGTATGAACAGAGAAAAGCCATCACTGATTTCTTGATGATCCAAGCAGACTCCCCTGTGTAACTTTAATATGAACCAGTGGTAGCTCATACGTGACACCTGCCGTTTGCTCAGGCCCTTTGAGGAAGCCACTTTATTTTTCAGTCGCCAGGATTACGGGATGAACGACGTGATTCCGCTGCTTCATGTAATACAACACATGTTGGAAACCATGGCCGGTCAGGGCACGGGAGACATGGCGCATACATTTCACGGCCACATAAACACTGTGGGAGCTGAGGAGGAAGAGGAGGAGGAGGAGCAGCACAGTAAAGCACAGTTTAGTTTTGGCGAAATGGGAGGTTTATCTAGTCATCTGACAGGAGAGGAGGAGCAGGAGCAGCCAGTGGAGCTAGAGGGTTGTGAGGAAGGCGAGGCAGAGGATCCAGACACACCGTGGCAGTATGCAGTGGAGATGGAGACAGGTAGTCCCTCCGAGTCACTTGCAAAAATGGCACGATGCATGCTCACGTGCTTGCGTAGTGACCGCAGAATTGTCTCCATTTTTCTGCGGGATGACTACTGGCTCTCCACCTTATTGGACCCTCGCTACCGGCACAAAATGGGGGCATTTTTTACACCCGCTGAGAGGGAGGATAAACTGACCTACTACAAAGACATTCTACGTAGTCAGTTGGCCTATGCCTATCTGCGCCATGGTCCATACTCTCGCAGGTCTGACTCGGGGGACCTCTGCTCTCACCTTCCACTGCCATGGCTGGTGTTTTTCAGGCAATATATGGGCTTCTAATGCTGCTGCCAACTCCTGGGTGTGTCTTTCAGGCAATATATGGGCTCCTAATGCTGCTGACAACTTCAATGTGTTTTTCAGGCAATATATGGGCTCCTAATGCTGCTGCCAACTCCTGGGTGTGTCTTTCAGGCAATATATGGGCTCCCTATGCTGCTGCAACTCCAGAGGCAATATATGGTCTCCTAATGCTGCTGCCAACTCCTGGGTGTGTCTTTCAGGCAATATATGGGCTCCCTATGCTGCTGCCAACTCCAGGGTGTGTTTTTCAGGCAATATATGGTCTCCTAATGCTGCTGCCAACTCCAGTGTCTCTTTCATGCAATATATGGGCTCCCTATGCTGCTGCCAACTCCAATGTGTTTTTCAGGCAATATATGGGCTCCTAATGCTGCTGCCAACTCCTGGGTGTGTCTTTCAGGCAATATATGGGCTCCCTATGCTGCTGCCAAGTCCAGAGTGTGTCTTTCAGGCAATATATGGGCCACCTCAAGGCTCTGTAATTGTGCCGCTCTGCAACAGCAAATCTAATAGCGACGCCTCTGATCTGCAAGTCATACTTCTTTACAATAGTATTTCACTAACCCAGCATGCATCCTATGCATGTTACAGCCAAGCAAAGCGTTCTGAAACCTTATGGAGGCTCTCGGACGCCAAGAAATAGATAATAAATAAATTCGGACCAAAACGATTTTTCCTGGAAAATTCGGTGAATCGTCCGAATCAAATTTTTCAAAAGTTCGCTCATCTCTAGTTGAGACCGAGGGAAACTCAGGTGTTTGCAGGTTTTTAATACTTCTGCAGATGTGTGTGGACCAAGACCTCTGTTTTTACCCAGATTTAGAGACAGATTATAGGTTTGGATACAAGCTAACAGGGTTGAATGCTGTGGTCCCTTTAAGATTTGTGTATCCTAATTGCCCTGCTAATGTGCACTTCCCAGTTTAGTTATAAATTGGTCTGAGTGGCTGCCATCCCTACCTGCTTCTTTTGATTTTGTGCAAGCACATGGGGTGGGTGGGTCTGCAGCTGTACTACGAGGCTTTTGACCCTTCCTCCCCATGTGCTGCAAGGTTATGGGGCAAACTCAGGTAAGCTGCTCCCAATTTGCATTGTGTGTCCCAGAGATTAGAATTAGGACTGCACCTCACAGAGGCGCCGTGGTGTTTGGTGGTGCAGCTTTAGCATACTTCTGCAGATGTGTGTGGACCCTTCATAAGCCCTAGGTCTGCAACTGGGTCAGGGGCAGGCGGTTGGCTCATGATATGCCAGCCAAGTGTGTCATCATAGAGCATTAGTGACTTAATAACTTGTGACTCTAACGGCTTTGCAGATTTTGCGGAGAGTGAGGTGGAAGGCTCTGCACTCTTGACAGCAGTGGAGTGGGTGGAAGAAAATCCCACGCAACTGGTAGCACTGCATGCCATATAACCAAGACTGCCTCAATTTATTCTGGTCCCACCACACAACTGTCAGCATTATTGGGGCCTACAAAAATGCACTCCAAACCCTGGCACCTGCTTGCACCAGGGGAAGGTGTAGCAGCCAATGATGAAAGACATCCTCTCTCTGGAGCACCAGTTACTGGATAAGCACCAGCTCCAATACCAGCGGCAGCAGAAACACTATGGCCTCGGTCCTGTCTATTATTTGCTGCTTTCTGCATTGTTAGACACCTGCAGTTACAGCAGCCAAAAATGGACAAGAAAATCGCAGAAAAATGCCCCTTAAGTGCCTTGAACAAAAAAGAGCATAAGAACAAAAGTGCCCTGAACTATTGGTATTAAAGGGCACCAACACACAGGTGTCCTGAATTATTGGTATGGAAGAGCACTAACACACAAGTGCCCTGAACAATTGGTAATAAAGTGGGGCACACCCTAGTGCTTAGAGCTTGTTGTAGGATAAGGGGTATACCCCAGTACTTAGAGGAAGTTGTGGGATAACAGAGTACACACCCTAGTGCTTAGAGTATGTTGTGGGATAACATAATACGAACACTCCTGTTCATAGAGGAAGTTGTGGGATAAAAGAGTACACATGCCTCAGTGCTAAGAGACAGTTGTGGGATAACAGAGAACACACACCCCAGTGCTTAGAGGAAGTTGTGGGATAAGGGGGTACACCCAAGTGCTTAGAGGAAGTTGTGGGATAACAGAATACACACACCCCAGTGCATAGAGGAAGTTGTGGAATAACAGAGTACAAACACCCCACTGCTTAGAGGACGTTGTGGGATAGCAGAGTACACACACCCCAGAGCTTAAAGGATGTTGTGAGATAACAGGGTACACATCCCAGTGCTTAGAGCAATGTGTGGGATAACAGAGTATACACACTCCAGTGCATAGAGGAAGTTGTGGGATGACAGGTTACACACACCCCAGTGCTTAGAGCTTCTTGTGGGATAAGGAGGTACATCCGAGTGCTTAGAGGAAGTTGTGGAATAACAGGGCACACACATCCCAGTGCTTAGAGCGTGTTGTGGGAAAAGGAGGTACACCCAAGTGCTTAGAGGATTTTGTGGGATAAAGGGGTATACTCCAGTGCTTAGAGGATGTTGTGGCATAAGGTGGTACACCCCAGTGCTTAAAGCTTGGTGTTGCATAAGTAGGTACTGTAAATAATGGGCCTTTATGGAAAATCAATATTGCTAATAATGTTGCATATTTAAGTATAGGAATATACAGCAAAATAGTTTACAATACCAGCATGCACAGGTGGCCGGGCAGGAATTGTATTCCAATCAGATAGGACAGCATCCTGCGACAAAGCAGGGCTGGGACAAGATTGAGAAGCCAGATTAGGAGAAGACTAGGGTCATAAAAGATCAAAGAAATACCAGAGATGAAAGCCCCCTTCGGGTATAATTGGGGGGATCCTTAGATGAGAGGGAAGGAAGGCAAGAAGTAGACGGCGGGCAGAGGAGAATGGCCAGGCGAGAGGCAGGAGAGGAGAGAGAAAAAGGCATGAAGGCTGCCAGCTGAGAAGGTCTGCTGCTTATGGGTGCCCGTTTCAGGAGGGTAATGCTTTTAATGTTACCTTAATCCCTGTATATATGTATGCCAGTCCCAGAATTGTATTGTATTGTGTTGAAAGATTTGATTGCATTATTGTGTTGTTCTGTCAACAATATATCTCTTTATTTACTACTTGTCTCAGTGTCCTCTGCATATACCAGAAGTCGAAAGAACCTACAGTCTTACAGTCTTATGCGTGTATCCATTGTGTGATCATTGGCCAGATATTGATAATATTTGTATATGTGTTTGCCTATTTTAGTCGAGCCGGGCAGGATAGATATATATACACATAATATTATTAATATTTGGTTATTACTTATTTAATTTTATTTACATAATTGGCTTGTGCCAGCCAGGAGATATTATCAATATTAGTTATTAATATTTAACTGTTTACATAATTGGCACGTGCCATTCAGGAGAGGTTGTATTGTTTATATAAGTGGCGACCCAGGCAGGAGATTTATAGTTATAAATTAATATCTAGTTATTAAATTGTTTATGGTAGTTAAATTGTTTACAGTACAACTCAGTGCTTAGAGAAAGTTGTAGGATAACAGGGTACACACAGCTCAATGCTTAAAGCTTGTTGTGAGATAAGGGGTAAACCCCAATGCTTAGAGGATGTTGGAGGATAAAGGGGTACACCCCAATGTTTAGCGCAAGTAGTGGGATAACAGGAAACGCACACCCCAGTGCTTAGAAGATGTTGTGGGATAAGGTGGTACACCCCAATGCGTAGAGCAAGTTGTGGGATAACAGTCTTGTTTGTCATTTGCTAAGTGTGTTCTCAATATTTTGGGTGGAAATATGTGCAAAAAAATTGTAGTGCTTTATTCAAGGAAATGTTATTGCTTTTAAAAGCCCCATTTCTCCTGGTTACAATGCTATCCTATGTATTAGTAAACACCCTTTCCTTCCCAGGAGACTCCCCCAAACTGATACAGCACTTTAGGAGATTTTCAAATAAAATAAAGTGCTATGCACACCTTGCCATTTAAAAAAAAAAACCTTTAGATTTGAAATACAAACTATATATTCTCCGGAAGTACACACCTCAAGCTTTCTAAGCGTACCAGGCTTGTTGATGTGGGCATAGTTCTCTGGAAGTAATTAATTATTTGGTTGCAAAGGGTTTCCCTGAATAAAAGAACAAAATCAAAGCAACATTTTCCTTCTAATATGCAAACAAGAAAAAACAAGCTAAATCTGAAAAAGCAAGGACCCAAATCAGCAAAGCTTTACTGAGGGCAGATCATGTCAGACCAAACTAATTGATTTCTTTGACAATGTCACTAAAGTGTTAGATGAAGGTGGTGCTGTGGATATCGCCTATCTGGGTTTTAGCAAAGCCTTTGACACTGTACCACATAAGGAGCTCATAGATAAGTTATTGAAGGTATCAGAGTGTTGTTAATGGTGTGCAATCTGAACAAAGGCGAGTTACAAGTGGTGTGCCGCAAGGCTCTGTCCTGGGCCCCATTCTTTTTAATATGTAGTATGGTATTAGTATGTCTCACCCCCTACTTCCCGATATTCATGACACTTGGGAACCCGGCCTGTAGAGGGCGATTTTGCAGAGCTGACATGGAAAAAAGGAGCCCCTCCTGGTCCATAAGTACTGGGTTCCTCCCACTATTCCTCAGTCTTTTCGTCTCTGCAGTCGGCAATTCAGAAGATGACTCTCCTTCAAGCTGCAGGTAGCCGGGCTTGCTCCCGGACCTTTTTTTCTCTATTTCTGTCTAAAACTCTTTAAACCTGTTTGGTTATATTATATGCCTCCCAGCCCTGGCTGTGTGGTTCAGGCAAAGGTAGATACATACACCTTCTGGTGTATACAGGATTATTACTCCCCTGTGAGACCCAAATGTGGGTAGGCGGCTTCCGGGTTGGTGTTCCCGGCATGGGATGCCCCTGTCCCTTTATAATCCCCTTGTGCCTTATGGGTGCATTTCTATCCTCTCCCCTTAGTTCTACTTTAACCCCGCTGGGTAAAAAGGAGGGGGGAAGGGGGGGGGGGGCGTTATCTGGGCTTATTTGTCACCATGCACAAAAAAAAAAAAAAAAAAGAGAGATATAAAATAAGTCTTTATTTCTTATTTTTATTATGTATGTTTTACTATACTATTTAATAGGAAATGTTTTATTTAGATTTTCCTATCTCTATCTAGGCAGCATTTTTTGCTTACCTTGAATTTTCCCTCCATTTTTGGCCATGTGATCCTGGAAGGGGGCGGGGCTTAGGCATGCTTTTATTCAGAGAGCACCTGGTATGCTCTGTTTGACTTCCTGTTTCCTGCTTCCCTGTGGCCTTACCTCATGATGTGAGCTTATTGCATGGGCTGTGAGTACCCTTCAGCTTGGCTGAAGGGAGTTTTTTTTCTGTCATTTATTTATATTGTGTGCATTTGGTGACTGTTTTTTTGTTTTCTCTGTAGGTGGAAACTCCTTATTTAAAAAGGGGTTTCTCCTGGTCCTTAAGCCTTATTTGGGTGTCCATTTGTGTTTCAATCCTCCCACTTGGGACTATTTAAAGGGGCATCCCGGGTAGCAATTGCGTAAATCCCATATATACTTGGCGACTATAATCAATTATAGTATAATACACCATATGGAGGCATCCCAGGATAACGGACATGCAATTCCCTCTGCACAGACTCGGCAATGTTTTGGATGTGGGGCATCCCTTGTTGGGGATAACGCAATTCTTTACGTCCCTTGTGCACAATTAACTATTATGCAGCAAACTGAGGCCTAGGCTTTAGGGCCTGCGGCTAATGCCTCATCTCCTACTCCGCCATGTCTTGTTCATACCCCCAATGATATTGTCATGGGTGGTGAGTCGCATGCTGATTTATGTGCCAGATTGGCTCATCTTGAAAGATTAATGTCTATCTCTATCAATTGTGAATTGCTTGATTGGTCTGATCCTTCTCAGTTAGAAGAAGGAGAATTATATGAGGAATCAGATGTTTCTGATGAGCAGCAATTTGTTGGTGCTGAGATTGAGCAGGGTGAAGCAAGTGTTGTGGATACCCCAAAAGCTCTTGCTCAGTTATTTGAGGTTTTGGTTATTACTCCTCCTGAAGTAGTCCCTCCTCAAAAAGGGGAATTCTTTGGAGCCTCTAAACCTTGTTTAGAAATCCCAGATCAAAAGCATTTTTTTATATTATTCTTAAAGAATGGGAGAAGCCTGCGCGGCTTCCTGGCATTCCCTTGGGCTGGGACAAGAAGTATCCCTTCCCAGCTGATACTGTTAAACATTGGTCATCACCACCTGTGGTGGATGCCCCTGTGCTTAATTTATCCAATTCTTCTGTGTTGCATTCTCCTGACTCCACTACACTTAAAGATGGAGAGGATAAGCGTATTGATCAAATGGCGTGTCACATTTTTTCCAGTGTGGGCTCAGCCTTGTTGCCTGTTGGTTCTTCAGCGCTCATGACAGTGGCTATTAGGTCTGTTGTGAGAGACCCTTGAATTACTCAGGGCTTGATCCAGCCTCTGATGAGTACGCCGCTCTTAAGCGATGTGAGATGTTTTCATCCTTTGTACTTTCTGCCTTAGATGACACTCTGGTCATGTGCAGCAGAACCTCTGCCTTGTTAGTCAGCATTCGGCGGTCGGTGTGGTTGCGGCAGTGGGCAGCTGATATTGTAGCCAAGAAATCACTTATAGCGCTCCCTTTTGTGGGATTGTGCCTCTTTGGAGAAAGATTGGATTCTGTCACTAAGGGAGGTAAAATACCTCAGCGTAAGAAACAATGTCATTCCTTTCGTGGAATGGCCTCTTTTAACCCTCCTTTCGGGGGTCTAGATCCGGTAGAGGATCGGCCTTTTCAGCCCCTAGAGGGAATGCATGGAATAGAGGAAAGGGACGTGGCCGTCCAAGTCAGAATTGGGGGTCCAAAACAAAATCTGCCACTAAGCCTGTTCAATAATGAGGGGACGCCCTCACCCTTATGGGTGGGGGGACGGCTGCGGTTCTTCTTCCAGGTCTGGGTTCAGAAGGTATCAGACAATTGGGTTCTGGAAGTAGTCTCTTCTGGTTACAAACTGGAATTCGAGTCCCGGCCTCCTCCCAGATTTTTCATGTCCCAGATGCCATCAGATCCGGCAATTGCGCAGGGACTGCGGGCAGCAGTAGCGTATCTGTTAAACATGGCTGTCATCTGCCTAGTGCCTCCAGCGGAAAGGGGTTTGGGGTTTTATTCCAACCTATTCATGGTACCCAAAAAGGACGGCTCTGTTCGGACTATCCTAGACCTAAGGAGACTCAATCAATTTATCGGTTTCAGAAAATTCCGCATGGAGTCTCTGCGATCAACGATCGATGTTCTCCGTCAGGGGGACTTCATGACATCCATAGACATCAAGGATGCTTATTTACACATTCCTATTTTTCCGGGCCACCAGAGATTTCTCAGGTTCTCGATAGAAGACCAGCATTATCAATTTGTGGCCCTGCCATTCGGCCTTACCTCGGCCCCAAGAGTCTTTACCAAGATGCTGGCAGGAGTGATGGCTATATTCAGGGTCCAGGGCATCCGCATTGTGCCTTTCCTGGATGATCTTCTTATCGCGGCCTCCTCCCTCGAACAATCAGAGTTGGACACCAGGACGGTGGTCTCTACGCTAGAAAGGTTCGGATGGGTAATAAGTTACCCCAATTCCTCTCTCTGTCCATCCAGGGAAATTCCCTTCCTGGGCCTGATTCTGGATACATTTCAGGCCAAGGTTTTTCTTCCTCAGTCCAAAATGATTCTGATTCAGGACTTGATTCGTCTATTCTTGTCCAACCCTCGTCAGTCTATCCGTCTAGGGACGAGACTAGTGGGATTGATGGTAGCCTCGTCCCGTTTGCCCAGTTTCACATAAGGACGCTTCAGCTCTTCCTCTTGGCAAAGTGGGACAGGTGCCCACTATCATTGAATCAGACTTGTCTATTGTCTCCCCACGTTTTGCAGTCCCTTCAGTGGTGGTTAATATCGCACAACCTCCAGAAAGGCAAGTCATTTCTGACTCCGTGTTGGGAACTGGTTACCACGGATGCAAGCCTGGTGGGCTGGGGGGGAGGGGCTTCTGGAAGAAGCATCAGTTCCAAGGATTGTGGGGGCCTCAGGAGGCTCATTCTCCAATCAATGTATTAGAGCTTTGGGCCATACGTCTTGTTCTACTTCGACTGACCCATTTCTTACAGGGTCTGCCAGTTTAGATTCGGTCAGACAACCGAACAGCTGTTGCCTACATCAATCACCAGGGAGGGACTCGCAGTTGGGGTGCCCTCCGGGAAGTGTCTCTGATCCTTCAGTGGGCAGAGATCAATGTTCCCTGCATATCAGCAGTTTACATTCCGGGGATAGAGAATGTGGAGGCAGACTCTCTGAGCAGGGGATGTTCTCGCCAGGGAGAATGGTCTCTCAATCCAAGGGTCTTTCAGTTCCTCTGTCACAAGTGGGGGACTCCACGGTTGGACCTGTTTCTCGTCACAATCACAAACTGCCAGCTTTTGTGTCTCTATCCCAGGATCCTCTGGCAGTGGCAGCGGATGCCATGTCTCTAGCCTGGAGGGATCTGGGGTTCCTATATCTGTTTCCCCCATTCTCCATGATCAGCAAGGTGGTGCGCAAGCTAGCACTGGAGGAGGTGCCAGCAATTCTGGTGGCGCCAAGGTTGCCAAGATGTCTGTGGTACGCAGACGCCGTAAGGCTGGCAGTGGATCGTGTCCATCTGCCTCTTCTTCCAGATCTCATCACTCAGGGTCAACTTTGTTACCCCAATTTACAAACGCTGGCTTTGACGGCATGGCTGCTGAAGTCTCCATCTTGAAAGAAGAAGGTCTTTCTGATGTGGTTATTCAGACTCTTATTAGAGCTAGGAAGAAGTCTTCCTCATTTATTACAGGACTTGGAGGTCCTATATTGATTGGTGTGAATCCAGGGCTTTGCCCTGTAGAGTATTTTCTATTCCTAGAATTCTGGAATATCTGCAACGAGGTCTGGATATGGGATTACAGATTAGTACTACAAGCCCCCATAGCTGGTCCCGGGCTGGATATGATGAGTAGGGTGGACCCCATTTCATTTTTGTGGGGGATTTTTAAGGGTTTTTAACCCTTACAATTCCAAGATAAAATGCCCCCCCCCCATAGGGGGGACCCTATGTCATTTTTTTTTAAATTAAACCCTTATGCTCTGTCACCCAGCAGCTATAAAAGGCTTCCAGCAGGAGAGCGGGAGCCAGATTGATCAGCGTGGGACACAGTGCCCAGGGATGGATAGGAGGTAAGTATTAAAAAAAAAAAAAACATTGAAGAAAATATTTTTTCTTTTTGTGTCTGTGTGTATTTTTTACACTTAACCCCTTGTGAACTGGTAAGGGATCCATGAGACCCCTATACCAGTTCACAAGGCTGGGGGCTAGCAAGTCACCTGCAGCTAGCGGGTGACTTGCTATTAACTCCTGGCACCCTAATTATCTGCCTCCCCAATGCCCAGGGGGTGCAGAAGAGCCCGTCCCACGCAGCTTGTAGCTGGCAGGGTGGGGGCCACCAAAGCTGGCCCCTGAACCCTGTTCTACAAGCCCCCATAGCTGGTCCTGGGCTGGATATGATGGGTAGGGGGGACCCCATGTCATTTTTGGGGGGGTTTTAACCCTTAAAATTCCAAAAAAATGGGGTCCCCCCTGGGGGGCTATGTCCTTTTTTTTTAAATGAACCCCTTATGTTTATAGTGTGGATAGTAGTATTTTATTTGTAAATGTTATAAAGTGCTCTTTTCAGTTTGGGGGGTCTCCTGGCCAAGAACTGGGGGGGCTACCGATACATATGTGGTACAGTTGTAATGGGGAGAAATGGGGCTTTCACATGCAATATGGTTTTCATTAATAAAACAAATGTTTTATTTAAAATAAAGGAGACAATTGTCTAAAAAATATTATTTTATTTATTTTTTTTGTTTTTTTTTTACACAAAAATATTTAAAAAACAGTCGAAAAATTACAAACAAGACATTTCATGTTAAAGCTCAAACTCTGCTGCAAAATATATATATATTATTTTCCTGGAAATTCTGGCAAAAATCAAAATTGTGAAAAATGACCTGTCAACAGAGGGTGACAAAACTTCAAGTAGGCTGGCAATTAAAAGGGTTAATAGTACCTATGCATGTTGGGTATTGTTCTGCTCAGGGGGCCTTGCGCTTTCAGATTTAGCTTGTTTTTTCGTGTTTGTCTGCAGAGCTGAAATTTTCAAGTAAAATTACCGTTACGCACATGCTTTACTTTGGGGTGTTTGGCAACTCTTCCCTTGACAGTACCTATGCATGTCGGATATTGTTCTGTTCGGCGGATGTTGCTTTTTCTTGTTTGCATATAGGTTTTTTAGGAAAATGTGGCTTTGATTCTTCTTTTTTTATTATTTTTTATGGAAACTCTGTGCAACTAAAGAATTGATTGAGGGATTACTTCCATAAAACTACACCCGCATAAACAAGCCTGGTACACCTAGAAAGCTTGAGGCGTGTACTTCTAGAGAATATATAGTTTGTGGGGCATATTTCAAATGTGAAGGGTTGTTTTTCTGGAAAAACTGCCAGGTGCGCTTAGTGCATATCACAGTTGTATTTTATCTGAAAATTTCCTAAAGCTCTGTTTCAGTTTGGGGGATCTCCTGGGCAGGAAAGGGTGTCTACCTATACATATGTGGTACCGCTGTGACTGGGAGAAATTGGGGCTTCACACGCAATAATATTTTATTGACAAACTTACATTTTTTATTACAAAAAAACAATACAAATTGCAAAAAATAGATTTTTTTATTTTTTTTACACATATTTCACCCAAAAGTATTGAGAATACACTAAAAAAAGGCCAAACAAAACATTTCATGTTGAAGCTGAAAAAAAACAATATATAATTTTCCTGGAAAATCCCTGGAAATCCCTTCAAAAATCAAGGTTGAACATCTGTAGCGCCAAAAAGTGAAATGTGGTCTGGCAACAAAGAAATTCTAGGAAGGCTGGCACTTAAAGGGTTAAAGTCAGCTATGTGAGTCTCAGGTAGCTGGCACTTAAAGGTTGGAGAGGCAGCTATGTGAGACAGCTGGCACTAAAAGGGTTTTAAAAAGCTGATATGCACTACTAGAAGATATCTAGCAGATAAAAATTATTTCACTGGAAAAATACATAATTCTGTTAAAACCTTTTGTAAAATAAAAAAAAAAAAGAGCTACCCAAATTTGACCTGGATTTGCCATTCTGTTTTGGCTGAAATGAAACAATTGAAACAAATTGATAAAATGATTGTCAAATTGGAGTCTGATGAACAGCAACTTACCTGATCCCTGGATCCCAAGCACCACAGCCTGCTTTTATACTGTCCTGGGCCCAAACTCCATTAACCAGCTGGAATTCAGCAATCGTCATTAATTTAATTAGACCATCTTTAATATGCACTGAGAACAGGGCAGTATTTGGTGTTCATGGTGCCCTAGCCACTTTAAGTGCTTGCGCCTCCTTTTTTTAAGTTAGGTCACGTTCCATATAAAAAATGTGTGTAGGAGTAAAGGGTGCCGTGACATACCTCCCAAATGTCCCTGATTTGGAGGTACTGTCCCATTTTTGAGTCCATGTTCCCCCTGTCCCTCATTGTTCTTATTTGTCCCTCTTTGATGTGTAACATGCAGATCTGCATCAATAAATTATTAATTTGCCTAATCAAGTGTTTATAGTATTGTAACTGTTACAATGTATCTCCTGTCAATCCCTCAATGAGGAGGTGTGGCCTAATTCACAAATTGTCCCTCTTTCCTGCCCTGAAATTTGGGAGGCATGCAATGGGCTAGATGCAGAGTATATGTGTAGAGGATGGAGCACAAAGGAGGAAAGCAGAGAATCAGGCAAGCATGTTCCATCTTTTACTGCATTCTGATATACAGGAGTCACATGACCACACCAGTGGAGGAGAGATTCTCTGGCCTGCGTTCAACCCATTGCACCCCACCCCTTCACACAAATACACTCTGCGTCCTTCTGTGGCTGGGGGGTGCTTGTTAGGAGGCATTAATGTTCTAGATGTGAGAGTTTAAATTTCTTTTCCTTACTACAGTAGTAAGGGCAGCACCCTCCCCCCCTTCCAGTTTGCCACCCTAGGCACGTGCCTAGGGTTGCCTAATGGTAAATACAGCCCTGACTGAGAATTGGAATTTGCTTTGAATTTTCAGGGAAAATTCAATTTGGCGTGTTTTAGAATTTTTTGCCATTAGTGCCAATCCAATTGCCCCTGAGATTCTTTTAAAAAACTCACTGTCACTTACCGGAATGTCAGCTCCCCCATCACTTCATTAAGGTGGCTGGTGACAGATGAGTTTATTCCATAATGGGTAAATATATGTATTTCTTGTCAATTTTATGTTCCACTTCACCATAAAAACAACATATTAACGCAGCAACGCAAAAACACATGTTTTGTTATACATATGTTTGTTTCCTTTGTGTGTACTGGAACAACATAGAAGAAACAAATTGTACATAATTTCACACAAAACCCCCAAAAATGGGCCTGATGGAATGCTTTTCAACAACTGGCAGCTATTAATAGAAAAAATGTGTGGGTGACACTTGAGCAAAACGCTGTGGTCGCCCGCAGTGCAGAGCCGGCACTGCTCCGTCGCTCGCTCCTGGTTGGCATTTGGCACTAGCAACCGCTAGCGCATGCTGGAAGCGCAGTTAACATTAAGGATTTATGATTAAAAAAACAGTGCTTGTATGGGCACTGTGAAAAGGGGATTCTATAGGGGAGTTCATAACAAAAAATGTATAATTGTAATAATTTTTGGGGATGAACCCTAAAAAAAAACACTTTCAGCCATAACTGTAAACACAGCCTCAAAAATCAACTTTATATTTTACTGATTAGATAGTAGATCACAACTGGGAAGATAATCATTTCCTTCTTTTCCCAATTGTATCGTATACTACAGTTATATTCGCCAATCCCATTTTTCTTCTCCTAAGATGAAGAACCTTTCATGTAAAACATATATTATATATATTATATTGCATTCATATTTCCAAGGGCTTGTGGATCCATTCTAAATTATTTCTTTAGCACATTACCATATTCTCTATATTCTCCACATTCTCAGTGCAACAACTTAATCCTTTGTTTAGGGGATACTGATTTTCTATTATCTTTTTATTTCACCTTGTTTGTGAGGGAGGGCTTGTTAGGTTTCATATGTTTTTGAAAGCCCTAATACTATTGTATTTGTTTTATTTGAATTGTGTTCCTTTGTGTATCATATTATTTGCTCATTCATATAGAATATGTTGCATCCAGTATTACGGGGAGGCCGATTCATTAATAGCGCCAGGTAGCGACAGATGAGCGTCAGTAGCGGCATTTTCAGAGCGCCCGCTAGTAGTCGCTGTGCTTGGCCGTTGTTCTGTAGTTGATAGCGACTCAGTCGGTTTGCCGTAATGTTGAATATTGGGTGAGGAGTCGCTATTTGACAGGTTCCACGCTGTATGGGAGCGCATGACAGCGAATGGCCATAGCGATCGGCTCCCAGCATGTTCATTATCAAATCACACTCCAAAAATTCTCGCGCAGTGAAATGCTTGTTTAAACCCCAGAGCGCTGGCGGCATGGGTTAAAAGTAGTTTTTTAACCCCCAAACAACCATATTTTTAGGGAAAAAAAAAACAAGTTTTTCAAAACGGGTTGTAATATGAATACATTAATATCAGACCTGTAATATCAATTCTGCACAAATATTTTTTTTTTTATTTTTTTTAACCTTAAAAAAAAAAACTAACATTGCAGAAGTGGTCACAGAATTTTTGACATTTAAAAAATAAAAAATTAATAGCAATTAATTATTAATATTTAAAGATTGTTCCATTGAAATGCATTGGAGAGCGCCAGGTAGCGAGAGGTCATACCTGTGGCTGTTCAAGGTCGCTCGCTGGCGCTGTGGGGTGAGGCTGGAATAATGATGAATGATTCGCTATCTGGCGCTCTGTCAGTCGCTAAGCAGGATCGGCTTCATAAATGTGTGATTGCGGAGGGGAGCCGGCGTACTCGTGGCGGTGACCATCATTACCGTTCGCTCACCATTCGCTACCTGGCGCTATCCCTTGTTAAATAAGGGCCTTCGTTTAGAATTGTAGTGTTGAATTAAAATATACACTGTTAATAGAGGCGAGATTCTCATTTCACAAAGATTAATCGACTCTCACAAATAATATAATTTATATGTAGTGAAGAAAAACACATCCAACGCACTTGTATACACTAATAAAACTACAGAAATAGTTATTTGGTTGGTCTTAGCTGTAGAATAGTATTTAGGCCCTTATTTAAGAAGGGATAGCTTCAGGTAGTGGCTGGTTAATGACAGGTAGCGACAGGTAGCGACTGGTGAACGCCGGACACGGCACGCAATTACACATTTATCAACCAGAATCCGTTTAGCGACTGGGATAGCGCCATGTAGCATGACATTATAGGTCTGGCATTAAAGTGTTCATGTTACAATGTTGTTACAATGTGATTCCATATGTTTTCGCTTTGTTACTAGTTGATAGATGCTTGAAAACACATTTTAAACACACCGCCTCCTGCGCTCTGGGCTACAAACAAGTATTTTTCAGCGCCAGAGATTTGTGAGGCTGTTTTTTTGCTGAATATGGTGTGAGTCGGTCGCTATGAGCAGTCGCTAACATGCGCTCCCATACAGCGCTGTACTGGTCAAATAGCGACTCCTCACAATGTATTCAACATTATTGAACAGCGACCGAGTCGCTATAAAGTAGCGACCCTCGGCCGAGCACTGCGACTACTAGCGGGCGCTCTGAAAATGCCTGCTACAGACGCTCATCTGTCGCTGCCTGCCGCTAATGATGAATCAGCCTCATAGTGTCCATTCACATGCGACAAGACCTAGAGGTTTGATTGGCCTGGATGGGCTGGGAAAAGCTCTAGATACAGAAGGACAGATGTGTGCTTCCTTAGCTTTTCTAATGGCTGATTATGTTATGAGATGTGTATGACAAGATGTTCAGCCTTTCTTTTTTTTAGTTTATACAAGTATTTCAAAGACTTTAATGAAGCAGTTAATACTATATACGAAGGCCCTCAAATCAGTGCCACAATGAAAACATATCTATGTGACAGATGTCGAATAAATAGATGATTATAGATAACATACAGATCAATAAACCTACTAAGTTAAAAGGACTATAAACCCAATGAAAAGAATAAGGCAGCAAGCAGCTTACCTGATGCCTGTCCCAAGTGCCTCTCCTCTATTTCCTGCAGCGCAGGGTAAAAGCCATTGCAGGTATCCAAAGTTGGCCCTCATTTCAATTTTATTCTTTCAGGGATATGCAAAAAAGTGGTCTAACAGACACTCTGTCTCTCGGTTAAGCCACAGTGGCCCCACGGCTGTCTCTGACCACAGCTGAGCATTCAGGACTTATGAATCTGCTTCATGGCATGACCTTTGCAGCTCAGCCACAACCCAGAAACTGAAGCCCAGAAACTGGCTTTCCTTAGAATACATAATGTATTTACATATAATTAGATATTTTCAGATGCTGTGAAATGACTCACCTTACACAGTTCCCTAGGGGAATAAGGATGAGAGGAAGTTAATGTGCATCTGGACAGGGACTTTAAAGCTGTTAAAGACATGTATGTATCACAAGAAAGAGCTATTGAAAACAATGAATACCTTCTGCAGCAATTACAACCATATCACAATAAATCTAAGTGCAGTTATTATATAGAGAAGGGCTAGGGTGTCCATGTTATTGCATTGGTGCCATGCTGTGTCCATTGAATGATATGTGCTTATGGTTTGCTGGTGTGTTAGCATGCCCACTTTATAAATGCAACATCATTTCAGCTCACCTCCTTAGGAACACACAGAGTGCTGTGTTGATTACAGATGCATGCTTTCTGTATGGAAGGAGCCCTGTATTTCCCATTTGGCATCCAAGGTTCTGTGCCTAGGGCAGCATGATGCAGGGGGTGGCGATCCTCTGGACGAAATTTTTTTTTTCTTTTTTTGAATCTTAATTTTCTCACTCTACTGAACACTTACAATTAAATACATTGTTAAAGTTGGGGTGCAAGGGTATGTGACAATCAGCTGATGAATTGTAAACCTTAACCTTCATAGCAATTTTTCATTTAAATCAAAATATGGAAGCCTAGAATCTCTTTTTCCTTTTCAGTTTTTACATTGGTCGCTAGCTTCTGTCCATGGTGTCTTATGATGCAGTAAATAGTATTTTCTGTCAGTAAACATTAAGGGTTGTAAAACATAATAGTATTGAGCAGCCTAGAATTGCAGAGGCACACATGACATTTGTCAAAGTAGGGGTTCCCAAAACCCTCCCACAAGGCCTCCAACAGGTTTTGCAGATGACCACAAAAATGCTAGTGCTGCTACAAAGCTATAGACGCAACTATGTGGAGATGCACAAAACATGAGTTGTTGGTGGGCTTTGTAGGAAAGAATTATGGGCCACTGTGTTAAGCAATTATTCTGGCCTGGATCCATGATTCAGAAATATGTTTTTTTTGCCAGCAGAAACCAAATGTACTGCCAATAGGAAACAACGGTATTTGGACTTTGTCATATGCCAAAAGCTTTCAGATTATATGGAATTGCTTTGCATTGTATTTCCTTTATGATTGTATAGCCTTTACATTTAATCTTCATGTAGACAGATCATCTTCATAGCCACTGCCGTAGTCATCTTGCATCATCCAACTTAATTTGGGGTCTTTGAAGTGCAGATGAAAAATCACTGAAGTGGCTAAGCTCATGGGGACTGGACTTCACAACCTCCATTTGGACTGTCTGGCTAAGTCTCTACCGGTACTGAAAAATTTCATTATTTTTGCTGCTGATCATAATCCTGTTTTCTGCTTCAAGTTTCTGTTTGGTTCTAAATTGCCTCAATCGCCTCTACAGCAGCCCAAAGCTAAGAGCCAAATGCAAAAAAGGATGACCCTAGCTAAACATATTCTTATTTCCTTTGGTGTGACCACATATTGTGGTATTGATGCAGTTGGCCAGGCTCGATCTATGTGAATTAGACCACCGAGGCTCTGGACATGTTTGCCACACATAATCTACTCGAATTCCCCAGAAAACTCTGGCTCTCAAGTGTGTCTTAAAGTGGACCAACACCCCCGCTGTGTGAACCCCCCAGAAAGCCCCTAAAATCTTACCTTATCAGCGATGGACAAGTGACGGATAAGCCGCCGCCGCCTCTCGCGCGTCCCTCTTACAGGGCGCGCGCCTGCGCCGGCCATTCACAAACGGCCAGCGCGGGTGTGCGCCCTGCTAGAGGGACGCTCGGGAGGCGGCGGCGGCTTATCCGTCGCTTGTCTGTCGCCGATAAGGTAAGTTTTTAGGTGCTTTCTGGGGGGCTTCACACAGCGGGGCATCCCGATTTCGGATGCCCCGTGGGGAGGGAGCTGATCGGCTGATCTTATAGATTCCCGGGCCGATCAGGGGTGGGTGTTGGTCCACTTTAAAATGTCCTTTTATTGTATCCATTAAAAGATCATGCTTATTGGTCCAGAAATATAATAAAAAGTTCTTACATTATATACATGCTGCAGGGTCTTATGCGAATTCCATGTCCTTAGTCATATGTGACCACATATTGCATATTGAATATCTCTAATAGAGTGGCTGTCTATTCAAAGGTGGATGTCAGACTTCCCTTTCCTGAATGAAATTCTGGCTGATTGGCTGCCCAGTGCATTTTGGTATAGACCAAACCAAATCCAATCCAGTCTATCATGGCTCTGAACCTACCAATGCAGTGGATAAGGTTAGGGATGAACGAATCGATCCGGACGAACCCGGATTCGATCCGAATTTCATGACAAATTCGATTCGGATCGAATCCGAATTTCCCCGCGATTCGATCGCTCGAAGTTTTCCTTTAACATCCATTCATTTACATACAGGCATTCTAAGATGGCGGACGGGACATGTCTGGACATCTATCCCGCGCCAGTGCAAGCTGGGGCAGTCACATGCAGCCTATCAGCAGCCAGCAAGCCCGGTGACGTCACAGCGCTATTTAAGTCGGCCATCTTGCTTTTCCTTCCTCATTTCTCTATTGCATTCGTGAGAGACAGAACGCTGTAGTGAGGGAGAGAGGCAGTTAGACAGGCAGGGACAGGCTGGAGACAGGCAGGAGACAGGCAGGAGACAGACAGAAAGTCAGCGAAAAACAGGGAAAGTTAGGAAAAATTGGAGGCAGTCACAGGGAGATTTTTTTTTTTTCATCCAGCCTGAGTGTTTGTTACTGGCTGGCTGACAGGCTTTGTTAGCGTTTTCAGGCTGCTTATACTAACTAACTGTGCATATATACTGAACTGATCTTAAGTCTGCTGTGAGGCATCCCATTCTGTGACTACACCAGCCTCTATTTAAGACCATATAACCATTTGCACTTATTCTAATTGAAATTAGGCCTGATAAAGACACTTTTGCTGTGCATAGCACTACTGGACCCTGCCAGGTGCACTTCTTTTTTGGGGCATCCCATTCTGTGACTACACCAGCCTCTATTTAGGACCATATAACCATTTGCACTTTTTGTAATTGAAATTAGGCCTGATAAAGACACTTTTTCTGTGCATAGCACTACTGGACCCTGCCAGGTGCACTCCTTTTTGGGGCATCCCATTCTGTGACTACAGCAGCCTCTATTTAAGACCATATAACCATTTGCACTTATTCTAATTGAAATTAGGCCTGATAAAGACACTTTTGCTGTGCATAGCACTACTGGACCCTGCCAGGTGCACTTCTTTTTTTGGGCATCCCATTCTGTGACTACACCAGCCTCTATTTAAGACCATATAACCATTTGCACTTTTTGTAATTGAAATTAGGCCTGATAAAGACACTTTTACTGTGCATAGCACTACTGGACCCTGCCAGGTGCTCTCCTTTTTGGGGCATCCCATTCTGTGACTACAGCAGCCTCTATTTAAGACCATATAACCATTTGCACTTATTCTAATTGAAATTAGGCCTGATAAAGACACTTTTGCTGTGCATATTCTTACTGCTGCCTGCCAGGTGCACTTCTTTTTTGGGGCATCCCATTCTGTGACTACACCAGCCTCTGTTTAAGACCATATAACCATTTGCACTTATTCTAATTGAAATTAGGCCTGATAAAGACACTTTTGCTGTGCATAGCACTACTGGACCCTGCCAGGTGCACTCCTTTTTGGGGCATCCCATTCTGTGACTACACCAGCCTCTATTTAAGACCATATAACCATTTGCACTTTTTGTAATTGAAATTAGGCCTGATAAAGACACTTTTGCTGTGCATAGCACTACTGGACCCTGCCAGGTGCACTTCTTTTTTGGGGCATCCCATTCTGTGACTACACCAGCCTCTATTTAAGACCACATAACCATTTGCACTTTTTGTAATTGAAATTAGGCCTGATAAAGACACTTTTGCTGTGCATATTCTTACTGCTGCCTGCCAGGTGCACTTCTTTTTTGGGGCATCCCATTCTGTGACTACACCAGCCTCTATTTAAGACCATATAACCATTTGCACTTTTTGTAATTGAAATTAGGCCTGATAAAGACACTTTTGCTGTGCATAGCACTACTGGACCCTGCCAGGTGCACTCCTTTTTGGGGCATCCCATTCTGTGACTACACCAGCCTCTATTTAAGACCATATAACCATTTGCACTTTTTGTAATTGAAATTAGGCCTGATAAAGACACTTTTGCTGTGCATAGCACTACTGGACCCTGCCAGGTGCACTCCTTTTTGGGGCATCCCATTCTGTGACTACAGCAGCCTCTATTTAGGACCATATAACCATTTGCACTTATTCTAATTGAAATTAGGCCTGATAAAGACACTTTTGCTGTGCATAGCACTACTGGACCCTGCCAGGTGCACTCCTTTTTGGGGCATCCCATTCTGTGACTACACCAGCCTCTATTTAAGACCATATAACCATTTGCACTTATTCTAATTGAAATTAGGCCCGATAAAGACACTTTTGCTGTGCATAGCACTACTGGACCCTGCCAGGTGCACTTCTTTTTTGGGGCATCCCATTCTGTGACTACACCAGCCTCTATTTAAGACCATATAACCATTTGCACTTATTCTAATTGAAATTAGGCCTGATAAAGACACTTTTGCTGTGCATATTCTTACTGCTGCCTGCCAGGTGCACTTCTTTTTTGGGGCATCCCATTCTGTGACTACACCAGCCTCTATTTAAGACCATATAACCATTTGCACTTATTCTAATTGAAATTAGGCCTGATAAAGACACTTTTGCTGTGCATATTCTTACTGCTGCCTGCCAGGTGCTCTCCTTTTTGGGGCATCCCATTCTGTGACTACACCAGCCTCTATTTAAGACCATATAACCATTTGCACTTTTTGTAATTGAAATTAGGCCTGATAAAGACACTTTTGCTGTGCATAGCACTACTGGACCCTGCCAGGTGCACTTCTTTTTTGGGGCATCCCATTCTGTGACTACACCAGCCTCTATTTAAGACCATATAACCATTTGCACTTTTTGTAATTGAAATTAGGCCTGATAAAGACACTTTTGCTGTGCATATTCTTACTGCTGCCTGCCCGGTGCACTCCTGTTGGGGCATCCCATTCTGTGACTAAACCAGCCTCTATTTAAGACCATATAATCATTTGCACTTTTTGTAATTGAAATTAGGCCTGATAAAGACACTTTTGCTGTGCATAGCACTACTGGACCCTGCCAGGTGCACTCCTTTTTGGGGCATCCCATTCTGTGACTACAGCAGCCTCTATTTAAGACCATATAACCATTTGCACTTATTCTAATTGAAATTAGGCCTGATAAAGACACTTCTGCTGTGCATATTCTTACTGCTGTCTGCCGGGTGCACTTCTTTTTTGGGGCATCCCATTCTGTGACTACACCAGCCTCTATTTAAGACCATATAACCATTTGCACTTTTTGTAATTGAAATTAGGCCTGATAAAGACACTTTTGCTGTGCATAGCACTACTGGACCCTGCCAGGTGCACTCCTTTTTGGGGCATCCCATTCTGTGACCACAGCAGCCTCTATTTAAGACCATATAACCATTTGCACTTATTCTAATTGAAATTAGGCCTGATAAAGACACTTTTGCTGTGCATATTCTTACTGCTGCCTGCCAGGTGCACTCCTTTTTGGGGCATCCCATTCTGTAACATACCATTAGCCTCGGCATTTACTGTAAGCTGCACAGTTATTTAAAGAAATGTGGCCTGTATGAGCCTGCTAACACACTGCTGCTGTGTGCATATATACTGATCTCAAGTCAGCTTGGGGCATCCCATTCTGTAACATACCATTAGCCTCTGCATTTACTGTAAGCTGCACAGTTATTTAAAGAAATTTGGCCTGTATGAGCCTGCTAACACACTGCTGCTGTGTGCATATATACTGATCTCAAGTCTGCTTGGGACATCCCATTCTGTAACATACCATTAGCCTCTGCATTTTCTGTAAGCTGCACAGTTATTTAAAGAAATTTGGCCTGTATAAGCCTGCTAACACACTGCTGCTGTGTGCATATATACTGATCTCAAGTCAGCTTGGGGCATCCCATTCTGTAACATACCATTAGCCTCTGCATTTACTGTAAGCTGCACAGTTATTTAAAGAGATTTGGCCTGTATGAGCCTGCTAACACACTGCTGCTGTGTGCATATATACTGATCTCAAGTCAGCTTGGGGCATCCCATTCTGTAACATACCATTAGCCTCTGCATTTACTGTAAGCTGCACAGTTATTTAAAGAAATTTGGCCTGTATGAGCCTGCTAACACACTGCTGCTGTGTGCATATATACTGATCTCAAGTCAGCTTTGGGGCATCCCATTCTGTAACATACCATTAGCCTCTGTATTTACTCTAAGCTGCACAGTTATTTAAAGAAATTTGGCCTGTATGAGCCTGCTAACACACTGCTGCTGTGTGCATATATACTGATCTCAAGTCAGCTTGGGGCATCCCATTCTGTAACATACCATTAGCCTCTGCATTTACTGTAAGCTGCACAGTTATTTAAAGAAATTTGGCCTGTATGAGCCTGCTAACACACTGCTGCTGTGTGCATATATACTGATCTCAAGTCAGCTTGGGGCATCCCATTCTGTAACATACCATTAGCCTCTGCATTTACTGTAAGCTGCACAGTTATTTAAAGAAATTTGGCCTGTATGAGCCTGCTAACACACTGCTGCTGTGTGCATATATACTGATCTCAAGTCTGCTTGGGACATCCCATTCTGTAACATACCATTAGCCTCTGCATTTTCTGTAAGCTGCACAGTTATTTAAAGAAATTTGGCCTGTATGAGCCTGCTAACACACTGCTGCTGTGTGCATATATACTGATCTCAAGTCAGCTTGGGGCATCCCATTCTGTAACATACCATTAGCCTCTGCATTTACTGTAAGCTGCACAGTTATTTAAAGAGATTTGGCCTGTATGAGCCTGCTAACACACTGCTGCTGTGTGCATATATACTGATCTCAAGTCAGCTTGGGGCATCCCATTCTGTAACATACCATTAGCCTCTGCATTTACTGTAAGCTGCACAGTTATTTAAAGAAATTTGGCCTGTATGAGCCTGCTAACACACTGCTGCTGTGTGCATATATACTGATCTCAAGTCAGCTTTGGGGCATCCCATTCTGTAACATACCATTAGCCTCTGTATTTACTCTAAGCTGCACAGTTATTTAAAGAAATTTGGCCTGTATGAGCCTGCTAACACACTGCTGCTGTGTGTATATATACTGATCTCAAGTCAGCTTGGGGCATCCCATTCTGTAACATACCATTAGCCTCTGCATTTACTGTAAGCTGCACAGTTATTTAAAGAAATTTGGCCTGTATGAGCCTGCTAACACACTGCTGATGTGTGCATATATACTGATCTCAAGTCTGCTTGGGGCATCCCATTCTGTAACATACCATTAGCCTCTGCATTTACTGTAAGCTGCACAGTTATTTAAAGAAATTTGGCCTGTATGAGCCTGCTAACACACTGCTGCTGTGTGCATATATACTGATCTCAAGTCTGCTTGGGGCATCCCATTCTGTAACATACCATTAGCCTCTGCATTTACTGTAAGCTGCACAGTTATTTAAAGAAATTTGGCCTATATGAGCCTGCTAACACACTGCTGCTGTGTGCATATATACTGATCTCAAGTCAGCTTTGGGGCATCCCATTCTGTAACATACCATTAGCCTCTGTATTTTCTCTAAGCTGCACAGTTATTTAAAGAAATTTGGCCTGTATGAGCCTGCTAACACACTGCTGCTGTGTGCATATATACTGATCTCAAGTCAGCTTGGGGCATCCCATTCTGTAACATACCATTAGCCTCTGTATTTACTCTAAGCTGCACAGTTATTTAAAGAAATTTGGCCTGTATGAGCCTGCTAACACACTGCTGCTGTGTGCATATATACTGATCTCAAGTCAGCTTGGGGCATCCCATTCTGTAACATACCATTAGCCTCTGCATTTACTGTAAGCTGCACAGTTATTTAAAGAAATTTGGCCTGTATGAGCCTGCTAACACACTGCTGCTGTGTGCATATATACTGATCTCAAGTCAGCTTGGGGCATCCCATTCTGTAACATAACATAACCTACCTACCATACTAAGCAGCTCTCTTATTTAAACTAAGCAGGCCTCTTATTTACACTAAGCAGCTCTCTTATTTAAACTAAGCATGCCTCTTATTTACACTAAGCAGCTCTCTTATTTAAGCTAAGCAGCTCTCTTATTTAAACTAAGCAGGCCTCTTGGAGGCTGATTGTCCACTTTTGGGTGTGCATTTATATTCGGTTTCATATACAGTGGGGTATCCCAATTTGTAAGATAACCTACCCCAACCATGTAAACTAAATAGGCCTGTTGCAGCCTGAGTTTCTCTGCTTGCGTATGGCCTGCATTACAATCTGTCTCTTTCAATGACACTGCTGCCTGGGGTATCCCAATTTGTAAGATAACCTACCCCCAACCATGTAAACTAAAGTTTACGTCCTTCCAGAAGGAAAACTTATGCCGAACACTATTTTTGTTAGGGGCATTGACCTTTGGATTGATCGGCATGAAATTAAGGTTTTTTTTTCAAAGTATGGCGCTGTAAAGAAGGTCAAAATGATGTCTCATACTTGGATTATTGTTACTACTTTTTGTTCAGCTTGAAATATAACAGGCCACACGGGCATCCCAAGGCACATGCTATTTTAACCCTATCTATTATACAATATAAGCGTTGATCAGCATCAGCTGCTTTATTAAGCTACTTCAGTTTGCACTTGTTTTTGACTGCTTTTAATAAACCAGGCCGCAGGGCACCCCAAAGCTGCACCTTGCACCCTATCTGGTATACAACATAAGCGTTGATCAGCATCAGCTGCTTTATTAAGCTACTTCAGTTTGCACTTCCTTTTTGACTGCTTTCATTTAACCAGGCCGCAGGGCACCCCAAAGCTGCACCTTGCACCCTACCTGTTTATACTAAATAAGCATCTACAGCCTCAGCTTTATTAAGTTATTGCATTTTGAATTGGTTTTGGTCTGCTTTAAATACACCAGGCCGCAAGGCATCCCAAACCTGCATGTTGCACCCCATCTGTTATACTAAATAAGCGTTGATCAGCATCAGCTTTATTAAGCTATTGCATTTTGCATTGGTTTTTGTACTGCTGCCAAAACACTAGCCCATATGGGCATCCCAAACCAGCACATGTCACCCTATCTGTTATACTAAATGAGCTTCTACAGGCCCTTTTTTTATTTATTTCTTTTTATTTATATAGAGCTGCAATAGCTTATATTGTGAGGCAAATTTGCCATTTTGCAGCATAATATAGAGCAGCCCCTGTGTAAATCTGAGGGGCAATAGCTTATATAGTGCGGTAAATTTGCCATTTTGCTTCGTTATATAGAGCAGGCCCTGTGTAAATCTGAGGGGCAATAGTTTATATTATGAGGTAAATTCATGGTTTTGCACCATTATATGGAGCAGCCCCTGTGTAAATCTGAGGGGCAATAGCTTATATTGTGAGGTAAATTTGCCATTTTGCTTCGTTATATAGCCCAGTTGCCATCTAAATCAACTACTGTCCGGCCAGTACAGCTTTTCCAGGGCAAACTCTGCTAGTTGCGGACACAAATCAAGTTTGGCTTCCCAGCAAATCCAGTGGATCCTGAAGGTGTGTTTGCATGGTCATGTCAAGGTATGACATGACCTGCTGTTTGAGGTCCAGCTCCAGGTCTTCCTGCTGCTCATGAGTAGACTCACTATGCGGGTGTAGAAAGCTACTCACTAGCGACTGAAGACTGAGGCTGCTGCTGATGGAGCTGCTGCTGCTGCTCCTTCCACCCCCCCAGCAGCCATGGCAGTGGAAGGTGATCGCAGAGGTCCCCCCGAGTCAGACCTGCGGGAGTATGGGCCATGGCGCAGATAGACATCGCCCAACTGACTACGTGGGATGTCTCTGTAGTAGGTCAGTTTGTCCTCCCTCTCAGTGGGCGTAAAAAATGCCCCCATTTTGTGCCGGAAGCGAGGGTCCAATAAGTTGGAGAGCCAGAAGTCTTCCCGCTGACAAATGGAGACAATTCTGCGCTCACTTGTACGCAAGCATGTGAGCATGCATCGTGCCATTTGTGCAAGTGACTCGGAGGGACTACCTGTCTCCATCTCCACTGTAAACTGCCACGGTGTGTCTGGGTCCTCTGTCTCGCCTTCCTCACAACCCTCTAGCTCCTGTGGCTGCTCCTGCTCCTCCTCTCCTGTCAGATGACTAGATAAAATGGTCATTTTGTGAAACCTAAACTGTGGTTTGCTGTGCCCCACCCCCTCCTCCTCCTCCACTTCAGCCCCCACAGGCTTCATGTGGCTGTGAAATGTATGTGCCATGTCTCCAGTGCCCTGACCAGCCATGGTTTCCAACATGTGTTGTAGTACATGAAGCAGTGGAATCTCATCGTTCATCTCATAGTCCTGGCAACTGACTAATAACGTAGCTTCCTCAAAGGGCCTGAGCAAACGGTCGGTGTCACGTATGAGCTGCCAATGGTTTACATTGAATTTACACAGGGGTGTCCCCCTATCCGTTTGGATCATCCAGAAATCCGTGATGGCTTTTCTCTGTTCCTATAGTGCAGTGGTCCTCAACCCTGTCCTCAAGGCCCACCAACATGTCATGTTTTTTGGATCTCCAAATAGCCAGCTCTATTGCTCTGCAGCTGTACTAATTACTCCACATGTGCATCTTTGTGGAGATCTGCAAAACCTGGCCTGTTGGTGGGCCTTGAGGACAGGGTTGGGGACCACTGCTATAGTGGATCCTGCATATGGAGGGTGGAATTCCAACGGGTGGAAGCATCGCAAATCAGACTATGGTGGGGTACACCGTTGTGACGCTGAGGCTCAATAAGGTTGTGCTTGGTGGTGTAGGAGTGCCAGAAGTGCATGCTAACTTTCTTTCCTGTTGTTCGGATGTCTTTCAGATGGGGGCAAGACTTCAGAAAACGCTTGACAACTAGACTGAACACGTGTGCCATGTCAGGACGCATGACTCTGGCTTCCTTGTCGCAGCGCAAACAAGATGTTCTTCCAAGTGTAATGCAGCAGGCTGGACTTATGGTGACGCTGTCTGAGAGGAGAAATCCCTCAGACATCAAGATTAAAAATTCCAAGAATTTTTGAGGGCTAATTATTCAGAGGCAAATGATAGCTAGTTGTTTCTGATTTAATTACAAGGTGGAAACACACCCTCAAACAAAACTTCACTTTGGCAATACTATTGCATTTGTCTATTCATAATTTTATGTATATACACTAACTAACCTACTTTTTCTCCACAGGATGCTGCATGAAACACTGCCACATCGCTGAGTAGCTGATTTTTCCTAACAACAGTCCGCAATAATTCACTGCTGCTGCTGCTGCCGCCGCCAGCGCCGCAGACTCCAGGGACCCTCTTCCACTACCTCGGCTTGCAACACCTCCTCCCACGACACTCTCCTCATCACTAATTGCTGGCTAGTGGAAGAAGAGGCGAGTGTCTCCTCCACTTCTTGGCTGGGCAGTAGCTGCTGAATTTTATGATTATCAGATCTTCATCAATGGATAGTGGAGCTGAACCCAAAGTATAACAGACAGACAGTTGACTGGGGGTGTCAGATGCCACTTGTGATGCAGTGGACTGCTTTTGCAACACTTCGAGACAAAGTTGCTTCATTGGCTGACACAATGACTGGTAAAGCTGTGGAACATATGGTTGAAAAGCAAGAATAACCATTTGTTTTTATATGAAAAAGACCCTGGTTTATACAGATTTTTTTTTTTTTCCAGAGACTGCCCTGGAAATGAATGGCGCATGGATCATCCAAGCTTTCCTCCCAACAATGCCTGATGTATTCCAGTAGATTGATGACGGGGCCAGACCTACACTACAGAAAGATGGATCGTGCAAAACAGATTTAAGGCGCTGCTCTCCAGTTACAGACATTCCTCCGCATCGGACCACAAGTAAGTATTGATAAAAAATCCTTTACGTTACTCTTACTTTTTATTAATATTCTTCGGATAAGACGGATCATACATGATTCCAGATTAAAAATTCCAAGAATTTTTGAGGGCTAATTAGTCAGAGGCAATGATACCTTCTTGTTTCTGATTTAATTAAAAGGTGGAAACACACCCTCAAACAAAACTTCACTTTGGCAATACTTTTGCATTTGTTTATTCATAATTTTATGTAGATATTACTAACTAAGCTACTTTTTCTCCACATGACTCTCCACAGGGTGTGATTCATCCAATTTTTGGCCTCCTGAAGCCAACCCCAGGGTCTCTTTAAAGTAATGTTTGGGCTCCTGCTGCTGCTGCTGCCAACTCCAGGGTGTGATTCATCCAATTTTTGGGCTGCTGAAGCCAACCCCAGTGTCTCTTTAAAGTAATGTTTGGGCTCCTGCTGCTGCTGCCAACTCCAGGGTGTGATTCATCCAATATTTGGGCTCCTGAAGCACACCCCAGTGTCTCTTTAAAGTAATGTTTGGGCTCCTGCTGCTGCTGCTGCTGCCAACTCCAGGGTGTGATTCATCCAATTTTTGGACTCCTGAAGCCAACCCCAGTGTCTCTTTAAAGTAATGTTTGGGCTCCTGCTGCTGCTGCCAACTCCAGGGTGTGATTCATCCAATTTTTGGGCTCCTGAAGCCAACCCCAGTGTCTCTTTAAAGTAATATTTGGGCTCCTGCTGCTGCTGCCAACTCCAGGGTGTGATTCATCCAATTTTTGGGCTCCTGAAGCCAACCCCAGTGTCTCTTTAAAGTAATGTTTGGGCTCCTGCTGCTGCTGCCAACTCCAGGGTGTGATTCGTCCAATTTTTGGGCTCCTGAAGCCAACCCCAGTGTCTCTTTAAAGTAATATTTGGGGTTGGCTGCTGCTGCTGCCAACTCCAGGGTGTGACTCATCCAATTTTTGGGCTCCTGAAGCCAACCCCAGTGTCTCTTTAAAGTAATGTTTGGGCTCCTGCTGCTGCTGCCAACTCCAGGGTGTGATTCATCCAATTTTTGGGCTCCTGAAGCCAACCCCAGTGTCTCTTTAAAGTAATGTTTGGGCTCCTGCTGCTGCTGCCAACTCCAGGGTGTGATTCATCCAATTTTTGGGCTCCTGAAGCCAACCCCAGTGTCTCTTTAAAGTAATGTTTGGGCTCCTGCTGCTGCTGCTGCCAACTCCAGGGTGTGATTCATCCAAATTTTGGGCTCCTGAAGCCAACCCCAGTGTCTCTTTAAAGTAATGTTTGGGCTCCTGCTGCTGCTGCCAACTCCAGGGTGTGATTCATCCAATTTTTGGGCTCCTGAAGCCAACCCCAGTGTCTCTTTAATGTAATGTTTGGGCTCCTGCTGCTGCTGCCAACTCCAGGGTGTGATTCATCCAATTTTTGGGCTCCTGAAGCCAACCCCAGTGTCTCTTTAAAGTAATATTTGGGGTTGGCTGCTGCTGCTGCCAACTCCAGGGTGTGATTCATCCAATTTTTGGGCTCCTGAAGCCAACCCCAGTGTCTCTTTAAAGTAATGTTTGGGCTCCTGCTGCTGCTGCTGCCAACTCCAGGGTGTGATTCATCCAATTTTTGGGCTCCTGAAGCCAACCCCAGGGTCTCTTTAAAGTAATGTTTGGGCTACTGCTGCTGCTGCTGCCAACTTCTGCCAACTCCAGGGTGTGATTCATCCAATTTTTGGGCTCCTGAAGCCAACCCCAGTGTCTCTTTAAAGTAATGTTTGGGCTCCTGCTGCTGCCAACTTCTGCCAACTCCAGGGTGTGATTCATCCAATTTTTGGGCTCCTGAAGCCAACCCCAGGGTCTCTTTAAAGTAATGTTTGGGCTCCTGCTGCTGCTGCTGCTGCCAACTTCTGCCAACTCCAGGGTGTGATTCATCCAATTTGTGGGCTCCTGAAGCCAACCCCAGTGTCTCTTTCAGCCAATGTTTGGGCTCCTGCTGCTGCTGCTGCCAACTCCAGGGTGTGATTCATCCAATTTTTTGGCCTCCTGAAGCCAACCCCAGTGTCTCTTTAAAGTAATATTTGGGCTGCTCCTGCTGCTGCTGCCAACTCCAGGGTGTGATTCATCCAATTTTTGGCCTCCTGAAGCCAACCCCAGTGTCTCTTTAAAGTAATATTTGGGCTCCTGCTGCTGCTGCTGCCAACTCCAGGGCGTGATTCATCCAATTTTTGGCCTCCTGAAGCCAACCCCAGTGTCTCTTTAAAGTAATATTTGGGCTCCTGCTGCTGCTGCTGCCAACTCCAGGGTGTGATTCATCCAATTTTTGGGCTCCTGAAGCCAACTCCAGTGTATATTTGGGCTCCTGCTGCTGCTGCTGCCAACTCCAGGGTGTGAATCATCCAATTTTTGGGCTCCTGAAGCCAACCCCAGTGTCTTTTTAAAGTAATGTTTGGGCTCCTGCTGCTGCTGCTGCCAACTCCAGGGTGTGATTCATCCAATTTTTGGGCTCCTTAAGCCAACTCCAGTGTCTCTTTAAAGTAATATTTGGGCTCCTGCTGCTGCTTGCAACTCCAGGGTGTGATTCATCCAATTTTTGGGCTCCTGAAGCCAACCCCAGTGTCTCTTTAAAGTAATGTTTGGGCTCCTGCTGCTGCTGCCAACTCCAGGGTGTGATTCATCCAATTTTTGGGCTCCTGCTGCTGCCAACTCCAGTGTCTCTTTAAAGCAATGTTTGGGCTCCTGCCCCTCATAGCGATGCCACTTCAACTCTCTGCAATTGTGCCGCTCTGCGATTCTATTAGTGATGCCTCTGATCTGCATGTGATATTTATTCAAAGTATTATTTAACTAACCCAGCACGCATCCTGTGCGTGTTACAGCAAGGCAGAATGGTTTACAACCCTATTGAGGCTCTAGGAGGCTCAGAAATAGCCGTTTTTAATAGCGATTCGTCGCAAATTTATTCGGGTCGAAACAATTTTCGTCGGAAAATTCGGCGAATCAGTCGAATCGAATTTTTCAAAAGTTCGCTCATCTCTAGATAAGGTGTGTAAGGCACAGGATACCTATCAAAAACCTTGGGTTCAACCCTATTACTAGGATAACCTACATTTCTAAGGACCTCACACTAAATAGTAGGAAATATAAATGCTCTAACACAGTATTTCCCCTCAACGCTTTCCTCCAGGCCACCATTAGACTTGGGAAACATGCATTTGTTAGTGTACATTGTGTAGCATTTCAGGTCCCATTATTTTCATGTCCTTTGCACAGCAGCAGGCACAGTCAGTGGACTGTGATTGGAGAGCATTCCCATAAATCACTTAAACCGGACCTTCAGCATGATTTAATGAAAAGCCCAAACCCTTAGAAAACTATTCCCCAGCACCTAAATTAATATATTTTACATTTTTAGTCTTTCCCCCACTGGGTTGCAACTCTGCTCAGGACTCTAGGATACGGGTGCCACCATCTTGCCTCAGAAGCATCACATACTGAGGAGAGGAGAAAGGGGGGAAAACTGCAGGGGGCGGGTTATAGCTGTGCTTTGCTCAGACAGAGCAGAGCTGGGGTCAAGAAAAGGACAGCAATCCCAGAATGCAGTACAGCATATTCAGAAGCCACTTCCTGTTTTCAGGCAGCCTGAGCCTCCATGGACCACCATCTTGGATGTTTAAAGGCTCTGAAAATGCAATAGATGCAGGTAGGATGATTTTTAATGTGGGCAATCTGTATGTACAGGGTGGGGGAAACATATAAGATAGGCTCTAATTCAGGGTGAAGGTTCGCTTCAACAATTGATGTAGCCATTGCTGCTCTAAAAATCTTGCCAAGGCTCTATTTAGTTTTTGAACACTGCTGAACACAAGGTTATAGGAAGATCTGGGTTGTGTCCTTCTATATTGCTTCTGGGGAGGAGCTTGTAGTTAACTACCAACCAAGATAGAAGGCAACTGTACCCTGTAAGTTTTAGGAGTCTAAAGAAATCCCAGCTGACATGTTAAAGGCATTCCTTAGTCATTTGCTCCCGTTGTCGGTAACACAATTGGGTTTAATTTGTCTAGCAGTGCACATTTATTTTTTCTATTGTAAAGTATGTGGTAATATATATGAAAACACAAAAATATGTACAGAGTTTGCCACTTTGAACTACAACTGTAACAAAGACTACAAAGTATAGAATTTTTTAAACAGTAAACTCAAAAAATAGAAAGGCGACAGGTTCTCCAAACTTTCTAAGTTCAAACTTTTATTGACCAAATAAAGCCCCCTTTCTCTTCTTTTTTTCCCTATTTATTGTACTGCACATCAATGAAATCTTCTATGGAAGTGCTATGTGTCATGCAATTTTTAGCAAGAGAGGGTTTAATAGCTATTGTGCTTTGTTGAGATCTCCTCTAGGGAAGCTTTTTTCTGCTAGATTAAAACAGAGACGTCTGGCCTTTCATAGAAGGGCAAACTGCAAGAGGAACGTCCAATTAACTCATTCACCTGGAAGCAGGCCAGCTTCATATTACAATGTATCTGTTCCGCAAAGATCCTGCTAAACTAGCAACAGGTTTTGTCAAAGCCAAGTAAATTAAAGATGGTAAAACACACACACATACACATCTGTCTCCCAAACCAGTTCTGTTCATCAGTATAGAACTTACTGGATCCCAAGATCAAGTCCCATGATGTGCAAGACTATTCTTTATTAACTAGAACCCTCCTGTATGGATGACACCAGGGACTCAATCTAACGTTCCAGTAAGTAGGTGCGTGACAGACAACCACCAATCAGTTACTTGGCTGGACTATTATTTTAAAGGAAAGAAAATACTGTATCTGGGGGCCTCCACCAGATTTTGTGCCCAGGGGCCTCCACCACACTTAATCCGGCCCTGATCCAAGATGTTAATGATGCAGGCTACATCAGCTTATAATGAATACTAAATAAATTGCATTAAAAACACCTTCGTCAATATGTATGAGCTTGGCGCCAGAGGTCAGATCGCTGTACTGTGAGACTGTACATCTGTAAATCACTGGTCAAATTTAGCATATGTTTTGTGAGTATAGACTATGTGAAAGTGATTTACTATACAGTTCTGTTCAGACTGTAAAACGCTGAGGTGAATTGTGGCAGTACAGAACACTTCTGTACATGGACTAACAATATTTATTTAGGAGGTGTATGTCAAACAAAGCACTGGCTAGCTATATTTTTTCATGCAATATCCATATATATATATATATATATATATATATATATATATATATATGATTTTTAGTTTGTGGTTTCGAATTCAGTTTTTTGTTTTTATTTAATTCTGAAACAATGGCAGCAGGTTGCATTTTGTCCAACACATACTTTGAGGTGTTTCCTGTATCTGGAGCCCAGAGGAGAGCTCTATGGCATGGCTGAAGTGCAGGAAAGTCTCTTTGAATTTTAGAAAAGGCTTAATGAAGACGTAAAAAGATTCCCACTCATAGGTGATGACAATACATCAAAAATGGCAGTCAAGGAAGAACGTTGGTGTATTTTACTTCTTCAGTTGGTTCCTGGTAGAGATGAGTGAACTGGTTAGTTCAAACTCGATGAATCTGAATTTTCTTGGGGTTTGTGGCAACTGAATTTTTCTCTGAAATCCTTAAATAAAAAAAGTTAAAACTCACCCTTCCCTCTTTTAAATTTTTAAGGGTTTAGCCCTTAAAAAATGGCGTGAGAACTTCCCTCTCCAGTAAAACCAGCCTGGGCACCAGCTATAGGGGCTGGAAGACCAAGGCATGGAGGCTGAGCAGCCAGACCCCAGCCCTGGGGGCTTCCAGCACGCATAGCCCATGCAGGCTGCAGACTTTTATGTACCCCCATGGGCTTGGGGATGCAGGTAATGGGGCAGAGGGTTATAGCAATCACAGGCTTGTCGGCAGGTCCCTTACCCTACCCTCCTGTCATGTGAATTTATATAGGGCTCTTAAGGACACCTTACCAGTTCACAGAGGGTTACGTGAAAACACACACAACACACAAGTATTTTATTATTTAATCGCCGGTGCTGTCTTATGCCTGTCACTTTTCTTGCAACTCGCTGACGTCTTTAGCGGGGAAGAGGACACAGATCCTCTGCCCCACTACTGGCTTCTGTATCTCACACCACCACAGAGAGGAGCTTTTTATATTGGTGTACTGATGTCAGATCACTCTTACCTGAGACAGGGAGTCCAGCGCAGGCTGGAGGATCTGGGTCCTCTGTCCCAATGAGGACACTGCAGCTGGCCAGAGGATGAGGACATTGCCCAACATGGACGGAAATAAGCTTTTTTTAAGTGGCTTATTAAAGTGATACTGCAGGCAAAGGTAATTGTTACACCATTGCATTGGGACACATTTAGCATTGTCCTAAACTGTTTTCTGTTTTTAAATTGAAGCAGAAATGGATAAGATATGGTGGTTTACAGGTTCAGCCAATGACATGCTCTTTTTCATCCCATCCCCTAATCAGCTCAGCAGAGCGGGGCAGGATTGCTGGTCCCTCCCTTCCTTCACCTCCTCCTCCAGATTGATCACATTGCTGTCGGCGCAGAGAGATGATTATTTGCAGCATCACAGATCCAAGGGCCACTCCCACTTTTTTCAGAACAGAAATCATGAGGTGAAAATGTAAACTTTGGGATCTCAGCCATTTCTTCTTCAATTTAAAAATGTAAAACAGTTTAGAACAGTGCCAAATGTAGCCTGACACAATGGTGTAACAATTAACTTTGCCTGCAGTAGCACTTTAAAATTTAATTCAGATAAATCCGAATTTCTTGGGGAAATTCGTTGAATTGGCCAGTAGGTGGCCTAATATAACCTTCCCACCTACTGGATGGCGCCCATACTACAACCCAAATGCTCCAAACTCTCTACAAATACTAATCCTAGGCTAACTGACATTGAATTACATTTATGAATGTTACCATTAGAGATGAGCGAACTTTTGAAAAATTAGATTAGACTGATTCGCCGAATTTTCCGACAAAAAACGGTTTGACCCGAATTTATTCGCGATGAATCGCTATTAAAAATGGCTATTTCTGAGCTTCCTAGAGCCTCAATAGGGTTGTAAACCATTCTGCCTTGCTGTAACACGCATAGGATGCGTGCTGGGTCACTGAAATAATACTGTAAATAATTAGGACATGCAGATCAGAGGCATCGCTATTAGAATCGCAGAGTGGCACAATTACAGAGAGTTGAGGTGGCATCACTATGAGGGGCCCCTATATTGCCTGAAAAACACACCCTGGAGCTGGCAGCAGCAGGAGCCCAAATATTGGCTGTAACACATCCTGGAGTTGGCACCAGGAGCCCAAAAATTGGCTGAATGACACCCTGGAGTTGCAAGCAGCAGCAGCAGGAACCCAAACATTGCTTGAAAGAGACACTGGAGTTGGCAGCAGGAGCCCAAAAATTGGATGAATCACACCCTGGAGTTGCAAGCAGCAGCAGCAGCAGGAGCCCAAACATTACTTTAAAGAGACACTGGAGTTGGCAGCAGGAGCCCAAAAATTGGTTGAATCACACCCTGGAGTTGCAAGTAGCAGCAGCAGCAGCAGGAGCCCAAACATAGCTTGAAAGAGACACTGGAGTTGGCAGCAGGAGCCCAAAAGTTGGATGAATCACACCCTGGAGTTGCAAGCAGCAGCAGGAGCCCAAACATTACTTTAAAGAGACACTGGAGTTGGCTTCAGGAGCCCAAAAATTGGATGAATCACACCCTGGAGTTGCAAGCAGCAGCAGCAGCAGCCCAAACATTGTCTGAAAGAGACACTGGAGTTGGCAGCAGGAGCCCAAAAATTGGATGAATCACACCCTGGAGTTGCAAGCAGCAGCAGCAGGAGCCCAAACATTGGCTGAAAGAGACACTGGAGTTGGCAGCAGGAGCCCAAAAATAGGATGAATCACACCCTGGAGTTGCAAGCAGCAGCAGCAGCCCAAATATTGCTTTAAAGAGACACTTGAGTTGGCAGCAGGAGCCCAAAAATTGGTTGAATCACACCCTGGAGTTGGCAGCAGCATAAGCAGGAGCCCAAACATTACTTTAAAGAAACACTGGAGTTGGCAGCAGGAGCCCAAAAATTGACTGACACACCCTGGAGTTGGCAGTAGCAGCAGCAGGAACCTAGAAATTGGCTGGAAGGCACCCTGAAGTTGGCAGCAGCAGGAGCACATACATTAGCTGGAAGGCACACCCTGGAGTTGGCAGCAGCATAAGCAGGAGCCCAAACATTGCTTGAAAGACACCCTGGAGTTTGCAGCAGCAGCAGCAGAAGCCCAACAATTGGCTGAGAGAGACACTGGAGTTGGCAGCAGGAGCCCAAAAATTGGATGAATCACACCCTGGAGTTGCAAGCAGCAGCAGGAGCCCGAACATTACTTTAAAGAGACACTGGAGTTGGCTTCAGAAGCCCAAAAATTGGATGAATCACACCCTGGAGTTGCAAGCAGCAGCAGCAGCAGCCCAAATATTACTTTAAAGAGACACTGGAGTTGGCAGCAGGAGCCCAAAAATTGGATGAATCACACCCTGGAGTTGCAAGCAGCAGCAGCAGCAGCAGCAGCAGCCCAACATTGGCTGAAAGGCACACCCTGAAGTTGGCATCAGCAGGAGGCCAAAAATTGGTTGGAAGGCACACCCTGAAGTTGGCATCAGCAGGAGCCCAAAAATTGGCCTAAAGACATAAATATGTTTTGCACCATTTGGAAAGTGTAAAACGTGGCACCATGCTCAATCTAGTCGCATGCATCAGGCATTGGTGGGTGGAAATCCTGGCTGATCCATCCCTGATTCATTTTGACAAAGGTGAGTCTCTCCACATTTTTAGTTGACAGACGAGTTCTCCTCGCCGTAACTATGGCCCCCGTCGCACTAAACACCCGCTCAGATGACACGCTACTTGCCGGGCAGGACAGCTTTTCCAGGGCAAACTCTGCTAGTTGCGGCCACAAATCAAGTTTGGCTGCCCAGAAGTCCAGCGGATCCTCAAGGTGTGTTGGCATGGTCATGTCAAGGTATGACATGACCTGCTGGTTGAGGTCCAGCTCCAGGTCTTCCTGCTGCTCATGAGTAGCCTCACTATGCGGGTGTAGAAAGCTACTCATTAGCGACTGAAGACTGAGGCTGCTGCTGATGGAGCTGCTGCTGCTGCTCCTGCCAACCCCCCAAGCAGCCATGGCAGTGGAAGGTGAGCGCAGAGGTCCCCTCGAGTCAGACCTGCGAGAGTATGGACCATGGCGCAGATAGGCATTGGCCAACTGCCTACGTAGAATGTCTTTGTAGTAGTTCAGTTTGTCCTCCCTCTCGGCGGGTTTAAAAAATGCCCCCATTTTGTGCCGAAAGCGAGGGTCCAATAAGGTGGACAGCCAGAAGTCATCCCACCGACTAGAGATGAGCGAACTTTTGAAAAATTCGATTCGACTGATTCGCCGAATTTTCCGACAAAAATCGTTTCGACCCGAATAAATTCGCGACGAATCGCTATTAAAAACGGCTATTTCTGAGCCTCCTAGAGCCTCAATAGGGTTGTAAACCATTCTGCCTTGCTGTAACACGCACAGGATGCGTGCTGGGTTAGTTAAATAATACTTTGAATAAATATCACATGCAGATCAGAGGCATCGCTAATAGAATTGCAGAGCGGCACAATTGAATTCAAGAGAGTTGAAGTGGCATCACTATGAGAGGCAGGAGCCCAAACATTGCTTTAAAGAGACACTGGAGTTGGCAGCAGCAGGAGCCCAAAAATTGGATGAATCACACCCTGGAGTTGGCAGCAGCAGCAGGAGCCCAAACATTACTTTAAAGAGACCCTGGGGTTGGCTTCAGGAGCCCAACAATTGGATGAATCACACCCTGGAGTTGGCAGCAGCAGCAGCAGGAGCCCAAATATTACTTTAAAGAGACCCTGGGGTTGGCTTCAGGAGCCCAAAAATTGGATGAATCACACCCTGGAGTTGGCAGCAGCAGCAGGAGCCCAAACATTACTTTAAAGAGACCCTGGGGTTGGCTTCAGGAGCCCAAAAATTGGATGAATCACACCCTGGAGTTGGCAGCAGCAGCAGGAGCCCAAATATTACTTTAAAGAGACCCTAGGGTTGGCTTCAGGAGCCCAAAAATTGGATGAATCACACCCTGGAGTTGGCAGCAGCAGCAGGAGCCCAAACATTACTTTAAAGAGACCCTGGGGTTGGCCTCAGGAGCCCAAAAATTGGATGAATCACACCCTGGAGTTGGCAGCAGCAGGAGCCCAAATATTACTTTAAAGAGACCCTGGGGTTGGCCTCAGGAGCCCAAAAATTGGATGAATCACACCCTGGAGTTGGCAGAAGTTGGCAGCAGCAGCAGCAGGAGCCCAAATATTACTTTAAAGAGACCCTGGGGTTGGCCTCAGGAGCCCAAAAATTGGATGAATCACACCCTGGAGTTGGCAGCAGCAGGAGCCCAAATATTACTTTAAAGAGACTCTGGGGTTGGCCTCAGGAGCCCAAAAATTGGATGAATCACACCCTGGAGTTGCAAGCAGCAGCAGGAGCTCAAACATTACTTTAAACAGACCCTGGGGTTGGCTTCAGGAGCCCAAAAATTGGATGAATCACACCCTGGAGTTGGCAGAAGTTGGCAGCAGCAGCAGCAGGAGCCCAAATATTACTTTAAAGAGACCCTGGGGTTGGCCTCAGGAGCCCAAAAATTGGATGAATCACACCCTGGAGTTGGCAGCAGCCGCAGCAGCAGGAGCCCAAACATTACTTTAAAGAGACACTGGGGTTGGCTTCAGGAGCCCAAAAATTGGATGAATCACACCCTGGAGTTGGCAGAAGTTGGCAGCAGCAGCAGCAGCAGCAGCAGGAGCCCAAATATTACTTTAAAGAGACCCTGGGGTTGGCCTCAGGAGCCCAAAAATTGGATGAATCACACCCTGGAGTTGGCAGCAGAAGGAGCCCAAATATTACTTTAAAGAGACCCTGGGGTTGGCCTCAGGAGCCCAAAAATTGGATGAATCACACCCTGGAGTTGCAAGCAGCAGCAGGAGCCCAAACATTACTTTAAACAGACCCTGGGGTTGGCTTCAGGAGCCCAAAAATTGGATGAATCACACCCTGGAGTTGGCAGAAGTTGGCAGCAGCAGCAGCAGCAGCAGCAGGAGCCCAAATATTACTTTAAAGAGACCCTGGGGTTGGCCTCAGGAGCCCAAAAATTGGATGAATCACACCCTGGAGTTGGCAGCAGCAGCAGCAGCAGGAGCCCAAACATTACTTTAAAGAGACACTGGGGTTGGCTTCAGGAGCCCAAAAATTGGATGAATCCCACCCTGGAGTTGGCAGAAGTTGGCAGCAGCAGCAGCAGCAGCAGGAGCCCAAATATTACTTTAAAGAGACCCTGGGGTTGGCCTCAGGAGCCCAAAAATTGGATGAATCACACCCTGGAGTTGGCGGCAGCAGCAGCAGCAGCAGCAGCAGGAGCCCAAACATTACTTTAAAGAGACCCTGGGGTTGGCCTCAGGAGCCCAAAAATTGGATGAATCACACCCTGGAGTTGGCAGCAGCAGCAGCAGCAGCAGGAGCCCAAACATTACTTTAAAGAGACACTGGGGTTGGCTTCAGGAGCCCAAAAATTGGATGAATCACACCCTGGAGTTGGCAGAAGTTGGCAGCAGCAGCAGCAGCAGGAGCCCAAATATTACTTTAAAGAGACCCTGGGGTTGGCCTCAGGAGCCCAAAAATTGGATGAATCACACCCTGGAGTTGGCAGCAGCAGCAGCAGCAACATCAGGAGCCCAAACATTACTTTAAAGAGACCCTGGGGTTGGCCTCAGGAGCCCAAAAATTGGATGAATCACACCCTGGAGTTGGCAGCAGCAGCAGCAGCAGGAGCCCAAACATTACTTTAAAGAGACACTGGGGTTGGCTTCAGGAGCCCAAAAATTGGATAAATCACACCCTGGAGTTGGCAGAAGTTGGCAGCAGCAGCAGCAGCAGCAGCAGGAGCCCAAATATTACTTTAAAGAGACCCTGAGGTTGGCCTCAGGAGCCCAAAAATTGGATGAATCACACCCTGGAGTTGGCAGCAGCAGCAGCAGCAGCAGGAGCCCAAATATTACTTTAAAGAGACACTGGGGTTGGCTTCAGGAGCCCAAAAATTGGATGAATCACACCCTGGAGTTGGCAGAAGTTGGCAGCAGCAGCAGCAGCAGCAGGAGCCCAAATATTACTTTAAAGAGACCCTGGGGTTGGCCTCAGGAGCCCAAAAATTGGATGAATCACACCCTGGAGTTGGCAGCAGCAGGAGCCCAAATATTACTTTAAAGAGACCCTGGGGTTGGCCTCAGGAGCCCAAAAATTGGATGAATCACACCCTGGAGTTGCAAGCAGCAGCAGGAGCCCAAACATTACTTTAAACAGACCCTGGGGTTGGCTTCAGGAGCCCAAAAATTGGATGAATCACACCCTGGAGTTGGCAGAAGTTGGCAGCAGCAGCAGCAGCAGCAGCAGGAACCCAAATATTACTTTAAAGAGACCCTGGGGTTGGCCTCAGGAGCCCAAAAATTGGATGAATCACACCCTGGAGTTGGCAGCAGCCGCAGCAGCAGGAGCCCAAACATTACTTTAAAGAGACACTGGGGTTGGCTTCAGGAGCCCAAAAATTGGATGAATCACACCCTGGAGTTGGCAGAAGTTGGCAGCAGCAGCAGCAGGAGCCCAAATATTACTTTAAAGAGACCCTGGGGTTGGCCTCAGAAGCCCAAAAATTGGATGAATCACACCCTGGAGTTGGCAGCAGAAGGAGCCCAAATATTACTTTAAAGAGACCCTGGGGTTGGCATCAGGAGCCCAAAAATTGGATGAATCACACCCTGGAGTTGCAAGCAGCAGCAGGAGCCCAAACATTACTTTAAACAGACCCTGGGGTTGGCTTCAGGAGCCCAAAAATTGGATGAATCACACCCTGGATTTGGCAGAAGTTGGCAGCAGCAGCAGCAGCAGGAGCCCAAATATTACTTTAAAGAGACCCTGGGGTTGGCCTCAGGAGCCCAAAAATTGGATGAATCACACCCTGGAGTTGGCAGCAGCAGCAGCAGCAGGAGCCCAAACATTACTTTAAAGAGACACTGGGGTTGGCTTCAGGAGCCCAAAAATTGGATGAATCACACCCTGGAGTTGGCAGAAGTTGGCAGCAGCAGCAGCAGCAGCAGCAGCAGGAGCCCAAATATTACTTTAAAGAGACCCTGGGGTTGGCCTCAGGAGCCCAAAAATTGGATGAATCACACCCTGGAGTTGGCAGCAGCAGCAGCAGCAGCAGCAGCAGGAGCCCAAACATTACTTTAAAGAGACCCTGGGGTTGGCCTCAGGAGCCCAAAAATTGGATGAATCACACCCTGGAGTTGGCAGCAGCAGCAGCAGCAGCAGGAGCCCAAACATTACTTTAAAGAGACACTGGGGTTGGCTTCAGGAGCCCAAAAATTGGATGAATCACACCCTGGAGTTGGCAGAAGTTGGCAGCAGCAGCAGCAGCAGCAGGAGCCCAAATATTACTTTAAAGAGACCCTGGGGTTGGCCTCAGGAGCCCAAAAATTGGATGAATCACACCCTGGAGTTGGCAGCAGCAGCAGCAGCAACAGCAGGAGCCCAAACATTACTTTAAAGAGACCCTGGGGTTGGCCTCAGGAGCCCAAAAATTGGATGAATCACACCCTGGAGTTGGCAGCAGCAGCAGCAGCAGGAGCCCAAACATTACTTTAAAGAGACACTGGGGTTGGCTTCAGGAGCCCAAAAATTGGATGAATCACACCCTGGAGTTGGCAGAAGTTGGCAGCAGCAGCAGCAGCAGCAGCAGGAGCCCAAATATTACTTTAAAGAGACCCTGAGGTTGGCCTCAGGAGCCCAAAAATTGGATGAATCACACCCTGGAGTTGGCAGCAGCAGCAGCAGGAGCCCAAATATTACTTTAAAGAGACACTGGGGTTGGCTTCAGGAGCCCAAAAATTGGATGAATCACACCCTGGAGTTGGCAGAAGTTGGCAGCAGCAGCAGCAGCAGCAGGAGCCCAAATATTACTTTAAAGAGACCCTGGGGTTGGCCTCAGGAGCCCAAAAATTGGATGAATCACACCCTGGAGTTGGCAGCAGCAGGAGCCCAAATATTACTTTAAAGAGACCCTGGGGTTGGCCTCAGGAGCCCAAAAATTGGATGAATCACACCCTGGAGTTGCAAGCAGCAGCAGGAGCCCAAACATTACTTTAAACAGACCCTGGGGTTGGCTTCAGGAGCCCAAAAATTGGATGAATCACACCCTGGAGTTGGCAGAAGTTGGCAGCAGCAGCAGCAGGAGCCCAAATATTACTTTAAAGAGACCCTGGGGTTGGCCTCAGGAGCCCAAAAATTGGATGAATCACACCCTGGAGTTGGCAGCAGCAGCAGCAGCAGGAGCCCAAACATTACTTTAAAGAGACACTGGGGTTGGCTTCAGGAGCCCAAAAATTGGATGAATCACACCCTGGAGTTGGCGGCAGCAGCAGCAGGAGCCCAAACATTACTTTAAAGAGACCCTGGGATTGGCCTCAGGAGTCCAAAAATTGGATGAATCACACCCTGGAGTTGGCGGCAGCAGCAGCAGCAGCAGCAGCAGGAGCCCAAACATTACTTTAAAGAGACCCTGGGGTTGGCCTCAGGAGCCCAAAAATTGGATGAATCACACCCTGGAGTTGGCAGCAGCAGCAGCAGCAGCAGGAGCCCAAACATTACTTTAAAGAGACACTGGGGTTGGCTTCAGGAGCCCAAAAATTGGATGAATCACACCCTGGAGTTGGCAGAAGTTGGCAGCAGCAGCAGCAGCAGGAGCCCAAATATTACTCTAAAGAGACCCTGGGGTTGGCCTCAGGAGCCCAAAAATTGGATGAATCACACCCTGGAGTTGACAGCAGCAGCAGGAGCCCAAACATTACTTTAAAGAGACACTGGGGTTGGCTTCAGGAGCCCAAACATTGGATGAATCACACCCTGGAGTTGGCAGAAGTTGGCAGCAGCAGCAGCAGCAGCAGGAGCCCAAATATTACTTTAAAGAGACCCTGGGGTTGGCCTCAGGAGCCCAAAAATTGGATGAATCACACCCTGGAGTTGGCAGCAGCAGCAGCAGCAGCAGGAGCCCAAATATTACTTTAAAGAGACACTGGGGTTGGCTTCAGGAGCCCAAAAATTGGATGAATCACACCCTGGAGTTGGCAGAAGTTGGCAGCAGCAGCAGCAGCAGGAGCCCAAATATTACTTTAAAGAGACCCTGGGGTTGGCCTCAGGAGCCCAAAAATTGGATGAATCACACCCTGGAGTTGGCAGCAGCAGGAGCCCAAATATTACTTTAAAGAGACCCTGGGGTTGGCCTCAGGAGCCCAAAAATTGGATGAATCACACCCTGGAGTTGCAAGCAGCAGCAGGAGCCCAAACATTACTTTAAACAGACCCTGGGGTTGGCTTCAGGAGCCCAAAAATTGGATGAATCACACCCTGGAGTTGGCAGAAGTTGGCAGCAGCAGCAGGAGCCCAAATATTACTTTAAAGAGACCCTGAGGTTGGCCTCAGGAGCCCAAAAATTGGATGAATCACACCCTGGAGTTGGCAGCAGCAGCAGCAGCAGCAGCAGGAGCCCAAACATTACTTTAAAGAGACCCTGGGGTTGGCCTCAGGAGCCCAAAAATTGGATGAATCACACCCTGGAGTTGGCAGCAGCAGCAGCAGCAGGAGCCCAAACATTACTTTAAAGAGACACTGGGGTTGGCTTCAGGAGCCCAAAAATTGGATGAATCACACCCTGGAGTTGGCAGAAGTTGGCAGCAGCAGCAGCAGGAGCCCAAATATTACTTTAAAGAGACCCTGGGGTTGGCCTCAGGAGCCCAAAAATTGGATGAATCACACCCTGGAGTTGGCAGCAGCAGCAGCAGCAACAGCAGGAGCCCAAACATTACTTTAAAGAGACCCTGGGGTTGGCCTCAGGAGCCCAAAAATTGGATGAATCACACCCTGGAGTTGGCAGCAGCAGCAGCAGCAGGAGCCCAAACATTACTTTAAAGAGACACTGGGGTTGGCTTCAGGAGCCCAAAAATTGGATGAATCACACCCTGGAGTTGGCAGAAGTTGGCAGCAGCAGCAGCAGCAGCAGCAGGAGCCCAAATATTACTTTAAAGAGACCCTGAGGTTGGCATCAGGAGCCCAAAAATTGGATGAATCACACCCTGGAGTTGGCAGCAGCAGCAGCAGCAGCAGGAGCCCAAATATTACTTTAAAGAGACACTGGGGTTGGCTTCAGGAGCCCAAAAATTGGATGAATCACACCCTGGAGTTGGCAGAAGTTGGCAGCAGCAGCAGCAGCAGCAGGAGCCCAAATATTACTTTAAAGAGACCCTGGGGTTGGCCTCAGGAGCCCAAAAATTGGATGAATCACACCCTGGAGTTGGCAGCAGCAGGAGCCCAAATATTACTTTAAAGAGACCCTGGGGTTGGCCTCAGGAGCCCAAAAATTGGATGAATCACACCCTGGAGTTGCAAGCAGCAGCAGGAGCCCAAACATTACTTTAAACAGACCCTGGGGTTGGCTTCAGGAGCCCAAAAATTGGATGAATCACACCCTGGAGTTGGCAGAAGTTGGCAGCAGCAGCAGCAGGAGCCCAAATATTACTTTAAAGAGACCCTGGGGTTGGCCTCAGGAGCCCAAAAATTGGATGAATCACACCCTGGAGTTGGCAGCAGCAGCAGCAGCAGGAGCCCAAACATTACTTTAAAGAGACACTGGGGTTGGCTTCAGGAGCCCAAAAATTGGATGAATCACACCCTGGAGTTGGCGGCAGCAGCAGCAGGAGCCCAAACATTACTTTAAAGAGACCCTGGGATTGGCCTCAGGAGTCCAAAAATTGGATGAATCACACCCTGGAGTTGGCGGCAGCAGCAGCAGCAGCAGGAGCCCAAACATTACTTTAAAGAGACCCTGGGGTTGGCCTCAGGAGCCCAAAAATTGGATGAATCACACCCTGGAGTTGGCAGCAGCAGCAGCAGCAGCAGGAGCCCAAACATTACTTTAAAGAGACACTGGGGTTGGCTTCAGGAGCCCAAAAATTGGATGAATCACACCCTGGAGTTGGCAGAAGTTGGCAGCAGCAGCAGCAGCAGGAGCCCAAATATTACTTTAAAGAGACCCTGGGGTTGGCCTCAGGAGCCCAAAAATTGGATGAATCACACCCTGGAGTTGACAGCAGCAGCAGGAGCCCAAACATTACTTTAAAGAGACACTGGGGTTGGCTTCAGGAGCCCAAACATTGGATGAATCACACCCTGGAGTTGGCAGAAGTTGGCAGCAGCAGCAGCAGCAGCAGGAGCCCAAATATTACTTTAAAGAGACCCTGGGGTTGGCCTCAGGAGCCAAAAAATTGGATGAATCACACCCTGGAGTTGGCAGCAGCAGCAGCAGCAGCAGGAGCCCAAATATTACTTTAAAGAGACACTGGGGTTGGCTTCAGGAGCCCAAAAATTGGATGAATCACACCCTGGAGTTGGCAGAAGTTGGCAGCAGCAGCAGCAGCAGGAGCCCAAATATTACTTTAAAGAGACCCTGGGGTTGGCCTCAGGAGCCCAAAAATTGGATGAATCACACCCTGGAGTTGGCAGCAGCAGGAGCCCAAATATTACTTTAAAGAGACCCTGGGGTTGGCCTCAGGAGCCAAAAAATTGGATGAATCACACCCTGGAGTTGCAAGCAGCAGCAGGAGCCCAAACATTACTTTAAACAGACCCTGGGGTTGGCTTCAGGAGCCCAAAAATTGGATGAATCACACCCTGGAGTTGGCAGAAGTTGGCAGCAGCAGCAGGAGCCCAAATATTACTTTAAAGAGACCCTGAGGTTGGCCTCAGGAGCCCAAAAATTGGATGAATCACACCCTGGAGTTGGCAGCAGCAGCAGCAGCAGCAGCAGGAGCCCAAACATTACTTTAAAGAGACACTGGGGTTGGCTTCAGGAGCCCAAAAATTGGATGAATCACACCCTGGAGTTGGCAGAAGTTGGCAGCAGCAGCAGCAGCAGGAGCCCAAACATTACTTTAAAGAGACTCTGGGGTTGGCTTCAGGAGCCCAAAAATTGGATGAATCACACCCTGGAGTTGGCAGCAGCAGCAGCAGCAGGAGCCCAAACATTACTTTAAAGAGACACTGGGGTTGGCTTCAGGAGCCCAAAAATTGGATGAATCACACCCTGGAGTTGGCAGAAGTTGGCAGCAGCAGCAGCAGCAGCAGGAGCCCAAATATTACTTTAACAAGACCCTGGGGTTGGCTTCAGGAGCCCAAAAATTGGATGAATCACACCCTGGAGTTGGCAGAAGTTGGCAGCAGCAGCAGCAGGAGCCCAAATATACACTGGAGTTGGCTTCAGGAGCCCAAAAATTGGATGAATCACACCCTGGAGTTGGCAGGAGTTGACAGCAGCAGCAGCAGCAGGAGCCCAAATATTACTTTAAAGAGACACTGGGGTTGGCTTCAGGAGCCCAACAATTGGATGAATCACACCCTGGAGTTGGCAGAAGTTGGCAGCAGCAGCAGCAGGAGCCCAAAAAATGGCCTAAAGACATAAATATGTTTTGCACCATTTGGAAAGTGTAAAACGTGGCACCATGCTCAATCTAGTCGCATGCATCAGGCATTGGTGGGTGGAAATCCTGGCTGATCCATCCCTGATTCATTTTGACAAAGGTGAGTCTCTCCACATTTTTAGTTGACAGACGAGTTCTCCTCGCCGTAACTATGGCCCCCGCCGCACTAAACACCCGCTCAGATGGCACGCTACTTGCCGGGCAGGACAGCTTTTCCAGGGCAAACTCTGCTAGTTGCGGCCACAAATCAAGTTTGGCTGCCCAGAAGTCCAGCGGATCCTCAAGGTGTGTTGGCATGGTCATGTCAAAGTATGACATGACCTGCTGGTTGAGGTCCTGCTCCAGGTCTTCCTGCTGCTCATGAGTAGCCTCACTATGCGGGTGTAGAAAGCTACTCATTAGCAACTGAAGACTGAGGCTGCTGCTGCTGATGGAGCTGCTGCTGCTGCTCCTGCCAACCCCCCAAGCAGCCATGGCAGTGGAAGGTGAGCGCAGAGGTCCCCTCGAGTCAGACCTGCGAGAGTATGGACCATGGCGCAGATAGGCATCGGCCAACTGCCTACGTAGAATGTCTTTGTAGTAGTTGAGTTTGTCCTCCCTCTCGGTGGGTTTAAAAAATGCCCCCATTTTGTGCCGGAAGCGAGGGTCCAATAAGGTGGACAGCCAGAAGTCATCCCGCCGACAGATGGAAACAATTCTGGGGTCACTACGCAAGCACGTGAGCATGCTTCGTGCCATTTGCGCAAGTGACTCGGATGGACTACCTGTCTCCATCTCCACTGCATACTGCCACGGTGTGCCCGGGTTCTCTGTCTCGCCTTCCTCAAAAACCTCTAGCTCCTCTGGCTGCTCCTGCTCCTCCTCTCCTGTCCGCTGACTAGATAAACCAGCCATTTCGCCAAGCCTAAACTGTGTTTCGCTGGGCAACTCCTCCTCCTCCTCTTCCTCCTCCTCCTCCAGTTCAGCTCCAACGGGGTTCATGTGGCCGTAAGATGTAAACGCCATGTCTCCAGTGCCCTGACCAGCCATGGTTTCCAACATGTGCTGTAGTACATGAAGCAGTGGAATCACGTCGTTCATCCCGTAATCCTGCCGACTGACAAATAAAGTGGCTTCCTCAAAGGGCCTGAGCAAACGGCAGGTGTCACGTATGAGCTGCCACTGGTTGACATTGAAGTTACACAGGGGAGTCCCCCTATCTGCTTGGATCATCAGGAAATCCGTGATGGCTTTTCTCTGTTCATATAATCGGTCCAACATGTGAAGGGTGGAATTCCAACGGGTGGAAACATCGCAAATCAGACTATGTTGGGGGATACCATTCTGACGCTGTAGCTCAAGAAGGGTGTGTTTGGCGGTGTAGGAGTGGCTGAAGTGCATGCAAAGTTTCCTTGAAGTTGTTAGGATGTCTTGCAGATGGGGGGAACACTTCAGAAACCGCTTGACAACCAGATTGAAGACGTGAGCCATGCAGGGGGCATGGGTCAGGCTTCCTTGGCGCAGCGCAGACAAAATGTTCTTCCCATTGTCGGTAACCATGATTCCCATTTTAAGTTTTCTCGGAGTAAGCCATGTTTGGATTTCCTGATGAATACATTTAAGCAGTTCCTCCCCTGTGTGACTCCGTTCGCCAAAACAAACCATGTGAAGCACTGCGTGACACCTCCGTGCCCTGCACACATGGTAGACTGGAGGGGCACTGAGACTTGAGCCTACAGTGGAGGGTGAGGAGATGGCGGAGGATGAGGAGGCCGAGTCGCACGGTGTCACAGGCCCAACGGGCAGGGAGCACGGAGGCCGAAGCGGCGTGACCTGTCCAAGTTGCTGCTGCTGCTGCAAAGGGACCACATTCACCCAGTGGGCCGTAAACGACATGTACTGTCCCTGACCGTAGTTACAGCTCCAGATGTCGGCGCTGCCATGCACTTTGCTACACACCGACAGGCTCAAGGACTGGCCCACCTTCTGTTCAACAAAAGTGTGCAGCGCTGGTACAGCCTTCTTGGCAAAGAAATGACGGCTTGGGACTCTCCACCTCGGCTCGGCACAAGCCATCAGTTCTCTGAAAGGTGCAGATTCCACCACCTGAAAAGGGAGCGACTGCAGCACCAGCAACTTGGACAGGAGCACATTCAGCTTCTGCGCCGTAGGATGAGTGGGCGCATACTGCTGTCTCTTGGACATGGCTTCGCTGATGGATTGCTGGCGGGATGCATGACTTGGAGGAGGAGGAGCAGGAGCGACAGAGGATGGGTATGACGCACAGCTGCCTTCGGCTGAGGTGCTGGAGCCTTGGCTGGCAGAAATTGGGAGCTCACTTGGTGAGGAAGCAGACTGGACCACCCTTTGGGAGCCTCGGTTCTCCCAGGTCGCTTTATGGTGACGCATCATATGTTGACGCAGGGCCGTGGTGCCAACATTTGGACCCTGGCCACGCTTCACCTTTTGCCTACATATCTTGCATGTGGCCATGTTACCCTCCTGCGGATGCCTCAGGATAAAACTGCCACACTGCCGAGTAGCTACTTTTCCCACCCCCTGGCCTCACTGATTCACTGCTGCTGTTGCCAACTCCAGGAACCCCTGCTCCACTACCTCCTGATAAGGTAGACTGCCGCACAGCAGGTGCTCTACCCCGGCCCCGGCCCCGGCCGGATCCAGCCTTTGGAATTGTGCCCCCATGCTGACTGCTACCACCTTGCTGCCTCAGCTGCATACTCCGGGGCAACCTGCGCCCCTCTTCTCCTGATGATGACGATGAAGCCCCTTCCTCACCCGGCTCCCAAGTGCGATCGGCTTCATCGTCATCATCATCATCACCGAGTTGTGGCTGTACATCACTGATGTTCGTGGATTCGTCAACAGTGTCTGGCGCAGGAGCTGGAACGCTCGCAGCACCCACGACACTGTCCACATCACTATTTGTCTGCCTAGCTAAAGAAGCCACCTCCATTTCTTGGCTGGGCAGTAGCTGCTGACTGTCCTCCTGTATCTGATCGTCCTCCTCACTAAAGAGTGGAGCTGAACCCAAAGCATAGGATACGTCGCAGGGGGAGGGAACGGCGTAGGACAGAGGCAATGGGAGGACAGGGACTGCTCTCGGGGCATGCCAACTCAGGGTTGTGTCAGAGGAACCTACCGACCCTAGACTGGGGGTCTCAGACGTAAGTTGTGATGATGTTGTTGATGAGCGCGTCAACCAATCTACCACGGCAGATGCGTTACTGGTGGAGACCCGACCGCTAGCAGATACTGGCAGATTAGGTCTCTCAGCGTGACTCCTGCTGCTACTGGCCCCCAGTCTGATGCGAGCTCTGCCTGCGGAATCTTGGCCTCTGCCACTCCTCTTTTCACATCCAGGCACTTGTCTGCACGACATAGTCTAACTGGCGTGGTAGTAGGTGATATTTTAAGATCCCCCGGGCAGCGGTGGGTCTATATGAAACAGAATATAATGCACACCAAAAGGGAGCAGTAACACTCAGCCTCCAACAGGCCTGCTTAGTGTAAATAAGAGAGCTGCTTAGTGTAAATAAAGAGGGGTATGCTATGTTACAGAATGGGATGCCTCAACAGAAGTGCACCTGGCAGGCAGCAGTAAGCCTATGCCCAGCAAAAGTGTCTTTATCAGGGCTAATTTCAATTATAATAAGTGCAAATGGTTATATGGTCTTAAACAGAGGCTGCTGTAGTCACAGAATGGGATGCCCCAAAAAAAGATCCAGTAGTGCTATGCCCAGCAAAAGTGTCTTTATCAGGGCTAATTTCAATTATAATAAGAGCAAATGGTTATATGGTCTTAAACAGAGGCTGCTGTAGTCACAGAATGGGATGCCCCAAAAAAGATCCAGTAGTGCTATGCCGAGCAAAAGTGTCTTTATCAGGCTAATTTCAAATATAATAAGAGCAAATGGTTATATGGTCTTAAACAGAGGCTGCTGTAGTCACAGAATGGGATGCCCTGGCAGGGTCCAGAAGTACTATGCCCAGCAAAAGTGTCTTTATCAGGCTAATTTCAAATATAATAAGAGCAAATGGTTATATGGTCTTAAACAGAGGCTGCTGTAGTCACAGAATGGGATGCCCTGGCAGGGTCCAGAAGTACTATGCCCAGCAAAAGTGTCTTTATCAGGCTAATTTCAAATATAATAAGAGCAAATGGTTATATGGTCTTAAACAGAGGCTGCTGTAGTCACAGAATGGGATGCCCTGGCAGGGTCCAGAAGTACTATTCCCAGCAAAAGTGTCTTTATCAGGCTAATTTCAAATATAATAAGAGCAAATGGTCATATGGTCTTAAACAGAGGCTGCTGTAGTCACAGAATGGGATGCCCTGGCAGGGTCCAGAAGTACTATGCCGAGCAAAAGTGTCTTTATCAGGCCTAATTTCAATTATAAGTGCAAATGGTTATATGGTCTTAAACAGAGGCTGCTGTAGTCACAGAATGGGATGCCCTGGCAGGGTCCAGAAGTACTATGCCGAGCAAAAGTGTCTTTATCAGGCTAATTTCAAATATAATAAGAGCAAATGGTTATATGGTCTTAAACAGAGGCTGCTGTAGTCACAGAATGGGATGCCCTGGCAGGGTCCAGAAGTACTATGCCCAGCAAAAGTGTCTTTGTCAGGCTAATTTCAAATATAATAAGAGCAAATGGTTATACGGTCTTAAACAGAGGCTGCTGTAGTCACAGAATGGGATGCCCTGGCAGGGTCCAGAAGTACTATGCCCAGCAAAAGTGTCTTTATCAGGCTAATTTCAAATATAATAAGAGCAAATGGTTATATGGTCTTAAACAGAGGCTGCTGTAGTCACAGAATGGGATGCCCTGGCAGGGTCCAGAAGTACTATGCCCAGCAAAAGTGTCTTTATCAGGCTAATTTCAAATATAATAAGAGCAAATGGTTATATGGTCTTAAACAGAGGCTGCTGTAGTCACAGAATGGGATGCCCTGGCAGGGTCCAGAAGTACTATGCCGAGCAAAAGTGTCTTTATCAGGCTAATTTCAAATATAATAAGAGCAAATGGTTATATGGTCTTAAACAGAGGCTGCTGTAGTCACAGAATGGGATGCCCTGGCAGGGTCAAGAAGTACTATGCCGAGCAAAAGTGTCTTTATTAGGCTAATTTCAAATATAATAAGAGCAAATGGTTATATGGTCTTAAACAGAGGCTGCTGTAGTCACAGAATGGGATGCCCTGGCAGGGTCCAGAAGTACTATGCCGAGCAAAAGTGTCTTTATCAGGCTAATTTCAAATATAATAAGAGCAAATGGTTATATGGTCTTAAACAGAGGCTGCTGTAGTCACAGAATGGGATGCCCTGGCAGGGTCCAGAAGTACTATGCCCAGCAAAAGTGTCTTTATCAGGCCTAATTTCAATTATAATAAGTGCAAATGGTTATATGGTCTTAAACAGAGGCTGCTGTAGTCACAGAATGGGATGCCCTGGCAGGGTCCAGAAGTACTATGCCGAGCAAAAGTGTCTTTATCAGGCTAATTTCAAATATAATAAGAGCAAATGGTTATATGGTCTTAAACAGAGGCTGCTGTAGTCACAGAATGGGATGCCCTGGCAGGGTCCAGAAGTACTATGCCCAGCAAAAGTGTCTTTATCAGGCTAATTTCAAATATAATAAGAGCAAATGGTTATATGGTCTTAAACAGAGGCTGCTGTAGTCACAGAATGGGATGCCCTGGCAGGGTCCAGAAGTACTATGCCCAGCAAAAGTGTCTTTATCAGGCTAATTTGAAATATAATAAGAGCAAATGGTTATATGGTCTTAAACAGAGGCTGCTGTAGTCACAGAATGGGATGCCCTGGCAGGGTCCAGAAGTACTATGCCGAGCAAAAGTGTCTTTATCAGGCTAATTTCAAATATAATAAGAGCAAATGGTTATATGGTCTTAAACAGAGGCTGCTGTAGTCACAGAATGGGATGCCCTGGCAGGGTCCAGAAGTACTATGCCCAGCAAAAGTGTCTTTATCAGGCTAATTTGAAATATAATAAGAGCAAATGGTTATATGGTCTTAAACAGAGGCTGCTGTAGTCACAGAATGGGATGCCCTGGCAGGGTCCAGAAGTACTATGCCCAGCAAAAGTGTCTTTATCAGGCTAATTTCAAATATAATAAGAGCAAATGGTTATATGGTCTTAAACAGAGGCTGCTGTAGTCACAGAATGGGATGCCCTGGCAGGGTCCAGAAGTACTATGCCCAGCAAAAGTGTCTTTATCAGGCTAATTTCAAATATAATAAGAGCAAATGGTTATATGGTCTTAAACAGAGGCTGCTGTAGTCACAGAATGGGATGCCCTGGCAGGGTCCAGAAGTACTATGCCGAGCAAAAGTGTCTTTATCAGGCTAATTTCAAATATAATAAGAGCAAATGGTTATATGGTCTTAAACAGAGGCTGCTGTAGTCACAGAATGGGATGCCTCACAGCAGACTTAAGATCAGTTCAGTATATATGCACAGTTAGTTAGTATAAGCAGCCTGAAAACGCTAACAAAGCCTGTCAGGCTGGATGAAAAAAATAAAAAAAAACTCCCTGTGACAGGCTGACAGCCTTCGATTTTTCTACCTTTCCCTGTTTTTCGCTGACTTTCTGTCTGTCTCCTGTCTGTCTCCTGCCTGTCTCCAGCCTGTCCCTGTCTGTCCCTGTCTGTCTAACTGTCTCTCTCCCTGCCTACAGCAGCGTCCTGTCTCTCACGAATGCAATAGAGAAATGAGGCAGGAAAGCAAGATGGCCGGCCTTAAATAGCGCTGTGACGTCACCGGGCTTGCTGGCTGCTGATAGGCTGCATGTGACTGTCCCAGCTTGCACTGGCGCGGGGTTGATGTCTGGACATGTCCCGTCCGCCATCTTAGAATGCCTGTAATGTAAATGAATGGATGTTAAAGGAAAACTTCGAGCGATCGAATCGCGGGGAAATTCGGATTCGATCCGAATCGAATTTTTCCTGAAATTCGGATCGAATCCGGGTTCGTCAAAAACAAGTGCAAACTGAAGTAGCTTAATAAAGCAGCTGATGCTGATCAATGCTTATGTTGTATACCAGATAGGGTGCAAGGTGTAGCTTTGGGGTGCCCTGCGGCCTGGTTTATTAAAAGCAGTCAAAAACAAGTGCAAACTGAAGTAGCTTAATAAAGCAGCTGATGCTGATCAACGCTTATGTTGTATACCAGATAGGGTTCAAGGTGTAGCTTTGGGGTGCCCTGCGGCCTGGTTTATTAAAAGCAGTCAAAAACAAATGCAAACTGAAGTAGCTTAATAAAACAGCTGATGCTGATCAACGCTTATGTTGTATACCAGATAGGGTGCAAGGTGCAGCTTTGGGGTGCCCTGCGGCCTGGTTTATTAAAAGCAGTCAAAAACAAGTGCAGACTGAAGTAGCTTAATAAAGCAGCTGATGCTGATCAACGCTTATGTTGTATACCAGATAGGGTGCAAGGTGCAGCTTTGGGGTGCCCTGCGGCCTGGTTTATTAAAAGCAGTCAAAAACAAGTGCAGACTGAAGTAGCTTAATAAAGCAGCTGATGCTGATCAACGCTTATGTTGTATACCAGATAGGGTGCAAGGTGCAGCTTTGGGGTGCCCTGCGGCCTGGTTTATTGAAAGAAGTCAAAAACAAGTGCAAACTGAAGTAGCTTAATAAAGCAGCTGATGCTGATCAACGCTTATGTTGTATACCAGATAGGGTGCAAGGTGCAGCTTTGGGGTGCCCTGCGGCCTGGTTTATTAAAAGCAGTCAAAAACAAGTGCAGACTGAAGTAGCTTAATAAAGCAGCTGATGCTGATCAACGCTTATGTTGTATACCAGATAGGGTTCAAGGTGCAGCTTTGGGGTGCCCTGCGGCCTGGTTTATTAAAAGCAGTCAAAAACAAGTGCAGACTCAAGTAGCTTAATAAAGCAGCTGATGCTGATCAACGCTTATGTTGTATACCAGATAGGGTGCAAGGTGCAGCTTTGGGGTGCCCTGCGGCCTGGTTTATTAAAAGCAGTCAAAAACAAGTGCAAACTGAAGTAGCTTAATAAAGCAGCTGATGCTGATCAACGCTTATGTTGTATACCAGATAGGGTGCAAGGTGCAGCTTTGGGGTGCCCTGCGGCCTGGTTTATTAAAAGCAGTCAAAAACAAGTGCAGACTGAAGTAGCTTAATAAAGCAGCTGATGCTGATCAACGCTTATGTTGTATACCAGATAGGGTGCAAGGTGCAGCTTTGGGGTGCCCTGCGGCCTGGTTTATTAAAAGCAGTCAAAAACAAGTGCAGACTCAAGTAGCTTAATAAAGCAGCTGATGCTGATCAACGCTTATGTTGTATACCAGATAGGGTGCAAGGTGCAGCTTTGGGGTGCCCTGCGGCCTGGTTTATTTAAAGCAGTCAAAAACAAGTGCAAACTGAAGTAGCTTAATAAAGCAGCTGATGCTGATCAACGCTTATGTTGTATACCAGATAGGGTGCAAGGTGCAGCTTTGGGGTGCCCTGCGGCCTGGTTTATTAAAAGCAGTCAAAAACAAGTGCAAACTGAAGTAGCTTAATAAAGCAGCTGATGCTGATCAACGCTTATGTTGTATACCAGATAGGGTGCAAGGTGCAGCTTTGGGGTGCCCTGCGGCCTGGTTTATTGAAAGAAGTCAAAAACAAGTGCAAACTGAGGTAGCTTAATAAAGCAGCTGATGCTGATCAACGCTTATGTTGTATACCAGATAGGGTGCAAGGTGCAGCTTTGGGGTGCCCTGTGGCCTGGTTTATTGCAAGAAGTCAAAAACAAGTGCAAACTGAAGTAGCTTAATAAAGCAGCTGATCAATGCTTATGTTGTATACCAGATAGGGTGCAAGGTGCAGCTTTGGGGTGCCCTGCGGCCTGGTTTATTAAAAGCAGTCAAAAACAAGTGCAAACTGAAGTAGCTTAATAAAGCAGCTGATGCTGATCAACGCTTATGTTGTATACCAGATAGGGTTCAAGGTGTAGCTTTGGGGTGCCCTGCGGCCTGGTTTATTAAAAGCAGTCAAAAACAAATGCAAACTGAAGTAGCTTAATAAAACAGCTGATGCTGATCAACGCTTATGTTGTATACCAGATAGGGTGCAAGGTGCAGCTTTGGGGTGCCCTGCGGCCTGGTTTATTAAAAGCAGTCAAAAACAAGTGCAGACTGAAGTAGCTTAATAAAGCAGCTGATGCTGATCAACGCTTATGTTGTATACCAGATAGGGTGCAAGGTGCAGCTTTGGGGTGCCCTGCGGCCTGGTTTATTAAAAGCAGTCAAAAACAAGTGCAGACTGAAGTAGCTTAATAAAGCAGCTGATGCTGATCAACGCTTATGTTGTATACCAGATAGGGTGCAAGGTGCAGCTTTGGGGTGCCCTGCGGCCTGGTTTATTGAAAGAAGTCAAAAACAAGTGCAAACTGAGGTAGCTTAATAAAGCAGCTGATGCTGATCAACGCTTATTTTGTATACCAGATAGGGTGCAAGGTGCAGCTTTGGGGTGCCCTGCGGCCTGGTTTATTGAAAGAAGTCAAAAACAAGTGCAAACTGAAGTAGCTTAATAAAGCAGCTGATGCTGATCAACGCTTATGTTGTATACCAGATAGGGTGCAAGGTGCAGCTTTGGGGTGCCCTGCGGCCTGGTTTATTAAAAGCAGTCAAAAACAAGTGCAGACTGAAGTAGCTTAATAAAGCAGCTGATGCTGATCAACGCTTATGTTGTATACCAGATAGGGTTCAAGGTGCAGCTTTGGGGTGCCCTGCGGCCTGGTTTATTAAAAGCAGTCAAAAACAAGTGCAGACTCAAGTAGCTTAATAAAGCAGCTGATGCTGATCAACGCTTATGTTGTATACCAGATAGGGTGCAAGGTGCAGCTTTGGGGTGCCCTGCGGCCTGGTTTATTAAAAGCAGTCAAAAACAAGTGCAAACTGAAGTAGCTTAATAAAGCAGCTGATGCTGATCAACGCTTATGTTGTATACCAGATAGGGTGCAAGGTGCAGCTTTGGGGTGCCCTGCGGCCTGGTTTATTAAAAGCAGTCAAAAACAAGTGCAGACTGAAGTAGCTTAATAAAGCAGCTGATGCTGATCAACGCTTATGTTGTATACCAGATAGGGTGCAAGGTGCAGCTTTGGGGTGCCCTGCGGCCTGGTTTATTAAAAGCAGTCAAAAACAAGTGCAGACTCAAGTAGCTTAATAAAGCAGCTGATGCTGATCAACGCTTATGTTGTATACCAGATAGGGTGCAAGGTGCAGCTTTGGGGTGCCCTGCGGCCTGGTTTATTTAAAGCAGTCAAAAACAAGTGCAAACTGAAGTAGCTTAATAAAGCAGCTGATGCTGATCAACGCTTATGTTGTATACCAGATAGGGTGCAAGGTGCAGCTTTGGGGTGCCCTGCGGCCTGGTTTATTAAAAGCAGTCAAAAACAAGTGCAAACTGAAGTAGCTTAATAAAGCAGCTGATGCTGATCAACGCTTATGTTGTATACCAGATAGGGTGCAAGGTGCAGCTTTGGGGTGCCCTGCGGCCTGGTTTATTGAAAGAAGTCAAAAACAAGTGCAAACTGAGGTAGCTTAATAAAGCAGCTGATGCTGATCAACGCTTATGTTGTATACCAGATAGGGTGCAAGGTGCAGCTTTGGGGTGCCCTGTGGCCTGGTTTATTGCAAGAAGTCAAAAACAAGTGCAAACTGAAGTAGCTTAATAAAGCAGCTGATGCTGATCAATGCTTATGTTGTATACCAGATAGGGTGCAAGGTGCAGCTTTGGGGTGCCCTGCGGCCTGGTTTATTAAAAGCAGTCAAAAACAAGTGCAAACTGAAGTAGCTTAATAAAGCAGCTGATGCTGATCAACGCTTATGTTGTATACCAGATAGGGTTCAAGGTGTAGCTTTGGGGTGCCCTGCGGCCTGGTTTATTAAAAGCAGTCAAAAACAAATGCAAACTGAAGTAGCTTAATAAAACAGCTGATGCTGATCAACGCTTATGTTGTATACCAGATAGGGTGCAAGGTGCAGCTTTGGGGTGCCCTGCGGCCTGGTTTATTAAAAGCAGTCAAAAACAAGTGCAGACTGAAGTAGCTTAATAAAGCAGCTGATGCTGATCAACGCTTATGTTGTATACCAGATAGGGTGCAAGGTGCAGCTTTGGGGTGCCCTGCGGCCTGGTTTATTAAAAGCAGTCAAAAACAAGTGCAGACTCAAGTAGCTTAATAAAGCAGCTGATGCTGATCAACGCTTATGTTGTATACCAGATAGGGTGCAAGGTGCAGCTTTGGGGTGCCCTGCGGCCTGGTTTATTTAAAGCAGTCAAAAACAAGTGCAAACTGAAGTAGCTTAATAAAGCAGCTGATGCTGATCAACGCTTATGTTGTATACCAGATAGGGTGCAAGGTGCAGCTTTGGGGTGCCCTGCGGCCTGGTTTATTAAAAGCAGTCAAAAACAAGTGCAAACTGAAGTAGCTTAATAAAGCAGCTGATGCTGATCAACGCTTATGTTGTATACCAGATAGGGTGCAAGGTGCAGCTTTGGGGTGCCCTGCGGCCTGGTTTATTGAAAGAAGTCAAAAACAAGTGCAAACTGAGGTAGCTTAATAAAGCAGCTGATGCTGATCAACGCTTATGTTGTATACCAGATAGGGTGCAAGGTGCAGCTTTGGGGTGCCCTGTGGCCTGGTTTATTGCAAGAAGTCAAAAACAAGTGCAAACTGAAGTAGCTTAATAAAGCAGCTGATGCTGATCAATGCTTATGTTGTATACCAGATAGGGTGCAAGGTGCAGCTTTGGGGTGCCCTGCGGCCTGGTTTATTAAAAGCAGTCAAAAACAAGTGCAAACTGAAGTAGCTTAATAAAGCAGCTGATGCTGATCAACGCTTATGTTGTATACCAGATAGGGTTCAAGGTGTAGCTTTGGGGTGCCCTGCGGCCTGGTTTATTAAAAGCAGTCAAAAACAAATGCAAACTGAAGTAGCTTAATAAAACAGCTGATGCTGATCAACGCTTATGTTGTATACCAGATAGGGTGCAAGGTGCAGCTTTGGGGTGCCCTGCGGCCTGGTTTATTAAAAGCAGTCAAAAACAAGTGCAGACTGAAGTAGCTTAATAAAGCAGCTGATGCTGATCAACGCTTATGTTGTATACCAGATAGGGTGCAAGGTGCAGCTTTGGGGTGCCCTGCGGCCTGGTTTATTAAAAGCAGTCAAAAACAAGTGCAGACTGAAGTAGCTTAATAAAGCAGCTGATGCTGATCAACGCTTATGTTGTATACCAGATAGGGTGCAAGGTGCAGCTTTGGGGTGCCCTGCGGCCTGGTTTATTGAAAGAAGTCAAAAACAAGTGCAAACTGAGGTAGCTTAATAAAGCAGCTGATGCTGATCAACGCTTATTTTGTATACCAGATAGGGTGCAAGGTGCAGCTTTGGGGTGCCCTGCGGCCTGGTTTATTGAAAGAAGTCAAAAACAAGTGCAAACTGAAGTAGCTTAATAAAGCAGCTGATGCTGATCAACGCTTATGTTGTATACCAGATAGGGTGCAAGGTGCAGCTTTGGGGTGCCCTGCGGCCTGGTTTATTAAAAGCAGTCAAAAACAAGTGCAGACTGAAGTAGCTTAATAAAGCAGCTGATGCTGATCAAAGCTTATGTTTTATACCAGATAGGGTTCAAGGTGCAGCTTTGGGGTGCCCTGCGGCCTGGTTTATTAAAAGCAGTCAAAAACAAGTGCAGACTCAAGTAGCTTAATAAAGCAGCTGATGCTGATCAACGCTTATGTTGTATACCAGATAGGGTGCAAGGTGCAGCTTTGGGGTGCCCTGCGGCCTGGTTTATTAAAAGCAGTCAAAAACAAGTGCAAACTGAAGTAGCTTAATAAAGCAGCTGATGCTGATCAACGCTTATGTTGTATACCAGATAGGGTGCAAGGTGCAGCTTTGGGGTGCCCTGCGGCCTGGTTTATTAAAAGCAGTCAAAAACAAGTGCAGACTGAAGTAGCTTAATAAAGCAGCTGATGCTGATCAACGCTTATGTTGTATACCAGATAGGGTGCAAGGTGCAGCTTTGGGGTGCCCTGCGGCCTGGTTTATTAAAAGCAGTCAAAAACAAGTGCAGACTCAAGTAGCTTAATAAAGCAGCTGATGCTGATCAACGCTTATGTTGTATACCAGATAGGGTGCAAGGTGCAGCTTTGGGGTGCCCTGCGGCCTGGTTTATTAAAAGCAGTCAAAAACAAGTGCAAACTGAAGTAGCTTAATAAAGCAGCTGATGCTGATCAACGCTTATGTTGTATACCAGATAGGGTGCAAGGTGCAGCTTTGGGGTGCCCTGTGGCATGGTTTATTAAAAGCAGTCAAAAACAATAGCAAACTGAAGTAGCTTAATAAAGCAGCTGATGCTGATCAATGCTTATGTTGTATACCAGATAGGGTGCAAGGTGCAGCTTTGGGGTGCTCGGCGGCCTGGTTTATTAAAAGCAGTCAAAATCAAGTGCAAACTGAAGTAGCTTAATAAAGCAGCTGATGCTGATCAACGCTTATGTTGTATACCAGATAGGGTGCAAGGTGCAGCTTTGGGGTGCCCTGCGGCCTGGTTTATTAAAAGAAGTCAAAAACAAGTGAAGACTGAAGTAGCTTAATAAAGCAGCTGATGCTGATCAACGCTTATGTTGTATACCAGATAGGGTGCAAGGTGCAGCTTTGGGGTGCCCTGCGGCCTGGTTATTAAAAGCAGTCAAAAACAAGTGCAAACTGAAGTAGCTTAATAAAGCAGCTGATGCTGATCAACACTTATGTTGTATACCAGATAGGGTGCAAGGTGCAGCTTTGGGGTGCCCTGCGGCCTGGTTTATTAAAAGCAGTCAAAAACAAGTGCAAACTGAAGTAGTTTAATAAAGCAGCTGATGCTGATCAACACTTATGTTGTATACCAGATAGGGTGCAAGGTGCAGCTTTGGGGTGCCCTGCGGCCTGATTTATTAAAAGCAGTCAAAAACAAGTGCAGACTAAAGTAGCTTAATAAAGCAGCTGATGCTGATCAACGCTTATGTTGTATACCAGATAGGGTGCAAGGTGCAGCTTTGGGGTGCCCTGCGGCCTGGTTTATTAAAAGCAGTCAAAAACAAGTGCAGACTGAAGTAGCTTAATAAAGCAGCTGATGCTGATCAACGCTTATGTTGTATAACAGATGGGGTTAAAATAGCATGTGCCTTGGGATGCCCATGTGGCCTGGTATATTTTAAGCTGACCAAAAAGTAGCAATAATCCAAGTATGAGAAATGCTTTTGCATAACAGATAGGGTTAAAATAGCATGTGCCTTGGGATGCCCGTGTGGCCTGGTATATTTTAAGCTGAACAAAAAGTAACAATAATCCAAGTATGAGAAATGCTTTTGCTTAACAGATAGGGTTAAATAGCATGTGCCTTGGGATGCCCGTGTGGCCTGGTATATTTTAAGCTGAACAGAAAATTTTAACACTAATCCAAGTATGAGAAATGTTTTTGCTTAACAGATAGGGTTAAATAGCATGCGCCTTGGGATGCCCGTGTGGCCTGGTATATTTTAAGCTGAACAGAAAATTTTAACACTAATCCAAGTATGGGAAATGCTTTTGCTTAACAGATAGGGTTAAATAGCATGTGCCTTGGGATGCCCGTGTGGCCTGGTATATTTTAAGCTGAACAAAGAGTAACATAATCCAAGTATGAGAAATGCTTTTGTTTAACAGATAGGGTTAAATAGCATGTGCCTTGGGATGCCCGTTTGGCCTGGTATATTTTAAGCTGAACAGAAAATTTTAACACTAATCCAAGTATGAGAAATGCTTTTGCTTAACAGATAGGGTTAAATAGCATGTGCCTTGGGTTGCCTGTGTGGCCTGGTATATTTTAAGCTGAACAGAAAATTTTAACACTAATCCAAGTATGAGAAATGCTTTTGTTTAACAGATAGGGTAAAATAGCATGTGCCTTGAGATGCCCATGTGGCCTGGTATATTTTAAGCTGAACAGAAAATTTTAACACTAATCCAAGTATGAGAAATGCTTTTGCTTAACAGATAGGGTTAAATAGCATGTGCCTTGAGATGCCCATGTGGGCTGGTATATTTTAAGCTGAACAGAAAATTTGAACACTAATCCAAGTATGAGAAATGCTTTTGCTTAACAGATAGGGTTAACAGTGTGCAGCTGTATTTAAACCAAACCAAATATATTAACAGTAACCCAGTAATTATGAAATATGAATCATAGCCAGCACTAGGCACCCTATCAATGTGACTTGCATATTTCAAGCTGAACAAAAAGTAACACTAATCCAAGTATGAGAAATGCTTTTGCTTAACAGATAGGGTTAAATAGCATGTGCCTTGAGATGCCCGTGTGGGCTGGTATATTTTAAGCTGAACAGAAAATTTTAACACTAATCCAAGTATGAGAAATGCTTTTGCTTAACAGATAGGGTTAAAAGTGTGCAGCTGTATTTAACCCTTTAAGTGCCAGCCTACCTGGAGTTTTTGTCACACTCTGTTGCCAGACCATTTTGCACTATTTTGCGCTCCCCATGTTCAAATGTGATTTTTGAAGGGATTTCCAGGGATTTCCCAGGAAAATTATATATTGTTTTTTTCAGCAGAGTCTGGGCTTTAACATGAAATGTCTTGTTTGTCATTTTTTAGGTGTATTCTCAATATTTTTGGGTGAAATATGTGCAAAAAAAATTACATATTGTAGTTTTTTTTGTAATAAAAAATGTAAGTTTGTCAATGTAATCTTATTGCGTGTGAAATCCCAATTTCTCCCGGTTACAGCGGTACCACATATGTATAGGTAGACACCCTTTCCTGCCCAGGAGACTCCCCCAAACTGAAACAGCGCTTTAGGGGATTTTCAGATAAAATACAACTGTGCTACGCAATATGCGCACCTTGCAGTTTTTCCAGAAAAACAACCCTTTACATTTGAAACACCCCCAACAAACTATATATTCTCTGGAAGTACACACCTCAGGCTTTCTAGGCGTACTAGGCTTGTTGATGTGGCCATAGTTTTCTGGAAGTAATCCCTCAATGGATTCTTTGGTTGCAAAGAGTTTCCCTAAAAAAAGGATAAACAAGCAGAATCAAAGCCACATTTTCCTAAAAAAACTATATACAAACAAGAAAAAACAAATTTAATCTGAAAACGCAACATCCCCCGAACAGAACAATACCCAACATGCATAGCTACTGTCAAGGGAAGAGTTGCCAAACACCCCAAAGTAAAGCATGTGCGTAACTGTAATTTTACTTGAAAATTTCAGCTCTACAGACAAAGTGCGCACCTTGCGATTTTTCATCCAAAACAACCCTTGACATTTGGAATATCCCCCATAAACCATATATTCCCTGAAAGTACACACGTTAAGCTTTCTAAGGGTACCCAGCTTGTTCTAGTGGGCTCATCTTTCTGGAATTATTACCTCAAAGAATTCTTTGGTTGCGCAGGGTTTCCCTAAAAAATTTATAAAAAAGCTAAATAAAAAAACACCTTTTCCTAAAATATAAATATGCAAACCAGAAAAAACAAGCTAAGTCTGAAAGCGCAAGGTCCCCTGAACAGAACAATACCCAACATGCATAGGTACTATTAACCCTTTTAATTGCCAGCCTACTTGAGATTTTGTCACCCACTGTTGACAGGCCATTTTTCCCCATTTTGCGTCACGTTTTGCGCCATGTTTTGCGCCATTTTTGCTGGAACTTTCAGGAAAATTATATATATATTTTTTTTTTTGCAGCAGAGTTTAGGCTTTAACATGAAATGTCTTGTTTGTAATTTTTTTTTTTTTTTACAATATTATTAAGTAAAAAAAATAAATAAATAAATAAAAAATTTTTTTAGAAAATTGACTCCTTTATTTTAAGTAAAAAATGTATTTTATTAAGGAAAATCACATTACATGTGAAAGCCCCATTTCTACCGATTATAACGGTACCACATATTTATCGGTAGCCCCCTGTTCCTGCCCAGGAGACCCCTCTAACTGAAACAAGTATTTTATAACATTCACAAAAAAAAATACAAATACCATCCACACTACAAAGGGTTAAATCGAGAAAAAAAATGACATAGGGTCCCCCCTCCCAGAGGAGGGAGACCCCATTTTTTTTTGATTTTTAAGGGTTAAAAACCCTTAAAAATAAAAAAAAAAATTGACGTGGGGTCCCCCTTACCCAAAGTAACCAGCCCGGGACCAGCTATGGGGGCTTGTAGGCACAGAGTGGGGGGGCCAGCTTTTGTGGCCCCCCCACCCTGCAGCCTACGAGCCCACATAGCCTATGTGGGCCCGGGCTCTTCTGCCCCCCCCCCTGGCCTTTGGGGAGGCAGGTAATGGGGGTGCCGGGGGTTAATGGCAAGCCACCCGCTAGCGCAGGTGTCTTGCCATCCCCCCAGCCTTGTGAACTGGTATAGGGGTCATGGACCCCTTACCAGTTCACAAGGGGTTAAAAGTAAATAATCACACAGACACAAGCAGAGAAAAAAATATTTTATTAATTTTTTTTTTTTTTACACTGTACTCACCTCCCATCCATCCTGGAGCACTCTGTCCCTTGGCGATCACTGGCTTCTGCTCACTTGCTAGAAGCCTTTTATAGCTGCTGGATGACAGAACACAAAGGGTTAATCAAAAAAAAATGACATAGGGTCCCCCCTCCCAGGGGAGGGGGACCCCATTTTTTTTTTTATTTTTAAGGGTTAAAAACCCTTAAAAATCAAAAAAAAAATTGACGTGGGGTCCCCCTTACCCAAAGTAACCAGCCCGGGACCAGCTATGGGGGCTTGTAGGCACAGAGTGGGGGGGCCAGCTTTTGTGGCCCCCCCACCCTGCAGCCTACGAGCCCACATAGCCTATGTGGGCCCGGGCTCTTCTGCCCCCCCCTGGCCTTTGGGGAGGCAGGTAATGGGGGTACCCGGAAGAGGGTCCTCACCTGAAGACTGCGCAGCCCAGGGGGGGGATCGGACCCCCCCCCTGGTGAAGAGGAGACCCGACAGAAGGCTCGGGCACGGAGGTGAGTAAATGACAGTTTTTTTTTTACAGCGCCGATGTCAGCGCTGGAAACGGGGGGGTCTGCTGGTTTCGGGCCCCCTCCTGAAGACGGAGGACGACGGGGGGGCGATCGGATGCCCCCCGCAGGAAGAGGGGACCCCAAGCTTCACGGGGATACCGGAGGTAAGTGTTTTTTTTTTCTATTTTTTAACTGTTTGGGGGAAATGCCAGGCACGTAGTTTCTACGTGCTTGGCACTTAAGGGTAGGAGAAGCAACCACGTAGAAACTACGTGCTTGGCATTTAAAGGGTTAAACCAAACCAAATATATTAACAGTAACCCAGTAATTATGAAATATGAATCATAGCCAGCACTAGGCACCCTGTCAATGTGACTTGTATGCTGCTGGATTGTTCCGGTTTTAAAACTCTTTGCCTAGCTCTGTCTACCACTCTAAATCTCCCTATCTGTCTCTCTCTTTACCTATCTGTAAATCTCCCTACCTATCTGTAAATCTCCCTACCTATCGCTAACTCTCTCTCCCTAGCTGCAGCAGCCACCTTTCTCTCACGAATGCAAGTCTGAAATGTGCACAAGCAAGATGCCCGCCGCTTTATATAGCGCTGTGACGTCACCGGGGCCCCTGGCTGCTGATAGGCTGCATGTGACCTTCCCATGATAACTTGCCCCAGGGGATATGTCCAGACATGTCCATCCACCATTTTACAATGCCTGTAATTGAAATAAATGGAGTTTAAATGAAAACTTTGATCGATCGAATCGCGGGGAAATTCGGATTCGTTCAGAATCGAATTTTTCATGAAATTCGGAACGAATCCGGGTTCGTCCGGATTGATTCGCTCATCCCTAGTTACCATTCCCTACAAACTCACCAAACCTTTATTAGAAATGCCTTACTACTATAGGGTTCCTTTAGCAGTCCTTGTGTCTCAAGGTTTGACATGTTCAGCATAAACAGTGGTTACCTAAATTACTGTAGCCTAACTGCCATCTGATGTCTGCTGCCCCTCTGTCCAGGCTTCTACTCACCTCCTCATAGAAGCCAAGTTAGTCTGGCAGCTTCTGTCCCTAGTAAAACTGTGCTGGTTGTCACTTATAATATTATGGATAATTACATATTCCTATATGTAGCCCCTTAACAGCCCCTCAAGCAATTTTCCCACAATGGATGTTAAACAAGTCTGTAATTACCCGACGAATATCTATAGCCCTTTGCTTGCATCAAATGTAGTGCCCGTTGTGCCTTACACCAATCGCTCGCCACTATACCATTTGTTAGTGAGTCTTTAAAGATCAAGAACAGGGGTGATGAGATGAGTTATTTAAGAACTCCTGGGTAAAGTCTCTCTGGTCCTGCAGTCTTATACACATTTAAATAATTTAGTGGGTTATTTAGGAACTGATAGCACCAGGTAGTGCTTCGTAGCAGCAGGCAGAGTCTGGTGAACTTTGGGCGCTGTACGCAAAACCACATTTAAGAAAGCGAATCTGGTGAGTGCCTCTAACAGCACCATGTAGCATCACATGTATTAATCCAGGCGGCTCAGCATATAGCACCGGCGCTCTAGGCTCAGGAGCGTCATGTAGAACCTGTAGCTTTGTATCGCTCTCCCATAAATTTCAATGGGCTTCATTAGTTGTGTATAAATAGCGTTTGGCAAATTTTTTTTTTTTTTTTTTGCTCAAATCCTTGTGTGACCTCTTCTGGCTGCAAACAAACACTTGTATAATTTTTTTGACTTTTTATATTTTCATGTAGAATTGTATTTACAGGTCTGGCACTAAAGTGTTATTGTCCCAGTGTTAAAATAATGTTGTTCCATGTGTTTTCGCTTTGTTACTGGTGGATATGTGTTCAAAAACAGACTTTGATCACACAGCATCTGGCGCACTATGCTTTAGAGCGCCAACGCTGTGTGTCTAGTGTTTTGTTAAATTAAAGTGCCGGACGCACTGAGCTGGCGCTACCTCTTACTCGCTGCAGCGCTATACTGTTGTTAGAGCGCCCAACACAAATCATATTCATCAATGCCGGCCAGGTTACTAGAGCGACCGAGACGCTCTGTTACAGCGCACGATATCCGGTTACAGACGCTCATCTGGCAATAACTGGCATTAGTGGTGAATCAGCCAAGTTTTTCTTGGTTGATATCCATTTTTAGCTTGTTAAGAATTATACTTGGGCTATTGCTATCAGTGGCATCTGCTGTGTTGGCTCCTCACTCCTCTCTTGTGTATAAGAACTAAAGAATAAATTTAACAGCTCCGCCTTCTCTTCATCCCCAGTGACTATTTCCCCATTATCATTAATTAGGGCACCTACCTGTTCTGATTCAGTTTTCTTTGAATTTATATATTTAATAAAATGTTTAAGGTTTGTTTTGCTTTCTTTGGCCAAAACTCTTTCATTTTGTGCTTTTGCCAACTTTATTTACTAACTGCTTTATTTACTAATTTATACTTTTCAAGGCTGACAGCTCAGCCTTGTAATGTTTAAATGCCCTTTTCTTGTTTTTTTGCTTTATTGCCCTTTAACCCTTTAACCGCCAGCCTACCTTGAGATTTTGTCACCCTTTTCTTGCCAGACCATTTTGCACTATTTTGCGCTCCCCATGTTCAACTGTGATTTTTGAAGGGATTTCCAGGGATTTCCCAGGAAAATGATATATTGTTTTTTTTCAGCAGAGCCTGGGCTTTAACATGAAATGTCTTGTTTGTCATTTTCTAAGTGTATTCTCAATATTTTTGGGTGAAATATGTGCAAAAAAAAATTTTGTAGTGTTTTTTTGTAATAAAAAATGTAAGTTTATCAATAAAATCTTATTGTGTGTGAAACCCCAATTTCTTCCGGTTACAGCGGTACCACATATGTATTGGTAGACACCCTTTCCTGCCCAGGAGACTCCCCCAAACTGAAACAATGCTTTAGGAGATTTTCAGATAAAATACAACTATGCTATGCAATATGCGCACCTTGCAGTTTTTCAAGAAAAACAACCCTTTACATTTGAAATACCCCCAGCAACCTATATATTCTCTAGAAGTACACACATCAAGCTTTCTAGGCGTACTAGGCTTGTTGACATGGGTGCAGTTTTGTGGAAGTAATCCCTCAATGTATTCTTTGGTTGCACAGGGTTTCCCTAAAAAAGAATAAAAAACAAAATCAAAACCACATTTTCCTAAAAAAACTATATGCAAACAAGAAAAAAACTGAAAATCTGAAAAAGCAAGCACCCCCAAACAGAACAATACCCAAAATGCATAGCCACTGTCAAGGAAAAAGTTGCCAAACACACCAAAGTAAAGCATGTGCGTAATGGTAATTTTACTTCAAAATTTCAGCTCTGTAGACAAAGTGCGCACCTTGTGCTTTTTCTACCAAAAAAAAACCCCTGAAAGTAAAGCATGTTAAGCTTTCTAAGCGTACCCATCTTATTGTAGTGGGCTCATCTTTCTGGAAGTAATATCTCTAAGAATTCTTAGGTTGCACAGGGTTTCACAAAAAAATGTATAAAAAGCACCTTTTCCTAAAATATCAATATGCAAATAAGAAAAAACAAGCTAAATCTGAAAGCGCAGAAAAATACCCAACATGCATAGGTACCTGTAACCTTTTAACTGCCAGCCTACTTGAGATTTTGTCACCCTCTGCTGACAGGATAATTTTCACCATTTTGCGTGATGTTTAACTGTGATGTTTGTGAATTTCCAAGAAAATGGCATATTTTTTTTTTTTTGTGGCAGAGTTTAGGCTTTAACATGAAATGTCTTGTTTGTATTTTTTCAACTTTTTTTTATATATTTTTAAGTAAATAAGTAAAAAAAATATATATATATATATATATATTTTTTTTTTTTTAAATTGTCTCCTTTATTTTAACTAAAAAATGTATTTTATTAAAGAAAACCATATTGCATGTGAAAGCCCCATTTCTCCCGATTACAATTATACCACATATGTATCGGTAGCCCCCCCGTTCCTGTCCAGGAGATCCCTAAACTGAAAAGAGCACTTTATAACATTTACAAATAAAATTCAACTACCATCCACATAATAAAGGGTGAAATTAAAAAAAATGGTGTGGGGTCCCCCTTCACAAGGGGGGAATTTTAAGGGTTTTTGGGGAGGCTCGGGGTAATGGCAAGTCACCCACTAGCCGCAGGTGACTTGCCAGACCCAGAGCCTTGTGAACTGGTATAGAGGTTATACTAAATACGCTTGTTCATCCTTTCTCAGCTTAATCAAAGTATTGCATTTTTAATTGTTTTTTGTCCTGCTGCCAAAACACTAGGCCGCAGGGCATCCCAAGCCTGCACTTAGCAGCCTATCTGTTATACTAAATATGCTTGTTCATCCTTCCTCAGCTTAATCAAAGTATTGCATTTGAATTGGTTTTTGGTCTGCCTTTAACAAAAAACACCAGCCCACCTGGGTATCCCAAACCTGCACTTAGCAGCCTATCTGTAATAATAAATACACTTGTTGAACCTCCTCAGCTTAATCAAAGTATTGCATTTTGAATTGGTTTTTGGTCTGCCTTTAACAAAAAAAACACCAGCCCACCTGGGTATCCCAAACCTGCATTAGGCAGCCTATCTGTTATACTAAATACGCTTGTTCATCCTTCCTCAGCTAAATCAAAGTATTGCATTTTGAATTGGTTTTTGGTCTGCCTTTAACAAAAAAAACACCAGCCCACCTGGGTATCCCAAACCTGCACTTAGCAGACTATCTGTTATACTAAATACGCTTGTTGAACCTCCTCAGCTTAATCAAAGTATTGCATTTTGAATTGTTTTTTGTCCTGCTGCCAAAACACTAGGCCGAAGGGCATCCCAAACCTGCACTTAGCAGCCTATCTGTTATACTAAATACACTTGTTGATCCTTCCGCAGCTTAATTATACTATTGCATTTTGAATTGTTTTTTGTCCTGCTGCCAAAATACTAGGTTGCAGGGCATCCCAAACCTGCACTTAGCAGCCTATCTGTTATACTAAATACGCTTGTTCATCCTTCTTCAGCTGAATCAAACTATTGCATTTTGAATTGTTTTTTGTCCTGCTGCCAAAACACTAGGCCGCAGGGTATCCCAAACTTGCACTTAGCAGCCTATCTGTTATACTAAATACGCTTGTTCATCCTTCTTCAGCTGAATCAAAGTATTGCATTTTGAATTGGTTTTTGGTCTGCTTTTAAAAACAACACCAGGCCGTAGGGTATCCCAAACCACCACGTTGCACCCTATCTGTTATACTAAATAAGCTTGTTCATCCTCAGCTTTATTAAGCTATTGCATTTTGAATTGGTTTTTGTCCTTCTGTCAAAACACTAGGCCGCAGGGTATCCCAAACCACCTCGTTGCACCCTATCTGTCATACTAAATAAGCTTTTTCATCCTCAGCTTTATTAAGCTATTGCATTTTGAATTGGTTTTAGTCCTGCTGTCAAAACACCAGCCCACATGGGCATCCCAAACCAGCACGTCACCCTATCTTTTATACTAAATAAGCTTTTTCAGCCTCAGTTTTATTAAGCTATTGCACTTTGAATTGTTTTTTGTCCTGCTGTCAAAACACTAGCCCACATGGGCATCCCAAACCAGCACATGTCACCCTATGTGTTATACTAAATAAGCTTCTACAGGCTCTTTTTTTTATTTATTTTTTTTATATAGAGCAGTAATAGATTATATAGTGAGGTATATAGAGAAGCCCACTATGTAAACCTGAGGAGCAATAGTTTATACAGTATTGTGAGGTAAATTCGCTGTTTAGCACTATTATATATATCAACCTAAATCCCTGTGTAAATCTGAGGAGCAATAGTTTATATTGTGAGGTAAAGTTGCCAATTTATAGAGCAGGCCCTGTATGAAAATCTCATTTTGCAATCTATGTTATATTGTGAGCTAAATTTGCCATGTTGCACCATTCTTTAGAGTGGCGCTGCTGTGTAAATCAGAGCAGCAATAGTTTATATTGGACAATACATTTTCCCTGTTTTGCACCATTATATGGAGCAGCCCCTGAGTAAATCTGGGGGGCAATAGTTTATATTATAAGGTAAATCCATGGTTTTGCACCATTACATAGAGCAGTCCCTATATAAACCTGAGAAATAGGTTATATTGGCCTCGATTCAATTAAGGTACAAAAAAAATTCTCATAGTAGTAAAAAATTCAATTCATGAGAAAATAGCCTGAGAATTTCGCTGTTACTGAATCACTAGATAAAAAGACAATGAAAGTCAATGACAGTTTTTACTACAGTGTAGAAAGGAGTAAACAGTTCTCTACTTTTCTTAGGAGAAAAAACTGCCATTGACTTTCATTGTTTTCCTATCTGGTGATTCAGCAACAGTGAAATTCTCAGGCTTTTTTCTCATGAATTGAATCTTTTACTACCATGAGAATATTTTTCTACCTTTATTGAATTGAGACCACTGTGTGAGTTAAATCGGCTCTTGGTTTTGTAGCATTCTATAGAGCAGCTCATGTGTAAATCTGAGGGGCAATAGCATAACCCTTTCGCTGCCAGCCTACCTGGAGTTTTTGTCACCCTTGGTGCCAAACCATTTTGCACTATTTTGCGCTCCCCATGTTCCAATGTGATTTTTGAAGGGATTTCCCAGGAAAATGATATATTGTTTTTTTCAGCAGAGTCTGGGCTTTAACATGAAATCTCTTGTTTGTAATTTTTTAGGTGTATTCTCAATATTTTTGGGTGAAATATGTGAAAAAAAAAAAATAAATAAATACATTTTTACAATTTGTAGTTTTTTTTGTAATAAAAAATGTAAGTTTTTCAATAAAATCTTATTGCGTGTGAAATCCCAATTTCTCCCAGTTACAGCGATACCACATATGTATAGGTAGACACCCTTTCCTGCCCAGGAGACTCCCCCAAACTGATATAGCGCTTTAGGGAATTTTCTGATAAAATACAACTGTGATATGCGCTATGCCCACCTTGCAGTTTTACCAGAAAAACAACCCTTTACATTTGAAATACCCCCAACAAACTATATATTCTCTGGAAGTACACACCTCAAGCTTTCTAGGCGTACCAGGCTTGTTGATGTGCCCATAGTTTTCTGGAAGTAATCCCTCAATGTATTCTTTGGTTGCAAAGAGTTTCCCTAAAAAAAGGATAAAAAAGCAGAATCAAAGCCACATTTTCCTAAAAAACTATGTGCAAACAAGAAAAAACAAGTTTAATCTGAAAAAGCAACATCCCCCGAACAGAACGATACCCAACATGCATAGCTACTGTCAAGGGAAGAGTTGCCAAACACCCCAAAGTAAAGCATGTGCGTAACGGTAATTTTACTTGAAAATTTCAGCTCTGCAGACAAAGTGCGCACCTTGCGATTTTTCAACCAAAACAACCCTTTACATTTGGAATATCCCCCATAAACCATATATTACCTGAAAGTACACACGTTAAGCTTTCTAAGCATACCCAACTTGTTGTAGTGGGCTCATCTTTCTGGAATTAATCCCTCAAAGAATTCTTTGGTTGCGCAGGGTTTCCCTAAAAAATGTATAAAAAAGCTGAATAAAAAACACCTTTTCCTAAAATATAAATATGCAAACCAGAAAAAAACAAGCTAAATCTGCAAGCGCAAGGTCCCCCGAACAGAACAATACCCAACATGCATAGCTAACTTTAACCATTTTAATTGCCAGCCTACTTGAGATTTTGTCACCCTCTGTTGACAGGTCATTTTTCCCCATTTTGCGCCATGTTTTGCGCCATTTTTGCTGGAATTTTCAGGAAAATTATATATATATTTTCTGCAGCAGAGTTTAGGCTTTAACAAGAAATGTCTTGTTTGTAAATTTTATTTTGTTTTTTACAATATTATTAAGTAAAAAATAAATAAATAAATTTTTTTTTAGAAAATTGACTCCTTTATTTTAAATAAAAAATTTATTTTATTAAGGAAAACCAAATTGCATGTGAAAGCCCCATTTCTACCGATTAGAACGGTACCACATATTTATCGGTAGCCCCCCGTTCCTGCCCAGGAGACCCCCCTAACTGAAACAAGTACTTTATAACATTTACAAATAAAATACAACTACCATCCACACTACAATGGGTTCAATTGAGAAAAAAAATGACATAGGGTCCCCCTTCCCGGGGGAGGGGGGGGGCCCATTTTTGGGGGGGATTTTTAAGGGTTAAAAACCCTTAAAAATCCCCCAAAAAATTGACAAAGTACCCAAAGTAACCAGCCCGGGAGCAGCTATGCAGGGCTTGTAGAAACAGGGCACAGGGGCCAGCTTTTGTGGCCCCTGGCCCTGCAGGCTACAAGCCCGCATAGCCCGTGGGCCTGGGCTCTTCTGCCCCCCCCTGGGCTTTGGGGAGGCAGGTAATGGGGGTGCCAGGGGTTAATGGCAAGTCACCCGCTAGTCACAGGTGACTTGCCACCTCCCCCAGCCTTGTGAACTGTCATAGGGGTCATGGACCCCTTACCAGTTCACAAGGGGTTAAATGTAAAAAAAACACAGACACACAAAAGAGAAAAAAATATTTTATTATTATTTTTTTTTTTTTTATACTTACCTCCCATCCATCCTGGAGCACTGTGTCCCTCGGCGATCACTGGCTTCTGCTCACCTGCTGGAAGCCTTTTATAGCTGCTGGATGACAGAACACAAAGGGTTAATTAAAAAAAAAAATGACGTAGGGTCCCCCCTCCCAGGGGGGGCGGACCCCATTTTTTGGGGAATTTTAAGGGTTAAAAACCCTTAAAAATCCAAAAAAAAAAATGAAATGGGATCCCCCTTACCCATCATTACCAGCCCGGGACCAGCTATGGGGGCTTGTAGGCACAGAGTGGGGTGGCCAGCTTTTGTGGCCCCCCCACCCTGCAGCCTACGAGCCCACATAGCCTGTGTGGGCCCGGGCTCTTCTGCCCCCCCTGGGCTTTGGGGAGGCCGGTAATTGGGGGTGCCGGCTAGCAGACCTGTTCCAGGAAGTGGGGGGGAGGGCAATTTCTGCCCTCTCCTCGCCACCGAAGAGGCTGGGGGGGGCGATCGGAGGCCCCCCCAGTGAAGAGGACACCCATCAGGAGACAGCGCGGCCTCAGGTAAGGAAATGTCATTTTATTTTTATTTTTTTTTTTACATTTAGCAGCTGCTGCTGCCGAAGCGGGGGTGGGGGCCTATTCCGGGGGCTCTCCTGGAGCCATCCGACCCCAAATTAAAGGGGAGACCCGGCCGGATCCAACGAGGGGTCAGGTGAGTATTTTTGATTTATATTTTTTATACTATCAGGGGGGAAAGTCAAGCACGTAGATTCTACGTGCTTGGCACTTAAGTGGAGTGGAAGCGAGCACGTAGAATCTACCTGCTTGGCACTGAAAGGGTTATACTGTGAGGTAAATTTGCCATTTTGCAGCATAATATAGAGTAGGCCCTGTGTAAATCTGAGGGGCAATAGTTTATATTGTGAGGTAAATTCATGGTTTTGCACCATTACATAGAGCAGTTCCTATATAAACCTGAGAAATAGGTTATATTGTGTGAGTTAAATCGGCTCTTGGTTTTGTAACATTAGGGTCGATTCAAAGAAACATGTAACAGCTTTGATTTTGGTGCCGATCATCCTATTTTTCCCGTACGCTCGTGCGTTCGTATGAACTTGTGAGTGATTCTATAAGCAAATACGTTTCTATCCTAAAATGTACGTCCGTTCGTATGGCAGTTCGGGAATCAGACCTATGTCAGTTTCCATCCTGAATTTTCCGTTTCATTTCTCAGGTTGCAACATTGGTTTTGCCCTTTTTCCTTTTTTGTCTGGACGTAAATCCTTCTGATCTTGCGGCTGCGCACTACAAATTTACCTCATTAAAGTACATTCTAAATATTTGGTCTTATTTTTCTTTATTTCATTCATTTTGTAGTAACCAACCATTAATGAATGCATTTGCATAAGTAAATCTTACTTTGTTTAATTTTTAGTTAACTTGCATTTTTTACTTGTTGATTTAATTTTAATATTTTGGCTTCAAATGGTACAACTTAAAATTTTGTGTGTGGTTACCCACACCCTCTACATACAGATTGCTCTCAAATATAAAAAAACACCCAGCAACTTCTGCATGTTATGAGTCTAGAAACAGCCAAGATGTTAGGGCGAGCGCTGCGTCTTCCCCGCGCAGCGCCCCCCTCCGTGCCTCTCCTCGGGCGAGCGCTGCGTCCCCTTCCTGCAGCGCTCCCCGCTTCACCGCCATCCGGGCGTCTGCTGCTGGCCCCCCTGGCTGCGGTTCCCCCTTACCTGGTCCCCGCGCTTCCTCCTCTGACCGGCATGGCCGCCGGCTTCCTCCTTCTGTGACTGTTCCGCCTTCCCTGCGCGCACGTCCCCGGCCACTAGGGGGCGCGCGCGTCAACCTCCTCAGATTTAAAGGGCCAAGGCCCTGTTAATTGGTCTCTGCCATCCAATCCCTTTTTGGCGCTTCCTATAAATTAAACCCTGCCTTACTTCCTGTGCCGGATCTTCGGTGTTGTTCCCTGAATGATTATCGCTGTATTGCTTGATTCCTCGTGTATGACCTCGGCTCTCCTATTGACCTTCGAACCTGTGCTGCCCGTCCCGACCTCGGCTTGTCTCACCGCTATTGAACCTGCGCTGCCAGTCCCGACCTCGGCTTGTCTCACCGCTACTGAACCCGCGCTGCCAGTCCTGACCTTGGCCTTCTCCTCCGACCACTGTTTGTCTCTGCTGCACGTCACTTCAGCAGTTTGTGGAACTGTGCCGCTGTTGGGGGGTAGCGACCTGGGAGTCACCTGCCGCACAAGACCATCCCGCCTTGCGGTGGGCTCTGGTGAAAACCAGTGGCTCCTTAGACTCCGCTCCCCTGACGCGGTATCTGCCAAAACAGTTCTGCAGACCCTGCGGGTCCACTTCTTCGCACCCGGTGCGTAACAGTAAGATCCGGCCATGGATCCCGCTGAGGTGCCCTTGCCGGAGACTTCCGAACTCCCAGCGCTGGTGGCTTTGCAGTCTCGGCAGATTAATCAGCTTACCGCTATGATGCAGCAACTCTTGACCCAGCAGCTGTCGCCTTCTCCACCGCCACCGGTGCCGCCACCGCAGTCTCCAGCAGTTTCCCCATCCAGAATCCGCCTCTCCTTACCAGCAAAATATGAGGGGGACGCGAAGTTGTGCAGAGGCTTTCTAGCCCAGTGCTCTATGCACCTGGAATTATTGTTTGATCAATTTCCCACCGAACGCTCTAAAGTGGCCTTCATCATTAGTCTGCTCTCCGGAAAAGCCTTGGCTTGGGCCACTCCCTTGTGGGACCGTAATGATCCTCTCACCTTCACCGTCCAGGCCTTTGTTACTGAATTCCGTCAGGTTTTTGAAGAACCCGCTCGGGCCTCATCTGCCGAGTCCGCTCTATTGAATTTAACGCAAGGCGATCTTTCTGTTGGTGAATATGCTATTCGATTCCGTACTTTGGCCTCCGAGTTAGCATGGAATAATGAGGCCCTCTGCGCTTGTTTTAAGAAAGGTCTTTCTAGCAAGATCAAAGATGTTCTAGCGGCCCGAGAGATACCTGACTCCCTTTCTGAACTCATTCATCTCGTCACTCGCATTGACATACGCTTTGCTGAGAGGCGTGAGGAACTTCGCCTGGAGAGAGATTCCCAACGTGACAGGAGGATGTTCCGTTTGGCTCCCACCTTTCAGAAACCTTTGTCTGTACCATCTTCTCCAGAGGTGGAAGCCATGCAGGTCGGCCGCTCTCGCCTAACCCCCGTGGAGAGGTCTCGCAGGAGAAATGAAAATCTCTGTCTGTATTGCGCCAGTCCTGATCATTTTCTAAGAGATTGCCCCATTCGTCCTTCTCGACTGGGAAACGGGCGCACCTAGACTCGGTGGGAGAGGCGTCTCTGGGTGTGTGTGCTTCCTCTCCAAGATTTACCGTACCTGCACAGCTTTGTCTCTCATCTGCCTCTGTGCTTAATTTGCCGGTCTTCCTGGATTCTGGTTCGGCGGGCAATTTCATAGAGGCCTCCCTGATCAAGAAATACGACATAGCAGTTAACCGCTTGGCCAAACCGTTATTCATCGCCTCAGTTAATGGAGATAGACTGAATTGTATGGTGCAGTACCGTACCAAGCCTTTGCTCCTTAAGATTGGCCTCTTTCACCAGGAATACTTGGAACTCTTTGTGTTACCCCATTGTACTTCCCCAATTCTATTGGGTCTTCCTTGGCTTCAGCTTCATAATCCTACCCTAGACTGGGTCACTGGGGACATCAAGGCGTGGGGTACAACCTGCTTCAAGAATTGCTTGAAAGCTTTACCAGTTCGAACCGATCATCCTACCACATCTCTACCGGGCCTACCCGAAGTTTACCGGGCTTACGCTGATGTCTTCTGTAAGAAGCAAGCTGAGACCCTTCCGCCTCATCGCCCTTATGACTGCCCGATCGACCTCCTGCCTGGGACCACTCCTCCTCGTGGCCGTATCTACCCACTATCCGTCCCCGAAACTCAAGCAATGGCTACTTACATACAAGAAAATCTGCAGAGGGGCTTCATCCGGAAGTCCTCTTCTCCCGCTGGGGCTGGCTTTTTTTTTGTACAGAAAAAAGACGGTTCTCTCCGACCCTGTATCGACTATCGGGGTCTTAACAAGATCACGGTAAAGAACCGATACCCCTTACCCTTAATTCCAGAACTCTTCGACCGTCTTCGTGGCTCCAGGATCTTTTCCAAACTGGATCTCCGAGGAGCCTACAATCTGATCCGCATCCGCAAGGGAGACGAATGGAAGACTGCCTTTAATACCCGTGACGGTCATTTCGAGTATTTGGTGATGCCCTTCGGGCTTTGTAATGCCCCTGCCGTATTTCAAGAGTTCGTCAATGACATCTTCCGGGACTTGTTGTACTCCTGTGTCGTGGTCTATTTAGATGATATCCTCATCTTCTCTTCTTCCCTCGAAGAGCATCACCGGCACGTTCGTCTGGTACTATCCCGCCTTCGGCAGCATCATCTTTATGCCAAATTAGAAAAGTGTCTCTTTCACCAGACCGCTCTGCCCTTTTTGGGTTATACTGTTTCAGCCCAAGGACTACAAATGGACCCTAGCAAATTGAGAGCGGTTTTAGATTGGCCTCGGCCTGTTGGTCTGCGTTCCATTCAACGATTTCTGGGCTTCGCCAACTATTACCGTCAATTCATACCCCATTTTTCCACTATCGTGGCCCCCATTGTGGCTCTCACCAAAAAGGGAGCCAACCCCAAGTCATGGCCTCCACAGGCGGAGGCAGCCTTTTTAACTTTGAAAAAGACCTTCTCTATGGCCCCGGTGCTCACCAGACCAGACCCTTCTCGTCCTTTTTCTCTAGAGGTTGACGCTTCTTCCATCGGAGCAGGAGCTGTTCTCACACAGAGGTCTCCTTCAGGGAAAAATCATACTTGTGGGTTCTTTTCTAGGACTTTTTCTTCCGCGGAGCGAAATTATTCTATTGGGGATCGTGAACTCCTGGCTATCAAATTAGCTCTTGAAGAGTGGAGACATCTTCTAGAAGGGTCGCTTCACCCCATATCTATTTTTACCGACCATAAGAACCTTTTGTATCTTCAAACTGCTCAACGCTTGAATCCTCGCCAAGCTCGTTGGTCACTATTCTTCGCGCGGTTTAATTTCCACATTCACTTTCGGCCTGCCTCTAAGAACATCAGGGCAGATGCTCTATCTCGCTCCTCGGACGTCACAGACGTGGACGCTGCTCCTCAGTTCATTATATCTCCTGATCATTTGGTTCATTCCGCTCCTGCCTCCCTAGTGCAGGCTCCGCCTGGGAAAACCTTTGTCCCGGTTCGCCGACGCCTCCAAATATTAAAATGGGGTCATGCTTCCCGTATTGTCGGTCATGCTGTTATCAAAAAGTCTAACGCAATTATTGCCAGATATTATTGGTGGCCCTCCATTGAGAAGGATGTGGCAGAATTCGTGCAAGCTTGTACCACCTGTGCACGTAATAAAACGCCTCGCCAAAGACCGGCGGGTCTTCTTCATCCTCTTCCTATTCCTGAAATCCCTTGGTCTCACATCGCTATGGACTTTATCACGGATCTTCCTCCATCTCAAGGCAATACAGTGATCTGGGTTGTTGTGGATCGTTTTTCAAAAATGGCGCACTTCGTTCCGCTTCCAGGACTCCCATCCGCTCCTCAGTTGGCTAAGAACTTTTTTAAACATATTTTTCGGCTCCATGGACTTCCTTCCCACATTGTCTCCGACAGGGGAGTTCAGTTTGTTTCAAAATTCTGGAGGGCTCTCTGTACTCAGTTAAAGGTGAAATTAGATTTTTCCTCGGCTTACCACCCCCAGTCCAACGGCCAAGTGGAGAGGGTCAATCAGGTTCTAGGACAATATCTACGTCACTTTGTTTCGGCCCGACAAGACGACTGGGTCGATCTCTTGCCATGGGCGGAGTTCTCTTATAATTTCAAAGATTCTGAAGCCACAAAGAAATCTCCATTCTTCATTGTTTATGGCCGCCAACCTTTGCCTCCTCTACCCTTACCTACACAGTCGGGGGTACCCGCCGTGGATGACTTAACACAGTTTTTTTCCTCTATCTGGCGTGAAACACGACATTCTCTTGTTCTAGCCTCTACCCGCATGAAGAGCAGCGCTAATAAAAGAAGGAGAATCGCTCCTGTTTTCTCTCCTGGAGATAAAGTTTGGCTTTCAGCCAAGTACATTTGTTTCAAGATACCCAGTTATAAATTGGGCCCTCGCTATTTAGGGCCGTACAGGATCAAGCAACAAATTAATCCGGTCTGTTACAAACTTCATTTGCCAGCCTCCTTACGTATTCCCAACTCTTTTCATGTTTCATTATTAAAACCTCTGACGACTAATCGATTCTCTTCTAAAACGTTGGAGCCACTTCCGGTCGCGGGTACCGAAGATGCCTTCTCGGTGAGAGAGATTCTGGCTTCCAAAACATCCAGAGGGAGACGATACTTTCTAGTGGATTGGGAGAATTGCGGTCCTGAAGAGAGGTCCTGGGAGCCTGAGGAGAATATCCTCGATCGGAGCCTTATTTCAAACTTCCTCGGTCCCAAAAAGAGGGGGAGACCTAAGGGGGGGGGGTACTGTTAGGGCGAGCGCTGCGTCTTCCCCGCGCAGCGCCCCCCTCCGTGCCTCTCCTCGGGCGAGCGCTGCGTCCCCTTCCTGCAGCGCTCCCCGCTTCACCGCCATCCGGGCGTCTGCTGCTGGCCCCCCTGGCTGCGGTTCCCCCTTACCTGGTCCCCGCGCTTCCTCCTCTGACCGGCATGGCCGCCGGCTTCCTCCTTCTGTGACTGTTCCGCCTTCCCTGCGCGCACGTCCCCGGCCACTAGGGGGCGCGCGCGTCAACCTCCTCAGATTTAAAGGGCCAAGGCCCTGTTAATTGGTCTCTGCCATCCAATCCCTTTTTGGCGCTTCCTATAAATTAAACCCTGCCTTACTTCCTGTGCCGGATCTTCGGTGTTGTTCCCTGAATGATTATCGCTGTATTGCTTGATTCCTCGTGTATGACCTCGGCTCTCCTATTGACCTTCGAACCTGTGCTGCCCGTCCCGACCTCGGCTTGTCTCACCGCTATTGAACCCGCGCTGCCAGTCCCGACCTCGGCTTGTCTCACCGCTACTGAACCCGCGCTGCCAGTCCTGACCTTGGCCTTCTCCTCCGACCACTGTTTGTCTCTGCTGCACGTCACTTCAGCAGTTTGTGGAACTGTGCCGCTGTTGGGGGGTAGCGACCTGGGAGTCACCTGCCGCACAAGACCATCCCGCCTTGCGGTGGGCTCTGGTGAAAACCAGTGGCTCCTTAGACTCCGCTCCCCTGACGCGGTATCTGCCAAAACAGTTCTGCAGACCCTGCGGGTCCACTTCTTCGCACCCGGTGCGTAACACAAGATGGCGGGTCAGGTATTATCGGGCAGCCTGCAAACAGAAAGGGCCTTGTGACTGTGTTGCTCTGCATTCTTTGATTTCTGACCTTTCCGTGCCCCCAGCTCTGCTGTGTCTGTGCAAAATACAGCAGTAACCCACATCCTGCACTTTATCCCGCTCTCCTCTCCTCAGTAAGTGTGATGCATCTGACCAAAGATGTGCTTAAATAATTAAACAAAGCAAAGGTAAACAACTACACCAATAAATGCAATCTAAAAATATTATTCTAGTACATCAATTTAAAAATAAATAACAAAGGACATAAGTTTCTTTAATTAACGCAAATATATTGCAAAATAAAGGTTTACATGCAAAGGACTAATTAAGGTCCACATTAAAATGCTTTTATAAGGCATACATGAATCAGGTATGCATTGCCATACAATTTATGGCCTCGGCCATGCTGATACATGCAGTTCATTGGAGCTCAAGACGCGCAGACTCCTCCACATAGCCAAAAAACCTGTTCAAGAACAGCAATCCGACTGCTAAAAGGTGTCGGCAGTGGCTTTCTTTTAAAACGTATTTAGAGGTTTGAAAACTGTTCTCTGAATCACACCTAAACACATTCGATTATCCTAAGTTTTACGTTTTGATCCTAAGTTTTAGGATTTGATCCTAAGTTTTACGTTTTGATCCTAAAATTTAGGAACGAACTTGCGATGATCGTAAGAGCATATACGCATTCGTATGTAGGCTCGTGCGAGTCGGAAATGGCCAAAAAAACTGGAAAAAATGACTAACACCCACCCAAACTTACGATTCTCGATCCGAAATCAATTAACTTTTGCTCTTTGAATCGAGGGGATTCTATAGAGCAGCTTCTGTGTAAATCTGAGGTGCAATAGCTTATACTGTGAGGTAAATTTGCCATTTTGCAGCATAATATAGAGCAGGCCCTGTGCAAATCTGAGGGGCAATAGTTTATATTATGAGGTAAATTCATGGTTTTGCACTGTTATATACAGCAGCCCCTATATAAACCTGAGGAGTAATAGTTTATATTGTGAGATAAATTCAGCTTTGCACCATTATATGGAGCAGCAATAGTTTATATTGTAGGTAAATTCATGGTTTTGCACCATTACATAGAGCAGTCCCTATATAAACCTGAGAAATAGGTTATATTGTGTGAGTTAAATCCGTTCTTGGTTTTGTAGCATTATATAGAGAAGCTCCTGTGTCAATCTGAGGGGCAATAGCTTATACTTTGAGGTAAATTTGCCATTTTGCAGCATAATATAGAGCAGCCCCTGTGTAAATCTGAGGGGCAATAGCTTATATTGTGAGGTAAATTTGCCATTTTGCTGAATAATATAGAGCAGCCCCTGTGTAAATCTGAGGGGCAATAGCTTATACTGTAAGGTAAATTTGCCATTTTGCAGCATAATATAGAGCAGCCCAGTTGCCATCTAAATCAACTACTGGCCGGGCAGGACAGCTTTTCCAGGGCAAACTCTGCTAGTTGCGGCCACAAATCAAGTTTGGCTTCCCAGAAGTCCAGCGGATCCTAAAGGTGTGTTGGCATGGTCATGTCAAGGTATGACATGACCTGCTGGTTCAGGTCCTGCTCCAGGTCTTCCTGCTGCTCATGAGTAGACTCACTATGCGGGTGTAGAAAGCTACTCATTAGCGACTGAAGACTGAGGCTGCTGCTGATGGAGCTGCTGCTCCTGCCACCCCCCCCCAGCAGCCATGGCAGTGGAAGGTGAGCGCAGAGGTCCCCACGAGTCAGACCTGCGAGAGTATGGACCATGGCGCAGATAGACATCGCCCAACTGACTACGTAGGATGTCTCTGTAGTAGGTCAGTTTGTCCTCCCTCTCAGCGGGTGTAAAAAATGCCCCCATTTTGTGCCGGAAGCGAGGGTTCAATAAGGTGGAGAGCCAGAAGTCATTCCGCTGACAAATGGAGACAATTCTGTGGTCACTACGCAAGCACGTGAGCATGCATCGTGCCATTTGTGCAAGTGACTCGGAGAGACTACCTGTCTCCATCTCCACTGCAAACTGCCATGGTGTGTCTGGGTCTTCTCGCTTTCCTCACAACCCTCTAGCTCCTCTGGCTGCTCCTGCTCCTCCTCTCTTGTCAGACGACTAGATAAAATGGTCATTTTGTCAAACCTAAACTGTGCTTCGCTCTGCCCCACCCCCTCCTCCTCCTCCACTTCAGCCCCCACAGGCTTCATGTGGCTGTGAAATGTATGCGCCATGTCTCCAGTGCCCTGACCAGCCATGGTTTCCAACATGTGTTGTAGTACATGAAGCAGTGGAATCTCATCGTTCATCTCATAGTCCTGGCGACTGACTAATAGCTTCCTCAAAGGGCCTGAGCACACAGCAGGTGTTACGTATGAGCTGCCACTGGTTTACATTGAAGTTACACAGGGGAGTCCCCCTATCCGTTTGGATCATCAAGAAATCAGTGATGGCATTTCTCTGTTCCTATAGTCGATCCTGCATATGGAGGGTGGAATTCCAACGGGTGGAAACATCGCAAATCAGACTATGTTGGGGGATACCGTTCTGACGCTAAAGCTCAAGAAGGGTGTGCTTGGCGGTGTATGAGTGCCTGAAGTGCATGCAAAGTTTCCTTCCCGTTGTTAGGATGTCTTTCAGGTGGGGGGAAGACTTCAGAAAACGCTTGACAACTAGATTGAACATGTGTGCCATGGCAGGACGCATGGCTCAGGCTTCCTCGTCGCAGCGCAGACAAGATGTTCTTCCCAGTGTCAGTCACCATGGGTCCCATTTGCAGTTTTCATGGAGTAAGCCATGATTTCATGTATTGAGTTCTCATTTTTAGCAGTTCCTCCCATGTGTGACTCTGTTGCTCAAGGCAAACCTTGTGAAGAACAGTGTGAAACCGCCGTGTCCTGCACACATGGTAGGCTGGAAGGGCACTGGGAAAAAAAAACAAAAATAAAAAAAAGAGAAAAAATAAATATTTAGAAAAAAAAGTAAAAAAAAAATTTAAAAATTTAAAAAAAAATTTGTACAAAAATTCACAAAAATTTAAAAGGCAATGGAAAAATAATATTAAAAAAATACAATATATATATATATATATATATATATATATATATATATATATATATATATATATTTCTAAAAAATAAAAAATATTAAAAAAATACAAAATATTAAAAAAATACAAAATATTAAAAAAAAACAATACAAAATTAACCAAAAAAAAAAATGTTGATACATTTTATATGTTACTGTTATTATGTTATATGTTATTGTTGCTATGTCATATGTTATTATATTGTTATTATTATAAATATGTTCAAATAAGATAAATGTTAACTATTAATATGTAATTGACAATTTGCCACTTTTCTCTGTGACACCATTGCTAAGTGCAAGTGCACTGTCACAGGCACAAAGGCCTAGGAGCGTGGAGGCCACAGTGGAGGGACCTGTCCAAGTTGCTGTTGTGGTTGTGCAGGAACCACAATCACCCAGTGTTCCTTAAATGATATTTATTGTCCCTGACCATAGTTACAGCTCCAGACGTAGGCACTGCTGTGCACTTTGGTACACACTGACAGGCTAAAGGACTGCCCCACCTTCTGTTCAACAAAATTGTACAGGGCTGGTACTGCCTTCTTTGCAAAGAAATGACAGCATGGGACTCTCCGCCTCGGCTCGGCACAAGCCATCAGTTCTCTGAAAGGTCCACCAACTCAAAAGGGAGGGACTGCAGCACCAGCAACTTATACAGAAGCACATTTAGCTTCTGCACGTTGGATGAGTGGGCACATACTGTTGTCCCCCGCTCGCGCCTGTCGCCACATATGGGTGCCGCCATTTTAATGGTTATTTGTAGATGATAACCAAGGCAGCTGTTGGGAAGTGATGCAGGTGGGCGTCGTATAAAGCGGTGCCACCTTGTGGTAATGTGTATGTACTGCTGATTAGATGATCTAGTAATGCACAGAATTAATAAAGATAATTATGCTGGAATAACGGGGTTTAAAAGTAATTGGTTCCAAATACTATGTAAAGCATAAACAATATAATATACATAAGACATGTATCTTGTAGTGGGGCATGAATGGCATATATTATATAGTATTAAGGTAGGCGATTGGTTCATACAATGGGAACATTCCATATTGAGTTTAGATAAATTTGTGATATGTAATCTCTCACTGGGGTTAAGTTGGAATATTAATAATTGAAGTTTGGGACATATGAAGGGTAGTATTAAAATAAGGGGGATAAAGGGGGTATTATAGGGGTATAAGGCACTGGTGGGAAGTGAGGGTTGGATTGTGTGGGTATTCGGAGTGTTTACCAGGGGGTTATTTTTTCAAAAAGGGGACATAGCTGCAGATCTCATTTAGTCCTGGTGGTAAGGTGGCTTTAAGGTTCATTATCCATCTCGTTTCTTCTTGAAGTGTTTTCAAAGTAATGTCGCCTCCCCTTGGGTGTGGATGAATTCTGTCTAATACTTGAATTCCATTTGGGATGCCCTGATGGTATGCTGCATAGTGTCTGCCATTTGGGGTTGTGATGTTTTTCTTGCCAGGTGGTTTTTGGGATAATTTTATGTTCATATGCATTGTCCAGGATGGTGTTATATTCCAGCTCGTCTGTTAATAGTTTCTTCATTGGTACCTAATTGTACCACTCTTGGTTGGTGAGAATTTTGTTGCACATTAATTCGTACTGTGGCCTTGTCATTAGGACAATGTTGCCACCTTTGTCTGCTTGTTTAATGATGAGGTCATAATTGTTCTCCAATTCTTTTAGTGCTTGTTTTTGGATTGTAGAGATGTTACGGGGTCTACTGTTTTTTGTTGTGAGTTTTTCTAATGCTTGTGTGGTAAGGTTTAGGAATGTTTTCAAGCTGGAGTTTGTAGATTGGGGGGGGGGGGGAAAATAGGTTGATGCTTTTTTGAAAGTGCGTTTTTTCTCTTCTTGTTCCTCTGGGATATCGTTCATCTTCTGGAAGCTGTGTTCTCAGGCTTTCTTCATCACCTTGGGTTAATGTAATAATGTTTTCTGGTTTGTCCTTTTCCTTGTATTGGTATTTGAGGATAATTTTTCGCACGTACAGATGGAGATCTTTGATGATTTCGAAGGAATTGAAGTTGCTGTCCGGGCAAAAGTTAAGACCTAAGGAGAGTACCTCTCTCTGTGGATGGGTAAGCGGGAATTTGGCAAGGTTTAAGATGTCTGTTTGACTTTGGAGGTCTACTATTGTTTGTTTGTGTCAATCTTGTTGTAGTGATCCTTTTTTTGGTGCTTGTCTGTTGTATGTCGGTGTTTGTTGATTGCTTGGATCTGTTCCTAAAAAAGTCTCCCCTGGGGTTTGAGAGGTACCCTGTGGGTGGTCCAGGGAGGGGAAATCCTTCCTCTTGTCACGTTGTGTTTTGGCTTCATAGTGCGTAGTTGTATTTGTTTCTTGGTTGTTTCATCTGCCTTGTCTTGAAAACAGTTTATAGTGTCTCTGAGGTTCCTCAGTTAAAGAACTATCAGAGGATGACGAGGATTGTTGTGATGAGTATGGATTGTAGATTCTGGTTTTTGTCGTTCTACCCGAGGGGGGTGGTCTTGTGTCATGCCACTTATAGGCTTTCTTCTCCCTGTAAGCCATACGGTCTCTGGTGAGTTTCTTATTTTTGACCTCCCACATTTCTTTTATCAATGTTTCGATTTTTTTGTTAAGTTGTGTATCTGTGGTGGCGAAGAGAGTCCAGTCCTTGTAGCAGTTTAGGTCCTCACATGTCTTTCTGTATTCTTCCTCAATTTGTGTTAATTGTTCTTGTTGCTGTTCAACTAATAGTCTTAGCATGTTCATTGAGCTCATTCAGTAGGTTCTTTTCCCATTTTTCTTTGAAAGCTTTGCTCATGTCTCCTACTTGGGGGAATATCCGGATTCTTAGTCCGATTCTTCGGATAAGATATCTGTGCCGAAAATCTGTATATGTTCTCTAAATGCTGCTGCCAACTCCAGGGTGTGTCTTTCTGGTAATTTTGGGCTCCTGCTGCTGCTGCTTGCAACTCCAGTGTGTCTTTAGGCCAATTTTTGGGCACCTGCTGCCAACTCCAATGTGTCTTTCAAGCAATGTTTGGGCTCCTGCTGCTGCTACTTGCAACTCCAGGGTGTGATTCATCCACTTTTTGGGCTCCTGCAGCCAACTCCAGTGTCTCTTTAAAGCAATGTTTGGGCTCCTGCTGCTGCTGCTGCTTGCAACTCCAGGGTGTGATTCATCCAATTTTTGTGCTCCTGCAGCCAACTCCAGTGTCTCTATAAAGCAAAGTTTGGGCTCCTGCTGCTGCTGCTTGCAACTCCAGGGTGTGATTCATCCAATTTTAGTGCTCCTGTAGCCAACTCCAGTGTCTCTTTAAAGCAATGTTTGTGCTCCTGCTGCTGCTGCTTGCAACTCCAGGGTGTGATTCATCCAATTTTTGGGCTACTGCAGCCAAGTCCAGTGTCTCTTTAAAGCAATGTTTGGGCTCCTGCAGCTGCTGCTGATGCTGCTGCTTGCAACTCCATGGTGTAATTCAGCTTATTTTTGGGCTCCTGCTGCCAACTCCAGTGTTTCTTTTAAGCTATATTTGGGCTGCTGCTGCTGCTTGTAACTCCAGGGTGTCATTCAGCCAATTTATGGGCTCCTGCAGCCAACTCCAGTGTCTCTTTAAAGCAATGTGTGGGCTCCTGCTGCTGCTGCTGCTTGCAACTCCAGGGTGTGATTCATCCACTTTTTGTGCTCCTGTAGCCAACTCCAGTGTCTCTTTAAAGCAATGTTTGTGCGCCTGTTGCTGCTGCTGTGGCTCCTGCTGCTGCTGCTTGCAACTCCAGGGTGTGATTAATCCAATTTTTGGGCTCCTGCAGCCAACTCCAGTTTCTCTTTAAAGCAATGTTTGGGCTCCTGCTGCTGCTGCTTGCAACCCCAGGGTGTGATTCATCCAATTTTAGTGCTCCTGTAGCCAACTCCAGTGTCTCTTTAAAGCAATGTTTGTGCTCCTGCTGCTTCTGCTTGCAACTCCAGGGTGTGATTCATCCAATTTTTGGGCTACTGCAGCCAACTCCAGTGTCTCTTTAAAGCAATGTTTGGGCTCCTGCAGCTGCTGCTGCTTGCAACTCCATGGTATAATTCAGCTTATTTTTGGGCTCCTGCTGCCAACTCCAGTGTTTCTTTTAAGCTATGTTTGGGCTGCTACTGCTGCTTGTAACTCCAGGGTGTCATTCATCCAATTTTTGGGCTCCTGCTGCAAACTCCAGTGTCTCTTTAAAGCAATGTTTGGGCTCCTGCAGCTGCTGCTGCTGCTGCGGGCAACTCCAAGGTGTGATTCAGCTAATTTTTGGGCTCCTGCTGCTGCCAGCTCCATAATGATGGTAATATAAAATAGAAAACACTACTACACAGACTTTCCATGCTCTGCCGAAAGTTCACAAATCACTCAATCACCCCCCGGATGCCCAATAGTCTCAGGCATGGGCTAACTTACCAGTAAGGCCAGTGAATATGTAGACGCACATCTACAACCATTCGTCCAGGCTTTGTCATCATATGTAAAAGATACCCCACATCTCCTCCAAATTCTTCAAGACATGACCATGACCAGCAATAGTCTCCTGGTGACACTCGATGTAGAAGCCCTCTACTCATGTATTCCACACCACAAGGGCCTACAAGCAACTAAGTACTTCTTGGATCTCTTAATGCTGCTGCCAACTCCAGGGTGTGTCTTTCTGGCAATTTTGGGCTCCTGCTGCTGCTGCTTGCAACTCCAGTGTGTCTTTAGGCCAATTTTTGGGCACCTGCTGCCAACTCAAGTGTGTCTTTCAAGCAATGTTTGGGCTCCTACTGCTGCTGCTTGCAACTCCAGTGTGTGATTCATCCAATTTTTGGGCTCCTGCAGCCAACTCCAGTGTCTCTTTAAAGCAATGTTTGGGCTCCTGTAGCTGCTGCTGTTGCTTGCAACTCCAGGGTGTGATTCATCCAATTTTTGTGCTCCTGCAGCAAACTCCAGTGTCTCTTTAAAGCAATGTTTGGGCTCCTGCTGCTGCTTGCAACTCCAGGGTGTGATTCATCCAATTTTTGTGCTCCTGCAGCCAACTCCAGTGTCTCTTTAAAGCAATGTTTGGGCTCCTGCTGCTGCTTGCAACTCCAGGGTGTGATTCATCCAATTTTTGGGCTCCTGAAGCCAACTCCAGTGTCTCTTTAAAGCAATGTTTGGGCCCCTGCTGCTGCTGCTTGCAACTCCAGGGTGTGATTCATCCAATTTTAGTGCTCCTGTAGCCAACTCCAGTGTCTCTTTAAAGCAATGTGTGTGCTCCTGCTGCTGCTGCTGCTGCTTGCAACTCCAGGGTGTGATTCATCCAATTTGTGGGCTACTGCAGCCAACTCCAGTGTCTCTTTAAAGCAATGTTTGGGCTCCTACAGTTGCTGCTGATGCTGCTGCTTGCAACTCCAGGGTGTAATTCAGCTTATTTTTGGGCTCCGGCTGCCAACTCCAGTGTGTCTTTTAAGCCATGTTTGGGCTGCTGCTGCTGCTTGTAACTCCAGGGTGTCATTCAGCCAATTTTTGGGCTCCTGCAGCCAACTCCACTGTCTCTTTAAAGCAATGTTTGGGCTCCTGCTGCTGCCGCTGCTTGCGACTCCAGGGTGTGATTCATCCAATTTTTGTGCTCCTGTAGCCAATTCCAGTGTCTCTTTAAAGCAATGTTTGTGCTCCTGCTGCTGCTGCTGCGGCTCCTGCTGCTGCTGCTGCTTGCAACTCCAGGGTGTGATTCATCCAATTTTTGGGCTCCTGCAGCCAACTCCAGTGTCCCTTTAAAGCAATGTTTGGGCTCCTGCAGCTGCTGCTGCTGCTGCTGCTGCTTGCAACTCCAGGGTGTAATTCAGCTTATTTTTGGGCTCCTGCTGCCAATTCCAGTGGGTCTTTTAAGCTATGTTTGGGCTGCTGCTGCTGCTGCTTGCAACTCCAGGGTGTCATTCCGCCAATTTTTGGGCCCCTGCTGCCAACTCGTGTCTCTTTCAAGCTATGTCTGGGCTGCTGCTACTGCTTTCAACTCCAGGGTGTAATTTAGCTAATTTTTGGGCTCCTGCTGCCAACTCCAGTGTTTCTTTCAAGCAATGTTTGGGCTCCTGCTGCTGCTGCTTGCAACTCCAGGGTGTGATTCATCCAATTTTTGGGCTCCTGGAGCCAACTCCAGTGTCTCTTTAAAGCAATGTTTGGGCTCCTGCTGCTGCTGCTTGCAACTCCAGGGTGTGATTCATCCAATTTTTGGGCTCCTGCAGCCAACTCCAGTGTCTCTTTCAAGTTATGTTTGGGCTCCTGCTGCTGCTTGCAACTCCAGGGTGTGATTCATCCAATTTTTGGGCTCTTGCAGCCAAATCCAGTTTCTCTTTAAAGCAATGTTTGTGCTCCTGCTGCTGCTGCTTGCAACTCCAGGGTGTGATTCATCCAATTTTTGGGCTCCTGCTGCCAACTCCAGTGTCTCTTTAAAGCAATGTTTGGGCTCCTTCTGCTGCTGCTGCGTGCAACTCCAGGGTGTGATTCAGCTAATTTTTGGGCTCCTGCTGCTGCCAGCTCCAGGGTGTGTTTTTCAGATACTATAGGGGCCCCTCATAGAGATGCCACTTCAACTCTGCAATTGTGCCACTCTGCGATTCTATTAGCGATGCCTCTGATCTGCATGTGATAATTATTTACAGTATTATTTCACTAACCCAGCACGCATCCTATGCGTGTTACAGCAAGTTTACAACCCTATTGAGGCTCTTGGAGGCTCAGGAATAGCCGTTTTTAATAGCGATTCATCGCGAATAAATTCGGGTCGAAGCGATTTTTGTCGGAAAATTCGGCGAATCAGTCGAATCGAATTTTTCAAAAGTTCGCTCATCTCTAGCCCCGATGGGTGATCGGAGCCCCTCTGGTTGAAGAGGAGACCCGGCCGGATCGAACGAGGGGTCCGGTGAGTGATTTTTATTTTACTTTTTTTGCTGGTGGCTGGTGGTTAACTGCAGGGGAGGCAGCCACATAAATTTTACGTGGCTGGCGTTTAAAGGGTTAAACCACAGGTGTCAGCCATGAGGAGTTTATTTTTAACTGCTTATATTTGTTACCCATAGGAATACATTTTGCAACATTGGTACTCACAATTGATTTAAAGCACTCCCATTTGTATCCTTATTCCTGAACCGATGCTCCCAGTCTATGCACTGGAGTGCAGCTCTGAGCCTGGGTAAGTTGGCCTTCCTAAAATTCAATATTTTTGCCCTCCCAGACAGAAAATCTTTCTTACAGTTTATGTTGAATACCAAGATTTTCACAGACTTTTACCGTCCCTATCAGTTCATCATTATTTGATATTACCAGATCTAAAAGAGCATCACTCCTAATAGGTGCCTCCACGAACATATAGTTATCTTGTAGCAAGCTCTCCCCCTTGTAGTAGTAGAACCGTGTCTCCAGACGATTCCTGGGTAGTTGAATTCCCCTATGGCAAACAGGGAAACTAGGGGGTTTAACACTTCATGGCATCCCAAATAAGGAAAATGTATTTCTTTTTTGGGGTTTTGCCCCCTTTTAAGAGATGGCGTGTGAAATAATATTTACGAGTGATAAGGAAACCGTGGGCTGACCCCTTGTTCTCCACGGTTCAGAGATTTTTTCTTGTTTCGTTCGGTCTTCCAAAATAATCTAAGGGAGTGAAATATACGCATAACAAAGAACACAGACAGACAACGTGTTCCGAGCTACACGGGAGAGCGCTCTCTGCTTCCCGTCCAGTGGTACTTTATTTTTATATCAAAGTAAAAAAACACAACACACGTCATCTATTGGACATCATCATATAAGGGAAAAATCTAATTACTGGCTCAATGATTGGTCATCACAGCTAAAACTGATATTCTTAGGAATGTTAGAGACGCCTAGGGGGCCGGATTAAGACAAGGTGTGTCTGGCTCCTCAGCGCCATCTTGTTCACAGTAATATGTTAATAGCAGCTTCATTAACTTTATTGTTCTAAATTCAGTACAAGCAAAGGAAAGACTCAGCGCAGAGATAAGAGGCTTACTGAGGGTTTATTTCACCTTTATTAGCCACTATAGCATACAATGCAAAGAGAAATCTATTTTTCTGTTTTTTAAAGAAGAGAGGGGATGTTCAGATATACATTCATTCTATTCATTCTGACCTCCATCCATCACAGTCCCCCCTTTGAACATTCCCTATCTCCCTAGTCTCGTGTAGACTCCTGACACTATCATCTGGCCAAATGAGTTCAGGATCTCTTTTGTAAGCCTGACTGAACCCTAACCCTAGCGGTTTGCTCTCAGTCTTTGGCTCTCATATGGCTGTCAGATGTTACCTCTAATTGTTCAAAAAGTGGACTGATTACAATGGGGTCGTGTAATTTTGTTCTGGCTTTCCATCCCTTAAAATTTCATAAATTTCTCTCTGAAGTCGTTCCTCCTTGGTAAGCAGTGCGGTGTGCACTCCTTTATCATGTTCTGCCAGATCTCTGCCGGTCACTGCCATCATCATGGCTGGGTTAGGTACAGCTGCATCTATTGATTTCTCCATCATTCTCCGGACACATGGAAGTATACAACAGAAACAGATTAGGAAAACAGCAATTATCACAAGGATCACCATAGCAATTTGGGCCAGGATTCCCTTCCATCCAGAGAAGAACTTAGTAAAATATTGATCCCATGGGTCATCTATCCCTGAATTTTTCTTCATTTCTACCGCCAGGAAGTCTAATCTTTGTATGGCTATGGTGGTCTTCCCATTCGGGCCTAAATTGTCTGGAATGTAAGTGCAACAAGTTTCCTTTATCATCCTGCAGACTCCTCCCTTTTCTGCCAAAATCATGTCCAGAGCCATTCTATTTTGGAAGGTCATGGTTGAAGTGGGGCCTAATTGTTCTGCTATGCCTTTAAGGGCATCCCTAGTGGCATTTACGAATCTCTGTTGGTTGTAGTAAAGGTAATTTATCCAGTCCACATTCTTATTGATGGTTACTATTGGAGAAAAGAATGACTCAAACGCTGCCTTCACTTGGTCTCTGGCTTTAAACTCGTTTGGTACCCCCCTTGGCACTACAATGGTGTCTAGGTACACATGGGGGTCAAAATTGCCCCCAGGTTTGGGAGTCTCCCTCTTGCTCCTGGAAGGGGTACCCTGGAATTGTTCATCATAAGTGTGTTCGTCCAACTCCACTTCGGGGGTGATTAGGAAAGGCATTATTACCTTGACTAGGGCACACTGTCCTTTCCAGCTCCTAGTTATCTTGGGTCTAAATTTCCCATCACCACACAACCACAGGACATCTCCTATACTCTGGGTATGATTCACTAGCAGACTATCCGTGACACTGGCGCTACCATTTGTTTTTCAAAAACACTTTCAAATGTCCCAACATCCACTTGGCCATGGGCCCGTGTATAACAGGTGTAGTTTCCGGGGTAGATCCGTATACCTGGTCCAGGGAGCACCATTGGCCTGATGCAGAGCCTCCTCGTTCAGCTATCCCGTACGCTTTGCCGTTGGTTTTGGACTGTGTTCAGGGCATTAACCCTTTGAGTGCCAGCCTACCTAGATTTTTGTCACACTCTGTTGCCCGACGACTTTTCAAGTTTTTGCGCTACACGTGTTCAACCTTGATTTTTGAAGGGATTTCCAGGGATTTCCATGAAAATTATATATTGTTTTTTTCAGCAGAGTCTGGGCTTCAACATGAAATGTCTTGTTTGGCCTTTTTTAGTGTATTCTCAATACTTTTGGGTGAAATATGTGCAAAAAAATGAAAAAAACCTATTGTTTACAATTTGTAGTGTGTTTTTTGTAATAAAAAATGTAAGTTTGTTAATAAAATATTATTGCGTGTGAAATCCCTATTTCTCCCCGTTACAATGGTACCACATATGTATAGGTATACCCCCTTTCCTGAAACAGCAGTTTAGGAGATTTCAGATAGAATACAACTATGCAATATGATTGCATAGTTGTAAGGGGTTAATAAAAAAAAAAATGACATAGGGTTCCCCCTCCCAGGAGGGGGGGGGGGGATCTCATTTCTTTTTTGGAATTCTAAGGGTTAACAACCCTTAAAATCCCCCCCAAAAAATGACATAGGGTCCCCCTTACCCAGCATTACTGACCCGGACCAGCTATGGGGGCTTGTAGAACAGGGCACAGGGGCCAGCGTTGGTGGCCCCTGGCTCTGCAGGCTACTAGCCCACATAGCCACGTGGCCCGGGCCCTTCTGCCCCCCCCCTGGCCGTTGGGGAGGCAGGTAATGGGGGGCTGGGGGTTATGGCAAGTCACCCGCTTGCCGCAGGTGACCTGCCATACCCAGAGCCTTGTGAACTGGTATAAGGGGTCTCATGGACCCCTTACCAGTTCACAAAGGGTTAAGTTAAAAAAAAGACACCAGACAAATATTTTTTTTTTTTACTTATACTTACCTCCCATCCAGTGTCCCACGCTGCTGCAGATGACAGTTGTCGGTAGTGATCGGAGCAGGGAGGGTGGGAGTCAGGGAGATCAGAGCCTCCCTGCCTGCCACCCTCCCTGCACCGATCGCTGCTGACAAATGACAGATCGGAGCCCGGGTGCCAGTAACCCGAGGAGCGGGATGACATCATCAAGTGGGCGGGGCTAGGGGCGGGGTTAAGGGCGGGGCTAGGGGCGGGGTTAAGGGTGGGGCCAGTGCCTGCCGAAGAGGATGGTGAGGGCCCGTTTCTGGGCCCTCACAAGCAGCGTGGAAAGCCCAGGGAGGGATCAGAGCCCCCCCTGGTGAAGAGAAGACCCGGGGAGAGCCATCGCGCTGCGAGGTGAGTAAATGTCATTTACTGCTTTTTTTTTTTTTACAGATGTCGGCCCGGTGGGGGGGGCCTATTCCGGACCCCTCCTGAAGATCAGAGGCCTGGGGCGGAAATCTAACAGCGGATTCTTGTACAGAATCGCTGGCCCTTTCAAATGAGGGGTAAGGTAAGTCTGTATGTTTTTTACTTTTTTTTAATGGACCTCTAAAGTCAGCTACGTGACTCTCACGTAGCTGGCACTTAACGGTTGGAGAGGCAGCTACGTGAGAGTCACGTAGCTGGCACTAGAAGGGTTAAAGGGTGCTCCGTTGCTTTTTGTATGCGTGTTTGCGATCAGGTGTTCCGGCATGCACCTTTCGTATGTCGGCTCGCAAGAGGCCGGACTCCGTGCAAACGGACTTGTCCGTGATTGGTCCGTTTTTTTTAACTGATTCCGAGCCTTGATTTCCGATTGAAATCAGCCCAATATAACGAGGGTGTGGGCGCTGAACTTACGGCCAGTGTTAGCAGCCGTATATGCATCCCATCTCTCAGTCATGCAGTCTGCTGTGCGCGATCATCAACGCCGACAGCTACGTGGCCTGGTTCTCTTGAGCCTGGCAGAAACCAGGCTGCACCGCACACGCCTGGACATCGATGGCATGCATGACGTGGAGCTATTCGAGCGCACCCACCTTAACCGTGTTTCTCTCCAGGACTTGTATAGGCAGCTGCGGCCATGGTTAGCCCGCACCACAAGGAAGGGGCATGCAATTGCAGGTATGACCAAATTGGTTGGCTGCCTGCAGTTTTTGGCAAACGGCTTGTTCCAGAGACTGGGTGCCTTCTCCGTGGGGATGTCCCAGTCTACGCTGAACCGCAGCCTTAACAAGTTTTTGGATAGCATGGCTACCCTGGCTCCAAAATACATATTTTTCCCTGACACAGTGGCAGCCTGGAATGCGGTTAAGCTGGGCTTTTATAATATAGTCGACATGCCCAACGTCATGGGTGCCATCGATTGTACACACGTTGCGTTGGTGCCGCCAGCTGCGCAGGAATATCTGTTCAGGTATGTGGTTTAGGTCAGCATGTGTAGGCCATGTAGCACATACATTTACATTTGGTCAATGTGGAGTAGGTTTCAATGACTGAAAGCAGACCTACATCCTGTGTATGCCAAACATCCAGTGGTTTTAAATGTTGCTTATGTGAATGCATCTTTTTTATTGTGTTGGCCCTTTTTGGGCCACTAATTCCTGTTATATTGTGCTATTGCAGGAACAGGAAGATGGGACACTCGATCAATGTGCACACAGTGTCCGGGCCAGACCTGCAATTTTTGAGTATATTTGCTGCCTTCCCTGGGTCCACACACGACTCGCTCATTTTGAGGAACTCCAGCCTCTTTGTTCGCTTTCAATCTGGAGTAACTGGGTAAGTGCTAAAAAATTGGTGTGACCATCCAGCATGAATGTTCTGATTGGTCTGTGCCTGTACCCCACTAATCTGTTAGACACTCCAATGAGTAGAAGTTTCCACTCAATTTCTTACCAGTATTTCCTCCTATGGGCTTGCTTGTGATTCTCCACTATACCTTTCTGTCCACGCCATCTTAGCTATGTTGCATCCCAGAGTCATTGTAAAGGAGTGTGCTGGGGGGGATGTGCATGTTGCCTCATCAGAACTGTGCTTAGCACTGACACTGCACAGCTGACCTTTGGCCCTGTTCAACAATGCTGGAATGCTAAGCAGCACATTAATGAGCCACTTCCCCTTAGCCCTCTGTCTGTTGCTCCCTGTTCTTGCCTGTTTTAATTAACCTAACATGCAATATTTGTAAGTAGCATGTAACGTATTTGTGGCTCTTCGTTACTAGCAGGATGGTACTTGTTTAGATACACTTTATAGTTTTGGTGTTTAGGTTTGTAAGTCTAGGCTAGTTATGACTGCCACTACATATGTGGCAAAGGGGCCCATTTGTCAGGGTATGTTTGGATTATGCTGTGTCCTTAATTTGTTTTGTCTGTGCTTTTTTTTTAAGGTGATTCTGGCTATCCCTTGCTCCCCTGGTTACTCACCCCCATCCTCCACCCATCCTCGCAGGCCCAGAACCGGTATAACACAGCACATAGGAGGACTCGCTCAGTGGTGGAACGTGCATTTGGCTTGTGGAAGACGCGCTTCCGTTGCCTGGACCAGACTGGGGGGGCCCTTCAGTATGACCCGGCCAAGGTTATCAAAATAATTGTGGCGTGTGGGGTCCTGCACAACCTCGCCATCCGTAGCCGGGTTCCCAGATACACTGACCTGCCTGAGGACGCTGTAGCCATTTCTGAAGTTTACACACCTCCCTACTCTGGCCCCCAAAGTGGGTTGGCACAGGCGATCCGGTCCCAGCTTGTGGACAATGTTTTTTCATAAGTTTCATTGGTTTTGGCCAATGTGTGCCTTTTTTATTTTGTGATTCAAACAATTACATTTAATGTGACAAACATTGTTGATTATTTTTTTGCCTGTTAATGTGGGTTGGTGGAAGAGCATGTGTTTTGGGTTAGGGCAGTGGTGTGTCCTGCTCCCCAGAATCCCTACCTAAACACATGCCTTCAGTGGTAGGTAGAGTAGGAGGAGGAAGTAGATGGATGGGGGTGTTGCATGTTAGCGGCAATATGAGCAAGGCTCTGATTGATTAACTGCCATTGCTGGACCATTGCCGCCATCTGCCTGCTTTGTTCTCTGGTTTCGTCAAGCAGGCAGGACACATTTTGATTCAAAACCTCTAGTTGTTGTGACATCGAGGTTACTTTGGAACACACTGTCTCATTATACCTCTGTGTGTTTGCCGCAAACTCCACGTTCTCGTGGTGCCATGCTTCCTCCATTAGCTGCAGATGCCTCCTTTTGGCTGATATGGCGACGTTGCTGGGTGCCGCCAATGGCACGGGTGGGTGCGTCTGGTACTGATGGAGGGGCTGCAGGTGGCTGCCTGGCCGCAGAGTCCGTTGAACGCCCACTGTCCACGCCAGCATAGGTTTGGGCCCCTGAGGTATGTGTAGGGGACAGCAGGGGCTGCACTTGCTGCGGCTGGTGTGTTGGATGTTGGCCCACAGGGTCTCGTGGCCTTGGCTGCAGCAGACTTGTGTCCTCCTCCTCCAAATCCCGAATTACTTCAATAATGGGTGGACTCGTTAGGGTCTGACAAGAAAGGTAGCAGGTAGTGAGGCCACTATTGTAAAGTTAATGTAGGCAAGTAGCATTTCATTCGGCTACACAGTGGTCCACTGACTTACCTCATCCGTCCACTCAGGTTGGTTTGTGTTGACACAAGGCTGTTCTGGCGAGCTCCTCCGGGACAATGCAGGGGTAGCTTGGCCTTGTTGCCTGGCATCTGTTGGTTCTGGAAAGAGATAATGAACTTTGTTTAGTGCCTCCAATACCTGTGTGTTGTAAGGAGTCTACTAATGTTTTGGTCCACATTCCAAAGTCACAATGTCAAACTATACTCACCTCCGGACCTGACATTCCTGTCTGTGTCTTGTGCCCTTTGCAGGCCCTGAAGGGTTGCTGGGTGAATAAAGGTCAACACATGCTCCTCCGCTGGGGTAAGGAGGATTTTAGTAGGGATACCACCCCCTGTTTGCAGGCTGGAGAAGAGTAAAGCACACGTAATAAGTGTTAGATCATGCTACAAAGCAGCCTGTCCAATCATTTACACTCTAAATCTGCGTTACCTCTGCTGGCGCATGCCCATTTTGTTTTTCTCATAATATTTAAGGCCCCCAAATTTACGTTTAATTTGCTCCACATCCCTCCTCACAGACCCAACACTATTCACTTGCCGGCAGATGTTCTCCCAAATCTCCTTCTTGGCATGCTTTGGGGTTGACTTTGAATGACGCCCAAATAGGGCATCATAGTGCTCACAAACACCAGTGGCTACAGCCATGCTTTGAACATCACAGAAACGGGCTGTAAGTGCTGCCGCCCACATGGGTGTGTGGTCTCCCCGGCAGCAGACGACATTAATGGCTAGCTGTCTGGGGAGTAGTTTAGTTTTCTTGGGCTGATGGGTGACTGTGATGGACTGTGGGGGGTGCTAGGTGATAATGGCAGGGTGCCTGTCGAGCTGTCATCTGTGGAGCTCCCAATTGACTCCGGGCTGGTGGTAGTTGGGGAGACATAGTGGCGAGGATGAGGGGTGGTTGGCCTGGGTGGGCTAGTGGTTTGGGCCCTATGCTTCCCCTTGGTGGTGTGGCTGGAGCTACCCACATGCTTTCTGGGTGGAGGAGGTGGAGGCTGCAGGGTGGCTCGAGATTTGTGGCCCTTGTGAGCCCTGGATGATTTAGCAGGTGGGGGCGACTGGGCCAAGGGCTCCTTGCTGCTGCGTTTGGACCGAGCGGCCTGTGTGGCTGGCTTATCCCCACTTTGACTAGGCCCATGTCCGGTCCGGCTCCTGTGCCTGGTCGTGTGTGGGTGTTCCTGATGGCTCTCTGTACGGCGAGCATGTTGCTCTGGGATTTTTGGGGTCTGACGGCTCCCTTTTGGCCTGGGCATAGTGATATGGTAACCAACACAGAGCTGAGTGCATTGACCTTTAAATACTTTGCCCGTGAGGGCGTGCGCGGCAGCGTGCGTGCGGGTACGCACGCCCCCATGGGGGCACGTCATAACCGGATCAGGAAGACAGCCAAACATGTCGCCCGCGACCTACACCGAGGAGCAGGACAAAATCAATATGGAGGTGAGTAGGCGAGCGTGCGATTATTTGCGCGCACAAGCCGCTCAACAAAGATTAGCCATGGCAGGGCCAGATTAGTAAGGACAAACTGTCTTGCAAACCGCACCAACTAGAACAGGTTAGTTTGAGCCATGTGCGCAGCAGCACACTAGCCTAGAGGCAGATAGGCTAAGTAGGCCCATGTGAGTAGCAATGAGGCTCAGAAACTTGATTTAGTGCATGAGAGTGCGTAATCTAGTAGTGTCTTATATGATATTTTTTTAGACAGCTGAGTGGAGAAGCTGGACACAACAAGAACACAAAGTTGCGGGTGCACGAACCTGGCATATAGACTCTTGGGATCTGAAAATTGTTATGCCTGAGTGGATTTAAACTACTCCTAACTGGAAGTTGAAACTTTTTGCCAGCTATAATTATCATCCTCCATCCTGGGATGGGATTCGCTGCAAGTCGTTGGGATACTTTGTTTTAAGAAAAGCTTTCTTATGATTTAAATTTGGTAAGCCTCCTGTCACATAGGTGGTGGATTTGCACTATATTTGATGAAAGTCACTTGGTGTTTTGAAGTTTGGAAGAATTTAATTTGATCTACTATTTATTGGACTTCATAATAGACTATTTTTTGCTCTGTGTTTTTTATTGTTTTTCAAATTTTGCTTAGTTCTGGGTGGGAATCCCAGTTTTTGACACGTTGAGCTTTTTATGTTGTGGGACAGCGCGGTGTTTTTTTCTTGTTTGTTCACAAACTAGTAGTGTCACTAATGCTCTGCCATTGTGCTTTTTTGGACAGATGATGCTGCGCAACCATTATGACTACCTGCCGTGCGACTTTGAGAAGAGGACGTTGGCACTGACGGTGGTGGAAGCCATAGCCCGGAAGACTGGCACCACCTACACTTTTACCCAGATCGACCAGCACTGGTCCGATTTAAAAAGGAGGCATAGGCCCCGGGTGAGGCGGTTCTTTGCCAGCACTTCCCAGGTAAGTCTTGGTACATGATATGCACTAATCACACTGGCCATGGCTGGGCCTGTGTTTCTGATTGTGTTTATATTGCAGTGCAGAAATGGAGTTATAGGTTCCGCCCCACCCGGACCAGAAGATGCAGCCCAGTGTTGGGAGGTACTGGGGAACGTATAGGTGGTGCCACGCCAGTGCCAACGCCCACCCCCTCCTCTGCCAGTGACTCCGACCAGCCACTGGACCTGACACTACAGGGGGGGCACAGTCGTACGTACAGTCGAGTCCGACCAGCCACAACTCCCACCTCACTCCGGTAAGACTCTCAAACCTACCCATGTCCAGATACATGCACTACAGACATATACTAATGTGCACAATTTTTATTTTTAGATGATGACATCACAGGACCATCAACAAGAATGGTGGAGGGCCAAGGCCAAGCTCCAGAGGTGCCTGGGGAAGGTGAGTGATTTGATGCATACAAGCCTAAACTAATTTGCCATTCAGGAGGGCCAAAGAGTAAATAATAACCTTGTGTTTTTGATCAAAACAGCTTCACAGGCGGACGAGTGGCTGGACCCAGGGAGGAGGTTGGCCGCCAGCCTTGTAAGTTGTTTTGTGAAATCATACATGTAGTTAAAACTCCTGCCCAAAACCCCAAAATCATGGGCCAAGACACATTAATTCACGAACTTAGGCCCACCTTAAACCTAAAAATGGCCCCAACCCAAACACCTAGCTAAGCAATGAAGACTTGCAAGGCTAAACTCATGATGTTTTACCTTCACAGCTGCAAGACAACGGCCCATTTGAGAAGGCTGGTGGGCGACATCCAGGAGATCGCATATTCACTGGGGCAACAAGATTAGGAAGAGCCTCCTGGGTGACAGCTACAAATGTGCCAAGTTTGTATTTTTGGTTTCTGTTTAAAATTTCTTAAAAAAAAAAAACAGTTTCATACACACTGGAGTGGTGTCTTCTCTTTCATGGCACTGTGCGTTAGAACAACATGACCATACAGTTACATGTCCCAAAAGGTAAGTATATGGGACAAGGATTAGGAAGAAGAAGAAGAAGGAGAAGACATTAAGGTAAGCATTAAAGACAGGGAAGAAGAAGAAGAAGAATAACATTTGAAGGGAAGTTTTGGTGGAGCTAAAAGTGACAGTTTGTTGGATACGGAAAGCTTGAGGGAGGACTAGGGATGTGCGCTTGCGTGGACCCAGATTGTCAACAGGAAATCCGTGGAAATGTAAGTATACTTTGAAAAACTTTTAGAATCAGGCTGGAAACGGAAACAGATGGGAAGAAGCTACTTTGGAAAACGCAGTAAAAAGGACCCAAAAACGGAACGTCAGTGTGAACGGGCACGGAACCCACGACGACACGGAAAGCATCCGAGGGGAAAATACGCTTCCCGATTGAAGACACAGAAACGGATCATTAACGGAAGTCTCCCGACGGCGGCTCTGAATCACGTGAGAACCCCGGGACAAACTGAATCAAAACGGGACTTATGAAAAACGGAACAAAATAAGGTCAGATCGGGGGAGGCTCTGAATCAAGTCACATGTTCTTAATTATGGGGTAGCTCTGCTTCCAATGCTCACATCTAGGGTCCTGATCTTCAGGAAGATATAACGGGACCGTGCCTAGGTGGGGCCTGGCAGAGGCACAGACATAGCAGTTGGACTTATTCTAGCTTTGGGCTGTATAATGTACCCACTTAACCCATAAGTTAGTATTACTGTCAAACCCCGTTTCTGAGGCAAAAGTGTCCTCCGGTGTAGGGTTGGCCATAACTTTAACGTCCTGCAAAAGTTCTTTTACATTTTCACTACCCAGAGGATTGTCGGTGGCCCTCAGAGCATCCTGGTTTTCTGTGTTTTTTTTGGCTATATCCTTTAGACGGAATTTATTTCCCCAATCCCTGCACCCACTGCAATGAGCAAATACCCAACTGCGGTGGGATTCTCTATTGTAAGGGTCAAAGTCAGGCATTTTACCTTGCTCGTCCATTGGGATGGGCATATTTCTCTCCCCTTCCTTGTAAGCGACAATCTTTTTAATAAATTTTTTCCATTTTTATCTCTTCGGTTTTGGGCAGACTGCGGGTTGTATCCCCATACCCCATTCTTTACAAAAATTCCTGAAACTACTCCCCATTGTCCCCTTTCCTCAAAAGTCTTAAAGGGGCCACAGCACTCAAACCAGTTAGCTTGCTGACCAGCCTACAATCTGTCTCTAAACTAGGTTAAAAACAGGGGGCTCGGTCACACACATCTGCAGAAGTATGCTTAAGCTGCACCACCAGCGCCAAGGTGCCCCTGTGAGGTGCAGTCCTAACTCTAGTACTAATACTAGTCTCTAAGAGCCCCATTTGGGACATACAATGCAATAGATAAATTGGGAGCAGGCTTACCTGAGGTTGCCCTAAACCTCAAGTGCAAGCCATGGGGTGGAAGGGTCAAAGACCTTGCAATACAGCCTAGACCCCACACTCCATGTGCTTGCACAAATTCAAAAGAAACAAAAGAGGGGTGGCAGCCGCTCAGACCATTTTATAACTAACCAGGGAGGTGCACATTAGCAGGGCAATTAGAATACAAAAGTCTTAAAGGGGCCACAGCACTCAAACCAGTTAGCTTGCTGACCAGCCTACAATCTGTCTTAAACTAGGTTAAAACCAGGGGGCTCGGTCACACACATCTGCAGAAGTATGCTTAAGCTGCACCACCAGCGCCAAGGAGCCCCTGTGAGGTGCAGTCCTAACTCTAGTACTAATTCTAGTCTCTAAGAGCCCCATTTGGGACATACAATGCAATAGATAAATTGGGAGCAGGCTTACCTGAGGTTGCCCTAAACCTCAAGTGCAAGCCATGGGGTGGAAGGGTCAAAGACCTTGCAATACAGCCTAGACCCCACACTCCATGTGCTTGCACAAATTCAAAAGAAACAAAAGAGGGGTGGCAGCCGCTCAGACCATTTTATAACTAACCAGGGAGATGCACATTAGCAGGGCAATTAGAATACAAAAGTCTTAAAGGGGCCACAGCACTCAAACCAGTTAGCTTACTATAGCTTACCAGTTAGCTTTACTATATAAAATGTTTATGCAGCTGACCCTCTATTTCCTCAGTTATGTTTGGGGGTCTATAGATTACAACACATTGTATTTTAACATATATTTGACAGCATTTCTGTGCGCTTGTAGCTGAAAGACTCAATTGAAGGCTGGGAGCAGTGGAAACATGTGGTGCTGCTGAGCTTATGCAATTGGGGATTGGCAAACAGGGAAACTATGGGGTTTAACACTTCATGGCATCCCAAATAAGGAAAATGTCTTTCTTTTTTGGGGGTTTTGCCCGCTTTTAAGAGATGGTGTGTGAAATAGTATTTATGAGCTTAGCCTTTTAGAAACATGCCATGTTCAAAGTCTCCACTTCTAAAGTTTGATCAGAATATTAACTAAAGCACGAACCTTGTACTGTATGTGCATTTATGCATTAAACTTGTTAAGTGAATAATTAATAAATAAGCAGAGGCATAGGTGTTTCTAATAAAATGTTGGTGAGGATATATATATATATATATATATATATATATATATATATATATATATATTAGGCTGCAAATGTAAACATGGGCCAGCAAATCAAGAAGTGATATTTAATTTATAAAAATCTTGGGGGCTTAGCAGTCATATCCACATATTTCATCCTGTATGCATATAATTAGACTGGAGCCAAAAATAAAATCAGCACAAGAATTTACAGTCCCTGACTAGCCCACCATCAGCCCATGAGCTCCTTAGTCCTGCCCCCAAGGAGATTCTGAGATGATCAGTAAGTGCATTTATCTGCTATTGTCATAGCATAGCAGGAACAAGTCATGGGCAGTATTAATATGTGATTATTGATGACACCGAACCTTTAGCATGACAAGGGCAGGGGTGTCTTGGTTGGGGGGGAGGTACTGTAGGGTCAGGTATAGGGAGAGGACCTGGAAGGAGCTGGGGAAGCAGGGTTGGTGTTCAAAGAAGAAAGTGTTGCAGACACCTTTTTCAGAGCGACAGCACATACCAATATAAGTCTATGGAAACACAAGCGCAACACATGTTTAACGCAGTGTACCCATAGAGCGCTTCCATTGCCATAGAATTTACTGTTTACTTGTTGAGCAAAACATTTTTTTAAGTGCAACACAAACACATTGCCAACACATCAAAAGCGCAGCATTTTTTATAATACAATATACCTCTGACATACTTACAAAACGCTTACTTTTAACGTAATGGAGAGGTGTGAACAGAGCGTAAAACTGTACACTGAGAGATCTTATCACTGTCCTGGAGATATATAATAAAATGTATCTCTTCAGCTTCTGTCAAAAGCAAAGAGTATCAGCTTTGAGCAAAATGACCCTTCATGCAGTACGTCACCCGCACTCACGATTCAGGTCTGAGAAGACTTTTATTTAGCACTACATTTGCATGGTGCATTTCAGCTTTGATTAACATGACATGTATATGTTATTGCAGCATAAATTCATTGCCCCTTACTGCTTGCCTTGGTGTTGGTGCAATAATCATAATCATTTTTGCTATTATGATTATTGTTACATCATTAATGAGGACTGCAAATAATGTTAACGCTTAACATATTTTTTCCTCAAGCAAACAAATGGTGCTTTTATTTTGACAAAGCATTGCAATTGTTCCAGTACATAAAACACTCTGGTGGCTGCAATTTTATATCCTATTATTTTGTCGCCTTGCATAGACTGCTTACCCGTAAACTAGTTTCATTGCAGTCCCCATGTGGCCACACAATCCAAATACAATTTCCAACATAACCCTTGTGTTTTGGGAGAAATTGAATTACAAAATAAAAAAGTCACCAGTGGTCTGCTTTTGTTTCCAAATAAATTTCTTCTGATTGCAATTTACAGGTACAACAGAACATGGTAAATTAAAATTCGTATAGCACAGCTTGAAATGAAAGTGGATTTAAACAATAAAATGAAAATGAAATTGCTTGATATAAGCTACTTAGAAATAAAGAGTATATGCATCACAGGTCTGGAGAGGAAGGAACATGCAAAATGTAATACAAATTATGGTGTAATACTTGGTGTAAATGTACTTCGAACGTCTACACAGACTTATACCTTGTTTTGTCTAAATGAAGTTCAAATAGTAATATATTTCTAGCATACTCTGGAAAATTAGAATTGACTTATCCTTTACTAAGAACAACTAAAAAAATGTCATCAGGCTCAACCATGCAATAAGTGGGTACATAGTAGATAAAATTGGTTTCTCAGAGCAACGCAATATTAAGTAAAACTACGGGCAGCATTTCAATCTATCAGTCTATCAGTCTTTACTTCTCTCTCTCTTCCCCCAGTCCTTCTAAATTTTGTTGAATTCCCTCCTCTGCATGCAAGCCCAAAGGATGACCATGTCATTCTTATTGCTGGAAGGGTGTCTTCTAATGTGATGTTCCTGAATTTGTTCAAAATGGCTGTTGCCATTACAACATTTCAAAAATGTGTTCCTGAAGAGTGGTGAGTGCATCCAACCCGCAAAGTTTGGATCCGAACACGGGTAAGGCAGAAGAAGGCACAGCAAACAGTAATCCTTCTTAATTTCCTTTCCTGCAATTGCTGGGACATGTGACCCTGCTGTATGAAAGGTGGGGTTTACATTACGCTGATCTCACTGTGCGCTCTACAGTAGATAGGGACAGGATGCTGGCTTTTCAGGGCAATATTTAGTCAGGGATAGAGGCTGGAGTGTGTATGGGGAGTGTGTGCACCGTGTTATCCCACACCTTGCTCTAAGCACTGGGGTTTGTGTACCTCGTGATCCCACAACGTTCTCTAAGCACTGGGGTGTAAGCTGTTATCCCACAACTTGCTCTAAGAACTGGGGTGTGTGTACTGTGTGATCCCACAACTTGATCTAGGCACTGTGTGTATCCTGTTATGCCACTACTTGCTCTAAGCACCGGGGTGTGTGTAGCATGTTATCCAACAACTTGTTCTAAGCACTGGGGTGTATCGTGTTATCCCACAACTTGCTCTAAGCACTCTCAGGCCACTTTGGCGTCACTGCTGCTAACAAATAGTAATTCAGTGTCCTCTGGTTCAGGCCACATCAGGCTCATTTTGGTTTATTAAAAAATAATCCGCTGGTTTAGGCACCTAGCTAGGGAGAGCGGACAGCATAAGTGAGGACATCTGCCTGTTCTCATTGCACCCTGAGGACGGGTAGCTGCTGGGGCACATCTGGGTATTTACATCAGCTCATCTGTGGGCACCACTTGCATTCTGCACCCATTGCATTCTGGGGGCTTAGATAAAACTGCTCAATTGTTAGCACCACCTGCATAATACTTACTGAGCGCTAGATAAAACTACTTGTTGACACCCATTGCATTCTTCTGACTGAGTGTTATCAAAAAACTACTTGCCAATTGACACTCCTTACATTAAACCCATTGTGACAGACCATGCCATTGGATTTTAAAGGCACTGTTTTTGCATAGACCCATTACATTCATTTTCTTGAGCATGTCCCAGACAGGCTGCCATTGTGTTATTGATTGTATTACAGACTGCTATTGTTATACTGATTGTGCTACAGACTGCTATTGTTCTACTGATTGTGTTACAGACTGCTATTGTTCTACTGATTGTGTTACCGGCAGAGTTGAGGGATTGTGTGCCCTGCTCCCATTGGTCTGTGTGTTTGTCATGCAGTTCTCCATCAGGTCCACGGGGGAGGTCCCCTTGCATGGAGCCTTGCATATAAGGCACAGGGTGGCACTAATAAAGGGAGATCATCTTCACCCTCAATACTGAGTTCTGTCTCTTATTGGGGGAAACGCTATATTACAATTCACTAGCCCTTGTAAGGGCTGTTCCTGTTTTCCTCACGGATGACTCTGGGATTCCTGCAGCACCTCTCAGCATTGGGAAAAGGATGTCTCTGGCGGGGAAGCCCTCCGGCGATAAGGGTTATCGCTACAATTGGTGGCAAGCGGCGGGATGGTCCTTTCTACCCAGAGAGAGTGCTACCCTGATGGAGAGTCAGTATGACAAGTTGAAAAGGCTGACCCTGAAGGATCTACTCGAGAGCCGGGGAAGGTCAGCTAGCAACCGCCCACGTCAGGAACTGATAGCCGAGCTGATCGAAATGGATCGTGCAGCAGTGAGGACCGAAATCAATATAAAGGCCGATGAATGCTGCTCTCGTTCAAGCGGTTCGGAACAGATTGTCGGTCTATGGTTCGAATCCATCACAGGAACTGATCGACCGAGTCTTCGCCGCAGCGGAGGCAGAGGCCAGTAAGCGAAGGGAAGATCGGTGACTTTCAACCCAGCAGTCTCTCAGCCTCAGTTACACTGGGGGGAGAAAGATTCCATTTGCAGCATTTAAGTCCTTCCAGGAAAGTGACGACGAGATTGACGGATTTTTGGCCGATTTTGAATGGCAGTGCGCTTTACACCGGGTACCCACGGAGGAATGGGTCACCATATTATCAGGGAAACTATCTGGGAAAGCTTTCGATGCTTTCCGGGCCATCCCTGATGCGGACTTACCACACTACCATCTGGTAAAGGAGGCTTTGTTAGCCCGGTACGCTGTCACCCCGGAAGCCTACAGGCGACGATTTCGGGAATCCCAAAGGAAGGGAGGGGATTCTTACACGGAGTGGGCATGTCGCCTCCATCGTACAGCATCACACTGGGTCACTGGATGCCAAGCCACAACCGCTGAGGATGTACTACAGTTGTTTTTACTAGAACATTTTCTCAATGCTCTGCAACCAGAGCTAAGAGAGTGGGTACGTGACCGGAGGCCTCCAACGCTACCTGAGGCTGCTCGTCTAGCCGACGAGTACACCGATGCTTGCCGGACAGAACAGTCCGCTCCAAAACCACCACCTCCCATCAAATTTCAAGCACCTGTGGCTTCAGCGCCAACTCGTGACTCTGGGCCACATAGGCCAGCGCAGCAACCGAACCGCTCCACAGTTCAGTGCCATCGTTGCAAACAATGGGGACATTATCGCAGGGATTGCGCCTTAGAGTCTCCCCGAAACACGTGGAGGCAAAAACAACCTTCCACCTCCCGTACTCCTGCGGCACACTGTTTGGAAGCTGAGAGCAGTTCGGAAGAGTATCTGGGGGTACTGTATGAAGCTGATCCCGTACAAGCGGCTATCCAAGACAACCGACAGCGCCATCGCCAGGAGGTACGAGTCAATGGGCGCACCGCGCAAGGATTACGCGACACCGGAGCCACAGTTACCTTGCTCCAACCTCATTTGGTCAAGAACAAAGACTGCACTGGACACACCGTTGCAGTAAGGGTGGCGGGAGGAGCTGTGTTTCGACTCCCCACCGCCCGAGTACATCTTGACTGGGGCGCTGGATCCGGCAGAGTACAGGTGGGACTTATGGACAACTTACCAGCAGAAGTACTATTGGGAAATGATCTAGGACCAATGACTTCTGCCTACGCTACCCCTGGGCCAGCCAGCATCAACCCTGTTACAACCCGGGCTCAAGCCCGAGCTGACGACTCCAGTCCACTGGTCGGGGAGACCCAGGTAAGCCACACTGACGATCTAACTGAGACGGTAGCCTGGGACAACCCAGAGGAGTTTGGGTTAGAGACTAAGCTAGATCCCTCGCTCACCAAGTACAGGGATAGGGCTGAGATGGGGGAGAGAGGGTTAGAAGGAGGGAGATTCATGTGGGAGCAGGGTAAGCTATATAGGGTGTCGGTCACCCGCAGCCATGGGACTGTCCCATCGCAGAAACGCCAGCTGGTAGTACCCCAAAAGTACCGGCTGGCGCTTCTGTGAATCAGACACGATATCCCACTAGCAGGACACCTGGGGGTATCTCGCACAACAGCCAAAATAACCCAGCACTTTTTCTGGCCGGGAGTTTCCAAGGATGTGCGAAACTACTGTAGGACCTGTGATGTATGTCAAAGAGTAGGGAAGAGGGGAGACCACCCTAAAGCTCAACTACTGTCCATGCCAGTTATTGGGGAGCCATTTAGCCGGATAGCAGTTGACCTAATAGGGCCCCTCAAGCGACCGAGTCAGTCTGGTAAGCAGTACATACTTACAGTGGTGGACTATGCCACCCGATACCCGGAAGCCGTAGCCCTCTCAAATATTCAGGCAGATACTGTTGCCAGTGCCCTAGTCGGGATATTCACCAGAGTAGGTTTCCCAAAAGAAATCATATTTGTCCAAGGGACGCAGTTTACCGCAGACCTAACCCGCCAGTTATGGGAGGCCTGTGATATTAAGCCCTTGTTCAGCTCCCCGTATCACCCCCAGACCAATGGTCTCTGTGAGCGCTTTAATGGGACCCTAAAGCAAATGTTGAAGACGTTCACAGACACCTACAGGGACTGGGAGAGATTCCTACCTCACCTCCTGTTTGCATACCGAGAGGTGCCACAGGAATCCACTGGTTTCTCTCCCTTTGAACTATTATATGGGAGGAGGGTATGAGGCCCCCTAGATCTCAATCGTGAGCACTGGGAGGGAGAGACCGAGAGGGAAGGGACTCCCATCGTATAATACGTGGTAGAGCTCCGGGACCGCATGGAGCAATTAGCCCAGATGGCAAAGGAGAACCTCCAGGCGGCCCAGGGACGACAGAAAGTATGGTATGATAGGAGTGCCCATCAGCGTACATTCCAGATAGGACAGAAGGTGTTAGTCTTGAAACCCATCAAGACTGATAAACTACAGGCAGCGTGGCAAGGTCCCTATAAAGTAGTAGAGCAGCTATGTGACACCACGTATGTCATCGCTAGCTGTAAAGAGGATAAGGTGGTCCTTTCACGTAAATATGTTAAAAGAATATCAGGAGAGGCCGGAGGACGTAGCAGCTGTATGTGCCCCAGCTACTGACGACCAAGACAATTTACCATTACCCGACCTTTTAGATAGACAACCCCAGAGTGACCCCATCCACCAAGTCCAGTTAGGGGACCGGCTAACTCCCACTGAAAGGGAGCAGATGCTCCACTTACTAGCGAGTAAACGACAAACATTTTCACAAGAACCAGGTTGTACCTTTCTCACCACCCACAAGGTAGAAACCCCTGGGCAAAGTCCCCTTAGACAGCCCCCCTACCGGATACCTGAAGCGGTCCGTGAAGGGATGAGAGGGGAGATACAGGAAATGTTGAGGTTAGGCGTCATTGAGCCATCCGATAGCCCGTGGGCATCTCCAGTAGTCCTAGTCCAGAAAAAAGATGGGACTACCCGATTCTGCGTGGACTATCGGCGGTTAAATGATAAAACAGTGACCGATGCTTACCTCATGCCCCGAGTAGACGAACTACTAGACCGTATCGCCAGGGGTCGCTATCTGACCACCATCGACCTCTGCAAGGGGTACTGGCAGATTCCCTTGGCTGAAGAGGCTATCCCCAAGTCAGCTTTTGTCACCCCGTTTGGCTTGTACCAGTTTAAGGTCATGCCATTTGGGATGAAAAACGCTCCAGCCACGTTCCAACGCTTGGTGGATAGACTTCTTGATGGCCTCCGGGAATTTGCCTGTGCATACCTGGATGATATTGCGATCTACAGTGACTCCTGGGAAGAACACTTAAGGCATGTAGGGACAGTGTTAGATCAGATTCAGGCCGCCGGCCTGACACTGAAACCAGATAAGTGCCATGTGGGTATGGCAGAAGTCCAGTATTTGGGACATCGGGTGGGGTGTGGGAAACAGAGACCAGAGCCTGCCAAGATCGAAGCAGTTGCTGGCCCAGACCACGTACTAAGACCCAAGTACTGGCCTTCCTGGGGACCGCAGGGTACTACAGACGGTTTGTCCAAGACTATAGTGCAGTGGCCAAACCCTTGACTGTTGTGACGAAAAAGAACCTACCCAGACAAGTCCTGTGGTCCCCCGACTGTGAAAAGGCCTTTCAAGCACTAAAGACTGCCTTAGTGAATGCGCCTGTCTTGGCTGCCCCAGTCGCTAACAAACGTTTCATCGTGCACACAGATGCCTCCATGTTCGGACTGGGAGCAGTTTTAAGTCAAGTGGGAGAAGATGGAGGGGAGCACCCTGTTGCACCCGCTCAGATGGCACGCTACTTGCCAGGCAGGACAGCTTTTCCAGGGCAAACTCAGCTAGCTGCGGCCACAAGTCAAGTTTGGCTGCCCAGAAGTCCAGTGGATCCTCAAGGTGTGTTGGCATGGTCATGTCAAGGTATGACATGACCTGCTGGTTCAGGTCCTGCTCCAGGTCTTCCTGCTGCTCATGAGTAGACTCACTATGCGGGTGTAGAAAGCTACTCATTAGCGACTGAAGACTGAGACTGCTGCTGATGGAGCTGCTGCTGCTGCTCCTGCCAACCCCCCCAGCAGCCATAGCAGTGGAAGGTGAGCGCAGAGGTCCCCCCGAGTCAAACCTGCGAGAGTATGGGGGAGGGACTACCTGTCTCCATCTCCACTGCATACTGCCACCGGGTGTCTTGGTCCTCTGTCTCGCCTTCCTCACAACCCCTCTAGCTCCTCTGGCTGCTCCTGCTCCTCCTCTCCTGTCCGCTGACTAGATTAACCAGCCATTTCGCCAAGCCTAAACTGTGTACTGTGCCACTCCTCCTCCTCTTCCTCCTCCTCCTCCAGTTCAGCTCCAACAAGGTTCATGTGGCCGTAAGATGTAAACGCCATGTCTCCAGTGCCTGACCAGCCATGGTTTCCAACATGTGCTGTAGTACATAAAGCAGTGGAATCACGTTGTTCATCCCGTAATCCTGGCAAATCACAAGTAAAGTGGCTTCCTCAAAGGGCCTGAGCAAACGGCAGGTGTCACGTATGAGCTGCCACTGGTTGACATTGAAGTTACACAGGGGAGTCCCCCTATCCGCTTGGATCATCAAGAAATCCATGATGGCTTTTCTCTGTTCGTATAGTCTGTCCAACATATGCAGGGTGGAATTCCAACGGGTGGAAACATTGCAAATCAGACTATGTTGGGGCTACCGTTCTGACGCTGCAGCTCAAGAAGGGTGTGCTTGGCGGTGTATGAGTGGCTGAAGTGCATACAAAGTTTCCTTGAAGTTGTTAGGATGTCTTGCAGATGGGGGGCAGACTTCAGAAACCGCTTCACAACCAGATTGAAGACGTGAGCCATGCAGGGCGCATGGGTCAGCCTTCCTTGTTGCAGCTCAGACAAAATGTTCTTCCCATTGTCGGTAACCATGGCTCCCATTTTCAGTTTTCTTGGAGTATGCCATGTTTGGATTTCTTGATGAATAAATTTAAGCAGTTCCTCCCCTGTGTGACTCGGTTCGCCAAGACAAACCATGTGAAGCACAGCGTGACACCTCCGTGCCCTGCACACATGGTAGGCTGGAGGGGCACTGAGACTTGAGCCTACAGTGAAGGGTGAGGAGATGGCGGAGGATGAGGAGGGCGAGTCGCACGGTGTCACAGGCACAACGGCCAGGGAGTGCCGAGGCCGAAGCGGCGTGACCTGTCCAAGTTGCTGCTGCTGCAAAGGGACCACATTCATCTAGTGGGCTGTAAACGACATGTATAGTCCCTGACGTAGTTACAGCTCCAGACGTCGGGGTTGCCATGCACTTTGCTACACACCGACAGGCTCAAGGACTGGCCCAACTTCTGTTCAACAAAAGTTTGCCTTATTGGCAAAGAAATGACAGCTTGGGATTCGTCACCTCGGCTCGGCACAAGCCATCAGTTTTCTGAAAGGTGCAGAGTTCACCACCTGAAAAGGGAGCGACTGCAGCACCAGCAACTTGGACAGGAGCACATTCAGCTTCTGCGCCGTAGGATGCGTGGGCGCATACTGCTGTCTCTTGGACATGGCTTCACTGATGGATTGCTGGTGGGATGCATGACTTGGAGGAGGAGCAGGAGCATCTGGAGCGACAGAGGATGGGTATGACGCACAGCTGCCTTTGGCTGAGGTGCTGGAGCCTTGGCTGGCAGAAATTGGGAGCGGCGTGCCACTTGGTGAGGAAGCAGCCTGGACCACCTCTTCGGAGCCTCGGTTCTCCCAGGCCGCTTTATGGTGACGCATCATATGTTGATAGCTACTTTCCCACCAACAGCCCACACCGATTCACTGCTACTGTCGCCAACTCTAGGAACCCCTGCTCCACTACCTCCCGATAAGGTAGCCTGCTGTGCAGCAGGTGCTCTACCCGGCCCCGTTTGGCTCCAGGCTTTACAATTCTGCCCCCATGCTGACTGTCAACCATGCTGCTAACACCTTGCTGCCTCAGCTGCTGACTCTGGGGCAACCTGTGCCCCTCTTCTCCTGATGATGAGGATGAAGCCCCTTCTGCCCCCCGCTCCCAAGTGGCTTCATCATCATCATCATCATCATCACTGAGTTGTGGCTGCACATCACTGATGTTCTCAGTTTCCTCAACAGTGTCTGGCGCAGGAGCTGGAACGCTCGCAACAACACCCACGACACTCTCCACATCACTATTTGTCTGCCTAGCGAAGAAAGCCACCTCCATTTCTTGGCTGGGCAGTAGCTGCGGACTATCCTCTATCTGATCGTCCTCCTCACTAAAGAGTGGAGCTGAACCCAAAGCATAGGATACATCGCTGGGGAGGGAACGGCGTAGGACAGAGGCAATGGGAGGACAGGGACTGCTCTCGGGCCATGCCAACTCAGGGTTGTGTCAGAGGAACCTACCGACCCTAGACTGGGGGTGTCAGATGTAACTTGTGATGATGTGGATGACCGCGTTAACCAATCTACCACGGCAGATGCGTTACTGGTGGAGACATGACCGCTAGCAGATACTGGAAGATCAGGTCTCTCACCGCGACTCCTGCTGCCACTTGCCCCTAGTCTGCTGCGACCTCTGCCTGCTGAATCTTGGCCTCTGCCTCTCCTCTTTGAACATCCTGGCACTTGTCTGCCTGACATTTTTATGTATCCAAATGCGCAATAGGCACTTAAAAAATGTGTTTACTTTAAAAAGCAGAAGCTAAATAAAGTGAGATACTGCTTCTCTGCACCAGATACTATGGAAATTGGCAATATGGGATACCCTGCGGGCTGGTGTTTTTAGAAGACGCAAAAAACAATTCAAAATGCAATGTATTAATAAAACAGAGCCTTTAGAAGCTGATTTAGTATAACAGATAGGGTGAAATGTGCCGGTTTGGGATACCCTGCGGCCTGGTGTTTATACAGGACGCAAAAAAAAATTCAAAATGCAATATACTAATTAAACAGAGCCTGTAGAAGTATAACAGATAGGGTGAAATGTGCCGGTTTGGGATAACCTGCGGCCTGGTGTTTTTACAGGACACACAAAACCAATTCAAAATGCAATATATTAATAAAACAGAGCCTTTAGAAGCTGATTTAGTATAACAGATAGGATGAAATGTGCCGGTTTGGGATACCCTGCGGCCTGGTGTTTTTACAGGACGCACAAAACCAATTCAAAATGCAATATATTAATAAAACAGAGCCTTTAGAAGCTGATTTAGTATAACAGATAGGGTAAAATGTGCCGGTTTGGGATACCCTGCGGCCTGGTGTTTTTACAGGACACAAAAAAAAAAATTCAAAATGCAATATACTAATAAAACAGAGCCTGTAGAAGCTGATTTAGTATAACAGATAGGGTGAAATGTGACGGTTTGGGATACCCTGCGGCCTGGTGTTTTTACAGGACGCACACAACCAATTCAAAATGCAATATATTAATAAAACAGAGCCTGTAGAAGCTGATTTAGTATAACAGATAGGGTGAAATGTGCTGGTTTGGGATGCCCATGCGACCTGCTGTTTTTACAGGACGCACAAAACAAATTCAAAATGCAATATATTAATGTAACAGAGCCTTTAGAAGTGATTTAGTATAACAGATAGGGTGAAATGTGCTGGTTTGGGATGCCCATGCAGCCTGGTGTTTTTACGGGACGAACAAAACCAATTCAAAATGCAATATATTAATGAAACAGAGCCTTTAGAAGCTGATTTAGTATAACAGATAGGGTGAAATGTGCTGGTTCGGGATGCCTGGTGTTTTTATAGGATGCAAAAAAACAATTCAAAATGCAATATATTAATAAAACAGAGCCTGTAAAAGCTGCTTTAGTATAACAGGGTGAAATGTGCTGGTTTGGGATGCCCATGCGTCCTGGTGTTTTTTCAGGATGCACAAAACCAATTCCAAATGCAATATATTAATAAAACAGAGCCTGTAGAAGCTGCTTTAGTATAACAGATAGGGTGAAATGTGTGGTTTGAGATGCCCATGCGGCCTGGTGTTTTTAAAGGACGTAAAAAAACAATTCAAAATGCAATATATTCATAAAACAGAGCCCTTAGAAGCTGATTTAGTATAACAGATAGGGTGAAATGTGCTGGTTTGGGATGCCCATGCGGCCTGTTGTTTTTACAGGACGCACAAAACCAATTCAAAATGCAATATATTAATAAAACAGAGCTTTTAGAAGCTGATTTAGTATAACAGATAGGGTGAAATGTGCTGGTTTGGGATGCCCATGCGGCCTGGTGTTTTTACAGAATGCACAAAACCAATTCAAAATGCAATATATTAATAAAACAGAGCCTGTAGAAGCTGATTTAGTAAAACAGGGTGAAATGTGCTGGTTTGGGAAGCCCATATGGCCTGGTGTTTTTACAGGACGCAAAAAAACAATTCAAAATGCAATATATTAATAAAACAGAGCCTTTAGAAGCTGTTTTAGTATAACAGATAGGGTGAAATGTGCTGGTTTGGGATGCCCATGCGGCCTGGTGTTTTTTCAGGATGCACAAAACCAATTCCAAATGCAATATATTAATAAAACAGAGCCTGTAGAAGCTGCTTTAGTATAACAGATAGGGTGAAATGTGTGGTTTGAGATGCCCATGCGGCCTGGTGTTTTTAAAGGACGTAAAAAAAACAATTCAAAATGCAATATATTCATAAAACAGAGCCCTTAGAAGCTGATTTAGTATAACAGATAAGGTGAAATGTGCTGGTTTGGGATGCCCATGCGGCCTGTTGTTTTTACAGGACGCACAAAATCAATTCAAAATGCAATATATTAATAAAACAAAGCCTTTAGAAGCTGATTTAGTATAACAGACAGGGTGAAATGTGCTGGTTTGGGATGCCCATGCGGCCTGTTGTTTTTACAGAACGCACAAAACCAATTCAAAATGCAATATATTAATAAAACGGAGCCTGTAGAAGCTGATTTAGTAAAACAGGGTGAAATGTGCTGGTTTGGGAAGCCCATGCGGCCTGGTGTTTGTAAAGGATACAAAAAAACAATTCAAAATGCAATATATTTATAAAACAGAGCCTTTAGAAGCTGTTTTAGTATAACAGATAGGGTGAAATGTGTGGTTTGAGATGCCCATGCGGCCTGGTGTTTTTTCAGGATGCACAAAACCAATTCCAAATGCAATATATTAATAAAACAAAGCCTGTAGAAGCTGCTTTAGTATAACAGATAGGGTGAAATGTGTGGTTTGAGATGCCCATGCGGCCTGGTGTTTTTAAAGGACGTAAAAAAAACAATTCAAAATGCAATATATTCATAAAACAGAGCCCTTAGAAGCTGATTTAGTATAACAGATAGGGTGAAATGTGCTGGTTTGGGATGCCCATGCGGCCTGGTGTTTTTACAGGACGCACAAAACCAATTCCAAATGCAATATATTAATAAAACAGAGCCTTTAGAAGCTGATTTAGTATAACAGGGTGAAATGTGCTGGTTTGGGATGCCCATGCGGCCTGTTGTTTTTACAGAACGCACAAAACCAATTCAAAATGCAATATATTAATAAAACAGAGCCTGTAGAAGCTGATTTAGTAAAACAGGGTGAAATGTGCTGGTTTGGGATGCCCATGCGGCCTGGTGTTTTTACAGGACGCAAAAAAACAATTCAAAATGCAATATATTAATAAAACAGAGCCTTTAGAAGCTGTTTTATTATAACAGATAGGGTGAAATGTGCTGATTTGGGATGCCCATGCTGCCTGGTGTTTTTACAGGATGCACAAAACCAATTCAAAATGCAATATATTAATAAAACAAAGCATTTAGAAACTGTTTTAGTATAACAGATAGGGTGCAATGTGCTGGTTTGGGATGCCCATGTGGCCTGGTGTTTTTATAGGACGCACAAAACAAATTCAAAGTGCAATATATAAATAAAACAGAGCCTTTAGAAACTGATTTAGTATAGCAGATAGGGTGCAATGTGTTGGTTTGGGATGCCCATGTGGCCTGGTGTTTTTTACAGGACGCACAAAACCAATTCAAAATGCAATATATTAATAAAACAGAGCCTTTAGAAGCTGATTTAGAATAACAGATAGGGGGAACTGTGCTGATTTGGGATGCCCATGTGGCCTGGTGTTTTTACAGGACGCACAAAACCAATTCCAAATGCAATATATTAATAAAACAGAGCCTTTAGAAGCTGACTTAGTATAACATATAGGGTGAAATGTGCTGGTTTGGGATGCCCATGCGGCCTGGTATTTTTACAGGACACACAAAATCAATTTAAAATGCAATATATTCATAAAACAGAGCCTGTAGAAGCTGCTTTAGTATAGCAGATAGGGTGAAATGTGCCGGTTTGGGATACCCTGCGGCCTGTTGTTTTTAAAGGACGCACAAAACCAATTCAAAATGCAATATATTAATAAAACAGAGCCTTTAGAAGCTGATTTAGTATAACAGATAGGGTGAAATGTGCTGGTTTGGGATGCCCATGTGGCCTGGTTTTTTTACATGACGCACAAAACCAATTCAAAATGCAATATATTAATAAAACAGAGCCTTTAGAAGCTGATTTAGTATAACAGGGTGAAACGTGCTGGTTTGGGATGCCCATGCGGCCTGGTGTTTTTACAGGAGGCACATAACCAATTCAAAATGCAATATATTAATAAAACAGAGCCTTTAGAAGCTGATTTACTATAACAGATAGGGTGAAATGTGCCGGTTTCGGATACCCTGAGGCCTGTTATTTTTAAGGGACGCACAAAACCAATTCAAAATGCAATATATTAATAAAACAGAGCCTTTAGAAGCTGATTTAGTATAACGGATAGGGTGAAATGTGCTGGTTGGGGATGCCCATGCGGCCTGGTGTTTTTATAGGACGCACAAAACCAATTCAAAATGCAATATATTAACAAAACAGAGCCTATAGTAGCTGATATAGTTTAACAGATAGGGTGAAATTTGTTGGTTTGGGATGCCAATGTGGCCTGGTGTTTTTACAGGACGCACAAAACCAATTCAAAATGCAATATATTAACAAACAGAGCCTTTAGAAGCTGATTTAGTATAACAGATACGGTGAAATGTGCTGTTTTGGAATGCCCATGTTTCCTGGTGTTTTTACAGGACGCAAAAAAAAATTCAAAATGCAATATATTAATAAAACAGAGCCTTTAGAAGCTGATTTAGTATAACAGATAGGGTGAAATGTGCTGGTTTGGGATGCCCATGTGGCCTGGTGTTTTTACAGAATGCAAAAAAACTATTCAAAATGCAATATATTAATAAAACAGAGCCTTTAGAAGCTGATTTAGTATAACAGATAGGGTGAAATGTGCTGGTTTGGGATGCCCATGTGGCCTGGTCTTTTTATATGACGCACAAAACCAATTCAAAATGCAATATATAAATAAAACAGAGCCTTTAGAAACTGATTTAGGCCCTTATTCATCAAGCGATAGCGCCAGGTAGTGTCTGACGAGCGCCAGGTAGCGGCAGCTAACGGCGCCTACCGACTCAAGTACGCCCGGCGGCGGTCACAATGACGCATTTATCAAGCTAAATGAGGCTAGCGCCGGCGAGAGCGACGGCTAGCGCGGCATTCATCATGAAGCCGGCTGGACCGAACAGCGCCGCTGCAAATTCCTTCACAGCGACACGTATTACCTGGCGCTACCTGCCGCTCTCCCATACATTTCTATGGCAGACGCTGCAATGATTGTTCTTAGTGGTTTTGGGGTTTTTTGCTTTTGCGCAAAATTCAACACATGTTTATATTGATATGTTTTATTAATCTAGCTGGTTATTTATCTTTTTTTTTTTTTTTTTTTTTTTTCACAATGTAATGTTGTGAGTGACATGGGAATTGCATCTCCTCCACCCAAACTCATTGGCCTCAAAAGCGCTGGTTTTCCACACAAACGGGGCTTGTAAAGCTATTTTGTAGCCTGTCAGGTTGGGCGGTCACGTTCGCTCTTCGAAATTGTCAGCGCCCAAGCTATTCGGCAGCCTTGTCCTTGATGAATCTGTGTTGGTCAGTGTTTCTGCAGTCGCTGTTTTAATTCGCTATGTGGCGGCGCCAGCGTCGCTGTGCCTCGCTGCGCTGCGTTGTGCGGCGCTGTGCTGTTCATACATGTGGCCTTCTGCCATTTGCAAGGAATTCACTTCCCGCGACCCCAGTCGTTGTTAATGAATACACTGTAGTTGTGAGCGTGCCTGGCCACATTTTGCAGGATTAACATTCAGTCGTACCAGCTCATAACAACCCGTTATGCATTCTCATGTGTGCCACATTTTCAGGTAGTTGTCTAGTTTGATTGTGTGATGACTTTGTGAAGGAATAAGATTTGTATATTTAAGCACAACGGTGTATGCTTTAGAAGGACCTATGCATTCCAGTATGTAGAACCCCCTGCTAAATCAAGCTAATAATTTGTGGCGCCGTGGGCCCTAGCTTGTTTTTCAGCGTCATTTTAATGTTTTTCCGCCACTTAGCTTGCACATAGCTGATATTAGCTTGTCCCTGCTGCGCGCCTTTTTTTTTTTTTATTTTGGAAGCACAGTTGCTTGCGTCATATCCGGTTCCGGGATCCTCCTTAGCGTTTCAACGCCACCTTAAGGTAAAACTGTCTTGCGCTTATGCCAATAGCTTGTTTTTCTGCGTCATTTTAATGTTTTTCCGCCACTTAGCTTGCACATAGCTGATATTAGCTTGTCCCTGCTGCGCGCATTTTTTTTTTTTTATTTTTGAAGCACAGTTGCTTGCGTCATATCCGGTTCCGGGATCCTCCTTTGCGTTTCAACGCCACCTTAAGGTAAAACTGTCTTGCGCTTATGCCAATCGCTTGTTTTTCAGCGTCATTTTAATGTTTTTCCGCCACTTAGCTTGCACATAGCTGATATTAGCTTGTTGCTGGGGCGCGGTGCGTATTTTTGTTTTGTTTTGTTTTTTATGTCTCATGTCGCTAGCGTCATTTCCGGTTCCTGTTTCCTCCTTAGCGTTTCCAATATGGCTCCCAAACGGCGAGTAATGCGCCTCCCCAGCTCCTCCTCAGATTCCGGCCCCACCACCCCTCCCCCACATCCCCCACCTACCTCACCTTCCCCAAATACCACCCCTCCCACCCATTCCCCTCCTGTGCCCCAAAAACAAAGGCGCACCCGGGTGGATAGCCGGGTCAATGGCCAGGTTGTTAAAGTGAGTATTTTAGTTTTGTATTTTTAGTTTAAAAATGTATAAACACACAGGGTGGATAGGGGCTGATATTTTTTTGTTTTTAGTCCAAAATTGTACACTCCACATGGGGCATCCCCATTGTGGATGTCCTGCTTGGATGCCCCCCCCCCCCCTGGAGGGCCACAAAAATTAACTCTGGCCCGTCCCATCTGTGCATGCGTGAGTTGCGTATGCCTATTGCGCTTACCTCTAGCATGGTGTACCCCTGCGCCATACATATTTTCAATTGGTGTGCAGGCGCACTCCCTGTTAGAGTCAAACGCCACATGCGTACTTTGCCGTGCAGATGCAGCTGAGCTGGTATGCACCTCCCAAGGCCCTTGGTTGCGCATACCACACTGGCGTGGACCGCTGTGTTTGGCTTGCGGAGTGACGTGGGAGTGTCCTCAGCTGTGTATTTGGGCCCTTCAAAGGGGGTTGCAGACAGTGGGCCACCCACAATAGTTGTGGCCCAAAAAAGTGCACACAAACCCAGACTAATGTAAATCCTGGGTGTGGTTCCACTTTGATCTTGTCTCTGTATAACTGTTTATGACATTGTTCTGAGGTCATGTTTTGATTATTTTTTGTTTTTTTTTTTTTCCTTTTTTCATAGGACTTCTGCCTGGCCGAATACGACTATGCCCGAGGAGCAAAAAAACGCCTTGCCATGGAGGTGAAGGCCACTGTGTCCCGGCGCTTCAAGACCGACCTGACCATCCGGGCGATACAACAGAAATGGTCAGATTTTAAGCGCCGGGACCCAGAAGGCGTGTACCGCCTATATGATGCCTACGCATCAGGTAAGTTAAAGCTTATGTTCTTTTTGGCCTTTGTGCAGAATCATCTGCTAAGCTGTGTCCTTTTTTGCTCTTTATATTAATTATTTGCTTTCACCCCCTCCACACAGATAAGCGTCCTCCCCTGGGGAAACGTGGGAAGGGATTCCTCCCCCGAACCAGGCAGGCGGACTCGGGGGAGTCATCGGGGGAGGGTCCCTCCCGCGGGTCCTATTTAGAGGACCCAGGGGAGGAAGGGGATGACGCCCCAGAGGAGTGTGCTGCTGGGGGGCAGGCTGGATCAAGCCTCAGCTCCTCACACTCTGAGGCTGAGGACTCTCACCAGGCAAGGGGCCACTCTCAAGCAGGGAGTGAGAGGGAGGAGGGTGGCCCTTTGCCTGGTGGATCTTCTGAGCAGAGTGTGAGGAGCCGAGGCTCCCCGCCTCCTCCTCAGAGCCCTCCCTGGGCTTCAAGTGGCGCTTCATCCCCTGGTGAGTTTACATGTTTTAATTGTTAGTCTGTGCCAGGTTTCATCTGACCATTTGTGCTTAGCCCTTGCAATTCCTCTGTAATTTGCAGGGCATCATATAGGCGGCACCTCCATGGATTTTTGGCGTCAAATCCTCCTCGGGCATAGTCGTGGTAAGTGTATGTTTTAAGCTAGTTCATTTTGGACTTTATGTCATTCCTTAAAGTGGACCCACAAACCTTGCTGATATTGTTTGGATTATGGCGCCTTGCCTGCCAAATCACATCCCTCACCCAGGGCCCCCCCACAACCAAACACCACAAACTACTTCCCTCTTTGGGGGTGGCAGAAGCCATTGTCCCTGCCTCCTGTGTGGCACTCGAGATGTGTGTGCGCCTGCGCTCTGTTTCCTACTGGCATGCGTGTGCGCACACACTGGCGGAGTGATGTGCGGAAGGCAGGGGCGGTGGCGGACTAAAATTGTGTGGCTCTGCCAAAGTAGACTACTACACTGAATAATCACAATCCTGTGTCTTGGTACACTTTTAACAGGCACGTTTCCTGGTCCATTGTCTAAGCTGGTTTGCTAATGTACATTAACATCACCAACCACACTACAGTGCTAGCCAACTGGAAACCACCCCTATGTTTCTGGCCACACCATGATGTGTGCTAGCAAAAGTTAATTTACGTGAAGTAGTTAGGGCAAACACATGTTGCACACTGGTAACATTATCCATTAAATTGGTAAGGAGTCATTTACATTGCAATGTAAAGGTTAGTGCCAGATTGGCAAAATGGATACATGTGGCAACCATAAACACTTCACATTAACTAATGGGCCAGGAATATAGCAAATATCGTTTAACATGTATGTAAAGAAGTGTTTGTTTTTGGAGCTAAGACTCAATAACCAGATTGATGTCCAAACTTCGGGTGTCATAGCTCCACTAAATGTAGTTTGGGTTTTTTTTTTTTTATGGACAGATGTTGCTACGCAGACGGAGCCAGAATTCCTCCTCCCCACACCAGCTCCAGGGACGGCCAGCAGCATGGCCCACCGCCACAGCTGCGATGGTGAGTACATCCAAATTAATATGGGTAAATACTTTGTCAACATTTCTCTTCTACTTACATTTGTAGAAATGTGAAATTGACCAATGTGTGAATATCACACACATCTAGGTTAAATGTGTTTGGTCAATAATCCAACATGCCAGTCACCATCCTTGATAGTTGCCTCACATTCTTGTTACGGACACATACGGACTATTTGTGGCGTATAGACAACCAAATGGGGCTGATTAGGTGTTTACCAATAACATTATAGGGCAAACTTCCCTCTTCCTTAGGCACTGATGTTTGGCTTGGACTAAAGACATAAATGTCCTTACTTGCCCATAAACATTATTACCTTTGCAAGAGTGAACCTGGCCCAACACCAAGGCTGTTTAATGTGCATTAAACATTTAATTTGCCAACAACTAACACCCCGCAGAATATACGATAAGTGCAGGGACCACGGGTCCACCCCACCAAGCAAACCCCTAATTATGGGAAATTATATTCCGCTGGCTCCTGCGCAACACTCCAGACGTGCATTTTTCCCCCCTGGGCCTCTGTGAATGGCCGCCGGGTCCCCATGAGCAGCCAGCGAGTGACATGCGTGAAGAGGGGTTGGAAGAGGAGGGTACATTCCTGTTCCCTGCATAGACGTTAGCGTGCCTTCTTTGTGCCAAGCACGTTGGAGCATGGAGAGGTGAGTGGCTATGGATTACTGTGTGTATACACACATCAGGGGAAATACAGATCTGTGAGAAACAACAAAGTGGGCCAAAACCCAGGATAAACTATATTGTGTGTGTTGGTCCACTTTAAGAGTAAAGGTATGTGGTCCTAACATGTTTTCAAGTCAATCTTAAAACTTTATTTTAAAATGTTAGGGGCACATTGTTCACCAATGTTAATGTGAGTGTTAGCAAGTTAGAAACACTGACATTACATTGCTACATCTGTGTATGTTGAGTTGCCAAACAAATTCTAATATATTATTTTTTATCACATCTCTACAGCTTGTATACGCCAGCATCGCAGACTGTGGCGGGCCTTCCGACAGATGAAAGGGATGCTGCTGGCCATGAAGAGGCGTCGGAGACGTTAGGGTGGGGGGGATGGCTGCCCTGGCCATGTTTTCCTGGCTTTGTTGGCCTATGTTGCCCGTGTTGGGCCAATTTCTATAAAGACATTTATCTTTACCAAGAACTGTGTTGTTCCTTGACCAGCATAGGTTTCGATTCCCCAAAACCATTATGTCTAAAATTAGGCTGCCATTTTGAGCCAGTACATGTTTACACCATAGTAAGCAATGTTAACTAATGTGGCACATAAATGGTGGCATAATATTAGAGATGATTGAGCAAATCAGCCCTGACTGTGTATTTAGCTTTCACATGTATGGATAAACACAAATTAGAGGTGGTTTTCAAAAATATATTTACATAAATCATAAGAAAAAGGTATACAAATTAATATTCTTGGCTGGGTGGCCGGGGAGGTTGGGAGTCATTGCTAGGGGCGGTGTTGGGGGACAACAGTGCAGTAAAAAATATAGACTGCTGTTGTATGAGCTGTTGTATCAACAACAAAGTTTGGTCCTGCCGCTGTATTGCCTCTGCCTGGCGCTGTATTGCCTCTTCCTGGCGCTGTACAGATTGCTCGATAACATTGGCAAGGCGACCAAGGTCCTGGTTCTGTTGTAGGTTTTGCCTTAACTGGTCCACCTGGCGCTGCAGGCCCTCATTTTGTTGCTGACACATCAGCACCTGATTTTCCAACGCCGCAATGCGCTCATTAGTTCCATCACGCGGCTGTTGGCGACTGTAGTCCTCCAGCATCCGGACCCCTAGTGTGTAGAAATCGGCACTGGTTGGTGCCACACCTCCTCTTGCTGTGGTTGGAGGCTAAAAAAATAGTAAACCACATTTTAGTCAAACGGAACAAATGCAGTTATGCCCCTCCCAAAAGTTACCATAAACACTCACTAGACAACTTACCCTTGTCTGAGCCTCTGAAGCTTGGCCACATGGGACTTGGGAAGAGGTCCCAGCTTGGGGTTCTGGTTCCGCCTCCTGCCAAAACAACAATGAAATGAAATGTTACATGTTGCTTCTTCCACTACCCACGAATATGCCAATGGGTTTAGAGGTCGTCTACATCAGCCATGTTACCTGCGTGTCCTCCAGCCCAGGTAGGCTTGAGGTATCGCTGCCAGAGAGTCGCGAATCAACATCAGAGATGTCGGGCAAGTTGGCAAATGCTAAACAGGAAAATCAGGTTAGTAGGTCTGTGGGCAAAACTCTAATGTAACCTGGTTAGGCTATCGAGGCCATACCTCTAAAAAGTTAAAAAATACACAGTAGACCAAAGGTCTTGGTTAAACTCAGATTGTTAACATGTAGGTTACAGGACTAAGACCCACTAATTTCTTCAAATCTCATCATAAACATTGCTTAAATTAAACATACCCGCAATATCCCAGATGTCTGGAGTGGGGTCCTCACTCGAGATTGGACCTTGAAAATAGATGTGGACACACAAGTTGCCAGAAGCAAGTGGCACAACATTAGAGCCAAAATACATACTATAGCAATGCAAAACCACTTACCCTCATCTCTGGCAGCTGGAACTTGAGGGGCCCTTTCTGGACAGCCACTTCCGATATTCGGGTCAACTAAATAAAAAAAAAAAAGTGTCTAAAGATTCAGCAAACTACTACAGGGAATGTTTTCCTAAAAATATGTCCGCAAATATCCATTGCTATCACTAAAATAACTAATAGACTGACCCTGGGGAGGCAACCAGCACTCCCAAGAGGCATCTTCAAGTTTACAAAGCAAACATGTAGCTTAGTAGACTAACCAAATTGAACCAGTGTAACCTAAACAGCAGAAAGGATACATTATGTATTGCTCTACACACCAACAGGGTCCTGTTGACCGGCAACATCGGAAGTGGGGTCCAAAGATGAACCAGTCACTTGCCCTACAAAGAAAAAAGACAAATGAGACACATGCACTTGAGTCAAAGTGGATCAAGCAAGGTGAACACATGCACTTACCGACATCCAAAGAGTAGGTGGGATCCGGAGGAGATGCTGGGGCCAAGGGCATGGGAGCTAGGGCAAAATAAAACCAACATTGAGCCATAGCTAATGTGCGTGCCAAAATACAACATGCATTAAGGTGTGTGAGCAGCTCTTTCACTAATATTGACTAATCAAGCCAAGTGTGGCTCACACATTGATATGCCTATATATGGCTACACATCTCTGGCATCCTACATATCTACACATGTTAGGGCCTTGTTAGTTACTGACTGTGAGTGTTACAGTGGGCGTGCAATTAGGGCGCACCCACATATTATTAATAGTCAACAGGGCAAACCTTTATTGCTTGAGCTGGTCCCACACCCATTTGTTTTACAAAAAACCAGCAAACAAATAATGGGTAAATACCTTCAATGGCAGACTGGGGTAGCCTTGAGGTTGCTGGAAGGGCAGGAGCTTGGTTGTCCGGAGCCACATCCCGGACAGCAGCATGTGCACCTATGCATAAAGCAACAGACAGAAAAGTTTCAAATGTTTTAGCTATAATGTAATACTTCACAGGTCCTACAGTTAGTTGGTCAGAATGTAAAAATGCTAATCACATACATTAACATTAGGTTATAGTAAAAGCCATAAAATATGTACCTTCAGCCCAACCGGTGGTGTCATCCCCAGGATCCACACCCTGCAGCCGAGCCAGTGGGATTTTGGCCTTCAGCATCTCCTCATACGGCCTGTAGGTACTCTTTGGAGCCTGGATGAACCCACTGTCCACATCCAGATCGTGATTCATCTTTTTCATAAGGGCCCCTCGCAAAGTGTAGAAGCGTTTCCTGCAGGATGGGCCACTACGTGGGTGTTGAGCTGTGCTACTAAGCTCCACACCAATGGCATCCCACAGTTTGCTTCTTTCTTGTTTGCCTATGGACTTGCTTTGGGAGCCAAATATCAGCTCCCATTTCGCAAGTGTCAGGCGCACAAGATGATTATTCTCAGCCAAATTAAATTCAGGCTCCCTCTTGGCACCTGGGCGCTTAGCCTGGGGTGCTGCCCCACCTTCAGGCTGTGCCCTTTTCCGTAAGGGAGGTCTGCGCACAGCACCCACCAAACTCCTACTCGGGCCTGCTGTGGCCGGCAGATGTCCTGTATTTGGCTCCATCCTGTAGCTGCACACACACAAAAATCAACACCCCACAAGCACGCATGCACACTACAGAATGGCATCGCAATCTCTTAGGCTTGGGCAGGTTTTATGTGCTCTAACAGCCAATCCAAAAGCAGCCCACTTAATTGATTCACACATACAGCCCAGTTCCTTCTAGGCACACCTCCACTGCACTGACAGAAGCATGTGTGTTAGCCAATTAACTCATTACAGACCTCAATCAACAAACAACACACACCCAAATCCAACAATGGACTGATGTATCTGCAACCCTTGTGACATGTGCTTAGCCTAACGGCTATTTAAAAAAACAACAGCTTCACTTTCATTGGTCCCCACCTGATTTTTGGCCCATGTCCGTTAATGCACGCACGTTACGGCTCAAGTACGCTAGTAGCGCTACTAGCGTGCGCGTGCGCACTCTGTTTTACGCACACCTGGGTCGGCTAATTGGCGGCCGGAAATAGCAGAGCGACGCAAAAGGCGGCAAAGCGGACCTGTCACTTTTGAAAATGAAGTATAAAAGGAAGGAATGAACTAGGTTCTGCTATTCTTACACTGTGGCAAAGGCTGTGGTGTGGTGCTGTGCTCGCTTCCCTTAGCTCATTTGAGCCTCTGTCTGGTTTCTGTCCTCACTCTCTGTGGCTTGTTGGGTGATTTCTGACATCAGTGCTGTTTCTTTAGGAGCTTGGTTTGGGTGGCATCTGCAAATATTGTGTAGCATACAGCAAGTGAGGCTTGATTTTGGGGCCTTTTGTGGGCTGTGCAGCAACTCCCCTCTTGGTTGTGCTTAACTTAGAAAGCTGGTTTTCAGCAGGCTGGTGGTTTGGACCACTATAGTTCTGGTTTTGTGGTGAGCTGCATTGTAGCGGGTGTGTGTGTAGTGTGATTGTTTGTGTGTGTGTTGTGTGTTAGTGTTTTTTGTTGTTTATTTTTGTTTTTGTATATATCTTTAGTGTGTGTGATGGATAAGAGGGTGATGTATGGTGTCTGGGTGGATGGATGTATGTGTATGCTGAAAGAGCAGGAGGAAAGGGAGCGGGGTGTTGTGAGGCTTAGGGCACCCCGCTCCTTTGCAATCCGCCTTTCAGTATGGGACTTAAGTGACGAGCAGATCAGGAGCCGCTTCCGTCTGAATCGTGCTGCACTACAGTCCCTATATGATCAGATTAAGACCAAAATCGAGCCATCCACCAAACGCACTCACTCCATTCCAGGCATAGTACGCCTGTGTGCCACTCTTAATGTGTTGGCACGAGGGACCTTCCAGGCAACCTCAGCCCTCCTCAGCGGGATAAGCCAGGCTACTATGAGCCGCATCCTAATCCAGGTAGTTCTGGCAATTTGTGATTTAATCCCAATTTACATCAAGTTTCCTGAGGAGGAGGAAGAGGTTGCCAAAATAAAACATGCTTTCTATCTGATGGGAGGGATCCCGAATGTGCTAGGGTGCGTTGATGGTACACATATCCCTTTCCGCCCTCCCCGTGCACAGGAGCTGTCCTACAGAAACAGGAAGCAGTTCCATTCATTTAATATCATGGTGGTCTGTGACCATGAGATGAAGCTGCGGGCGGTGAGATCGGGGTTCCCCGGCTCATGCCACGATTCTTACGTCTTGCAGCGGACAGTCCTGTGCCGGAAGTTTGATAACAACGAAATGCCAGCTGGCTGGCTACTGGGTAATAAATTAACCATGTCTATGTATTTTGCTAATATGTGGCCTACTAAGGCAATTTTAAACAAACTACCACCCAAAAACATGTACTAGTACTAATTGCTGTCTCTCTCCTTGTGTTTTGTCTACAGCGGACAAGGGATATGGGCAGAGAACGTGGGTCATGACTCCGGTCAGGAACCCACGGACCTCTGCCCATGAACGCTACAATGCAGCGCATCGCAAGACCAGAAGCATTGTGGAAAGAACCATCGGCCTGCTGAAAGCACGCTTTCTCTGTTTGGCACGGCCAGGAGGAGAGATGCTCTACAGCCCACAGAAGGTTTCCAAGATCATCCTTGCCTGCTGTGTGCTACACAACATTTGCATTTGTCACCGAATCCAAGCCCCCGAGGAGACAGCACTGGTGCCAGAAATCCCCAACCTGCCCGCAGATAGAAGTGAGGACACCCAGACTGGCGATGAGCTAAGGGAAAGGCTGATCACTTCTTATTTTGCGGTAAGCTAACTACCCTTCACTCTAATGCAAGTACTGCACTCCTGTTTAAATGTCTTTGACCTCCCATCCAAAAGAGCAACCAAACACACTAAGGGGGGGTTTAAGATGACCCAAACCACTCTAAGGGGGGTGTAATATGACCCAAACCACTCAAAGGGGGGTGTAATATGACCCAAACCACTCTAAGGGGGGTGTAAGATGACCCAAACCACTCTAAGGGGGGGTTTAAGATGACCCAAACCACTCTAAGGGGGGTGTAATATGACCCAAACCACTCAAAGGGGGGTGTAATATGACCCAAACCACTCTAAGGGGGGTGTAAGATGACCCAAACCACTCTAAGGGGGGGTTTAAGATGACCCAAACCACTCTAAGGGGGGTTTAAGATGACCCAAACCACTCTAAGGGGGGGTTTAAGATGACCCAAACCACTCTAAGGGGGGTTTAAGATGACCCAAACCACTCTAAGGGGGGGTGTAAGATGACCCAAACCACTCTAAGGGGGGTTTAAGATGACCCAAACCACTCTAAGGGGGGGTTTAAGATGACCCAAACCACTCTAAGGGGGGTGTAATATGACCCAAACCACTCTAAGGGGGGTTTAAGATGACCCAAACCACTCTAAGGGGGGGTGTAAGATGACCCAAACCACTCTAAGGGGGGTTTAAGATGACCCAAACCACTCTAAGGGGGGGTTTAAGATGACCCAAACCACTCTAAGGGGGGTGTAATATGACCCAAACCACTCTAAGGGGGGTTTAAGATGACCCAAACCACTCTAAGGGGGGGTGTAAGATGACCCAAACCACTCTAAGGGGGGTGTAAGACGCCAATGTTGGTTATCAAGTTATGCATTTTTTTAAAAGAAAGCACAAAATAACTATAAAGATATATACTAACTGCACTTTTCTTAATTTTTCAGGCACAAAGAGATGCACCATGATCTCGACATTCCTCTTACAACCCTTTCCTGGACTTTACTTTTCTTTTGCATTTCTGCTGGACTTTTCTTTTTCTATTTCATTTATGTTTTATTATTTTTTTTATTTTAGAGACAAAATTAAAAAAAAAGTAGATATATACATGTGGCTATGTGTTTAATTCGGTTGTAAGTTTCCTTTACATTCTAATTCCTATTTTCATTTTCCTTTTCTTTCTCTGTTCTGTTATTATTTTCCTTTTCTTTCTCTGTTCTGTTTTTATTTTCCTTTTCTTTCTCTGTTCTGTTTTTATTTTCCTTTTCTTTCTCTGTTCTGTTTTTATTTTCCTTTTCTTTCTCTGTTCTGTTTTTATTTTCCTTTTCTTTCTCTGTTCTGTTTTTATTTTCCTTTTCTTTCTCTGTTCTGTTTTTATTTTCCTTTTCTTTCTCTGTTCTGTTTTTATTTTCCTTTTCTTTCTCTGTTCTGTTTTTATTTTCCTTTTCTTTCTCTGTTCTGTTTTTATTTTCCTTTTCTTTCTCTGTTCTGTTTTTATTTTCCTTTTCTTTCTCTGTTCTGTTTTTATTTTCCTTTTCTTTCTCTGTTCTGTTATTATTTTCCTTTTCTTTCTCTGTTCTGTTATTATTTTCCTTTTCTTTCTCTGTTCTGTTTTTATTTTCCTTTTCTTTCTCTGTTCTGTTATTATTTTCCTTTTCTTTCTCTGTTCTGTTATTATTTTCCTTTTCTTTCTCTGTTCTGTTTTTATTTTCCTTTTCTTTCTCTGTTCTGTTTTTATTTTCCTTTTCTTTCTCTGTTCTGTTTTTATTTTCCTTTTCTTTCTCTGTTCTGTTTTTATTTTCCTTTTCTTTCTCTGTTCTGTTTTTATTTTCCTTTTCTTTCTCATTGGTGATTTAATTGTATTTCCTTTTTAGGTAACAAATAAAAATAAAAAAAAATGTGGCTATGTGTTTAATTATGTTTTATTTTCCATTTATATTCGAAGATCTGGTAGAATTTAATTACCTTTTACACACAATAAAAAAATTTTTACATTTCAAAACAAATGTGGCAATGTGTTTTATTCAGAAGGTACTGGATGGCCAGGACACAGCAAAGCTAACAGGCGCTGTGTAGAATAGCGTGGTCACACTGACTGACAGCGCCAACAAAGCTGAGGGCCAACATCATATTCAGCAATGTAGGCGTTGTTCGCAACAACGCCAGGTAGCGACTGAGGAGGCCTGCTATAGCGAATCGCTAACGCCCGCGGCTGACGCTAGCGGCGCTCATAGCGCCATACTTCAGTCGCTCATCTGTCGCTACCTGGCGCTATTGATGAATCGGCCTCCCCGTATAGCAGATAGGGTGAAATGTGTTGGTTTGGGATGCCCATGCGGCCTGGTGTTTTTTACAGGACGCACAAAACCAATTCCAAATGCAATATATTAATAAAACAGAGCCTGTAGAAGCTGCTTTAGTATAACAGATAGGGTGAAATGTGCTGGTTTGGGATGCCCATGCGACCTGTTGTTTTTACAGGACGCACAAAACAAATTCAAAATGCAATATATTAATAAAACAGAGCCTTTAGAAACTGATTTAGTATAACAGATAGGGTGAAATGTGCTGGTTTGGGATGCCCATGTGGCCTGGTGTTTTTACAGAATGCAAAAAAACTATTCAAAATGCGATATATTAATAAAACAGAGCCTTTAGAAGCTGATTTAGTATAACAGATAGGGTGAAATGTGCTGGTTTGGGATGCCCATGTGGCCTGGTCTTTTTATATGACGCACAAAACCAATTCAAAGTGCAATATATAAATAAAACAGAGCCTTTAGAAACTGATTTAGTATAGCAGATAGGGTGAAATGTGTTGGTTTGGGATGCCCATGCGGCCTGGTGTTTTTTACAGGACGCACAAAACCAATTCCAAATGCAATATATTAATAAAACAGAGCCTGTAGAAGCTGCTTTAGTATAACAGATAGGGTGAAATGTGCTGGTTTGGGATGCCCATGCGACCTGTTGTTTTTACAGGACGCACAAAACAAATTCAAAATGCAATATATTAATAAAACAGAGCCTTTAGAAACTGATTTAGAATAACAGATAGGGTGAAATGTGCTGGTTTGGGATGCCCATGTGGCCTGGTGTTTTTACAGAATGCAAATAAAAATTCAAAATGCAATATATTAATAAAACAGAGCCTGTAGAAGCTGATTTAGTATAACAGATAGGGTGAAATGTGCTGGTTTGGGATGCCCATGTGGCCTGGTGTTTTTATATGATGCACAAAACCAATTCAAAGTGCAATATATAAATAAAACAGAGCCTTTAGAAACTGATTTAGTATAGCAGATAGGGTGAAATGTGTTGCTTTGGGATGCCCATGTGGCCTGGTGTTTTTTACAGGACGCACAAAACCAATTCAAAATGCAATATATTAATAAAACAGAGCCTTTAGAAGCTGATTTAGAATAACAGATGGGGGAAAATGTGCTGGTTTGGGATGCCCATGTGGCCTGGTGTTTTTACAGGACGCACAAAACCAATTCAAAATGCAATATATTAATAAAACAGAGCCTTTAGAAGCTGATTTAGTATAATAGATAGGGTGAAATGTGCTGGTTTGGGATGCCCATGTGGCCTGGTGTTTTTACAGGACGCACAAAACCAATTCAAAATGCAATATATTAATAAAACAGAGCCTTTAGAAGCTGATTTAGTATAACAGATAAGGCGAAATGTGCTGAAATAGTATGCCCATGTGGGTTGGGGTTTTTACAGCATACAAAAAAATGAAAACTAATCGAGTTATAAGAAATGCGTGTGTGTAACAGATAGGGTTAAATATGCCACTGCCAAGATGGGATGCACAGTGGCCAGGAATATTTACAGCACAAAAAAAAGCAATTTAAAACTGATCTTGCAAATGAAGTGAAGTGAAAATAAAAAAAAAGTTTCCCTGTCACTTTCTCTGCTGTCCCTGCCTGGATCGTTCCCGATTTTTCCCTATCTTTCCCTGGCTCTCCCTGGCACTGTGTGGGTCTCTGTGGGTCTCCCTGACTCTCCCTGCCTGTCTGTTAGTCTCTCCCTGCCTGCAGCAACCTCCGTTCTGTGTGCAATGCAAGGCTGAAATGCGCACAAGCAAGATGGCCGCCGTTTATATAGCACTGTGACGTCACTGGGCTTCCTGGCTGCTGATAGGCTGCATGTGACCTTCCCATGATAACTTGCCCCAGGGGACATGTCCAGACATGTCCATCCACCATTTTACAATGGCTGTAATTGAAATAAGTGGAGTTTAAACGAAAACTTCGATCGATCGAATCGCAGCGAAATTCTGATTCGTTCAGAATCTAATTTTTCCTGAAATTCGGAACGAATTCGGGTTCGTCCGGATCGATTCGTTCATCCCTAATCCTGATTGTTGTATAAAATCTTTGTTATGATATATAAAATGAAAAAATCAGAAATCCAAACCTATTCATTGCGGCCCACGACTAGTTTCCAAAACACTTACTGTAAGTGGGCCATGCACTTCAAAGGGTTGAGTATTGACCCTGATTTAGAGGCTCACCAGCCAGCCTCTGGCCCTGACAGTTCATCAGTCTTTATGCCATTCTGGTCCAGTGCACTTCCAGAGGGGCCAGCCCTTGGTAGAAAGGCACCCCTAAGACTGCAGAATGGCTCGGACCTCCATGTGTGCTGCAGGACCCCAACTTCTCATTTACATGCTTCTCATCTAAATGATTTTTTAAAAACATTGTTCTAATAGCCTTTTGGCTCATCCTGGTGACCTTTAGAATTTTTCCTTGCTCACTCCTGGTGGTGAACTCAGCTAATGTGATAAAGGCCTTTAGATACACAGAGGTTGGGTTTTTCGTGCTCTAGCAAAATATAATTTGCAAGGTCTTGTAGTAGAATACTACATGGTTGGCAAATCACCTATGAGGTGCTGGGTGGGAAGCTCAACGTTCTGCTGCCGTGCAGATAGGTGAGTGTGGATGCCCTAAGTGCGTGCACATAGCCTGCACATTATGTAGCAGCCCTGCATGTCTGGATAATGGTTCAAGAAGCTGCACCACCAAGTTGAGCACATGTCTCAGCCAACGTATGTGCCTTAACCAACTCGGCCCAAGGTACTAGGTCCTGCTTATTGTCACATACCATATGGCTGGGCTGTAGGTGCAGCAGCAGCAACCACTCGTCGAGCGCTCTCCACTGCGACACCTTGCATCCTGGATAAATTGCTCTGATGAAGGACCCCCGAAACACGTGTCAGCAGAAATATCCAGCACTGTGAATCCAGCGCTCAGCACAATTAACCCTGCGTGGACTTCTTATTTGCAGCACGATACATAAAACTACAAATGCCTCCTAATCTGCTTGTCAGGTACTCTAACCCCTCGATTCAAAGAGCAAAAGTTAATTGATTTCGTATCGAGAATCGTAAGTTTGGGTGGGTGTTTGTCATTTTTTCCTTTTTTTTTGGCCATTTCGTATTCGCACGAATGTTCGCGCATAGACGTATATGAACATACGCTTTCCGGACGCCAATCGTATAATTTGCGTTAGTTCGTGTGTTTTTCCCGTCCAAATCGTATTTTTTAGGTCCGATCCTATTTTTTACGTGCTTCACATGGGCTTGCGACCAATTCAGAGAGGTGATTGCTAATTGTTTTGAAGGCCATTAAAGAGCTGCTTCCCGAAATGTTTGCCGGCAGCTATTTGGCCTCGGGAGTAGGATGGAGAGGAGCGAGTTTGTGGCACATCAAGGGCTTATGCTTTTTGGCATCGATTTGATCCGGATGTCTGAGAGCAGATTGCCCCTGCGTCGTCGCATGAACATCGATAGCATGAATGATGTTGAGCTGTTTGAGCTGACCAGGCTTAATCGCGCTTCCCTCCATAAATTATATAGTGAGCTGCGGCCATGGTTAGCCCGCACCACAAGGAAGGGGCATGCAATTTCAGGTATGACCAAGATGCTTGGCTGCCTGCAATTTTTGGCGAACGGCTCGTTCCAGAGGCTGGGTGCCCTCTCCGTGGGGATGTCCCAGCCTACGCTGAGCCGCGCACTATCAAAATTTTTGGAAGGCATGGCTGCCATAACTCCAAAATATATTTTTTTCCCGGATGATATGGCAGCCAGAAACGCCATTAAGCTTGGTTTTTATAATGTGGCCGACATGCCCAACGTCATTGGTGCTGTTGACTGCACACATGTGGCACTCGTACCTAGGGCATCCGACGAATATATATATAGGTATATATTTTGGGTTTGGGTTATTATGGGGCCCAACGTGTAATGTAACCTATTTTCCTTGGCGGCAGCATATTTTTGTTTGGACTTTTGTGTACATGCTTTATTTAGGCTTCTCATTTGTTGTTTGATTTTGTGTGCAGACCTGTTTTTTTTCCCTAATTTTTGGGCCCTTATCACTTACCCTTTTTTTTTGTTTTTGCCTTAAGGAATCGAAAAATGGGACACTCCCTTAATGTCCAGGCCGTGGTGGGGCCGGACATGCGGTTCCTGAGTGTCCTTGCCGGCTACCCTGGATCGTCGCACGACTCCTATATCCTGAGACGATCTGGTTTGTTTAGGAGATTTGAGTCTGGGGAATTTTCGGGTGCATGGCTGCTTGGTAAGTGTGTCCTATTTTTGGTGACCGATATTTCCCAGGAATCTGTATTGTTTGCCTATTTTAGCTTGATAATTCTTGTCAGGAAAACGAACCAGCATTTTTAGGGGGGGGGCTTTTGTGGATTGTATTTTGGTTTTCAACCAAACGCTTTGCTCCCTTTGTGCTTCTGTTTTTTTGATAACTTTGGTTAGGATGTCTTTAACTTCCATGTCCCAAAATATATTGGCTAGCAGATTGTCCCGAAGTATCTGCTATTTTTTGGTCCTTTTGTAGTATTGGTCTTGCAACGCCAAAGTGGACTTAAACTGCCTACAGTGCATTCTTTATCTAAATGGTGTGGGCCCCTCAGCAGCATCCTAATTGTAACATTTGCGAAGCCAGAATCTAAAACATATTTCTAAACAGCCTTGTCCGTGCAGATGTTTTTTAATTTTTGACTTTATTTAAGCTGCATTTTTAGTTATGTACTACATTTGGCCCAATAGTGTTTTTTCTAATGTACCCTGGGTGTCTTTTTTGGCCCTTTAGCTTACCTCATTTTGATATATGGCAAATTGTTTGTGTTTGTTGTCTTGCAATGTGTTAATTTTTGTTATTTAATTGTCTTGTTAAGGTGATTCCGGTTACCCACTTCTCCCCTGGCTCATGACGCCTGTGCTGCGGCCCCAGGATGCCTCTCAGGAAGCCTATAATCGTGCGCACCGCAAGACCAGGGCTGTTGTTGAGAGGGCATTTGGACTGTTGAAGACACGTTTTCGTTGTTTGGACCATACCGGGGGCGCCCTGCAATATGCTCCTGACAAAGTGATAGACATCATAATGGCATGTGCTGTTCTGCATAATTTTGCCATTCAAGAACGTGTCCCCCGTTATGTTGATGTTCTGCCCTCTACAGCCCGAGAAGATGATGGTGACAATTATGTTGGCCCACCCAGTGAGTCTGGCCAATCAGTGCGATCAAATTTGATCTTGCAGCATTTTAGTTAAAGCCTTTTTTTTGTTTCCCAGTCTGTGTGTGTGTATTTGCCTTTATTTTCAAATATTTGTTTGGCCGTAATGTGGCATTACCTTAAATAAATACACAATTTACCTTAATTGTTGCCTAATGTTTTTCCTGGTGTTTACTTAGATTGATCTTTGCATTTTTACACCTCTTAACCAAAAATGTATCTGCTTTAGCCCAAGGTGATGTTAAATGTGTTTCAACTCAAAACGCAACAAGTATAGTAAGTTTGAATTTTGTTTACTTTTTGCACTTTGATTGGTGGTGCATAACAAATAAAAATCCACATACAACTGTGGCTCCAAAAAAAATAAGATTAAAGAGAACTGGTAAGCACACTTGTAATAGTTAAAGTTACTTTGTAGTGGGTGCAATTTTCATAGATCATGAGACAATGAAGTCTCCCCAATAATAAAGAACAAATATGAACGCACACCTGACAACTGTGGTTTTTCAAGATGCAAAAAGTGAAGTCACAATTTATTTATGTACAATAACTAAAGTCATCCAACCCACAATTCTGGTAGGGCACACAGAAATAGTCAAACTATATACATATTATATACAAACATGGCGAGAGACCCTGAGGTACTATGTATGTGAAGACTATGCGATTGGCAATGATTGCACTAGTACCAGGGCTCATATACAATTGAATAAACTTTGAAGGAAGAAAAAATGCAAATAAGTCATTCCCTTGCTGATCTGCAAGGTCTCCCAAAAAAATAAGGTAGTAACATTAAATCTACCACATCTACACCTGGAAGAGAGTGGCACAACCAAACAAGGACACCCAGTCCAAAGGCCAGCCTAGTCCAGTCATTAATATTGCCTGTGGCAAGGGATATTAGGGCATGGCCATAATGTCACACAAACATGTCTGCAAACAGGAGGAGCACAAACCAAACAAATGTCAAAAGCCATAATTGGCACATGATAGTTGCCAACTAGACTGCACATAGACCTATGGCATTGGCTAGTGGCCTTAATCATTACTCTAAGGAGCTCTATGGGAGCAAATACAAAACACAACCTGCATGTGAAACACAAAATGGATTGTTTGAAACCTCAAAGGACAAGTAAATACAGTGGGGGGGGGAAAGAAAAGATGTCCCACACAATCATGGATTAATAGGGTGGCTGCCCATAAAACCCAGGTGGAGGTCCGTGGGGATGGGACCTAACCTGGGCCATGGTTGCATTGTGAATTTGCAACTGCTCTATAATGTTTCTCTGCATATTGGTCATCTCAGCCATGGCTGACTGGATGCCATTACTTGCAGTGACCATGTTGCTGTTGAGGGTGCGAAACTCCGCGAGGATGCCCTGTAAGGTGGTAGTTAGGTTCACCATATCGGCATGCCTTTCCTCCCGCTCAGTTACGAGCTGTGCCTCAAAAGAGTCCCTCTCTTGGTTCCATAAATCAAGCAGGGCACTGTGCCTCCCCTGGGGAATTGTGCGGCGGCGTAATGGAGTCCGCCGCACAATTACCCTGGCTCTTGGGCGTGCCCTGCCGCGTTGTGTCGTCCCCTCAACAGCAACAGGCATGCTTGGCAAATCCTCAGCAGCAGAGTGAACACTGGGGACTGTTGTGTCAGTCTCCCCATGTGCATGCACAATTGATGCAGATTCACTCTGCTGCTGAGGATTGGCCAGAGAAACATTAGGGAGCAGTTGCAGATTGGGACCCAGGGGGAGGTCATCTGACGTGGCCAGCAGGGATCCATCATCTTCCTCCATTTCCTGGATCTCTTCCATGAGTGTGTGGGTCTGTAGGGACATAGAAAAAAAAAGGTTAAGTTTGCGTCCCAAATTAGGATTACATCAGTTTAACACATGCTTAAGCACTTGTTAGTATTTTGGGTACTAAATAAACTTACCGGAAAACTCGGATCTGGGCTCCTATGCTGTACGGACCTGGTAGGCATAATCAAACTGGGGGGTGAGTTTACACTTGCTGAGGGGTCATGCTGGGCTGAAGAAGAGAAAACAAAACAAGATAAACACACACATAAGCATTGTTTGGGTACGTACTAAAACAAGCCACTATTTCTAATATTAAGCAACTCTACAGCAATGGGTCCAATTGGTAAAATACACTCAATTTAACATATGTGCAATGGATCGAGTAAACTGCTAACTGACCTCAGTTTTAAGTCAGGAAGTGTACCCAGTCAGCATACAACTTGCAGAGCAACTATTTAGAGTTTGACTACCATTCTCTAGGTCAGGGGTACTCAACCACTTCTTGTAAAGGTCCATTTAAAGGTATCCGGTGAGAGGTGAAGGTCCGGCCATGGGGCTGGCGCAGGGGGTGTCTAGTTAGAAATCAGCACACTGGGGGAGGGGCTAGAGATTGCCAAGTGCAAACTAATAAAGGCTGCTTGCCCTTGCTGGGCTGGATGGGGCAGAGCTGAGGGGACATGGATTGGATGGATAAAGCATGGAGGACAGGAATGGATGGTGATGGGATGGATGGATCAAATCTGTTAGGAATGGATGGGGCTGATGTGGGGGGGGGGGGGCAGATGGTGGGACAGGGGCAGATAGGGCAGAGCTGGGGCAGCGGGACAGGATTGGACAAAGATAATGATGCACCAAGTTAGTGTGTACCTTGCAATGCCACTTCCTGTGCAGTACTTCATATTGCAATGCTAGGTTTCATGGAGCCATGACATTGGGCAGGAGACCAACCACTACATCGCCGATCAAGGGGGCAGCTCTGAGCACGTCAACACAGAAGTAATTGAGTGCAGGGCTGTCTGGGCAGGGGTCTGGGAATCTGGTGGCAAGGTCCGCATTGGGACCCCGGCACGCCAGTTGAGTCTCGCTGCTCTAGGTCAGATATGTTTGGGGGTGTTGAATTAAATTGTTACCTCAAACACAACTCACACAACAAATAGCCAACACATCCCTAATGATGTGTGTTTTGTGATTGAGTCAAAATATATCACTTTTCTTCATAAACTTCCTTCCTTCACACATAATCAGTGTTAATTGTTCTTTTACATAATGTCTGTGTTCCAAAATGCCTGATTCACAGGGACCAAAACAGGACACAAACAGGCACAGTAGTGCGAGGCCAAGCAAGCCACACCATAGGGCCATACCGTCATCTTGGTACTAGTGAACTTTAATTTTCTGGGCAAACAGGCAAACATGCAGATTAAGAGTACTCACCTTGTGTACGGGTCGGTGAGTCTGTGTCCCTTAGACCCGCATGGCCACCGACCGCCACAGGATGGAGAAGGCCCAGCACAATCTCCTCAGCAGGTGTAAACTCCAGTTTGGTTGGAAAGCCACCTCCAGTTTTCATGCTGAAATGAAAAAATAGTTTGGTACCCAGAAAAGGTGCATACAGTACATCCTAATCATTACATTTGGAGACATCATTTATTTACCTGTAATTATGCCTTTTAATTTCTTTTTGACGTACAGCATATTTGAGATCCGAAATTTTCTTCTGGATTTGTCCAACATCTTTCCTCTCTTCCCCCGCTGCATTTACTTGTCGTAGGATGGTTTCAAACAATTCCATCTTGCGCTGCTTAGTGTTGTGTTTTGATTTGCTCCCATAGAGCTCGTCATAGTATAATGTAAGGCCACTAGCCAATGCCATATTTTGGTCATGGGAGAATCTCCCACTCAAATGTCCGCGCCGCAATGTGCGGACAGATGGTTGGCTTGGGTGCTCCTCCATGTGTGCAGACACATGTGGTGACATTATGGCCTGGGGCTGGGTAGGGGAATGGAAGGATTGCTGGCTTCCCAATGACTGGACTGGACTGGCCAAGGGACTGGGTGTTCTTGCGTGGCTGGCCACCGAACTTCCAGGTGTAGATGTGGTCCGGGTGTCCATTCTTTGGCCTCTTGGGGGGCTCTGTTCCCGGCTGGTGCCAGGTCGGAGGCTATGTTCCCGGCTGGTGCCAGGTCGGGGGCTATGTTCCCGGCTGGTGCCAGGTCGGGGGCTTCGGGCCCTTCTGCGCGGGCTGGATGGGCTTCGGGCCCTTCTGCACGGGCTGGATGGGCTTCGGGCCCTTCTGTGCGGCCTGGATGGGCTTCGGGCCCTTCTGTGCGCACGTACGGACGTACGTTCGTGCGGAACCAGGAAACCGCTGGGGTTTCACTTATCTGCTGCCTTGAAGAAGCATAAAGATGGCGCCCACTATCTTCACCCGTCAACAGGAAGAGATCCTCATGCTGGTAAGTGCCTTGCTCTGCCTTTTAAGCTAATGCTGACTGATGTACTAAATGTAAATGATGCGGTTGGAACTAGTTTTGGGGATCTTAATGTTTTAGAACAGGCTCCTCACACTTCATCCTCAAGGGCCGAGACAGGCCACGTTTTCACCTCTCTATGCTGATGTCCTAATTAGGGCAATTGCTCTGGCTTAGCAACAGTTAATTAACCTGTGGAGTAGCGTGGCTAGCTGTCAAACCTGGCCTGTCTCGGACCTTGATGCGGATGTTTGAGGACCACTGTTTGCCTAAGACATCAAAACACAACGGCAAGCCACACACGCGGCCAAAAAGACAGAAACCGGGCCTTCAGCCTGATTGACTAAAAAGCAATAAAACCTAAAAAACCAGTACACAGCCTATGACATTTCCAAATGGTCCATTTGAAGGCAATAACTTATTAGTCTTGCCTCCACTGGCCTGAAACTCTGCTCAAGAATTTAAGAGATGCGCGCAGCCATCTGTACTCAGAAGCATCACACTTACTGAGGAGAGGTGAGTGGGACAAGGTACAGGGGGGTGGGTTATAGCTGTGCTTTGTTCAGACACAGCAGAGCTGTGGTCATGGGAAGGTCATCAGTCCAAGAATGGCGAGCAGCACACACACTTACAGCTTGCATGAACTTCCTGTTTGCAGGCTGCCTGCAAAGAAGGCATTTTACATAAGCCGACATCTTGGAGGTTCAAACCATCATAACATGCCAGGCAGGTGGCCTGATTTGTAATGTTGGCTATCTGTATGTACAGGGTGTGTGAAACATATAACATAAGACCAGACTCTGAATCAGAGTGAACGTCCGCTTTAAGGCACTCTAAATGTGTGTGTTAATGACATGACATTCGCTACTTGTGATGCAACACATATGGCTCTGTGTGTAAAAGTAAAAGCTCTGTGTCCATTATGTTTTTCAGATCATGCTTCAGCGCCGGTCTGACTTCGCGCCCAATGTGTGCGAAAAAAGGGACATCGCCCGGGAGATCATCGCGGAAATCCACCGTGTGACCAGCACCACCTTCACTCACACCCAGATAATGCAGCATTGGTCGGACCTGAAACGTCTGCACATGCCCCGGGTGCGGAGGTTTTTTGGAATCCATTTCCCAAGTAAGTACAAAGCAATTGCATGGTATATGTTCCAAATGTATAAGTTATGCCTTTATTTATAATGACTTTTCTTTGTTAGTGTTGGAAATGGATTTCAGAATTCGCCGCACCCGGAGGCGCACAGGCCGACCAGTGCTGCATGATTCTGCATCTGTGAGTGAAGGTGGTGGATCTCCCGGGCGACGGACCTACCCCTCCTCTGTGGCCTCCTCAGACCAGCCCCTGGACCTTACCACAGAGGAGGGGCCCAACCGCGTGGGCGTGGAGTCATGCCCGGCCAGGCATGGGGAAGGCTCTGGTATGTCACTCTTCATGTATATGCACAAAGATATACATGCCAGGCCAAAAACTAAGTGCTCCTTTATTATGTATTTGTAGAAGCTTCTGGAGCGGGGGAGATAGTGGAGGAGGAGGCAGCAGAGATGCTGGAAGTTGATCCAGGCGAAGGTGAGTGATGTCAGCCAGACTGGGAGCCAGATATGTTGGGAATAGTGACTCTATACAACTACTAACCAAATGTCACATGTTTCTCCAGGGACTTCTTCACAGCATAGCCAGGACCAAGGGCATCCTGTTGGCCCCAACCTGCCATCTGTCGGCCACCAACAAAGTAAGTAGCCATGCCATTATTCATATTTATGTGTTTTTAGCTAATAATACACACATAACTAAAGGCGTAGCCAATGTATAGTTAACACTTTCATGTGGGCACTTCGTTAGCTTAAATCGGACCCTAACTCGTATTAAGAGCCTAGCTAATAATTATCCCACACACTGTACATACAGATTGCGAACATTCCAAAACAGGCTACCGGCATCTACTGCATGTTAGGAGCCTTTAAACATCCAAGATGGCGGCATATGGAATGCGCAATATTTAAAGGCAGCATGGCATACAGATTTTAAAAAGTAAGGTGCTGCCATGCATTGTGGGACTGCTGACCTTTCCCTGAACCCAGCTATGCTCTGTATTACCAAAGCACAACTGTAACCTACTCCCCTGTACTTTATCCCACTCTCCTCTCCTCATTAAGTGTTATGCTTCTGAGTCCAGATGGCGGCGCAGTAATAAAAAATGCAGCAAAATGTACTTTTATCTGGTGCAGAATCATTTGGGAATAGTTATTGATTTTCATTAAATAATGTTGAAGGTCCGGTTTAAGGAGTTTCAATACTTACCAGTGGGAAATGCATTTACTTTATCCCTTAGAAGAATGACATATGTCATGCATTTACATGTATTTGATTAACCCAAAATCTATTCCCAGCATACAAACCGGTCTGGTACTCCTATTTATGTTTATTTCTCTATTGGTTACAGGGATGATCCCCAAAACATTGGAGGGGAAAAAAAAAAGAATAAAGGAGTTGGTGGCCGAGCTGCTGGCCATACAGGCGACGTTGGGGCCAACAGAAGAAGAAGAGGAGGAGGATTAGTGCCCTTGGTCCTGGCTAATTTTGTAAAATAGTTTTGATCTTGGTTTTATTGAACCTAATGTTATATTTTTAAATACAAAAAAAAAAAAATTTTAACATTTTACTATGTTTAAACCCCCCCCCCCCAAAAAAAATATATATAATAAATAAGATTTTAATCCTTCATAAATGTGTCATTTCTAATATGCGCCCAAAAAGACATTTACACAAACACGAAAATACATGCTTCGAAACATATAGACATATGTACATTATGTGGTTTGGGTAAGTTTTAGGGTCGTCCAAATGAAGAAGGATGCAAGCGCTAAGGGGTTTGGGTAAGTTTTAGGGTCGTCAACATGAAGAAGGATGCAAGCGCTAAGGGGTTTGGGTAAGTTTTAGGGTCGTCAACATGAAGAAGGATGCAAGCGCTAAGGGGTTTGGGTAAGTTTTAGGGTCCGAGAAATGAAGAAGGATGCAAGCGCTAAGGGGTTTGGGTAAGTTTTAGGGTCCGAGAAATGAAGAAGGATGCAAGCGCTAAGGGGTTTGGGTAAGTTTTAGGGTCGTCCAAATGAAGAAGGATGCAAGCGCTAAGGGGTTTGGGTAAGTTTTATGGTCCGAGAAATGAAGAAGGATGCAAGCGCTAAGGGGTTTGGGTAAGTTTTAGGCTCGTCAACATGAAGAAGGATGCAAGCGCTAAGGGGTTTGGGTAAGTTTTAGGGTCCGAGAAATGAAGAAGGATGCAAGCGCTAAGGGGTTTGGGTAAGTTTTAGGCTCGTCAACATGAAGAAGGATGCAAGCGCTAAGGGGTTTGGGTAAGTTTTAGGGTCCGAGAAATGAAGAAGGATGCAAGCGCTAAGGGGTTTGGGTAAGTTTTAGGATCCGAGAAATGAAGAAGGATGCAAGCGCTAAGGGGTTTGGGTAAGTTTTAGGGTCGTCCAAATGAAGAAGGATGCAAGCGCTAAGGGGTTTGGGTAAGTTTTAGGGTCGTCCAAATGAAGAAGGATGCAAGCGCTAAGGGGTTTGGGTAAGTTTTAGGCTCCGAGAAATGAAGAAGGATGCAAGCGCTAAGGGGTTTGGGTAAGTTTTAGGGTCGTCCAAATGAAGAAGGATGCAAGCGCTAAGGGGTTTGGGTAAGTTTTAGGGTCGTCCAAATGAAGAAGGATGCAAGCGCTAAGGGGTTTGGGTAAGTTTTAGGGTCCGAGAAATTAAGAAGGATGCAAGCGCTAAGGGGTTTGGGTAAGTTTTAGGGTCCGAGAAATGAAGAAGGATGCAAGCGCTAAGGGGTTTGGGTAAGTTTTAGGGTCCGAGAAATGAAGAAGGATGCAAGCGCTAAGGGGTTTGGGTAAGTTTTATGGTCCGAGAAATGAAGAAGGATGCAAGCGCTAAGGGGTTTGGGTAAGTTTTAGGGTCGTCAACATGAAGAAGGATGCAAGCGCTAAGGGGTTTGGGTAAGTTTTAGGGTCGTCAACATGAAGAAGGATGCAAGCGCAAAGGGGTTTGGGTAAGTTTTAGGGTCCGAGAAATGAAGAAGGATGCAAGCGCTAAGGGGTTTGGGTAAGTTTTAGGCTCCGAGAAATGAAGAAGGATGCAAGCGCTAAGGGGTTTGGGTAAGTTTTAGGGTCGTCCAAATGAAGAAGGATGCAAGCGCTAAGGGGTTTGGGTAAGTTTTAGGGTCGTCCAAATGAAGAAGGATGCAAGCGCTAAGGGGTTTGGGTAAGTTTTAGGGTCCGAGAAATGAAGAAGGATGCAAGCGCTAAGGGGTTTGGGTAAGTTTTAGGGTCCGAGAAATGAAGAAGGATGCAAGCGCTAAGGGGTTTGGGTAAGTTTTAGGGTCCGAGAAATGAAGAAGGATGCAAGCGCTAAGGGGTTTGGGTAAGTTTTATGGTCCGAGAAATGAAGAAGGATGCAAGCGCTAAGGGGTTTGGGTAAGTTTAAGGGTCGTCAACATGAAGAAGGATGCAAGCGCTAAGGGGTTTGGGTAAGTTTTAGGGTCGTCAACATGAAGAAGGATGCAAGCGCAAAGGGGTTTGGGTAAGTTTTAGGGTCCGAGAAATGAAGAAGGATGCAAGCGCTAAGGGGTTTGGGTAAGTTTTATGGTTCCTAAAGGTAAGTGTTAGCCTGGCGCGAGGCAGTATTGGTGAGATTGGTAGTGTCAGATAGGGCACACATATTGGTTTGTAGAGTGTAGCTTGGATCGCGCATGCGCAAGACCCTAGATACATACGAACGAACGAATATAAGAGGCCAAAAACCATTGAAAACCAGAGGCAAACGCAAGTAATTGGAAGAGGTGGACGATGGAAGCGGACGAAAAAACAGGCTGCCGCCGCAGCAAGTGATCACATCAACGTGTTTTTTACGATTGACAACTGACTGAGGCAAGTTCGGGAGATAACATACGAACGGACGAATATTTTAGGATAGAAACGTATTTGCTTATAGAATCACTCGCAAGTTCCTACGAACGCACGAGCGGACGTGAAAAATAGGATGATCGGCACCCAAATCCAAGCTGTTACATGTTTCTTTGAATCGACCCTTAACTCTTGAAAATCTCTACGCCACAACATTCTCAGGATAAACATGACCATGATTACCAGACTGCTATTCTACTTATCAAATACCTGCATGAACTGATTTTCTGAATACTGCTTTATACTTTGAGTCTCAAAAGTCAGAACTAACGCACAGTATTCAGATCCCCGCTGAGATTATCTCATTGTATATGTTGTAAATATTGTTTCCCTTGGTGTGTTATTAGTATCTGTGTCCCTTTTGCTTTATGTGCCATATACCCTCATGTATACCTGAACTCATGTAGTTTAGAATTATTGTACTCAAATAAATTTACTTAATAATTTTGCATCACAAATTACAGTAGTAGGTGTGCTTCTATATTTAGTTAATTAGTTGTCTCGCATCCCCCCAGCCATGCTCCAGTGACACCTGCTAGCTGCACTGGGTGCCACCCTGCTGTTAACAATGACACGTTTATTATCTACATCAGGAAGCTGTAACTTGAAGCACCAATCCAGGACCGTTCCTTGGGTCCTAACTAGGGATGAGCGAATCGATCCGGACGAACCCGGATTCGATCCGAATTTCAGGAAAAATTCGATTCGGATCGAATCCGAATTTCCCCGCGATTCGATCACTCGAAGTTTTCCTTTAACATCCATTCATTTACATTACAGGCATTCTAAGATGGCGGGCGGGACATGTCTGGACATGTATCCCGCGCCAGTGCAAGCTGGGGCAGTCACATGCAGCCTATCAGCAGCCAGCAAGCCCGGTGACGTCACACAGCGGTATTTAACGGCGGCCATCTTGCTTTTCCTCATTTCTCTATTGCATTCGTGACAGACAGACAGAACGCTGTGTAGCTGAGGCAGTTAGACAGGCTGGAGACAGGCTGGAGACAGGGACAGACAGGGACAGGCTGGAGACAGGCAGGAGACAGGCAGGAGACAGACAGGAGACAGACAGAAAGCCAGGGAAAGGTAGGAAAAACAGAGCTGGCTGACAGGGAGAATTTTTTTTTTTTCATCCAGCCTTTGTTAGCGTTTTCAGGCTGCTTATAGTAACTAACTGTGCATATATACTGAACTGATCTTAAGTCTGCTGTGAGGCATCCCATTCTGTGACTAAAGCAGCCTCTATTTAATAGCATAATAAACATTTGCACTTATTCTCATAGAAATCAGGCCTGATAAAGACACTTTTGCTGTGCATGCTCTCTGGTTTTTGTGGCACTGGCATCCCATTCTGTGACTAAAGCAGCCTCTATTTAATAGCATAATAAACATTTGCACTTATTCTCATAGAAATCAGGCCTGATAAAGACACTTTTGCTGTGCATGCTCTCTGGTTTTTGTGGCACTGGCATCCCATTCTGTGACTAAAGCAGCCTCTATTTAATAGCATAATAAACATTTGCACTTATTCTCATAGAAATCAGGCCTGATAAAGACACTTTTGCTGTGCATGCTCTCTGGTTTTTGTGGCACTGGCATCCCATTCTGTGACTAAAGCAGCCTCTATTTAATAGCATAATAAACATTTGCACTTATTCTCATAGAAATCAGGCCTGATAAAGACACTTTTGCTGTGCATGCTCTCTGGTTTTTGTGGCACTGGCATCCCATTCTGTGACTAAAGCAGCCTCTATTTAATAGCATAATAAACATTTGCACTTATTCTCATAGAAATCAGGCCTGATAAAGACACTTTTGCTGTGCATGCTCTCTGGTTTTTGTGGCACTGGCATCCCATTCTGTGACTAAAGCAGCCTCTATTTAATAGCATAATAAACATTTGCACTTATTCTCATAGAAATCAGGCCTGATAAAGACACTTTTGCTGTGCATGCTCTCTGGTTTTTGTGGCACTGGCATCCCATTCTGTGACTAAAGCAGCCTCTATTTAATAGCATAATAAACATTTGCACTTATTCTCATAGAAATCAGGCCTGATAAAGACACTTTTGCTGTGCATGCTCTCTGGTTTTTGTGGCACTGGCATCCCATTCCGTGACTAAAGCAGCCTCTATTTAATAGCATAATAAACATTTGCACTTATTCTCATAGAAATCAGGCCTGATAAAGACACTTTTGCTGTGCATGCTCTCTGGTTTTTGTGGCACTGGCATCCCATTCCGTGACTAAAGCAGCCTCTATTTAATAGCATAATAAACATTTGCACTTATTCTCATAGAAATCAGGCCTGATAAAGACACTTTTGCTGTGCATGCTCTCTGGTTTTTGTGGCACTGGCATCCCATTCTGTGACTAAAGCAGCCTCTATTTAATAGCATAATAAACATTTGCACTTATTCTCATAGAAATCAGGCCTGATAAAGACACTTTTGCTGTGCATGCTCTCTGGTTTTTGTGGCACTGGCATCCCATTCTGTGACTAAAGCAGCCTCTATTTAATAGCATAATAAACATTTGCACTTATTCTCATAGAAATCAGGCCTGATAAAGACACTTTTGCTGTGCATGCTCTCTGGTTTTTGTGGCACTGGCATCCCATTCTGTGACTAAAGCAGCCTCTATTTAATAGCATAATAAACATTTGCACTTATTCTCATAGAAATCAGGCCTGATAAAGACACTTTTGCTGTGCATGCTCTCTGGTTTTTGTGGCACTGGCATCCCATTCTGTGACTAAAGCAGCCTCTATTTAATAGCATAATAAACATTTGCACTTATTCTCATAGAAATCAGGCCTGATAAAGACACTTTTGCTGTGCATGCTCTCTGGTTTTTGTGGCACTGGCATCCCATTCCGTGACTAAAGCAGCCTCTATTTAATAGCATAATAAACATTTGCACTTATTCTCATAGAAATCAGGCCTGATAAAGACACTTTTGCTGTGCATGCTCTCTGGTTTTTGTGGCACTGGCATCCCATTCTGTGACTAAAGCAGCCTCTATTTAATAGCATAATAAACATTTGCACTTATTCTCATAGAAATCAGGCCTGATAAAGACACTTTTGCTGTGCATGCTCTCTGGTTTTTGTGGCACTGGCATCCCATTCCGTGACTAAAGCAGCCTCTATTTAATAGCATAATAAACATTTGCACTTATTCTCATAGAAATCAGGCCTGATAAAGACACTTTTGCTGTGCATGCTCTCTGGTTTTTGTGGCACTGGCATCCCATTCTGTGACTAAAGCAGCCTCTATTTAATAGCACAATAAACATTTGCACTTATTCTCATAGAAATCAGGCCTGATAAAGACACTTTTGCTGTGCATGCTCTCTGGTTTTTGTGGCACTGGCATCCCATTCTGTGACTAAAGCAGCCTCTATTTAATAGCATAATAAACATTTGCACTTATTCTCATAGAAATCAGGCCTGATAAAGACACTTTTGCTGTGCATGCTCTCTGGTTTTTGTGGCACTGGCATCCCATTCTGTGACTAAAGCAGCCTCTATTTAATAGCACAATAAACATTTGCACTTATTCTCATAGAAATCAGGCCTGATAAAGACACTTTTGCTGTGCATGCTCTCTGGTTTTTGTGGCACTGGCATCCCATTCTGTGACTAAAGCAGCCTCTATTTAATAGCATAATAAACATTTGCACTTATTCTCATAGAAATCAGGCCTGATAAAGACACTTTTGCTGTGCATGCTCTCTGGTTTTTGTGGCACTGGCATCCCATTCTGTGACTAAAGCAGCCTCTATTTAATAGCACAATAAACATTTGCACTTATTCTCATAGAAATCAGGCCTGATAAAGACACTTTTGCTGTGCATGCTCTCTGGTTTTTGTGGCACTGGCATCCCATTCTGTGACTAAAGCAGCCTCTATTTAATAGCATAATAAACATTTGCACTTATTCTCATAGAAATCAGGCCTGATAAAGACACTTTTGCTGTGCATGCTCTCTGGTTTTTGTGGCACTGGCATCCCATTCTGTGACTAAAGCAGCCTCTATTTAATAGCATAATAAACATTTGCACTTATTCTCATAGAAATCAGGCCTGATAAAGACACTTTTGCTGTGCATGCTCTCTGGTTTTTGTGGCACTGGCATCCCATTCTGTGACTAAAGCAGCCTCTATTTAATAGCACAATAAACATTTGCACTTATTCTCATAGAAATCAGGCCTGATAAAGACACTTTTGCTGTGCATGCTCTCTGGTTTTTGTGGCACTGGCATCCCATTCTGTGACTAAAGCAGCCTCTATTTAATAGCACAATAAACATTTGCACTTATTCTCATAGAAATCAGGCCTGATAAAGACACTTTTGCTGTGCATGCTCTCTGGTTTTTGTGGCACTGGCATCCCATTCTGTGACTAAAGCAGCCTCTATTTAATAGCATAATAAACATTTGCACTTATTCTCATAGAAATCAGGCCTGATAAAGACACTTTTGCTGTGCATGCTCTCTGGTTTTTGTGGCACTGGCATCCCATTCTGTGACTAAAGCAGCCTCTATTTAATAGCACAATAAACATTTGCACTTATTCTCATAGAAATCAGGCCTGATAAAGACACTTTTGCTGTGCATGCTCTCTGGTTTTTGTGGCACTGGCATCCCATTCTGTGACTAAAGCAGCCTCTATTTAATAGCATAATAAACATTTGCACTTATTCTCATAGAAATCAGGCCTGATAAAGACACTTTTGCTGTGCATGCTCTCTGGTTTTTGTGGCACTGGCATCCCATTCTGTGACTAAAGCAGCCTCTATTTAATAGCACAATAAACATTTGCACTTATTCTCATAGAAATCAGGCCTGATAAAGACACTTTTGCTGTGCATGCTCTCTGGTTTTTGTGGCACTGGCATCCCATTCTGTGACTAAAGCAGCCTCTATTTAATAGCACAATAAACATTTGCACTTATTCTCATAGAAATCAGGCCTGATAAAGACACTTTTGCTGTGCATGCTCTCTGGTTTTTGTGGCACTGGCATCCCATTCTGTGACTAAAGCAGCCTCTATTTAATAGCATAATAAACATTTGCACTTATTCTCATAGAAATCAGGCCTGATAAAGACACTTTTGCTGTGCATGCTCTCTGGTTTTTGTGGCACTGGCATCCCATTCTGTGACTAAAGCAGCCTCTATTTAATAGCACAATAAACATTTGCACTTATTCTCATAGAAATCAGGCCTGATAAAGACACTTTTGCTGTGCATGCTCTCTGGTTTTTGTGGCACTGGCATCCCATTCTGTGACTAAAGCAGCCTCTATTTAATAGCATAATAAACATTTGCACTTATTCTCATAGAAATCAGGCCTGATAAAGACACTTTTGCTGTGCATGCTCTCTGGTTTTTGTGGCACTGGCATCCCATTCTGTGACTAAAGCAGCCTCTATTTAATAGCATAATAAACATTTGCACTTATTCTCATAGAAATCAGGCCTGATAAAGACACTTTTGCTGTGCATGCTCTCTGGTTTTTGTGGCACTGGCATCCCATTCTGTGACTAAAGCAGCCTCTATTTAATAGCACAATAAACATTTGCACTTATTCTCATAGAAATCAGGCCTGATAAAGACACTTTTGCTGTGCATGCTCTCTGGTTTTTTTGGCACTGGCATCCCATTCTGTGACTAAAGCAGCCTCTATTTAATAGCACAATAAACATTTGCACTTATTCTCATAGAAATCAGGCCTGATAAAGACACTTTTGCTGTGCATGCTCTCTGGTTTTTGTGGCACTGGCATCCCATTCTGTGACTAAAGCAGCCTCTATTTAATAGCATAATAAACATTTGCACTTATTCTCATAGAAATCAGGCCTGATAAAGACACTTTTGCTGTGCATGCTCTCTGGTTTTTGTGGCACTGGCATCCCATTCTGTGACTAAAGCAGCCTCTATTTAATAGCACAATAAACATTTGCACTTATTCTCATAGAAATCAGGCCTGATAAAGACACTTTTGCTGTGCATGCTCTCTGGTTTTTGTGGCACTGGCATCCCATTCTGTGACTAAAGCAGCCTCTATTTAATAGCATAATAAACATTTGCACTTATTCTCATAGAAATCAGGCCTGATAAAGACACTTTTGCTGTGCATGCTCTCTGGTTTTTGTGGCACTGGCATCCCATTCTGTGACTAAAGCAGCCTCTATTTAATAGCACAATAAACATTTGCACTTATTCTCATAGAAATCAGGCCTGATAAAGACACTTTTGCTGTGCATGCTCTCTGGTTTTTGTGGCACTGGCATCCCATTCTGTGACTAAAGCAGCCTCTATTTAATAGCACAATAAACATTTGCACTTATTCTCATAGAAATCAGGCCTGATAAAGACACTTTTGCTGTGCATGCTCTCTGGTTTTTGTGGCACTGGCATCCCATTCTGTGACTAAAGCAGCCTCTATTTAATAGCATAATAAACATTTGCACTTATTCTCATAGAAATCAGGCCTGATAAAGACACTTTTGCTGTGCATGCTCTCTGGTTTTTGTGGCACTGGCATCCCATTCTGTGACTAAAGCAGCCTCTATTTAATAGCACAATAAACATTTGCACTTATTCTCATAGAAATCAGGCCTGATAAAGACACTTTTGCTGTGCATGCTCTCTGGTTTTTGTGGCACTGGCATCCCATTCTGTGACTAAAGCAGCCTCTATTTAATAGCATAATAAACATTTGCACTTATTCTCATAGAAATCAGGCCTGATAAAGACACTTTTGCTGTGCATGCTCTCTGGTTTTTGTGGCACTGGCATCCCATTCTGTGACTAAAGCAGCCTCTATTTAATAGCACAATAAACATTTGCACTTATTCTCATAGAAATCAGGCCTGATAAAGACACTTTTGCTGTGCATGCTCTCTGGTTTTTGTGGCACTGGCATCCCATTCTGTGACTAAAGCAGCCTCTATTTAATAGCACAATAAACATTTGCACTTATTCTCATAGAAATCAGGCCTGATAAAGACACTTTTGCTGTGCATGCTCTCTGGTTTTTGTGGCACTGGCATCCCATTCTGTGACTAAAGCAGCCTCTATTTAATAGCATAATAAACATTTGCACTTATTCTCATAGAAATCAGGCCTGATAAAGACACTTTTGCTGTGCATGCTCTCTGGTTTTTGTGGCACTGGCATCCCATTCTGTGACTAAAGCAGCCTCTATTTAATAGCACAATAAACATTTGCACTTATTCTCATAGAAATCAGGCCTGATAAAGACACTTTTGCTGTGCATGCTCTCTGGTTTTTGTGGCACTGGCATCCCATTCTGTGACTAAAGCAGCCTCTATTTAATAGCACAATAAACATTTGCACTTATTCTCATAGAAATCAGGCCTGATAAAGACACTTTTGCTGTGCATGCTCTCTGGTTTTTGTGGCACTGGCATCCCATTCTGTGACTAAAGCAGCCTCTATTTAATAGCATAATAAACATTTGCACTTATTCTCATAGAAATCAGGCCTGATAAAGACACTTTTGCTGTGCATGCTCTCTGGTTTTTGTGGCACTGGCATCCCATTCTGTGACTAAAGCAGCCTCTATTTAATAGCACAATAAACATTTGCACTTATTCTCATAGAAATCAGGCCTGATAAAGACACTTTTGCTGTGCATGCTCTCTGGTTTTTGTGGCACTGGCATCCCATTCTGTGACTAAAGCAGCCTCTATTTAATAGCATAATAAACATTTGCACTTATTCTCATAGAAATCAGGCCTGATAAAGACACTTTTGCTGTGCATGCTCTCTGGTTTTTGTGGCACTGGCATCCCATTCTGTGACTAAAGCAGCCTCTATTTAATAGCATAATAAACATTTGCACTTATTCTCATAGAAATCAGGCCTGATAAAGACACTTTTGCTGTGCATGCTCTCTGGTTTTTGTGGCACTGGCATCCCATTCTGTGACTAAAGCAGCCTCTATTTAATAGCATAATAAACATTTGCACTTATTCTCATAGAAATCAGGCCTGATAAAGACACTTTTGCTGTGCATGCTCTCTGGTTTTTGTGGCACTGGCATCCCATTCTGTGACTAAAGCAGCCTCTATTTAATAGCACAATAAACATTTGCACTTATTCTCATAGAAATCAGGCCTGATAAAGACACTTTTGCTGTGCATGCTCTCTGGTTTTTGTGGCACTGGCATCCCATTCTGTGACTAAAGCAGCCTCTATTTAATAGCACAATAAACATTTGCACTTATTCTCATAGAAATCAGGCCTGATAAAGACACTTTTGCTGTGCATGCTCTCTGGTTTTTGTGGCACTGGCATCCCATTCTGTGACTAAAGCAGCCTCTATTTAATAGCATAATAAACATTTGCACTTATTCTCATAGAAATCAGGCCTGATAAAGACACTTTTGCTGTGCATGCTCTCTGGTTTTTGTGGCACTGGCATCCCATTCTGTGACTAAAGCAGCCTCTATTTAATAGCACAATAAACATTTGCACTTATTCTCATAGAAATCAGGCCTGATAAAGACACTTTTGCTGTGCATGCTCTCTGGTTTTTGTGGCACTGGCATCCCATTCTGTGACTAAAGCAGCCTCTATTTAATAGCATAATAAACATTTGCACTTATTCTCATAGAAATCAGGCCTGATAAAGACACTTTTGCTGTGCATGCTCTCTGGTTTTTGTGGCACTGGCATCCCATTCTGTGACTAAAGCAGCCTCTATTTAATAGCATAATAAACATTTGCACTTATTCTCATAGAAATCAGGCCTGATAAAGACACTTTTGCTGTGCATGCTCTCTGGTTTTTGTGGCACTGGCATCCCATTCTGTGACTAAAGCAGCCTCTATTTAATAGCATAATAAACATTTGCACTTATTCTCATAGAAATCAGGCCTGATAAAGACACTTTTGCTGTGCATGCTCTCTGGTTTTTGTGGCACTGGCATCCCATTCTGTGACTAAAGCAGCCTCTATTTAATAGCATAATAAACATTTGCACTTATTCTCATAGAAATCAGGCCTGATAAAGACACTTTTGCTGTGCATGCTCTCTGGTTTTTGTGGCACTGGCATCCCATTCTGTGACTAAAGCAGCCTCTATTTAATAGCATAATAAACATTTGCACTTATTCTCATAGAAATCAGGCCTGATAAAGACACTTTTGCTGTGCATGCTCTCTGGTTTTTGTGGCACTGGCATCCCATTCTGTGACTAAAGCAGCCTCTATTTAATAGCACAATAAACATTTGCACTTATTCTCATAGAAATCAGGCCTGATAAAGACACTTTTGCTGTGCATGCTCTCTGGTTTTTGTGGCACTGGCATCCCATTCTGTGACTAAAGCAGCCTCTATTTAATAGCATAATAAACATTTGCACTTATTCTCATAGAAATCAGGCCTGATAAAGACACTTTTGCTGTGCATGCTCTCTGGTTTTTGTGGCACTGGCATCCCATTCTGTGACTAAAGCAGCCTCTATTTAATAGCATAATAAACATTTGCACTTATTCTCATAGAAATCAGGCCTGATAAAGACACTTTTGCTGTGCATGCTCTCTGGTTTTTGTGGCACTGGCATCCCATTCTGTGACTAAAGCAGCCTCTATTTAATAGCATAATAAACATTTGCACTTATTCTCATAGAAATCAGGCCTGATAAAGACACTTTTGCTGTGCATGCTCTCTGGTTTTTGTGGCACTGGCATCCCATTCTGTGACTAAAGCAGCCTCTATTTAATAGCATAATAAACATTTGCACTTATTCTCATAGAAATCAGGCCTGATAAAGACACTTTTGCTGGCCAAAGCCCTACTGGACCCTGCCAGGTCGATTCCTGCCCGGGGCATCCCATTCTGTGACTACAGCAGCCTCTGTTTAAGACCATATAAGCATTTGCTCTTATCATATTTGAAATTAGCCTGATAAAGACACTTTTGCTGGCCAAAGCCCTACTGGACCCTGCCAGGTCCATTCCTGCCCAGGGCATCCCATTCTGTGACTAAAGCAGCCTCTGTTTAAGACCATATAAGCATTTGCTCTTATTATATTTATATTATAAGACACTTTTGCTGGGCATAGGCTTACTGCTGCCTGCCAGGTGCACTTCTGTTGAGGCATCCCATTCTGTAACATAGCATACCCCTCTTTATTTACACTAAGCAGCTCTCTTATTTACACTAAGCAGGCCTGTTGGAGGCTGAGTGTTACTGCTCACTTTTGGTGTGCATTATATTCTGTTTTATATAGACCCACTGCTGCCTGGGGGTTCTTAAAATATCACCTACTACCACGCCAGTTAGACTATGTCGGGCAGACAAGTGCCTGGAAGTGAAAAGAGGAGTGGCAGAGGCCAAGATTCCGCAGGCAGAGCTCGCATCAGACTGGGGGCCAGTAGCAGCAGGAGTCACGCTGAGAGACCTAATCTGCCAGTATCTGCTAGCGGTCGGGTCTCCACCAGTAACGCATCTGCCGTGGTAGATTGGCTGACGCGCTCATCAACAACATCATCACAACTTACATCTGAGACCCCCAGTCTAGGGTCGGTAGGTTCCTCTGACACAACCCTGAGTTGGCATGCCCCGAGAGCAGTCCCTGTCCTCCCATTGCCTCTGTCCTACGCCGTTCCCTCCCCCAGCGACGTATCCTATGCTTTGGGTTCAGCTCCACTCTTTAGTGAGGAGGACGATCAGATACAGGAGGACAGTCAGCAGCTACTGCCCAGCCAAGAAATGGAGGTGGCTTCTTTAGCTAGGCAGACAAATAGTGATGTGGACAGTGTCGTGGGTGCTGCGAGCGTTCCAGCTCCTGCGCCAGACACTGTTGACGAATCCACGAACATCAGTGACGTACAGCCACAACCCGGTGATGATGATGATGATGACGATGAAGCCGATCGCACTTGGGAGCCGGGTGATGAAGGGGCTTCATCGTCATCATCAGGAGAAGAGGGGCGCAGGTTGCCCCGGAGTCAGCAGCTGAGGCAGCAAGGTGGTAGCAGTCAGCATGGGGGCACAATTCCAAAGGCTGGAGCCGGCCGGGGCCGGGGTAGAGCACCTGCTGTGCGGCAGTCTACCTTATCGGGAGGTAGTGGAGCAGGGGTTCCTGGAGTTGGCAACAGCAGCAGTGAATCAGTGAGGCCAGGGGGTGGGAAAAGTAGCTACTCGGCAGTGTGGCAGTTTTTCCTGAGGCATCCGCAGGAGGGTAACATGGCCACATGCAAGATATGTAGGCAAAAGGTGAAGCGTGGCCAGGGTCCAAATGTTGGCACCACGGCCCTGCGTCAACATATGATGCGTCACCATAAAACGACCTGGGAGAACCGAGGCTCCCAAGGGGTGGTCCAGTCTGCTTCCTCACCAAGTGAGCTCCCAATTTCTGCCAGCCAAGGCTCCAGCACCTCAGCCGAAGGCAGCTGTGCGTCACACCCATCCTCTGTCGCTCCTGCTCCTCCTCCTCCTCCTCCAAGTCATGCATCCCGCCAGCAATCCATCAGCGAAGCCATGTCCAAGAGACAGCAGTATGCGCCCACTCATCCTACGGCGCAGAAGCTGAATGTGCTCCTGTCCAAGTTGCTGGTGCTGCAGTCGCTCCCTTTTCAGGTGGTGGAATCTGCACCTTTCAGAGAACTGATGACTTGTGCCGAGCCGAGGTGGAGAGTCCCAAGCCGTCATTTCTTTGCCAAGAAGGCAGTACCAGCGCTGCACACTTTTGTTGAACAGAAGGTGGGCCAGTCCTTGAGCCTGTCGGTGTGTAGCAAAATACATGGCAGCGCCGACATCTGGAGCTGTAACTACGGTCAGGGGCAGTACATGTCGTTTACGGCCCACTGGGTGAATGTGGTCCCTTTGCAGCAGCAACTTGGACAGGTCACGCCGCTTCGGCCTCCGCGCTCTCTGCCCATTGGGCCTGTGACACCGTGCGACTCGGCCTCCTCATCCTCCGCCATCTCCTCACCCTCCACTGTAGGCTCAAGTCTCAGTGCCCCTCCAGTCTACCATGTGTGCAGGGCACGGAGGTGTCACGCAGTGCTTCACATGGTTTGTCTTGGCGAACGGAGTCACACAGGGGAGGAACTGCTTAAATGTATTCATCAGGAAATCCAAACATGGCTTACTCCGAGAAAACTTAAAATGGGAATCATGGTTACCGACAATGGGAAGAACATTTTGTCTGCGCTGCGCCAAGGAAGCCTGACCCATGCCCCCTGCATGGCTCACGTCTTCAATCTGGTTGTCAAGCGGTTTCTGAAGTGTTCCCCCCATCTGCAGGACATCCTAACAACTTCACGGAAACTTTGCATGCACTTCAGCCACTCCTACACCGCCAAACACACCCTTCTTGAGCTACAGCGTCAGAATGGTATCCCCCAACATAGTCTGATTTGCGATGTTTCCACCCGTTGGAATTCCACCCTTCACATGTTGGACCGATTATATGAACAGAGAAAAGCCATCACGGATTTCCTGATGATCCAAGCAGATAGGGGGACTCCCCTGTGTAACTTCAATGTCAACCAGTGGCAGCTCATACGTGACACCTGCCGTTTGCTCAGGCCCTTTGAGGAAGCCACTTTATTTGTCAGTCGGCAGGATTACGGGATGAACGACGTGATTCCACTGCTTCATGTACTACAGCACATGTTGGAAACCATGGCTGGTCAGGGCACTGGAGACATGGCGTTTACATCTTACGGCCACATGAACCCCGTTGGAGCTGAACTGGAGGAGGAGGAGGAGGAAGAGGAGGAGGAGGAGTTGCCCAGCGAAACACAGTTTAGGCTTGGCGAAATGGCTGGTTTATCTAGTCAGCGGACAGGAGAGGAGGAGCAGGAGCAGCCAGAGGAGCTAGAGGTTTTTGAGGAAGGAGAGACAGAGGACCCGGGCACACCGTGGCAGTATGCAGTGGAGATGGAGACAGGTAGTCCATCCGAGTCACTTGCGCAAATGGCACGAAGCATGCTCACATGCTTGCGTAGTGACCCCAGAATTGTTTCCATCTGTCGGCGGGATGACTTCTGGCTGTCCACCTTATTGGACCCTCGCTTCCGGCACAAAATGGGGGCATTTTTTAAACCCACCGAGAGGGAGGACAAACTCAACTACTACAAAGACATTCTACGTAGGCAGTTGGCCGATGCCTATCTGCGCCATGGTCCATACTCTCGCAGGTCTGACTCGAGGGGACCTCTGCGCTCACCTTCCACTGCCATGGCCGCTGGGGGGGTTGGCAGCAGCAGCAGCAGAAGCTCCATCAGCAGCAGCAGCCTCAGTCTTCAGTCGCTAATGAGTAGCTTTCTACACCCGCATAGTGAGGCTACTCATGAGCAGCAGGAAGACCTGGAGCAGGACCTGAACCAGCAGGTCATGTCATACTTTGACATGACCATGCCAACACACCTTGAGGATCCGCTGGACTTCTGGGCAGCCAAACTTGATTTGTGGCCGCAACTAGCAGAGTTTGCCCTGGAAAAGCTGTCCTGCCCGGCAAGTAGCGTGCCATCTGAGCGGGTGTTTAGTGCGGCGGGGGCCATAGTTACGGCGAGGAGAACTCGTCTGTCAACTAAAAATGTGGAGAGACTCACCTTTGTCAAAATGAATCAGGGATGGATCAGCCAGGATTTCCACCCACCAATGCCTGATGCATGCGACTAGATTCAGCATGGTGCCACGTTTTACACTTTACAAATGGTGCAAAACATATTTATGTCTTTAGGCCATTTTTTGGGCTCCTGCTGCTGCTACTGCCAACTTCTGCCAACTCCAGGGTGTGATTCATCCAATTTTTGGGCTCCTGAAGCCAACTCCAGTGTATATTTGGGCTCCTGCTGCTACTACTGTCAACTCCTGCCAACTCCAGGGTGTGATTCATCCAATTTTTGGGCTCCTGAGGCCAACTCCAGTGTATATTTGGGCTCCTGCTGCTGCTACTGTCAACTCCTGCCAACTCCAGGGTGTGATTCATCCAATTTTTGGGCTCCTGAAGCCAACTCCAGTGTATATTTGGGCTCCTGCTGCTACTACTGCCAACTTCTGCCAACTCCAGGGTGTGATTCATCCAATTTTTGGGCTCCTGAAGCCAACTCCAGTGTATATTTGGGCTCCTGCTGCTGCTACTGTCAACTCCTGCCAACTCCAGGGTGTGATTCATCCAATTTTTGGGCTCCTGAAGCCAACTCCAGTGTATATTTGGGCTCCTGCTGCTGCTACTGTCAACTCCTGCCAACTCCAGGGTGTGATTCATCCAATTTTTGGGCTCCTGAAGCCAACTCCAGTGTATATTTGGGCTCCTGCTGCTGCTACTGTCAACTCCTGCCAACTCCAGGGTGTGATTCATCCAATTTTTGGGCTCCTGAAGCCAACTCCAGTGTATATTTGGGCTCCTGCTGCTGCTACTGCCAACTTCTGCCAACTCCAGGGTGTGATTCATCCAATTTTTGGGCTCCTGAAGCCAACTCCAGTGTATATTTGGGCTCCTGCTGCTGCTGCTGCTGCCAACTTCTGCCAACTCCAGGGTGTGATTCATCCAATTTTTGGGCTCCTGAAGCCAACTCCAGTGTATATTTGGGCTCCTGCTGCTGCTGCTGCTGCCAACTTCTGCCAACTCCAGGGTGTGATTCATCCAATTTTTGGGCTCCTGAAGCCAACTCCAGTGTATATTTGGGCTCCTGCTGCTGCTACTGTCAACTCCTGCCAACTCCAGGGTGTGATTCATCCAATTTTTGGGCTCCTGAAGCCAACTCCAGTGTATATTTGGGCTCCTGCTGCTGCTACTGTCAACTCCTGCCAACTCCAGGGTGTGATTCATCCAATTTTTGGGCTCCTGAGGCCAACTCCAGTGTATATTTGGGCTCCTGCTGCTGCTACTGTCAACTCCTGCCAACTCCAGGGTGTGATTCATCCAATTTTTGGGCTCCTGAAGCCAACTCCAGTGTATATTTGGGCTCCTGCTGCTACTACTGTCAACTCCTGCCAACTCCAGGGTGTGATTCATCCAATTTTTGGGCTCCTGAGGCCAACTCCAGTGTATATTTGGGCTCCTGCTGCTGCTACTGTCAACTCCTGCCAACTCCAGGGTGTGATTCATCCAATTTTTGGGCTCCTGAAGCCAACTCCAGTGTATATTTGGGCTCCTGCTGCTACTACTGTCAACTCCTGCCAACTCCAGGGTGTGATTCATCCAATTTTTGGGCTCCTGAGGCCAACTCCAGTGTATATTTGGGCTCCTGCTGCTGCTACTGTCAACTCCTGCCAACTCCAGGGTGTGATTCATCCAATTTTTGGGCTCCTGAAGCCAACTCCAGTGTATATTTGGGCTCCTGCTGCTGCTACTGCCAACTTCTGCCAACTCCAGGGTGTGATTCATCCAATTTTTGGGCTCCTGAAGCCAACTCCAGTGTATATTTGGGCTCCTGCTGCTACTACTGCCAACTTCTGCCAACTCCAGGGTGTGATTCATCCAATTTTTGGGCTCCTGAGGCCAACTCCAGTGTATATTTGGGCTCCTGCTGCTACTACTGCCAACTTCTGCCAACTCCAGGGTGTGATTCATCCAATTTTTGGGCTCCTGAGGCCAACTCCAGTGTATATTTGGGCTCCTGCTGCTGCTGCTGCCAACTTCTGCCAACTCCAGGGTGTGATTCATCCAATTTTTGGGCTCCTGAAGCCAACTCCAGTGTATATTTGGGCTCCTGCTGCTACTACTGTCAACTCCTGCCAACTCCAGGGTGTGATTCATCCAATTTTTGGGCTCCTGAAGCCAACTCCAGTGTATATTTGGGCTCCTGCTGCTGCTGCTGCCAACTTCTGCCAACTCCAGGGTGTGATTCATCCAATTTTTGGGCTCCTGAGGCCAACTCCAGTGTATATTTGGGCTCCTGCTGCTGCTGCTGCCAACTTCTGCCAACTCCAGGGTGTGATTCATCCAATTTTTGGGCTCCTGAGGCCAACTCCAGTGTATATTTGGGCTCCTGCTGCTACTACTGTCAACTCCTGCCAACTCCAGGGTGTGATTCATCCAATTTTTGGGCTCCTGAGGCCAACTCCAGTGTATATTTGGGCTCCTGCTGCTGCTGCTGCCAACTTCTGCCAACTCCAGGGTGTGATTCATCCAATTTTTGGGCTCCTGAGGCCAACTCCAGTGTATATTTGGGCTCCTGCTCCTGCTGCTGCCAACTTCTGCCAACTCCAGGGTGTGATTCATCCAATTTTTGGGCTCCTGAAGCCAACTCCAGTGTATATTTGGGCTCCTGCTGCTGCTGCCAACTTCTGCCAACTCCAGGGTGTGATTCATCCAATTTTTGGGCTCCTGAGGCCAACTCCAGTGTATATTTGGGCTCCTTCTGCCCCTCATAGTGATGCCACTTCAACTCTCTGCAATTGTGCCGCTCTGCGATTCTATTAGCGATGCCTCTGATCTGCATGTGATATTTCTTCAAAGTATTATTTAACAAACCCAGCACGCATCCTGTGCGTGTTACAGCAAGGCTGAATGGTTTACAACCCTATTGAGGCTGTAGGAGGCTCAGAAATAGCCGTTTTTAATAGCGATTCGTCGCGAATTTATTCGGGTCGAAACGATTTTTGTCGGAAAATTCGGCGAATCAGTCGAATCGAATTTTTCAAAAGTTCGCTCATCTCTAGTCCTAACAATAATCTGGACTTCCATCCTGCTCCCTGTTCCCCTAAATTTTCAGCCCCATAGTCCTTTGCTACCCCCATTTTCCAGCAATTTTTGAGTCCCCATTGACTTCAGAGATCTGAACTTTGGCGGCTAGTCTGGCTAAACTCGGTGAACCCGAACTTCAGCAAGTCCTCTCATCACAACACCTGAGAGGATCACACAGACCCCTTGACCATCAGTGGCTAATCAGGTCGGCTCAGCACATGTGCATGGTGCATGTGCATGTCCAACAAGCCCAGTCCCCTCCTGGGAGGGTAAAAAAATGAAAGTAATGATGATCTGGATCAGGGAGTATCCAGTTCAGGAACCCACAGGCTGAATAGTTCCTGCAATACTCTACAATACTCCCCCCTGTGAACTAGTATAGTTGTCCCATTGCAAGTTAAATAGTTGTGTTTCTGGAATGCTTGTCTTGGAGTATTTGGGGAGATTTTTCCTTCCAATTCTCACTTGCCTTCTAAAGCAATACTGTACCCTAATGTTTTCTCACCACTAAAACCCTCTAAGTGGCTCTATTATCCTCCAATAAAATCTATTGGTTTATAAAGTAGAATCAATTATACGTTATGAATGGGAATGGCGTATTAACCAGATGTATAAAACAGAAAGCACAGAGTAGTGCTAAAGTGCTATAGTGCTAAACATATGTCATTAAAAAGTGCTGGGGTGTATCAAGTAAACATTTTATACTAAAGTGCGAAGAGTGCCAAAATTGAATCTAACCATTATGTTAATCACAAAACATTGAATATATAAAAACAAAGTGAAAAGTGCAAAAAAAACGTGATGGCTATGTTGTCACCGCCCGGACATCCCGCCGCCCTCCAAACGCACGCCCCGCCCGGCCGGAAGATACCGCTATAAGGGAGATGCGTCGGGGATATGTCACATCCGTTCTCTGGAGCACAAGTCAAGAAAGTGTGCCACGACATGCACGTCTGGGCGCGCGGCCGCCCAAGCTTACTCTCCTGCAGTAGGAGGTCCCGGGCAGCCGCGCGCCCGAGCGCGCGCACCGCGACACCACCCCCAGTCTACCCAGCTTAACTGATAGCAGCAGTCTTCGTGGGACGTGGAAGGTGAGTAATATTGAGAGGGAGGGATTACCGTGAATTCATCAATACCGCAAAACAATTAAAGACCAAAAACACCTAGAACTTACCCAAATCACTTCGCGGTCATGATCTTCTTCTATTTCTCACCCCTAAAACTTACCCAAATCACTTCACGGTCATGTTCTTCTTCCATTTCTGACCCCTAAAACTTACCCAAACCACTTCGCGGTTAGGTTCTTCTTCCATTTCTCACCCCTATAACTTACCCAAATCACTTAGCGGTCATCTTCTTCTTCTATTTCTCACCCCTAAAACTTACCCAAATCACTTCGTGGTTAGGTTCTTCTTCCATTTCTGACCCCTAAAACTTACCCAAACCACTTCGCGGTTAGGTTCTTCTTCCATTTCTCACCCCTATAACTTACCCAAATCACTTCGCGGTCATCTTCTTCTTCTATTTCTCACCCCTAAAACTTACCCAAATCACTTCACGGTCATGTTCTTCTTCCATTTCTCACCCCTAAAACTTACCCAAACCACTTCGCGGTTAGGTTCTTCTTCCATTTCTCACCCCTATAACTTACCCAAATCACTTCGCGGTCATCGTCTTCTTCTATTTCTCACCCCTAAAACTTACCCAAATCACTTCGTGGCTAGGGTCTTCTTCCATTTCTGACCCCTAAAACTTACCCAAACCACTTCGCGGTTAGGTTCTTCTTCCATTTCTCACCCCTATAACTTACCCAAATCACTTCGCAGTCATGATCTTCTTCTATTTCTCACCCCTAAAACTTACCCAAATCACTTTGCGGTCATGTTCTTCTATTTCTCACCCCTAAAACTTACCCAAATCACTTCGCGGTCATGTTCTTCTTCTATTTATCACCCCTAAAACTTACCCAAATCACTTAGCGGTCATGATCTTCTTCTATTTCTCACCCCTAAAACTACCCAAATCACTTTGCGGTCATATTCTTCTTCTATTTCTCATCCCTAAAACTTACCCAAATCCCTTAGCGGTTAGGTTCTGTTCTTCTTCTATTTCTGACTCCTAAAACTTACCCAAACCACTTCATGGTTAGGTTCTTCTTCCATTTTGGACCCCTAAAACTTACCCAAATCACTTCGCGGTCATGTTCTTTTTCTATTTCTCACCCCTAAAACTTACACAAATCACTTTACGGTAATCTTCTTCTTCCATTTCTCATCCCTAAAACTTACCCAAATCACTTCGCGGTTAGGGTCGCCTTCCATTTCTCACCCCTAAAACTTACCCAAACCATTTCGCGGTTTGGTTCTTCTTCCATTTCTCACCCCTATAACTTACCCAAATCACTTCGCGTTCATGATCTTCTTCTATTTCTCACCCCTAAAACTTACCCAAATCACTTCGCGGTCATGTTCTTCTATTTCTCACCCCTAAAACTTTTCCAAATCACTTCGCGGTCATGTTCTTCTTCTATTTCTCACCCCTAAAACGTACCCAAATCACTTCGCGGTCATGTTCTTCTTCTATTTCTCACCTCTAAAACTTACCAAAATCACTTCGCGGTCATGATCTTCTTCTATTTCTCGATGCAAAGATCAAAAATGTTCGGGTATACACAGCTATATAAAAAATGGATGTGGTTGAGGAAAGGTGCTGGCAGTGGTGAGGGAAAATACCCAAATGGAACAAGACAAAATTGGGGGCCCTAGACCCGCCCCCTATCCCCTGACCCACTGCCGCACACTAAAGCATATACTCAAAAAATGCATAAAATGTAAATTTATTTGGTCAGGACTAGGGATGAGCGAACCGGTTCGGACGAACTGGAATTCGCTCCGAATTTCAGGGAAAATTCAATTCGGCACAAACCCGAATTTTTTTTGGTTCGTGCCGATCGAATTTTCCCTGAAATAAAAAAAAAAAAAATGCCGGCATGGTGGGAGCGGGCAGGCCGGCTACGCTGTAAGCGGTGGGGGAAGACAGCCCGCTGACAGCGCAGCCGGCCAGCCCGCTCCATGCCGGCATTTGTTTGAAAAGAAAACACTTACCTGCATGGTCGGAGCGTGGAGGCCGGCGCCGCTCTCAGGCGCCCTCTGATGACGCGTCCACTGATGACAGCTGAGAGCGGCACCGGAGCGTGGAGGCTTAAAAAAAAAATGCCGGCATGGTGCTGTCAGCGTAACCGGCCTGCCTGCTGCCACCATGCCGGCATTTTTGCCGGCATGGTGGGAGCGGGCAGGCCGGCTACGCTGTCAGCGGGCCGGCGGCCTGCCCGCTCCCACCATGCCGCCATTTTTTTTTCAGATGAGCGATTCGTGAAAGTTCGATTCGGGCGAACCCGAATTTCTTGGGGAAATTCGGCGAATCGCCCGAATCGAACTTTCAAGAAGTTCGCTCATCTCTAGTCAGGACTTAAAATTACAGACAAAACATAAAGGACTCTTTAAAAAAACATATAGACAATTCAAACGCTGAAGAGGTGAACCCTCTAAGTGGCTCTATTATCCTCCAATAAAATCTATTGGTTTATAAAGTAGAATCAATTATACGTTATGAATGGGAATGGCGTATTAACCAGATGTATAAAACAGAAAGCACAGAGTAGTGCTAAAGTGCTATAGTGCTAAACATATGTCATTAAAAAGTGCTGGGGTGTATCAAGTAAACATTTTATACTAAAGTGCGAAGAGTGCCAAAATTGAATCTAACCATTATGTTAATCACAAAACATTGAATATATAAAAACAAAGTGAAAAGTGCAAAAAAAACGTGATGGCTATGTTGTCACCGCCCGGACATCCCGCCGCCCTCCAAACGCACGCCCCGCCCGGCCGGAAGATACCGCTATAAGGGAGATGCGTCGGGGATATGTCACATCCGTTCTCTGGAGCACAAGTCAAGAAAGTGTGCCACGGCATGCACGTCTGGGCGCGCGGCCGCCCAAGCTTACTCTCCTGCAGTAGGAGGTCCCGGGCAGCCGCGCGCCTGAGCGCGCGCACCGCGACACCACCCCCCAGTCTACCCAGCTTAACTGATAGCAGCAGTCTTCGTGGGACGTGGAAGGTGAGTAATATTGAGAGGGAGGGATTACCGTGAATTCATCAATACCGCAAAACAATTAAAGACCAAAAACACTGTTATTAAAACCTGCCTGGCAGCCAATATATTCCTATTTCTCACTAAATCATGATAGACAATTATATCAGCAAGGAAGATAGATTACATGGCCCATAGGAGCCAGAGGGTGGCATATATCGTATTTATCAAACGATCTCCATATGCTAATGTTACTCCACGTGAGAAATACTGTGATACTAGCCCTTAAAAGGGGACATCCAACTATATTTCATCCACAGATAACAATCTGCGGGGCTCCAGATTGTTATCTGTGGATGAAATATAGGCATATGGGCATATGTCAATATTTTTTTTTTTATTCTTTATTTATAATTTTTTTTATTTATAATTTTCAAAGATACAGGTACAGTTACAGTTTAACATTGTAAACAAGTATACAAGTATAACAGTTGGCTCATCATGGTCCCTAAGCAAGAGTTATCTGTATAAATTGGGGTTATACACAGTTACATATTAAACTCTGGTGTTGCTTCTTTATTCCTAGTCTGTGTGTTCATTGGACCATTAAATGGGATGGGGAGGGAAGGGGGAGGAGGGGCTTGATGTGAGGGTCTCCGGGCATCCCCTAGCAATGTCTTGCACTGCAGACTCTGAGAACTTCAGCCAATTGAACCAACTGATTGTGAACCTATCAAATCTGTTCTCTCCGGAGAGCATCACATTCTCGAACCGCATGAGTTCATCTCAATCGAGGGCGGAGGGGAACGCGCTCGCAGCTGCGCCCGCAGCCGTCCGGCGCGGCCGGACCAGCGGGGGGGGGGCGCTGGAACGGGACGCAGGTAAGTGAATCGTGACACCGGCGAGACAGTATTTTAAAGTTACTCTCCTGGAATCAAGTGCATATGGACATTTTTGTGTGGCATAGTCAAAAGTTTTCTGCACTGCTCCGGGGAGAAAGTAACTCCCAGGTCCACCTCCCACTTCATCAGAAAGGAGGGTCTCTCATTCTCTGGAGGGGTAATTAATAATTTGTCGATAAATGACAACGTATGTCTGGCAGGGTTTTTACTGGCACATAGGTTTTCAAAGGGGGTGGATTTCCTCATGCCCCCCATGAAGTCCCGGAGTGAGTGCAGAAAATGAGTCAGCTGGTTGTTTTGCCAGTTCGTCCACACCATTAGACCCTGAGCTCGGGCCAACATCTCCAGGTCTGACCAGTTTCCTCCCTCCCAAAAGTGACATGCCCTATAAACACCCGCTCCTCTCCATTCTCTCTCTGTAGGGCCTTCGTTCCCCGGGGGGAAAGCAAGGGTTGCCTAGAATTGGGAGCATAGGGGAGGGATTAGGGGAGAGATCTGGTTGCTCAAAGTGCCGCTGACAGGTTCTTATGGTGGTCCCGACTGTGGGGTGTCTCATGGCCTGAGGGATCTCGGTGACGCCTGTCCAGGCGACTCCGGCAATAGGGGTTTCGAAGAACCCCTGCTCCAGTCCCACCCATTGTTTTTTTGCCCCATGTAAGCACCAGTCAACAATTCTGCTAAGATGGACTGCTGCGTGGTACAGGGTCAGCTCCAGGGAATCCTAGTCCTCCACTATCTTTAGTGACAGCAATGTTTTGCTTAACCTCGGTTTCTTTCCCACCCATACAAACTCAGTGAACAGCCTCCTGACCCTATGAAGTAAGCTCTGAGGGACCGTCACTGGCAGTGCCTGCAGAAGGTACAGCAAACGAGGGAGCAGATTCATTTTGGTCGCGTTGACGTGACCAAACCAAGAGATCCTTCCCTGCGCCCACCTAGCCGTTTCCTCCTCAAACTTTCTCAGTAGCGGTGGGAAGTTTAAGTCAAATACTTTAGCAAGGTTATTGCTAATTTTAGTCCCCAAATATGTGACACTTTCCTTAACCCATTTAGACGGGAAAGCATTCCGAATGTTGCCGAATCTCTTGGGGGGGATGTTTATGTTGAGGGCCTCTGATTTTTGATAATTGTTAATCTTATAGCCGGACAGCTCTCCATATTGCTTTAGCTCCATCATTAGGTTCGGGAGGGAGACTTCAGGGCAGGACAGGCTGAATATTAGGTCATCTGCGTAGGCCGCTACTTTGTATTGCTTAGAGATGCAGGTCAGACTGATATTTGGATTATGGTGGATTCGGCAAAGGAACGGTTCTAGGGCAAGTATGAAGATGAGAGGCGAGAGAGGGCATCCCTGCCTAGTCCCATTTGTTATCCCAAAGGAGCCCGAGAGGACACCATTCACTCGGACCACTGCAGACGGGGACCCATACAGGCTTCCAATCCAGTTCAAAACATTTGGGCCTAGCCCAATATGTCTGAGCGTAGCCTGCATAAAGTCCCAATTAACCCGATCAAAGCTTTTTCTGCGTCTGTCGCCAGTAGGAGGGAGGGGGTCTTGCTTTTCTGGGCCAGGTGGATCAGGTTCAACACCTTAGTAGTGTTGTCCCTCGCCTCTTTGTGCGGCATAAACCCCACTTGGTCCAGGACGATGACGTGGTGTAGGTGAGGAGCTAGTCTGGAGGCCAGGACCTTGGCAAAAAGCTTCAGGTCCGAGTTTAGGAGTGAAATTGGTCTGTAACTTGCGCATTGGGCCGGATCTTTGCCTTCTTTTGGAATGACCGAGATATGTGCTTTCAGTGTGTCCTCCGGTAGGGCATTTCCATCTTTAACTGAGTTAAGGACATCAGGGCTAGCAGAGGGAAGAATTTCTTATAATATGGTAGGCTAAGGCCGTCTGGACCCGGGGCCTTCCCTCCCGCCGCCCCAGAAACCACCCTGTGTAGCTCCGACAATGTAATCGGCTCTTCCATTTCCTCCAGGACGTCTCTGGGTAGACGAGGCAGCCCCGACTCAGCTATATATCGCTCCAAGAGACCATCACCCTCTCCTCCCCGTTCCCTTGGGAGATTGTATAAACGCTCATAAAACTTTCGAAAAGATTCCCCAATTTCATTAAATAGGTGCGTTACCCGAACCTCCACGCTGGATATTTTAGGGATGTACGATTTTAATCATTCTTCCTGCAGGGCTTTCGCTAGGAGTCTGACACATTCATCTCCAGATTCGTAAAACAATCTGCGACAATTATTTATTTGTGCTTAAATCTTGTCGCAGCATAGCGTTTTTAGCTTCTCCCTCATAATGGTTAAGGTGGGGAGAAGTTCACTGGCCAAGGACTTTTTATGTTTCCTCTCTATTTTCCCGATTTCCTCTATCAATTCTTTCACTTGTTTGATCTTCTCTTTTTTAACTCTTGACCCTATTCTGATAAAGGTGCCTCTGGCGAAACATTGTGTGCTTCCCACAAAATCCCAGGTCTAATTTCTCGGGCAGAGTTGAGCTGGAAGAAAATTTTAATATCAGCCCGTACCTCCTCCAAGATGTTTTGGTCCTCAAGAAGGGATGTGTTGAGCCTCCAGGACCAGCTCCTTGGGACCTGGGTGGGGCAAGTGACCGTTAAGGTGATTGGGGCATGGTCAGAGACCCTGATGCTAACAATTTTGGCGTCTGCTATCCGGCACAAAGAGGCGTGGGGGACCAAAAACCAATCAATCCTTGAGTATGAACCATGGGGACCAGAATATGTGTAGTCACGTTCATTGGGATGAAGGATTCTCCAGGGGTCAATCAGCTTATGAAGAGCCAAAATTATTTTCAGTTTTTTGGACTCATGCGGGCCATCCCTGGAGGTGTCAATGAGGGGGTCAAGTGCGAGGTTGAAGTCCCCTCCCATGATTAGTTCCCCCTCTTGGAAGGTTGATAACGCCTCTAAAACTGATTCTAAGAAGGGCACCTGACCTGTGTTCGGCAAGTACACATTCGCAAACGTATAGCTACAGGAGGCAATCTTTCCTTTAAGGAAGACCCATCTCCCTTCTTCGTCCGTCTTATAATCCACCAGTTCCCAGGGAAGGGCCGCACTCAGAAGTATGCTGACCCCTCTGGATCTGGAGTCTGTGGAGTAGCTATGGTATGCTCTTGTGTAGTACCTGTTGCCAAGGAAAGGTGGCTTGCCCCTTTTAAGATGGGTTTCCTGCAGGAAGGCCACATGAGCCCTCAACCCTCTCAAATTTCTCAGAATAAGGGACCTCTTTTCAGGACTGTTGAGCCCTTTGGCATTGAGGGAAACTATCTGAACTTCTGCTATGGTCCGGGCCACACCGGGCAATCCCCACGGCATATCACTCTATGGGCAACACCCGCAGACCCGAGGTTCTCCCCTGTCTGGGGGCGCTCGCCGTCTCTCCCCGAGCCCCCACGATGGACCTCTGATGCGTTTCAGGTCCCAGAAATTTCCTGGGCCCCGATGTCTCTTGTTAGGAGGCCGAGCCAGTCTTAAGGGCCCACCTGGGTCTAGCCAATCTGGAATCTTCCCCGGATCACGTTGCAAGAACTCGAACAGGCCTTCTAAATCTTGATGTGTTTTCAGTAGAAAGATTCCCTTAGCGCTTCTGATGATCAGGTGGAAAGGAAAGCCCCATTTGTAGGATGCTCCTTTACTAGTGATGGTTTCTAGTAGGGGCCTCAGCATCCTGCGCATCTGAAGGGTCCGACTGGACAAGTCCGGCAAATTCTTAACCGTTGCCCCTTTGAAACAGATGGGTCCTTTGCTCCATGCTTTCCTTAGGATTTCTTCCTTTAGGGAGAAGAGATGTATCTCTGGGGTATGCTGGGTCTGCGCTTTTAGGTCCAAGCGCCCTGTGCGCTCTATCCAATTCAATGGTTGAGGAAGGAGCCCTATCGAGTACCTCGTTGAATAAGGTGGTGACGATAGTTTTGACATCCTCTGCGCCTTGTGGTTCCGGGATGCCCCTGAGCCTTAAGTTGTTTCTTCTTTTGGTTTTGTCCACTCCTTTCACTCTGTAACCTCTCACTGTCACCTTGTCCTGTGTCAGCTGTAACGTGACACCATGCAGCTGCGCCTATGCTGATCTCCTGCTCGTCTTCAGAGAGGGGGATGGCAGCCATCATCTTGCTACTCCCGCACACTCTCCCTGCAGCAGCGTGATCGGCTACCTCCAGCCCCAGCATGCCATCTTCACTGCCTCTCATGGCACCAGGGGCACCCATGGGACTCACCCCAGCCTCGTTACCCAACGGATCTCTCGCCCTCTGTTCTCCAGCTGCATCACTGCACTCTCGAGGAGGAACGCCGGGCGCCATCTTGGTCCACCCAGCTGTCCCCAGATCAGAGCTTGCATCTCTCTCCCCTCAGTCTGCGGTCTCCGGCGGCGCCGTCTCTTCGCCTCCCTAGGCACACCGCCGCTCCTCCTCGCTAAATTCATCGCTGCCTGTGAGGGACGACGAGTCGCCTGGGTCTCCTCCATCCTCCGATCGCCAGCGGGACGCCTCCTCCGCCGCCATCTTGATGGCCTCAGCCTCCACTCTCTTTTCCTTGCTTTCACAGGTAAGTGGTGCTTCGTCGGCGTTCCTCCACCTTCCCTTCTTCCTCTGTGCTTCTTCTGCTTCTTCGACATAATGCCCAATGGTCACAAACCGCCCGATAAAAGAATATTATAAGAGCCAGGAGAGCAGGAGAGCGTTCATGCACGTCTTCCCTGTCTCATGCCGGGGCACGCCCCCCCGGGCATATGTCATTATGCTAATGCCATTGACTATGGCTTTAGGTATCTTGGTGATCATGTCATTTACCACATTCAAAAGAATGACATTACAACTTAGTTGGTGGCCGACGTCTGCGTTGGGGACCACCCTGGGTTCTGAGACCTGCCACTGCTGGGAAGTTGAGGCTGTAGAGACATGTCAAATAAGGTCACTTCTAATGTCTGAGTCAACAGTAAGCAAATGACAATTTGAATGTGTGTGTGACATCACCCACCTTCTCCATGTGCCTCCTGGGCATAATCTGCTGCAGTCCCTGCTCCAGGTCCTTCACCCGCTATATTGACATCTAGAAAAAGAGATTAAGGGAATCAGCTTTGTTTTAAATAGCATGTATGTGTGTGCGGTTACATGAAGAGTCACATACCAGAGGCTAACGGCTCCGTCGCTGGGTACGACTCCCTGCCCACGCCGTGACACCACTCCTCTGTAGAAAGGTACAGGGGCTGGTTGGAGGCCGCTACAGAGGAGGGGTAGGACCGTCGCCCTGGAGATCCACCACCTTCACTTTGTGCTGCAGAATCATGCAGCACTGGTTGGCCTGTGCGCCTCCGGGTACGTCGTATTCGGTACTCCATTTCCAGCACTAGAAAAGAAAAGCATTTATAAATAAAGGCCTACTTTCTGTATTAGTTACATCTAGCATGCAATCGATATGTATTTACTTGGGAAATAGAGCCCGAAAAACCACCACACCCGGGGCATGTGTAGCCATTTCAGGTTCGACCAATGCTGCATGATCTGCGTGTGGGTGAAGGTGGTGTCTCGTGCGGGATCCTGGAAACGATCTCCAGGGCGACTGTCCTCTTCTCAAAAGAGTTGGGCAGGTAGTCGTACCTGCGCTGAAGCATCGTCTAAAAAAACATAAAATAAACATAGTTTTTAGATCAAACTGCATACAAATATCTGTCACAATTAGATCAGTTGACTAAATGACATCCCCAGACACATTTCTAGCCTCAAACTATCCTTCTAGATGTTATTGAGTTGGTTCGCACATGTGCGCACTAACTTCTGTTTGGCACGGAGTTTTACACACTTTTACACGTCACTGTTTCTTCCTGCGCTTCCTTAAGGCCTAGGCATGCATTTAGATGGCAAATCAAAGTCATTACAATACACTTACGAGCATAATCAGCTCTTCCTGTTGGCGGGTGAAGATCGTGGGCGCCATCTTTCTTCTTGTCCGTAGCAGATAAGTAATGCCCCAGCGGTTTCCGGGTTCCGCACGGCCGGACGAATGGCCGTATGCGTCATACCCAGGTATTAGTATTTAAAGGGTCCTGGACACACAGCTCATTCTCTTTGAGAGTCTCAACATGCCAGCTAAAAAAACAGTCGATAAGGCCAAACCAGGCAAGGAGGCCAGCAGCAAAATGCCACAGCGGCCTGAGAAGGCTTCTTCACGGCCGACCACTCGGTCACAAATACCAATGCCGAAGGTGCGGGAAACGCGCAGCCACAGTGTCCAGGCCAAGGCGACAATACCCACCAAGTCCGCTAAGTCCAAAACAACCAGCAAAGCAAAGGAGGCAGCGGCGAAGAAGAAGACCACAACCAAGCAGGCAGGTACGCCAGCCCCCAAAAAACACCATCCCCTCCTCCCTGGCCTACCACATCCATTCTGAAAGAACGCTAACCTGGCAAGGCCAGTAAAACCCACAGGCCCAGAAGCCCCAGCCCACCCAGTTCAGCATCTCCTGAGCGATGTGGGAAACGTAACCGTGGAACCACCAAGAGCCACAGGCACAGAAGCCCCAGCCCACCCAGCTCACCATCTCCAGAGCCACGTGGGAAACGTGGCCATGGAACCACCAAGAGCCACAGGCACAGAAGCCCCAGCCCACCCAGCTCAGCATCTCCAGAGCTACGTGGGAAACACACCCATGGCCATGGAAAGAGCAAGACTCACAGGCACAGAAGGCCAAGCACAGCCAGCTCAGCATCTCCAGAGCCACGTGCAACTACCTCCCATGGGCATGGAACCACAAGTGGCAAGGGCACAAAGAGGCACAGGGCCAGAAGCACCACACCCTCAAGCACACTATCTCTTCCTTGGCCACATTTGCCACCGGCACAGGTGGCAAGCAACTATCCATATGCCACATTGACGCCTGCAAGTTCAGTGGCCACCAGGCAAGGACACCATGTCCATTTCCAAGTCCAGTCCATTCTTTATCCAGCCACCTGTCCAACATTTCAACACAACAGAGCCAGCCCAGAATGTCCCCCGAATTGCCTACATCCAGAGATGAGCCCGAACAGCAAGCAATAGGCCGGACATTGCGGCGAGGACAGTTGAGTAGCAGGTTTGGTGAGGCCCAAACTTTGGCATTGGCAAGTGGGCTGACCCTATATTATGACGAACTATATGGGCGAAAATCCAAATCTACAAGCAAATTGCGAAAAAATGAAATCTTGGAGGAGCTCACTAGACAGGTATATGCAGCGGGGGAGGAGCTTAAAGATGTGGAGCAGATCCAGCGCAAAATTTCTGACCTGAAGTATGCAGCACGGAAGAAAGAAATGAAACGGCGCAATTACAGGTACACATTTGAGTTGTGCATTTGTCTGCTTCTTGTATTGTGAACAATTTCCTAAATTTGCCAACCTATATTTTTCAGCTTACAAACTGGCGGAGGCTTCCTCACAAAATTAGAGTTTACCCGAGCTGAGGAGATGGTGCTGGCACTGATACATCCCGTGGCATTAGAGGGCCACTCGGGGCGACGGGACACGGACATCCCTACTATTTCTGCAGGTAAGTAATGTTAGTGTGTATGTGAAATGTTTTAAACGTGTAAAATGAGGCTCACAGGCATATATGAACATGTGTCCCTAGGGAGTGGCTTGTAGGGGAGGTTACAGTTTTAGCAGGGTGTGTAATGTCTGCGGAATGTTCTTTTTCAAATTTGCCAGCCCATACATGACCTTGGAGAGTATTTATGGTCACTATTAAAGTCTTAATATTAGCAAAGCACTGCCTGTTATGTGATTCTACTCAATCATATCCAACACTTCCTTCTTTGTCTTTAGGGCACTTGGGTTTTAGCTGTGCTTTGGTCTCAAATACTTGATCTGGGGTCAGGGAAAGGTCTACATAGGAAGAATGCCCACCAGCATACTCTTAGACCAAATGCTATTTGCAAGCTGAGTGTGGGTCCCTAATGGCCCTTTAGGGATGTGTGAAGCCTCATAACATGCAATACATGCATGTTTGTATTATTTAAGGTGACCAATGTGTATGTACAGGGTGAGTCATACATATAACAGATAATGACATTCATAGTGAAGGTCACCTTGGACTGTTGGGGGAGCTGCCATTCCTGCTTGCCCACGTGTTTTATTGTAGCATATGTAGTAATACAGATCATCAATGGATATTTGGGTGTTTACGTGCCTTTTTATTTACAATACAGCCCAGCATCAACCCTCAGCAAGTGTGGAAGCCTCATCCAGTTTGACCACGCCGTCAACTTCCGTGCTGCCTAGGAGCCAGGAGCAGATATATATACGGTAAGTGAATTTTGCTGAATCTGCTGATGCATGTGAATGAACATGACTAATTAGCATAACTAATATATTTAGGGACCAAACTGCACCTTTTTTGCACATGTTTCAACAGACCCACACACTGATGGAGGAAATGGAGGAGGATGGCACCTTGATGGGACCTTCACAACTGACCCCCCTAGAACAGATTCTGCCACGGTCCCAACATGATACTGCAACACATCCTCTGCAGCAGAGTGAAGCTGGACGCATGCTGCCAGCCCATCGTGGGCAGCAGGCTGAGACTGAGCCTACAGTCCCCTCTGCTGCAGAGGATTTGCCGAGCACATCTGTGACTCTTGCTCGCCCTAGACGTCCAGCATCTGCAGGCGCTCAAACCCAGAGAATTGGGAGGCGTAGTCAGCAACGTCGACCAGTTTTCCAGGGGAGGCCGATCCTGGAGTCAGCGTGGCACCATAAGAGGCGTTTCTTTCACCAGGTGACTCAAAGAACCACAGATACATAATTAGCATACATAATTAGATACATTAAAAAATACATTCACCTCCATGCTGACAGAATTTAGGTTGAGCAACAGCCACATGGCCACCTTAACTAATAATTTGACAGGCATGCTCGAGGAAGTTAGAACTAGCAATAGACTCATGTTGGAACAGTGGCAGATTCTGAATGCCACATATGCCCAGGTGATGGGCCATCCCCAAGGCCCACCACCAGGGTTTTATGGGCAACACCCATTTTGACAGCTATTTGCCCTGGATCTGCTCCACATCTTTCCTCTACATCCCCACTGTATTGACCTGTCTGGTGAGTGCTACCAAGATTGCCTTTTTTATGGGTTTGCTTGTATGATTTGGATTTTCGCCCATATAGCTCATTAGAGTGCTAAGATACCCCACTAGCCAATGCCTGAGCTAAAGCCTCACTGAACCTGCTGCTCAAGCTGCCACGCTGCAGACTTTGGCCTAATGAAATTGTGTCTGGCTCATCCTGGTTGTAGGCATGATTGGGGGACATTCTGGGCTGGAAAACTACTACCTTGAACTCTGGCAAAGATTGGACTGGACTTGGATTTGGACTGGGGGTTATTGTTTGGGTGGGCCACTGACTTACAGGCGTGGATGTGGCATAGGTATGGCTGCTTTCCACCTGTACCTGTTGCAAATGTGGCCAAGCAGGAGAGGGTGTGTATGTGGCCCTATGTATTACTGGCCAAAGATTTGCATGCAAATGGTTGCTCCCTATGTATGTATATGTTATTTGGCATGGAAACTTTGGCCTGGAGTGCGTTACTTTACAACTCCTGGATGTGAGCAATTGCTAGGTGCCATGAGTCTACACCAATGTATATTTCTGTTGTACTATGTATATACATGAAGTCTGCGAGTGCCCTTCATCTAATGAGGCTCAGATCAAGTTTGAAAATTTTAGTAATTCATTCATTACTATTTCTAAATAATAAAATAACAAAGCCTTCACAAAGGCAAATGAGAGTCACGCACTCTGCCTTGAAAAAGAGACACATGTCTTGGAACGCGTGGGCTCGTGGAAGGGGGGGACGCACGCTGCTGACCTTGTTACTTTGATTGATAAGTATTACTAATTTTTTGCACTGTTTTTTCCATGTGATTTGCATTTCACCTTGTTCCTATGATGGAATTGAAAACCCCTCTTTTACCCAGTTTCTTCTACTAATTGTTGTATAATATGTATAAGCACTTTTTCTATAGATAGGATTGATTTTTTAAGGTTTTTTTTATATATTGCACTGAATATTTACATCATTGTATATGGCAGCAAGCTTATCAGCGCCCCCTCTTGGCAGAATAGTTTTTAGTCAGTTTGTCTTATATGTTTTTAAATAATGTGTCTTTTATGTAATTTTTTGGAACTTAATGAATTAATAAATACATACATTTATATATCTTGAGTGTGTGCAGTTATAAGACTCTGTCAAGTACTCGGGGGGTTTAACGAGGCATCCCCCATTTTCTAGTCATAGAGTCCAAAACAACAAATACATACAACAAACAAAAACAGGAAAACAAAATAAGGCAAAATGGGTCCTAATCAAACTTGCCCTCACAGCTTGCCCAGAGGCACTAGATGTGCCATGGTAATTGGCATCAGGCTCCTGGCTGGGTGGAGAGGGGGGAAGATACACATACCGGGGGACACGCTGCATTATGGCAAAGTTGTGTAGCACACAGCAGGCCAGTATTATATCAATCACCTTGTTTGGGTGATACTGGAGTGCCCCCCCGGTATGGTCCAAACATCTGAACCTAGTTTTTAGGAGGCCAAAGGCCCTCTCCACAATGGCCCGGGTTTTTCGGTGGGCCTGATTGTAGCCATCCTTGGCTGCATTCTGTGGCCGAATGATGGGCGTCATCAGCCAGGGAAGAAACAGATAGCCGGAATCCCCTCAAAGAATTAGAAAATACTTACATTAATTACCCAATCCAACAAAATTTTTTTGGGACAAGCGGTCGTTCCCCCTGACTAAGAGACTATCTTATATTTTTGCAACACCCTGTACATACAGATTGCTCACCTAAAAAAAGAGCCTAACACCATCTACTGCATATTCTGAGCCTTTAAACATCCAAGATGGCGGATGAGGGCAAATCAGGCAGATTGCAAACAGGAATTGGGTTTGCTTTGTCTGAGCCAAGCACAGCTCTAACCCACCCCCTGCACTTTATCCCGCTCTCATCTACTCAGTAAGTGTAATGCTTCTGAGCAAAGATGGAGCAGATCCTATCATAAAGTCAAGAACAGAAGTGCAGCCGAGTGTGGGGAAGAATAATAAGTAATTTACTAGAAAGTAGAAATATATTATTAATGGTTTGTACTTTGCTAAAGATCATGGTTAAGGTCCGGTTTAACATGTCATCAAGGGGTAAAAACGGCCATAGGTTCAGACATGGGTCATCAACTATATTCATAGGCATACACTGAAAACTGAATGACGTTATTTGCGTTAACTTACCAAGGAGCCATCGGAGAATTCTCCAGACTCAAACCGACGGTACAATCCAGATCGTCGCAATATGTACGCGTCATGGGATGAGCCTGGAAACCCGGAGAGAACACTAAGGAACCGCATGTCCGGGCCACCACTGCTTGGACAGTGGCCCATTTTGCGGTTCCTGGGAAAAAATAAAAACAACAAAAATTAGCAATGCTAGATAAACTACTCAAACACTAACTCCTAACATCCTCCCAAAAACATGTTGGGCAATACAAATAACACTAACTAAGTACCTAAGTATTTTTTAGCCCAAAAAAAGGATATGTATGTTGGATCAAGATTACCTTGAAAATTACTAATTAAGGTCCACATGAAAATGTTTGGCTTTAGCCGACATGAAAAACATTGATGAATCTAAAGACGGCCAAATGTATCACATGAACAATTTACAAGGAGGGATTAACAGATATACAGTGTAAGCTATTTCACAGGGACAATTTACAAGGAGGGATTAATAGATACACAGTGTAAGCTATTTCACAGGGACAATTTACAAGGAGGGATTAATAGATATACAGTGTAAGCTATTTCACAGGAACAATTTACAAGGAGGGATTAATAGATATACAGTGTAAGCTATTTCACAGGGACAATTTACAAGGAGGGATTAATAGATATACAGTGTAAGCTATTTCACAGGAACAATTTACAAGGAGGTATTAATAGATATACAGTGTAAGCTATTTCACAGGGACAATTTACAAGGAGGGATTAATAGATAGTTAAAATACATTTTATGTAAACTATATAAAAAAATGACCGATTGAACTTACCTATAGATGTACTCATCAGCTGCCGGAGGGACCAATGCAACGTGGGTGCAATCAATGGCACCCATGATGTTGGGCATGTCGGCGATATTATAAAATGCCAACTTAAGCGTGTTCCAGGCTACCATGTCGTCAGGAAAATAAATATATTTCTGACTAATGGTAGCCATGCCTTCCAAAAACTTGGATAGCGCGCGGCTCAGCGTAAGCTGGGACATCCCCACGGAGAGGGCACCCAGCCTCTGGAATGAGCCATTCGCCAAAAAGCAGGCAGCCAAGCATCTTGGTCATACCTGAAATTGCTTGCTCCTTCCTTGTGGTGCAGGCTAACCATGGTCGCAGCTCACTATACAACTTATGGAGAGAAGCGAGATTAAGTCTGGTCAGCTCGAACAGCTCAACGTCATACATGCCATCGATATGCATGCCTCGCCGCTGCAATCTGGCCTTGGCCCTGCTGATGCATTCAATCCCCATTAGCTGGAGTTGGTGATGTTCCTCCACAAAGGCACAAAACATGGTGACTGCAAGTGGTCTGAGGTCAAAATGGTCTCGTAAGGGGATTGCAAATGAACCAGTATTATAGGGTGGTGGTCCCTCGGCAATCAGCTCTCTGAATGAGACGCAAGCCCATACCAATAACGTAAGTTATCTGAATGAACGCAAAATATCAGATTTAGATGAGAAAATGATCAGAACTAACGCAAATGATCCAATTTACTTTCGTTCATCGAAAGCGCATATACGCATGAGCTCAAACGAACGTACGAATGAAAAATGCAATGAAAAAAACTTAAAAAATGACAAACACCCACAAAAACATACAGAGACAGCTACGGAAGTCCAGAGACGAATGTGTCTATGAATCGAGGCTATTGTATTGTAATGGCCACCAAGTACCCCAGCAAGTCCAAGTCAGCCTGTAGTTTAGAGACATCTTCCATGAATTAAGACACTGACGAGGATTGTGCCATCTACAAACACAGAAACTAATATTAATCAGCAGATAATGCATTTAAATTATGGCAAATAACCTAAAGCCATGTCTGGGGTACCAAATTTACAACCTCCAAAACTTTACATTTTATAACAAGTCATCTTTATAATGGTGTTAAAACAGTATGGGCAGCCCTTTCTAGCCTTCGAGAAGATTCTGCCTAGCTCCATGTGAGACATGTATTTGAATAGATAAACTTGTTGGGATTGCAGGGTTCAGAAGTTTAAAAAGATAGCAAACTATTCAGAACCTATCATTTGTGTTATTGCTTACATTAGTATATTGGGGGCGAAGAGTGAACCCTATTGTTTCTACATTGAATGCTTGTATATATGTACTATATTCTATTTATTTTCTCCCTGGGACATTTGAGTTTTGGATGCCTTATGAAGCCAAAATACTTAAAGTGGACCGTCACCCAGGGTTGATCGGCCCGGGAATCTATAAGATTCCCGGGCCAATCACCTCCCTCACCGCGGGACATCTGAGATCGGGATGTCCCGCGGTGAGGGACCCCCCCCAAAACCCCCAAAAAACTTACCTCATCGGAAGTGCGCGCGCGCCGGGCATTCACAAACGGCCGGCGCGGGCACGCGCACTGTCAGAGGCGCGCGCGGGAGGCGGCGGACGCGCTGTGTTGTCCGCCGCTGTCACCCGCTTGTCCATCGGCGGTGATTGGTCAGCGCGGCCACGTGGGAGCGTGGTGAGGTGAGTTTTGGGGGCTTTCTGGGGGGTTTCAAACAGCGGGGCACCCTTAATTGGGGTGCCCCCCTGAAGTGGACCAAAACCCAGGATAGTCAAAATCCTGGGTGTTGGTCCACTTTAAGAAGCCAAAATTGAATGAACTGTTCCCCCAAGACACACAGCTCTGCTAGGAAAAAGTGATTCTCACTCTAATTACCTAATGACCTACAAATGTAGAAGTTGTCTTAAACACCTGCTTGCTGCTAGTTAGTTACACTATGCCACACTATATGGGACATGTTATACTGTTGAAAATACACCATACTGCTGCATTATCAGGGTCAAGCTAAAGATCTGGTGGGGCAAGTTTACCTTAGGATGTGCTTTCGAGTGTGAAATAAAGTTTACATCTGAGTGAGGTTTTGTACTTTAACACAAAAAAGTTCTAGAAAACCTTTCTGATCTAATTTCTGTTCTAGTTTCCCCCAAAAATTCCCTACCCCTGTTATGGGCTATGCAGAACAGTTTGGAAAATTCGTTAGCAAAGCCAATTGGGTGCTGGTTATTTCAAACCTATTCTAAACTTCTATACTTACACTATACTTACACCACTGAAAAAAATGTGCCTCACCTGGTTGCTAAAAATTCTAACATCATATTTTAGTGTTTTCCAGTTAAAAATCTCACTCAGGTGTCAGCTTTAGTTAACACCCGTAAGCTCAACCAAAGATAAACTTCCTTTACTAGCACCTGAATAATTAGCATGACCTGCACTCATTAGGAATTACATCACTGAAGAAAACATTTTGATAGTTATTAGTAGGGATGAGCGAATCGATCCGGACGAACCCGGATTTGTTCCGAATTTCATGAAAAATTTGATTCTGAACGAATCCGAATTTCCACGCGACTCGATCGATCAAAGTTTTTCTTTAAACTCCATTTATTTCAATTACAGGCATTCTAAGATGGTGGAAGCACATGTCCAGACATGTCCCCTGGGGCAAGGTATCATGGGTAAGCCACATGCAGCCTATCAGCAGCCAGGAAGCCCAGTGACGTCACCGTGCTATATAAAGCGGCGGCCATCTTCCTTGTGCGCATTTCAGCATTCTATTGCGGCCAGAGCACAGCACGTTACAGACAGGGACAGAGAGTTAGAGATAGGTAGGGAGAGTCAGAGAGGCAGACAGAGAGGTAGACAGAGCCAGGGAAAGATAGTGAAAGATAAGGAAAAACCGGAACCATCCAGCCAGGGACAGCTTAGAAATGACAGTGAAATTTTTTTTTTTTCATTAGCCAGATCTGTTTTCAATTCAATTTCAGTTCTTTGTGCTCTAAATCTGCCTTGCCACTGTGCATGCAATCTATGCAGTGGCTTATTTAACTCTATCTGTTACACACAAGCATTTATCATAATATAACTGGATTAGTTTTAATATTTTTTGGTCTGCCTATAACAAAAAAAACACCAGCCCACCTGGGTATCCCAAACATGCACTTAGCAGCCTATCTGTTATACTAAATACGCTTGTTCATCCTTCCTCAGCTAAATCAAAGTATTGCATTTTGAATGGGTTTTTGGTCTGCCTTTAACAAAAAAAACACCAGCCCACCTGGGTATCCCAAACCTGCACTTAGCAGCCTATCTGTTATACTAAATACGCTTGTTCATCCTTCCTCAGCTAAATCAAAGTATTGCTGTCAGAACCCCGGGTTTGGCTGATGCCCGGTTGGTGGCTGGGGTCTATTACCCCATCTGCGGTATCGGTAGCCACCAGCGGGTGTCAGCAGAGCTCTGGCTGCTCACCCAATCTGCAGATCCACCTGCCACCAGCGGGTGTCAGCAGAGCTCTGGCTGCACACCCCATGTGCAGTCCCATCAGCCACCAGCGGGTGTCAGCAGAGCCCTGGATGCTCTCTCCCCATTATCTGCTGCACCTGGTGTGAGGAGCTATTTAAGTAAGATCGGCCCTCCACCTGGTGCAGCAGGATTTTGTTTGTTTGGTAACTTGTGTCTGGAGTTCTGAACTTAAGTCTGTACCCGTTCCTACCAGAGTCTGGAGACTGCCGGCATCTGTCATAGGCCCTTGGGTGAGTGCTCCAGCACCTTAGGGTATCTGTTTTTTGTTATTAGGTTTTTGTTAGTGAGCCTTATTTTGTATCTGAAATTAAGATATTTTTGTTGTTGTTTTTTCCTTGATTAAAACCTTTAAATACATTTTGGTAGTTGTGTCATTGCTTTGGCCAAACTGTCTGCTCCCTGCCCGAGAGTTCACATTAGAGAACTCCTCGGCCCTGACAGAATCCTGCTGCCACCCACCTGGCCAGAGCATTGCGCATCCTGGGACCTGTAGTCCCTCTAGCTTTTGCCAAAGTCCGTTCCTAGCCCCCTAAATGGATCCTGGAGTGATCAAAAAGTTGCTTTCATTAATGGAAAGCCATGCTGATACTGTGCAAGCATTATTTGTGGGATACTCTAAATCCATGATCAATTTTATTCATTCTTTGATTGATCAAGGGGATTTTGATTTCCCAGCTGCTCAACCCCTCATTAAGATCCTGGTGGATGTAGCTTTCGAAATAAATACTCCTTTGCCACAGGTTAAACAGACCTGTTCCATTGAACCCAGTGTCCCTGATCAGATTCCCCAATCTCCTGTCCCTTTAGCTAGATCTGTAGGGTCTAGGGGTTACTCTGAGGTGCTTTGTGCTTCACCTGGGGCCTTGACTCAGGGTCCTGCTGCTTCCTCACGGAGCCAACCTGTGCTTACTGCTAGAAGCCAGGACCCTGATTCCTGGTTCTATGAAGAATCTGACGATGATGATCCTGTCTTTGAGATCCATGCCACTGATTCTGACGATGCTTGGACCGATTTTTCTGATGAGGATGGTATGGTCGATGCCAGCCTGCCACCAGAGCGTCCCATGGTCGATGCCAGCCTGCCACCAGAGCGTCCCATGGTCTATGCCAGCCTGCCACCAGAGCGTCCCATGGTCGATGCCAGCCTGCCACCAGATCGTCCCATGGTCGATGCCAGCCTGCCACCAGAGCGTCCCACCGTGAGTCAGCCGCCACTGGGCCCCACTGCGAGTCAGCCGCCGCTGAATGTCTTTTTAAAATCTACCTTGTCTCTGTCCCCCAGCGAGCCTGCAGCCGGGTCCCACAGCGAGCCGGCAGCCGGGTCCCACAGCGAGCCTGCAGCCGGGTCCCACAGCGAGCCTGCAGCCGGGTCCCACAGCAAGCCTGCAGCCAGGTCCCACAGCGACCCCGCACCCGGGCTCTGCCTTGACCCTGCACCCGGGCTCTGCCTTGACCCTGCACCCGGGCTCTGCCTTGACCCTGCACCCGGGCTCTGCCACCAGCCGTCACCCGGGCTCTGCTACCAGCCGTCACCCGGGCTCTGCTACCAGCCGTCACCCGGGCTCTGCTACCAGCCGTCACCCGGGCTCTGCTACCAGCCGTCACCCGGGCTCTGCTACCAGCCGTCACCCGGGCTCTGCTACCAGCCGTCACCCGGGCTCTGCTACCAGCCGTCACCCGGGCTCTGCTACCAGCCGTCACCCGGGCTCTGCTACCAGCCGTCACCCGGGCTCTGCTACCAGCCGTCACCCGGGCTCTGCTACCAGCCGTCACCCTGTCTTGAACCCGAACCCGGGCCCTGTCTTGAACCCGGGCACTGTCTTGGGCCCTGTCTTGAACCCGAACCCGGGCCCTGTCTTGGATCCGGGCCCTGTCTTGGATCCGGGCCCTGTCTTGGATCCGCATCCGGGACCGGTGAAACTTGGCCAACCATTTGGATCCCTACCCCTATGGACTCTAGCTCCACAGTGGATCCCGGAGGTGGGATTAACCCTTTAACCGCCAGCCTACCTGGAGTTTTTGTCACCCTTTGTTGCCAGAACATTTTGCACTATTTTGCGCTCCCCTTGTTCAACTGTGATTTTTGAAGGGATTTCCATGGATTTCCCAGGAAAATTATATATTGTTTTTTTCAGCAGCGTCTGGGCTTTAACATGAAATGTCTTGTTTGTAATTTTTCAAGTGTTTTTTTAATATTTTGGGGTGAAATATGTGCAAAAAAATTAAAAAAATCTATTTTTTACAATTTGTAGTTTTTTTTGTAATATAAAAATGTAAGTTTGTCAATAAAATCTTATTGCGTGTGAAATCCCAATTTCTCCCAGTTACAACGGTACCACATATGTATTGGTAGACACCCTTTCCTGCCCAGGAGACTCCCTCAAACTGAAACAGCACTTTAAGAGATTTTTAGATCAAATACAGCTATGCTAAGCGCTATGTGCACCTTGCAGTTTTTTAATAAAAACAACCCTTTACATTTGAAATACCCCCCACAAATGATATATTCTCTGGAAATACACACTTCAAGCTTTCTAGGCGTACCAGGCTTGTTGATGTTGCCACAGTTTTCTGGAAGTTCTCCCTCAATGTATTCTTTGGTTACACAGAGCTTCCCTAAAAAAGGATAAAAAAAACTGGATCAAAGCCACATTTTCCTAAAAAAAAAATATATGCAAACAAGAAAAAACAAGTTAATCTGAAAAAGCAACATCCCCCGAACAGAACGATACCCAACATGTATAGGTACTGTCAAAAGAAGAGTTGCCAAACACCAAAAAGTAAAGCATATGCACAATGGTAATTTTGCTTGGAAATTTCAACTCTGCAGACAAAGTGCGCACCTTGCACTTTCTCTGCCAAAAAAAACCCTTTACATTTGGAATACCCCCCACAAACCATACATTCCTGAAAGTACACATGATAAGCTTTCTAAGCGTACCCAGCATGTTGTAGTGGGCCCATCTTTCTGAAAGTAATCCCTCAAAGAATTCTTTGGTCGCACAGGGTTTCCTTAAAAAATGTATAAAAAAGCAGAATCAAAAATGAGTTTTCCTAAAATATCAATATGCAAACAAAAAAAACAAGCTAAATCTGAAAACGCAAGGTCCCCCGAGCAGAACGATACCCAACATGCATAGGTTCTATTATCCCTTTTAACTGCCAGCCTACTTGAGGTTTTGTCACCCTCTTTTGACGGGTCATTTTTCACCATTTTGCGCTACGCTTAACTGTGATTTTTTCAGGAATTTCCAGGAAAATGATATATTTTATTTTTGCGGCAGAGTTTAGGCTTTAACATGAAATATCTTGTTTGTAATTTTTTTACAGTTTTTTTTTAATATTTTTGAGTAAATTAAACAAAACAAAATATATTTTTTAGAAAATTGTCTCCTTTATTTCAAATAAAACCTTTTTTTTTTTTTAAGAAAACCATATTGCATGTGAAAGCCCCATTTCTCCCGATTACAACGGTACCACATATGTATCGGTAGCCCCCCGTTACTGTTCAGAAGACTCCCCAAACTGAAAAAACACTTTATAACATGTAAAAATAAAATACAACTACAATCCACACTATAAAGGGTTAAATCAAGAAAAAAAATTGGCATGGGGTTCCCATTCCAAGGGGGGGGGTAATCCCCATTTTTTTTAATTTTAAGGGTTAAAAACCCCTTAAAAATTCCCATAAAAAATTACATGGGGTCCCCCCTACCCAGCATAACCAGCCCGGGGATCAGCTATGCATGGCTTGTAGAACAGGGCGCAGGGGCCAGCTTTGGTGGCCCCCCACCCTGCCAGGTATGAGCCCGCACCTCCTAAATCAGCCCGGGCCCTTCTGCCCCCCCTGGGCTTCGGGGAGGCAGGTAATAGGGGGGCCGGGGTTAATGGCAAATCACCCGCTCGCCGCAGGTGACTTGACAGCCCCCCAGCCTTGTGAACTGGTATAGGGGTTTCATGGACTCCTTACAAGTTCACAATGGGTTAAAGTGGACCAACACCCAGGGCTGATCGGCCCGGGAATCTATAAGATTCTCAGACCGTTCTATTTCCTCCCCCTGGGGCATCCAAAATCAGGATGCCCCTCTGTGTGAAACCCCCCGGAACACCCGCTACAACTTACTTGAATCCCGGTCCTACGGCGCATGCTTGGGCTGCAACCCCGCTATCCCTCTAGTAGGGCGCGTGCCCGCACCGGCTATTTACGCTCCCTGTTAGAGGGAAGTGGGGGATGTCTTAGACGTCCATAACTCAGCCCCTCTGAGCGTGCTGATTGGAGGAGCGGCCGCGCATGCGCCGTAGGACCCGGGTGTGGTGAGTTATTGTGGGTGATCGGGGGGGTTCACACAGCGGGGCATCCCTGATCGGGATGCCTGGGGAAAAGGACCAATACCCAGGATAGTCAAAATCCTGGGTGTTGGTCCACTTCAAAAAAAAGCACACACCACAAAATGCTGGAAGCATTTATTACCAGCTGGGCGACAGGACATAAGGGGTTAATTTAAAAAAAAATTGACATATGGTCCCCCCTCCTCAGGGGGTTAAAAACCCTTAAAAATCCCCCCAAAAAATTACGTAGGGTCCCCCCTACCCAGCGTTACTGACCCAGGCCAGCTATGGGGGCTTGTAGAACAGGGCGCAGGGGCCAGCGCTGGTGGCCCCTGGCCCTGCAGGCTACTAGCCCACATAGCCATAGTGGCCTGGGCCCTTCTGCCCCCCCTGGCCTTTGGGGAGGCAGGTAATGGGGGGCTGGGGGTTTTGGCAAGTCACCCGCTCGCCGCAGGTGACTTGCCATACCCAGAGCCATGTGAGCTGGTATAGGGGTCTTATAGACCCCTTACCAGCTCACAAAGGGTTAACTGAAAAAAAGACACAGACAAAATGATTTTCTTAAAAAAAAAAAAAAAATTTTACTGTACTTACCTCCGATTGTAAGCTCTTGTCCTTCGCCACTCTGATGACAGATGCCAGCGATTGGCATCCAGAGAAGGGGGAGGCAGGAGATCAGAGGATCTCCTGTCACCTCCTTCCCTGGGCACCGATCACCGGCATCTGACAGCTAAGAGAGCTGTAGCCGGTGATCGGGCCGAAAGGGGCGGGGCTTAGCAGGGACGACGGGTCGGGCTGACGTCATTAGCCCCTCCTCCAAAAGGGGCGGGGCTTAGCGGCAAGATGGCGGCCGCCATCGGAATAGCAGAGGGGAGAAAGCCTTCCAGGCTCTCTCCTGAAGATCAGAAAGACCTGGGGGGGATCGGAGGCCCCCCAGGTGAAGAGGAGGGTCGGCGGGAGCCAGCGCACACGGAGGTAAGTAAATGTCATTTTTTTTTTTTTTTTTTTTTACAGGAAAAGCCGGAGGCAGCTGAAATGGGGGGGGCACCCTATTCCGGGCCCTCCCCTGCAGCCGGAGGAGGTCCGATGAACGACCGGAGACCACCATCTTGAAGAGGAGACCCGGCTGAATCAAACGAGGGGTCAGGTAAGTGACTTTTTTTTTAACTTTTTTAACTATTAGTGGGGAAAGTCAGGCAAATAAAATTTACGTGGCTGGCAGTTAACTGCAGGAGAGGCAGCCACGTAAATTTTACGTGGCTGGCGTTTAAAGGGTTAATACCCAGATTTTGGACATTTTATTTCATGGACTTGAGTTTGTTTTGTTGGTCTTGCTCTCTGGGGAGAATTTTTTCGTTCAGGGGAGCGTTCAGGAGCCCGCTCCTGAGAGAGGGGGTAATGTCAGAACCCCGGGTTTGGCTGATGCCCGGCTGGTGGCTGGGGTCTATTACCCCATCTGTGGTATCGGTAGCCACCAGCGGGTGTCAGCAGAGCTCTGGCTGCTCACCCAGTCTGCACTTCCACCTGCCACCAGCGGGTGTCAACAGAGCTCTGGCTGCACACCCCATGTGCAGTCCCATCAGCTACCAGCGGGTGTCAGCAGAGCCCTGGATGCTCTCTCCCCATCATCTGCTGCACCTGGTGTGAGGAGCTATTTAAGTAAGATCGGCCCTCCACCTGGTGCAGCAGGATTTTGTTTGTTTGTTTGGTTACTTGTGTCTGGAGTTCTGAACTTAAATCTGTACCCGTTCCTACCGGAGTCTGGAGACTGCCGGCATCTGTCATAGGCCCTTGGGTGAGTGCTCCAGCACCTTAGGGTATCTGTTTTTTGTTATTAGGTTTTTTGTTAGTGAGCCTTATTTTGTATCTGAAATTAAGATATTTTTGTTGTTGTTTTTTCCTTGATTAAAACCTTTAAATACATTTTGGTAGTTGTGTCATTGCTTTGGCCAAACTGTCTGCTCCCTGGCCGAGAGTTCACATTAGAGAACTCCTCGGCCCTGACAATTGCATTTTGAATTGGTTTTTGGTCTGCCTATAACAAAAAAACACCAGCCCACCTGGGAATCCCAAACCGGCATTAGGCAGCCTATCTGTTATACTAAATACGCCTGTTCATCCTTCCTCAGCTTAATCAAAGTATTGTATTTTATATTGGTTTTTGGTATACCTTTAACAAAAAAAAAACACCAGGCCGCAGGGCATCCCAAACCTGCACTTAGCAGCCTATCTGTTATACTAAATATGTTTGTTCATCCTTCCTCAGCTAAATCAAAGTATTGCATTTTGAATTAGTTTTTGGTCTGCCTTTAAAAAAAAAAACACCAGGCCACAGGGCATCCCAAACCTGCACTTAGCGGCCTATCTGTTATACTAAATACGCTTGTTCATCCTCCTCAGCTAAATCAAAGTATTGCATTTTGAATTGGTTTTTGGTCTGCCTTTAACAAAAAAAAAACACCAGCCCACCTGGGTATCCCAAATCTGCATTAGGCAGCCTATCTGTTATACTAAATATGCTTGTTCATCCTTCCTCAGCTTAATCAAAGTATTGTATTTTGAATTGGTTTTTGGTCTGCTTGTAAAAAAACACCAGCCCACCTGGGTATCCCAAACCTGCACTTAGCAGCCTATCTGTTATACTAAATACGCCTCTTCATCCTTCCTCAGCCTAATCAAAGTATTGCATTTTGAATTGGTTTTTGGTCTGCCTTTAACGAAAAAAAACACCAGGCCGCAGGGCATCCAAAACCTGCACTTTGCAGCCTATCTGTTATACTAAATACGCTTGTTCATCCTTCCTCAGCTTAATCAAAGTATTGCATTTTGAATTGGTTTTTGGTCTGCCTTTAACAAAAAAACACTAGGCCACCTGGGTATCCCAAACCTGCACTTAGAAGCCTATCTGTTATATTAAATACGCTTGTTCATCCTTCCTTAGCTTAATCAAAGTATTGCATTTTGAATTGGTTTTTGTCCTGCTGACAAAACACTAGGCCGCAGGGCATCCCAAACTTGCACTTAGCAGCCTATCTGTTATACTAAATACGCTTGTTCATCCTTCCTCAGCTTAATCAAAGTATTGCATTTTAAATTGGTTTTTGGTCTGCCGTTAACAAAAAAAAAAACATCAGGCCGCAGGGCATCCCAAACCTGCACTTAGCAGCCAATCTGTTATACTAAATACGCTCGTTGATCCTCCTCAGCTTAATCAAAGTATTGCATTTTGAATAGTTTTTTGGTCTGCCTTTAACAAAAAAAAACACCAGTCCACCTGGGTATCCCAAACCTGCATTTGTAAGCCTATCTGTTATGCTAAATATTCTTGTTCATCCTTCCTCAGCTTAATCAAACTATTGCATTTTGAATTGGTTTTTAGTCTGCTGCCAAAAGACACTAGGCCGCAGGGTATCTCATATTGCCAATTTTCAAAGTATCTGGTGCAGAGAAGCAGTTCCTCACTTTATTTAGCTTCTTCTTTTTAAAGTAAACACATTTTTTATCGTACCTATTGCGCATTTCAAATACAAAAAAATGTCAGGCAGACAAGTGCAAGGATGTTCAAAGAGGAGTGGCAGAGGCCAAGTTTCAGCAGGCAGAGGTCGCAGCAGACTAGGAGCGAGTGGCAGCAGGAGTCACGGTGAGAGACCTGATCTGCCAGTATCTGCTAGTGGTCGTGTCTCCACCAGTAACGCATCTGCCGTGGTAGATTGGTTAACGCGCTCATCAACATCATTACAAGTTACATCTGAGACTCCCAGTCTAGGGTCGGTAGGTTCCTCTGACACAACCCTGAGTTGGCATGCCCCAAGAGCAGTCCCTGTCCTCCCATTGCCTCTGTCCTACGCCGTTCCCTCCCCCAGCGACGTATCCTATGCTTTGGGTTCAGCTCCACTTTTTAGTGAGGAGGACGATCAGATAGAGGACAGTCAGCAGCTACTGCCCAGCCAAGAAATGGAGGTGGCTTCTTTAGCTAGGCAGACAAATAGTGATGTGGACAGTGTCGTGGGTGTTGTGAGCGTTCCAGCTCCTGCGCCAGACACTATTGAGGAAACCGAGAACATCAGTGACGTGCAGCCACAACTCGGTGATGATGATGATGATGATGATGATGAAGCCGATTGCACTTGGGAGCCGGGTGATGAAGGGGCTTCATCGTCATCATCAGGAGAAGAGGGACGCAGGTTGCCCCGGAGTCAGCAGCTGAGGCAGCAAGGTGTTAGCAGCATGGTTGGCAGTCAGCATGGGGGCACAATTGTAAAGCCTGGAGCCAAACGGGGCCGGGGTAGAGCACCTGCTGCCCGGCAGGCTACCTTATCGGGAGGTAGTGGAGCAGGGGTCCCTGGAGTTGGCGACAGCAGCAGTGAATCAGTGAGGTCTGTTGGTGGGAAAAGTAGCTACTCGGCAGTGTGGCAGTTTTTCCTGAAGCATCCGCAGGAGGGTAACATGGCCACATGCAAGATATGTAGGCAGAAGGTGAAGCGTGGCCAGGGCCCAAATGTTGGCACCACGGCCCTGCGTCAACATATGATGCGTCACCATAAAGCGGCCTGGGAGAACCGAGGCTCCGAAGAGGTGGTCCAGCCTGCTTCCTCACCAAGTGGCACGCCGCTCCCAATTTCTGCCAGTCAAGGCTCCAGCACCTCAGCCGAAGGCAGCTGTGCGTCATACCCATCCTCTGTCACTCCTGCTCCTCCTCCTCCTCCAAGTCATGCATCCCGCCAGCAATCCATCAGCGAAGCCATGTCCAAGAGACAGCAGTATGCGCCCACTCATCCTACGGCGCAGAAGCTGAATGTGCTCCTGTCCAAGTTGCTGGTGCTGCAGTCGCTCCCTTTTCAGGTGGTGGACTCTGCACCTTTCAGAGAACTGATGGCTTGAGCCGAGGTGGAGAGTCCCAAGCCGTCATTTCTTTGCCAAGAAGGCAGTACCAGTGCTGCACACATTTGTTGAACAGAAGGTGGGCCAGTCCTTGAGCCTGTCCGTGTGTAGCAAAGTGCATGGCAGCGCCGACATCTGGAGCTGTAACTACGGTCAGGGACACTACATGCCGTTTACGGCCCACTGGGTGAATGTGGTCCCTTTGCAGCAGCAGCAGCAATTTGGTCAGGTCACGCCGCTTCTGCCTCCGCGCTCTCTGCCCGTTGGGCCTGTGACACCATGCGACTCGGCCTCCTCATCCTCCGCCATCTCGTCACCCTCCACTGTAGGCTCAAGTCTCAGTGCCCCTCCAGTCTACCATGTGTGCAGGGCACGGAGGTGTCACACTGTGCTTCACATGGTTTGTCTTGGCGAACGGAGTCACACAGGGGAGGAACTGCTTAAATGTATTCATCAGGAAATCCAAACATGGCTTACTCCAAGAAAACTTAAAATGGGAATCATGGTTACCGACAATGGGATGAACATTTTGTCTGCGCTGCGCCAAGGAAGCCTGACCCATGCCCCCTGCATGGCTCACGTCTTCAATTTGGTTGTCAAGCGGTATCTGAAGTGTTCCCCCCATCTGCAAGACATCCTAACAACTTCAAGGAAACTTTGCATGCACTTTAGCCACTCATACAACGCCAAACACACCCTTCTTGTGCTACAGCATAAGAATGGTAGCCCCCAACATAGTCTGATTTGCGATGTTTCCACCCGTTGGAATTCCACCCTTCACATGTTGGACCAATTATATGAACAGAGAAAAGCCATCACGGATTTCCTGATGATCCAAGCAGATAGGGGGACTCCCCTGTGTAACTTCAATGTCAACCAGTGGCAGCTCATATGTGACACCTGCCGTTTGCTCAGGCCCTTTGAGGAAGCCACTTTATTTGTCAGTCGGCAGGATTACGGGATGAACGACGTGATTCCACTGCTTCATGTACTACAGCACATGTTGGAAACCATGGCTGGTCAGGGCACTGGAGACATGGCGTCTACATCTTACGGCCACATGAACCCCGTTGAAGTTGAACTGGAGAAGGAGGAAGAGGAGGAGGAGTGGCCCAGTGAAGCACAGTTTAGGCTTGGCGAAATGGCTGGTTTATCTAGTCAGCGGACAGGAGAGGAGGAGCAGGAGCAGCCAGAGGAGCTAGCGGGTTTTGAGGAAGGCGAGACAGAGGACCCGGACACACCGTGGCAGTATGCAGTGGAGATGGAGACAGGTCGTCCCTCCCAGTCACTTGCTTGCGTAGTGACCCCAGAATTGTTTCCATTTGTCACCGAGATGACTTCTGGCTGTCCACCTTATTGGACCCTCGGTTCCGGCACAAAATGGGGGCATTTTTTAAACCCGCCGAGAGGGAGGACAAACTGAACTACTACAAAAACATTCTGCGCAGTCAGTTGGCCGATGCCTATCTGCGCCAAACTCTCGCAGGTCTGACACGGGGGTACCTCTGCGCTCACCTTCCACTGCCATGGCTGCTGGGGGGGGTTAGCAGGAGCAGCAGCAGCAGCTCCATCAGCAGCAGCCTCAGTCTTCAGTCGCTAATGAGTAGCTTTCTACACCCGCATAGTGAGGCTACTCATGAGCAGCAGGAAGACCAGGAGCAGAACCTCAACCAGCAGGTCATGTCATACCTTGGTCATGCCAACACACCTTGAGGATCCGCTTGACTTCTGGGCAGCCAAACTTGGCTTGTGGCCGCAACTAGCAGAGTTTGCCCTGGAAAAGCTGTCCTGCCCGGCAATTAGCGTGCTATCTGAGCGGGTGTTTAGTGCGGCGGGGGCCATAGTTACGGCAAGGAGAACTCGTCTGTAAAAATGTGGAGAGACTCACCTTTGTCAAAATGAATCAGGGATCAGCCAGGATTTCCACCCACCAATGGCTGATGCATGCGACTAGATTCAGCATGGTGCCACGTTTTACACTTTCCAAATGGTGCAAAACATATTTATGTCTTTAGACCAATTTTTGGGCTCCTGCTGATGCCAACTTCATGGTGTGCCTTCCAGCCAATTTTTGGGCTCCTGCTGATGCCAACTTCAGGGTGTGCCTTTCAGCCAATTTTTGGCCTCCTGCTGCTGCCAACTCCAGGGTGTCTTTCAAGCAATCTTTGGGCTCCTGCTGATGCTGCTGCCAACTCCAGGGTGTGCCTTCCAGCTAATGTTTGTGCTCCTGCTGCTGCCAACTTCAGGGTGCCTTCCAGACAATTTCTGGGTTCCTGCTGCTGCCAACACCAGGGTGTGTCAGTCAATTTTTGGGCTCCTGCTGCGGCTACTGCCAACTCCAGTGTCTCTTTAAAGCAATGTTTGGGCTCCTGCTGCTGCTTGCAACTCCAGGGTGTCATTCTTGTTCAATAATTTTTATTGGAAGATAAGGAAATACATGACAATACTTCCAGACACTTATAAATTATCTTTCCAAACAGAGAAGAAAATAGTATAAGCTTTCTGAACTGTTAACCAACATCTCTATTGTTGATATATAATATGAACAGCTTTTGACTACTAACTATCATCATTACATAATATAAGGGTCGATTCAAAGAAACATGTAACAGCTTGGATTTGGGTGCCGATCATCCTATTTTTCCCGTCCGCTCGTGCGTTCGTATGAACTTGCGAGTGATTCAATAAGCAAATACGTTTCTATCCTAAAATATACGTCCGTTTGTATGTTATCTCCCGAACTTGCCTCAGTCAGTTGACAATCGTAAAAATCACGTTCATGTGCTCACCTGTTGCGGCGGCAGCCTGTTTTTTCTGCTGCTTCCATCGTCCACCTCTTCCAATTACTTGCGTTTGCCTCTGGTTTTCATTGGTTTTTGGCCTCTTAAATTCGTGCGTTCGTATGTATATAAGATCTTGCGCATGCGCACCCTCATCCCGCACCCCATCCAAACCCCTTAGCGCTTGCATCCTTCTTCATTTCTCGTTCCCTAAAACTTACCTAAACCCCTTAGCGCTTGCATCCTTCTTCATTTCTCGTTCCCTAAAACTTACCTAAACCCCTTAGCGCTTGCATCCTTCTTCATTTCTCGTTCCCTAAAACTTGCCTAAACCCCTTAGCGCTTGCATCCTTCTTCATTTCTCGGTCCCTAAAACTTACCTAAACCCCTTAGCGCTTGCATCCTTCTTCATTTCTCGTTCCCTAAAACTTACCTAAACCCCTTAGCGCTTGCATCCTTCTTCATTTCTCGTTCCCTAAAACTTACCTAAACCCCTTAGTGCTTGCATCCTTCTTCATTTCTCGGTCCCTAAAACTTACCTAAACCCCTTAGCGCTTGCATCCTTCTTCATTTCTCGTTCCCTAAAACTTACCTAAACCCCTTAGCGCTTGCATCCTTCTTCATTTCTCGTTCCCTAAAACTTACCTAAACCCCTTAGCGCTTGCATCCTTCTTCATTTCTCGGTCCCTAAAACTTACCTAAACCCCTTAGCGCTTGCATCCTTCTTCATTTCTCGTTCCCTAAAACTTACCTAAACCCCTTAGCGCTTGCATCCTTCTTCATTTCTCGTTCCCTAAAACTTACCTAAACCCCTTAGCGCTTGCATCCTTCTTCATTTCTCGGTCCCTAAAACTTACCTAAACCCCTTAGCGCTTGCATCCTTCTTCATTTCTCGTTCCCTAAAACTTACCTAAACCCCTTAGCGCTTGCATCCTTCTTCATTTCTCGTTCCCTAAAACTTACCTAAACCCCTTAGCGCTTGCATCCTTCTTCATTTCTCGTTCCCTAAAACTTACCTAAACCCCTTAGCGCTTGCATCCTTCTTCATTTCTCGTTCCCTAAAACTTGCCTAAACCCCTTAGCGCTTGCATCCTTCTTCATTTCTCGTTCCCTAAAACTTACCTAAACCCCTTAGCGCTTGCATCCTTCTTCATTTCTCGTTCCCTAAAACTTACCTAAACCCCTTAGCGCTTGCATCCTTCTTCATTTCTCGTTCCCTAAAACTTGCCTAAACCCCTTAGCGCTTGCATCCTTCTTCATTTCTCGTTCCCTAAAACTTACCTAAACCCCTTAGCGCTTGCATCCTTCTTCATTTCTCGTTCCCTAAAACTTACCTAAACCCCTTAGCGCTTGCATCCTTCTTCATTTCTCGTTCCCTAAAACTTGCCTAAACCCCTTAGCGCTTGCATCCTTCTTCATTTCTCGGTGCCTAAAACTTACCTAAACCCCTTAGCGCTTGCATCCTTCTTCATTTCTCGTTCCCTAAAACTTACCTAAACCCCTTAGCGCTTGCATCCTTCTTCATTTCTCGTTCCCTAAAACTTACCTAAACCCCTTAGCGCTTGCATCCTTCTTCATTTCTCGGTCCCTAAAACTTACCTAAACCCCTTAGCGCTTGCATCCTTCTTCATTTCTCGGTCCCTAAAACTTACCTAAACCCCTTAGCGCTTGCATCCTTCTTCATTTCTCGTTCCCTAAAACTTACCTAAACCCCTTAGCGCTTGCATCCTTCTTCATTTCTCGGTCCCTAAAACTTACCTAAACCCCTTAGCGCTTGCATCCTTCTTCATTTCTTGGTCCCTAAAACTTACCGAAACCCCTTAGCGCTTGCATCCTTCTTCATGTTGACGACCCTAAAACTTACCTAAACCCCTTAGCGCTTGCATCCTTCTTCATTTCTTGGTCCCTAAAACTTACCTAAACCCCTTAGCGCTTGCATCCTTCTTCATTTCTCGGTCCCTAAAACTTACCTAAACCCCTTAGCGCTTGCATCCTTCTTCATTTCTCGTTCCCTAAAACTTACCTAAACCCCTTAGCGCTTGCATCCTTCTTCATTTCTCGTTCCCTAAAACTTACCTAAACCCCTTAGCGCTTGCATCCTTCTTCATGTTGACGACCCTAAAACTTACCCAAACCACATAATGTACATATGTCTATATGTTTATAAGCGTGTTTTTTCTTGTTTGTGTAATTGTTTTTTGGTGCGCATATTAGAAAAGACACATTTATGAAGGCTTAAAATATAATTTATTTAAAATATTTTGTTTGTTTGTTTTTTTTTAAGGTTAAAACATAGTAACATTTTTTTTAAGGTTTGTTTTAAAACATTATAAAAGTTTGTTTTTTTTTTTTTGGACAAACATATTAATTTTTTTTTTTTTTTGGTTTAAAACATAGGAAAATGATTTAGTTTTTTTTTTGTTTTTGTAAAAACTATAAAATTTTAAACTATAAAAACATTTTAAAAACATTTAACCAAAGTAGCCAGGACCAAGGGCACTAATCATCCTCCTCTTCTTCATCTGTTGGCCCCAACGTCGCCTGTATGGCCAGCAGCTCGGCCACCAACTCCTTGATTCTTTTTTTTTTTTCCTGCACGGTTTTTGGGATAATCCCTGTAAGCAATAGAGAAATAAACATAAATAGGAGTACCAGACCGGTTTGTATGCTGGAAATAGATTTGGGGTTAATTAAATACATGTAAATGCCTGACATATGTCATTATTCAAAGGGATAAAGTAAATGCATTTCCCACAGGTAAGTATTGAAACTCCTTAAACCGGACCTTCTACATTATTTAATGAAAAGCAATAACTAGTCCCAAATGATTCTGCACCAGATCGAAGTATATTTTGGGGGATTTAGGATTACTGCGCCGCCATCGGGACTCCGAAGCATAACAGTTAGTGAGGAGAGGAGAGTGGGATCAAGTACAGGGGAGTAGGTTACAGTGGTGCTTTGGGAATACAGAGCATAGCTGGGTTCAGGGAAAGGTCATCAGTCCCACAATGCATGGCAGCACCTTACTTTTTCAAATCTGTATCCCATGCAGCATGTAAATATTGCGCATTCAATATTCCGCCATATTGGATGTTTACAGGCTCCTAACATGCATTAGATGGCTGTAGGCTGTTTTTCAATGTTCCCAATCTGTATGTACAGTGTGTTGGCTAAATATTAGCTATGTTCTTAATACGAGTTAGGGTCCGCTTTAAGCTAACGAAGTGCCCACATGAAAGTGTTAACTACACATTGGCTACGCCTTTAGTTATGTGTGTGTTATTAGCTAACAACACATTAATATGAATAATGGCATGGATACTTACTGAGTTGGTGGCCGACAGATGGCTGGTTGGGGCCAACAGGCTGCCCTTGGTCCTGGCTATGCTGTGAAGAAGTCCCTGGAGAAACATGTGACATTTGGTTAGTATTTGTATAGAGTCACTATTCCCAACATATCTGGCTCCCAGTCTGGCTGTCATCACTCACCTTCGCCAGGATCAACTTCCAGCATCTCTGCTGCCTCCTCCTCCACTATCTCACCCGCACCAGAAGCTTCTACAAATACATAATAAAGGAGAACTTAGTTTTTGGCCTGCCATGTATATCTTTGTGCCTATACATGAAGAGTGACATACCAGAGCCTTCCCCATGCCTGGCCAGGTATGACTCCACGCCCACGTGGTTGGGCCCCTCCTCTGTGGTAAGGTCCAGGGGCTGGTCTGAGGAGGCCACAGAGGAGGGGTAGGTCCGTCGCCCGGGAGATCCACCACCTTCACTCACAGATGCAGACTCATGCAGCACTGGTCGGCCTGTACGCCTGCGGGTGCGGCGAATTCTGAAATCCATTTCCAACACTACCAAAGAAAAGTCATTATAAATAAAGGCATAACTTATACATTTGGAACATATACCATGCAATTGCTTTGTACTTACTTGGGAAATGGATTCCAAAAAACCTCCGCACCCGGGGCATGTGCAGACGTTTCAGGTCCGACCAATGCTGCATTATCTGGGTGTGAGTGAAGGTGGTGCTAGTCACACGGTGTATTTCCGCGATGATCTCCCGGGCGATGTCCCTTTTTTCACACACATTGGGCGCGAAGTCATACCGGCGCTGAAGCATGATCTGAAAAACATAATGGACACAGAGCTTTTACTTTTACACACAGAGCCATATGTGTTGCATCACAAGTAGCGAATGTCATGTCATTAACACGTTCACTCGGATTCAGAGTCTGGTCTTATGTTATATGTTTCACACACCATGTACATACAGATAGCCAACATTACAAATCAGGCCACCTGCCTGGCATGTTATGATGGTTTGAACCTCCAAGATGTCGGCTTATGTAAAATGCCTTCTTTGCAGGCAGCCTGCAAACAGGAAGTTCATGCAAACTGTAAGTGTGTGTGCTGCTCGGCATTCTTGGACTGATGACCTTCCCATGACCACAGCTCTGCTGTGTCTGAACAAAGCACAGCTTTACCCCACCCCCCTGTACCTTATCCCACTCACCTCTCCTCAGTAAGTGTGATGCTTCTGAGTACAGATGGCTGCGCGCATCTCTTAAATTCTTGAGCAGAGTTTCAGGCCAGTGGAGCCAAGACTAATAAGTTATTGCCTTCAAATGGACCATTTGGAAATGTCATAGGCTGTGTACTGGTTTTTTTGTTTTTATTGCTTTTTAGTCAATCAGGCTGAAGGCCCTGTTTCTGTCTTTTTGGCCGCGTGTGTTGCTTGCCGTTGTGTTTTGATGTCTTAGGCAAACAGTGGTCCTCAAACATCCGCATCAAGGTCCGAGACAGGCCAGGTTTGACAGCTAGCCACGCAACTCCACAGGTTAATTAACTGTTGCTAAGCCAGAGCAATTGCCCGAATTAGGACATCAGCATAGAGAGGTGAAAACGTGGCCTGGCTAGGCCCTTTAGGATGAAGTGTGAGGAGTCTGTTCTAAAACATTAAGATCCCCCAAACTAGTTCCAACCGCATCATTTACATTTAGTACATCACTCAGTATTAGCTTAAAAGGCAGAGCAAGGCACTTACCAGCATGAGGATCTCTTCCTGTTGATGGGTGAAGATAGTGGGCGCCATCTTTATGCTTCTTCAAGGCAGCAGATAAGTGAAACCCCAGCGGTTTCCTGGTTCCGCACGAACGTACGTCCGTACGAGCGCGTAGTCGTGCGCATAGGCGTCAGACGCTGGGCGCATGATTTAAAGGTCCCTGCACCCAAAGCTCATTCTCTTTGAGCTTTTGGACAAAATGGCACCAAAAAAGGCAGCAGCTAAACGCGGCCAGCAAAGCCAGACCTCTGAGGGCCCAACAACCAGGTCCCAGCAACGACCGAAGAAGCTAAGGTCCCAGAAGGCCCAGAAGGCAAGTACCACCTCGGCCCCACCAAGGGACACTGGACCCTCCCTTTCCCAAAAAAGGGCCCCAAAGGCACGTGCCCCTGCGGCCAAAAAACAGGCCACAGCAGCCACCACCACCTCTGCCCCCAGAAGAGGCCGCCCAAAGGAGCCCACACCACCCATGCTTTCAAGCCGGGCACTTAGCCAACCCAGGCCCCACAGCAGTGCCCGAAGCACATCCAGCCCGCACAGAAGGGCCCGAAGCCCCTCCAGCCCGCACAGAAGGGCCTGAAGCCCCTCCAGCCCGCGCAGAAGGGCCCGAAGCCCATCCAGGCCGCGCAGAGGGGCCCGAAGTCCATCCAGCCCGCGCAGAAGGGCCCGAAGCCCATCCAGGCCGCGCAGAGGGGCCCGAAGTCCATCCAGGCTGCGCAGAGGGGCCCGAAGCCCATCCAGGCCGCGCAGAGGGGCCCGAAGCCCATCCAGGCCGCGCAGAAGGGCCCGAAGCCCATCCAGCCCGCGCAGAAGGGCCCGAAGCCCATCCAGCCCGCGCAGAAGGGCCCGAAGCCCATCCAGCCCGCGCAGAAAGGGCCAAAGACCATCCAGGCCCCACAGCAGTGCCCGAGGCACATCCAGCACGCACAGAAGGGCCCGAAGCCCATCCAGGCTGCGCAGAGGGGCCCGAAGTCCATCCAGGCCGCGCAGAGGGGCCCGAAGTCCATCCAGGCCGCGCAGAGGGGCCCGAAGCCCATCCAGGCCGCGCAGAGGTGCCCGAAGCCCATCCAGCCCGCGCAGAAGGGCCCGAAGCCCCCGACCTGGCACCAGCCGGGGACATAGCCCCCGACCTGGCACCAGCCGGGAACAGAGCCCCCCAAGAGGCCAAAGAATGGCCACCCTGACCACATCTACACCTGGAAGTTCGGTGGCCAGCCACGCAAGAACACCCAGTCCCTTGGCCAGTCCAGTCCAGTCATTGGGAAGCCAACAATCCGTCCATTCCCCTACCCAGCCCCAGGCCATAATGTCACCACATGTGTCTGCACACATGGAGGAGCAGCCAAGCCAACCATCTGGCCGCACATTGCGCCGCGGCCAGTTGAGTGGGAGATTCTCCCATGACCAAAATATGGCATTGGCTAGTGGCCTTACATTATACTATGACGAGCTCTATGGGAGCAAATCAAAACACACCACAAAGCAGCGCAAGATGGAATTGTTTGAAACCATCCTACGACAAGTAAATGCAGCGGGGGAAGAGAGGAAAGATGTGTCCCAAATTCAGAAGAAAATCTCGGATCTGAAATATGCTGTACGTCAAAGAAATTAAAAGGCATAATTACAGGTAAATAAATGATGTCTCCAAATATAAGGATTAGGATGTACTGTATGCACCTTTTCTGAGTACCAAACGATTTTCTCTTTTCAGCATGCAAACTGGAGGTGGCTTTCCTACCAAACTGGAGTTTACCCCTGCTGAGGAGATTGTGCTGGGCCTTCTCCATCCGGTCGCGGTCGGTGAACATGCTGGTCTAAGGGACACGGACTCACCGACCCGTACCCACGGTGAGTACTCTTAAATCTGCATGTTTGCCTGTTTGGTAAATAATCTAAAGTTCACTAGTACCAAGATGACGGGATGGCCCTATGGTGTGGCTTGCTTGGCCTCGCACTACTGTGCCTGTTTGTGTCCTGTTTTGGTCCCTGTGAACCACACATTTAGGACCACATCCATTATGTAAAAGATCAATTTCCAAAATTTATTGGTCAAGTAACGAAGTTTATCCTGAAAAGTGATATATTTTGACTCAATCACAAAACACACATCATGATGGATGGGTTGGCTATTTGTTGTGTGAGTTGTGTTTGAGGTAACAATTTAATTACCCACCCCCAAACATATCGGACCTAGAGCAGCGAGACTCAACTGGCGGCCCGGGGTACCAATGCGGACCTTGGCACCAGATTCCAGGACCCCTGGCCAGACAGCCCTGCACTCAGTTACTTCTGTGTTGACGTGCTCAGAGCTGCCCCCTTGATCGGCGATGTAGTGGTTGTTCTCCTGCCCAATGTCATGGCTCCCTGAAACATAGCATTGCAATATGAAGTACTGCACAGGAATTGGCATTGCAAGGTACACAGTAACTTGGTGCATCTTTCTCTTGGTCCAATCGTGTCCCGCTGCCCCAGCTCTGCCCCATCTGCCACAGTCCCCCCATGTGCCCCCCCCCACATAAGCCCCATACATTTGTAACAGATTTGCTCCATCCATCCCATCACCATCAATTCGTGAACTCCCCCCTTTAGCCATCCAATCCATGTCCCCTCAGCTCTGCCCCATCCAGCCCAGCAAGGGCAAGCAGCCTTTATTAGTTTGCACTTGCCAATCTCCAGCCCCTCCCCCAGTGTGTTTATTTCTAACTAGACACCCCCTGCGACAGCCCCATGGCCAGACATTCACCTCTCACCACATACCTTTAAATGGACCTTTACAAGAAGTGTTTGAGTACCCCTGACCTAGCGAATGGTAGTCAAAATCCAAATATTGGCGGTGCAAGTTGTATGCTGACTGGGTACACTTTCTGACTTCGAACTGAGGTCAGTTAGCAGTTTTCTCGAGCCATTGCACCTATCTAAAATAGCGTGTCTTTTAACAAATGTCCCCATTGCTGTAGAGTTGCTTAATATTACAAATAGTGGTTTTTTGGATTAACTTCCAAAACAATGCTTATGTGTGTGTTTACCTTGTTTGGTTTTCTCTTCTTCAGGCCAGCATGATCCCTCAGCAAGGGTAAACTCACCCCCCAGTTTGCTTATGCCTACCAGGTCCGTACAGCATAGGAGCCCAGATCCGAGATTTCCGGTAAGTTAATTTAGTACCATAAATACTACCAAGTGCTTATGCATGTGTTAAACTGATGGAATCCCAAATTTGGACGCCAACTTACCCTTTTTTTTTATATGTCCCTACAGACCCGCACAATCATGGAAGATATCATGGAAATGGAGGAAGCTGATGTCTCCCTGCAGGGCACGTCCGATGACCTCCCCCTGGGTCCCAATCTGGAACTGCTCCCTAATGTTTCTCTGGCCAATCCTCAGCAGCAGAGTGAATCTCCATCCATTGTGCTGGCACATGGGGAGACTGACACAACAGTCCCCAGTGTTCACTCTGCTGCTGAGGATTTGCAAAGCAGGCCTGTTGCTGTTGAGGGGACGACACCACGCGGCAGGGCACGCCCAAGAGCCAGGGTAATTGTGCGGCGGACTCCATTACGCCGCCCCACAATTTCCCAGGGGAGGCAGAGTGCCCTGCTTCAATTATGGACCCAAGAAAGGGACTCTTATGAGGCACAGCTCGTTACAGAGCGTGAGGAAAGGCATGCCGACATGGTCACCATCAATACCAGCTTACAGGGCATCCTCGCGGAGTTGCGTACCCTCAACAGCAACATGGTAACTGCAAGTAATGGCATCCAGTCAGCCATGGCTGAGATGACCAATATGCAGAGAAACATTGTGGAGCAGTTTCAAATTCACAATGCTGCCATGGCCCAGGCTAGGTCCCATCCACCTGGACCTCCACCTGGGTATTATGGCCAGCCACCATATTAAGCCATGATTGTGTGGGACATCTTTTCTCTTACCCCCCACTGTATTTACTTGTCCTTTGAGGTTTCAAACAATCCATTTTGTGTTGCTCATGCAGGTTGTGTTTTGTATTTGCTCCCATATAGCTCCTTAGAGTAATGATTAAGGCCACTAGCCAATGCCATAGGTCTATGTGGAGTGTATCTGGCCACTTATGGCTTTAAATATGTATTTGGTTTGTGCTCCTCCTGTTTGCAGACATGTTTGTGTGACATTATGGCCATGCCCAAATATCCCTGGGCACAGGCAATATTAATGACTGGACTAGGCTGGCCTTTGGACTGGGTGTCCTTGTTTGGTTGTGCCACTCACTTCCAGGTGTAGATGTGTTTATTTTTTGTTTGGTTATCTCATGCCTTTTTAACCACAGTTGTATGTGGAATGTTTTTTGTTAAGCAAAATAACTATAATTAGACAAAGTAAAACAAAATTTAAATTTACTATACTTGTGGCGTTTTTACTGGAAACACAGTTTAAATCAGCTTGGGCTAAACCAGATCCTTTTTGGTTTAAGAGGTGTAACAATGCAAATATCAAGCTAAATAAACAACATGAAATACATTAGGCAACAATTAAGGGAATTTTTTTTTTATTGAAGGTAATGCCACATTACGGCAAACCAACATATTGAACCAAAAGGCTAAGACACACACACAGAATGTTGCAAAACGAAACTAAATTAACTAAAATGCTGCAATATCAAGTTTGCTCGAACTGATTGTCCAGACTCACTGGGTGGGCCCACATAATTTTCAACATCATCCTCTAGGGCTGTAGAGGGCAGACTATCCACATAACGTGGTACACGTTCGAGTATAGCAAAATTGTGCAAAACAGCACATGCCATGATGATGTCGATCACTTTTTTGGGATCATATTGCAGGGCGCCCCCAGTATGGTCCAAACAACGAAAACGGGTCTTCAACAGCCCAAAGGCCCTCTCCACAACAGCCCTGGTCTTGCGGTGCGCACGGTTGTACGCTTCCTGAGAGGCATCCTGGGGCCGCAGCACAGGCGTCATGAGCCAGGGGAGAAGTGGGTACCCGGAATCACCTTAACAAGACAATGAAATTTCATAAACATTAAAAAGGCAAGAGAACAAACACAAAGAATTTGACATATATCCAAATGATGTAAGGTAAAGGGCGTAAAAATACACCCAGGGCACATTTGCAAAATAACTATTGCCACTAATGGAGTACATAAATAAAAATGCCGCTTAAATATACAAAATAATTAAAAAACATCTGCACGGGCAAGGGCAGGTAGAATTTACCGATATTTTGGGTTTTCGGACATGTTACAATTAGGATGCTGCAGAGGGCCACTCAACATTTATGTAAAGAATACAATGTATGCAGTTTAAGTCCACTTTGACATTTAAAGACCAATACTACAAAAGGAACCTAAACTAACAGATACTTGGGTATAAACTCACAACCAATATATTTTTGGACATGGAACTAGGGCCACTCAACATTTATGTAAAGAATACAATGTATGCAGTTTAAGTCCACTTTGACATTTAAAGACCAATACTACAAAAGGAACCTAAACTAACAGATACTTGGGGATCAACTCACAACCAATATATTTTGGGACATGGAACTAGGGCCACTCAACATTTATGTAAAGAATACAATGTATGCAGTTTAAGTCCACTTTGACATTTAAAGACCAATACTACAAAAGGAACCTAAACTAACAGATACTTGGGGATCAACTCACAACCAATATATTTTGGGACATGGAACTAGGGCCACTCAACATTTATGTAAAGAATACAATGTATGCAGTTTAAGTCCACTTTGACATTTAAAGACCAATACTACAAAAGGAACCTAAACTAACAGATACTTGGGGATCAACTCACAACCAATATATTTTGGGACATGGAACTAGGGCCACTCAACATTTATGTAAAGAATACAATGTATGCAGTTTAAGTCCACTTTGACATTTAAAGACCAATACTACAAAAGGAACCTAAACTAACAGACACTTGGGGATCAACTCACAACCAATATATTTTGGGACATGGAACTTACAGACATCCTAACTAAAGGGAAAACATTCTGAAGGACAAAGTGAGGCAAGCATTTTGGTTGGGAGTTCAGAAAAGAAGACCCAACTAAAATGCAGTTTCAGGCTTATGTAAAGAATACCAAAACAGAAATATCCACAAATAACAGATTAGTCTGAAATGTAATACCAAATAAATAGGACACACTTACCAAGCAGCCATGCACCCGAAAATTCACCTGACTCAAATCTCCGAAACAACCCAGATCGTCTGAGTATATAGGAGTCGTGAGACGATCCGGGGTAGCCGGCAAGGACACTCAGAAAACGCATGTCCGGCCCAACCACGGCCTGGACATTAAGGGAGTGTCCCATTTTTCGATTCCTTAAGGGAAAAGCATAAAAAAAGGGAAATTAATAATTGAAAAAAGGATCAAAAATGTAAAACATGTCTGCACTCTAGTGGAAACTACTAATGAAAAGCCTAAATAAGGCATGGACACAAATGAGGCCAAACAAAATATGCTGCCGCAAAGGAAAAAAGGGTACATTACACGTTGGGCAACATAATAAGCTAAAACAAAATATCAATACCTATATATATACTCGTCGGCTGCCCTAGGTACAAGTGCCACATGTGTGCAGTCAACAGCACCAATAACGTTGGGCATGTCGGCCACATTATAAAAACCAAGCTTAATGGCGTTTCTGGCTGCCATATCATCCGGAAAATAAATATATTTTGGAGTTATGGCAGCCATGCCTTCCAAAAATTTAGATAGTGCGCGGCTCAGCGTAGGCTGGGACATCCCCACGGAGAGGGCACCCAGCCTCTGGAACGAGCCGTTCGCCAAAAATTGCAGGCAGCCAAGCATCTTGGTCATACCTGAAATTGCTTGCCCCTTCCTTGTGGTGCGGGCTAACCATGGCCGCAGCTCACTATATAATTTATGCAGGGAAGCGCGATTAAGCCTGGTCAGCTCGAACAGCTCCACATCATTCATGCTATCGATGTTCATGCGACGACGCAGGGGCAATCTGCTCTCAGACATCTGGATCAACTCAATGCCAAAAAGCATAAGCCCTTGATGTGCCACAAACTCGCTCCTCTCCATCCTACTCCCGAGGCCAAATAGCTGCCGGCAAACATTTCGTAAAGCAGCTCTTTAATGGGCTTCAAAACAATTAGCAATTACCTCTCTGAATTGGTCGCAAGCCCATGTGAAGGACGTAAAAAATAGGATCTGACGCAAATAATACGATTTGGACAGGAAAAAGACACGAACTAACGCAAAATATACGATTCCCGTACGAAATGCGTATGTTCATATACGTCTATGCGCGAACGATCGTGCGAATACGAAATGGGCAAAAAAACAAGAAAAAATGACAAACACCCACCCAAACTTACGATTCTCGATACGAAATCAATTAACTTTTGCTCTTTGAATCGAGGGGATAGTGTATAAAATTAAGTAAAATCAAATAATAAATGATAATAATACTAAGAATATGAAAACAAAACCTCAAAACAACAAATAAAATAAAAAAAAAAAAAAAAAAAAGGAGGGAGGAAGAGGGAAGAAGGGAGGGGAAGGATCTAAAGAAGAGGATGAGAAGATAGAGAAAGGGAGGCCCAGCCCTGGAGTATGCAGAAGAATTTTCTCAAATTATGGAGGGGGCTACTATAACCAGGAAGGTGGGAATATCGCTGATTCCCTTAAGGCGTCTGTAGGAGGATATCACCCATATTTCAAGTTCAGATCATTATTAAGCCAGTGTCAAAATCAACGGGTAGATATTCTTTAATCCAGGGTTCCCAGGTTTCCTGAAATCTTTCCATAGTACCATTATGTATCGAAGTCATTTTCTCCATAGCCATAATGTTAGAGACTGAATCCTTAAATTCTTTGAAACTTAGCTTGGGGGATATCCAGGACCTGGCTATCACCAGCTTGGCCCCTGTTAATAGGTGGTAGGTAAGATTCTTGCCATTTTTGGAAGACCCTACTACTGGACCATTTAGCAATGCAATCCATGGGTCTGGTGTTAAGGTAATATCTAGTACTTTGCTGATTACTTCAAATATCTTACACCAGAATGTTTTTACCAGATGGCATTCCCACCAGATGTGTGATTGTGTTCCTACTGCATCGCATCCCCTAAAGCAAGATTTACCTTCCTCTCCGGGGGTATGACAAAGGCGGTCTGGAACCAAGTGCCATCTTAAGTAAACTTTAATGTTGATCTCTATCGAGTTTGCTGATGCAGACCTACCAAAGGAAGCCAACCAGCCTTTCCGCCACTCATCCTCGGTATGTTGTATGTCTAAGTCTCTTTCCCACCGGTGAATAAGCATGCTTCTAGGGTCTTTATGTGTCTTACATAGCTGGTCATAAACCTCAGATATTGAGCCCCGGGCTCTGGGGTTTTGTTTGCACCTAACTTCAAACATTCGAGGATGGTCCAAATTGCCACTACTGCGAACCAATGATGAAATAAAATGGGAGATTTGTAGATAAGTAAATACCTCTTTCCCTGAGAAGCCGTGTTTTTCTGAAAGCTGAGGAAAAGGGGTCATTTTTGGGCCCTGTAAGCAGTCCGATGTGTACCGAATGCCTGCCTCTCTCCACTTAGTGAATCTTCCCGGATCGGTATATGCCGGGGTAAACATGGGATTACCCCAAAGGAGCATCATTGGTAAATGTGGGGAAGCCAAGCCTTTCGAGAATTTAAGCCCATCCCATAGATGGAGAGAGAACGACATGATCGGATTCACAACAGATTTTTTATAACCTGCTGGTAGCCATAGTAGATTTTCAACTTCAATTGGATGGCAAATAGCGGCTTCAATTTGGACCCATGCTGGTATGTCTGACTTTAAGCAATACGAAGCTAGTTGTGCCACCTGTGCTGCCTGGTAGTATCTGGTCAGGTTAGGTACCCCGAGACCTCCCCTAGATTTAGGTTGTAACATTATTGCTCTGTTTACTCTTGGTTTCTTATTTGCCCAAATAAACTCGGAGATTGCATTTTGTAAACTCTTTAGATACGGTGCCGGTATTTTGATTGGAAGGGACCTAGCGATATATAAAAATTTGGGTAGGATATTCATCTTTACTGCTGCTATTCTGCCCAACCATGACAGACCGAAAACTTCCAAGACTTTATCAGACCTAGAAGCTTCTGGCGTAACGGGATATAGTTAGCTTTAAAAAGGGTATCATAGGAGCTCGTCAAGTTTATTCCCAAATATTTCACTCTATCCTTTTCCCAGCGGAAATCGTAGGCTGTTTGCATGCGGGACCAGGTGTCCTGCGGGACGTTTATGTTCAACGCGATGGATTTAGACGTATTAACTTGCAGACCTGAAACTTTGTCAAAATCAGTTAATATCTTCATTACATTGGGTAAGGAGATTAGCGGATCGGTAACCAAAAGGAGGACATCGTCAGCAAAAAGACTGATCTTATGCTGAGTACCCTTTACGTCTATACCCGAAATATCTTGGGAGTCTCTAATAGCCTGAGCTAATGGTTCCATCGCCATGGCGAATAAAAGTGGGGATAAGGGGCAGCCCTGTCTGGTTCCTCTGGCCAGAGAGAAATGTTCAGATTGAAATCCACAGTATTTAACAAATGCCATCGGGCCATTATATACGACTTTAATCATATCAATGAATTTTGGTCCGAATCCCCATCTTTCTAGTAATGCGAAGAGATATTCCCATGATATAGAGTCTAATGCTTTTTTAATGTCAAGCGACAGAAGCATGCCCTGAACCCCCTTTTCTTTTGCCAGATGTATCAGATGTACCACTCTCCTAATGTTATCCCCCGCCTGACGTCCTGGTATGAAGCCTGCCTGATCCCTATTGATTATTTGGGGTAAGAATTTTAGTAGCCGATCCGCCAAAATCTTCGTGAATAGTTTGACATCTAAATTTAATAATGATATAGGTCTATAATTGGACCATACGGAATGATCTGAATCTGGTTTGGGCAACATGCTAATAGCGGCTAGCAAGGATTCCTTTGAGAGCTGGTTACCACGTCTTAAGTCATTGAATAAAGCTGCTAATTTAGGGGCTAGGATCGTGGCGTAGGTTTTGTAATAGATCGCCGAAAATCCGTCTGGGCCTGGCCTTTTGTTAAGTTTTAGGGTCTTAATAGTCTGTTCAATCTCCGCGGGGCTAAAATCTTCCTCAAGCAGTTCGGTTAGCTGGTTGGGCAGAGTTGGCAGAGATGTTTTATCTAGGAAGTCTGAAATGTCATTCGGGTCAGGTGGGTGGGTGTTCGCATATAATTTCCTAAGTTGGGTACTGAAAATTTCTGCAATTTTGCTTGGGTTACTAGTGAGGGTGCCTCTTTCATTTTAAGTCTAATAGGCTTATATGTTTGATCTGGGGATCTCAGCTTTCTCGCTAGCATGGCATCCGGTTTATTTGCCTTGCAGTAGTATTTGTGTTTCATCCATCTAAGGCTATTCTCAGCTTTCCCTGCTAGTGCGAGATTCAATTCCTGGGTCACTCTCTGGAGGCTAGAATGAGTTTGCGGGGATAAGGAGGATTTAGCTTTGGCTGATAAAATTTGATATTCCTCTTCTAATGCAGAAATACGCTTGTTTCTCTCCCGCTTTTTCTTGGAGGCTAGTTGAATAAGTCTGCCCCTAATTGTAGGTTTGTGGGCCTCCCAACAAATTGTGGCCGACACCTCTTCAGTCTCATTAATAGTAAATATTCCTCTAGATCTTTGGCTATGGTGTCCCTTATTGTGGGGTCAGCTAATAGTGTCGAGTTAAGGGACCATGTGAAGCTGGGAGGTTTGCATAGCAAGGTGTTTACATTTAAAAGTATCCCTGCATGGTCTGACCATGGAACAGGGAAGATCTTAACTTTCTGGAAACAGGGAATCGCTCTTTGGGGCATGAAAATATGATCGATCCTAGAGTATAGAGTATGTGGATGAGAAAAGTGTGTAAAATCCTGTACCCCTGGATGCTTCTCCCTCCAGCAGTCTACTAAAGCGAACCTGTCCAGTAGCTTTCTAAATGATTTAGAAGCTGCCGACGAATGGGTGGAGACAATGGATGAGTGCGGGGTCTGTCTATCTAGATAGGGATTGAGAGTCAGGTTGGAGTCTCCGCAGATGATCACCGCACCCTTGGCCACTGTGTCCACTTCTTTTAAAAACTCTGATAAGAAAGCCACCTGGTTTACATTTGGAGTATAGTAAGTAGCAATTGTAATTTCAACATCTTGGATATTTCCTATTAAGATTAGATATCTTCCTTCCCTATCCCGGGATTCTCTCCGGCACTGGAATTGAGTACCTCTCTTGAAACAAATCAAGACCCCTCTCTGTTTCGTTTCAGCATTTGACATATATATCTGAGGGTAATTGGCATTTAAGAAATTTGGTTTTGAAGATTGTGAGAAATGGGTTTCCTGAAGGCATATAATGTCAGGATGAAGATTTTTAAAATGGCGGAAAGCTGTACTTCTTTTGTGCGGGGAATGAAATCCCTGTACGTTAAGAGAACAGATAATTGTCATATTAACAGTTAGTCAAATCTGAAAATTACCCTTCTGAATGATCTTGGTCTCAGAAATAAATTAGAGTCGCCTGGGAAGGTTGAGCTGGAAAGAGAATAGGAAGAGGAAAGGAAAAAAATGGGAAAGGAGGAAGTAGGAAAGGAGGGGGGGAGGGAGAGAAAAAAAAAAAAAAAGTCCACTAATCACTATCTAACACCCTAAAACTAGGGAGTCTGGAGTCTAAACTAAAACAGGTATTCTTATTAAGAGCAGCCCGGACCCTCCGGTAAGAGTAAATACGCTGTTATGAAATAGCGCTCTCGTCCTTTGGGACCTGCTGAGCTTAAGACTTTAACGTGACTTTTAAAACGTAGTCATTAACATATAAACAACTTTAACCTCGTAATAAAGAGGAAAACACAACCGAAGAGCTAAGTCTGTCGGTTCTACTGGAGTGTGAACATGGCACTGCCGACGGGCAGAGGGGGTTTCAAAACACAAATTTTCATATCAAAACTTTTAACCAGAAGAATTAACATTGATATAATCAACCTATATTATAACAACTTAAGTAAGGTAAGGACCAGAGGTTCGGGGCCCGCCTTAATTTACTCTTAAATGCATTTTAAACAGTATAATGAGCTCTATTCAATCATCTCTGTAATTGAATATTAGCATCTGAACTCGAGCGATCTTGGATGGCGATGCAGGAGAGGAGAGGAATAAAGCCTGTCCTCTCTATCTGTCCTGTATCGCCAAGTGAATTAACAACAAACAACAGTATAATAGCTTGTATAATAACTTGTGAGTTATCTTCGCGGCTTTAAAGACCTGGACTTATAGCCACTTTTTCATGCTTTCAGACTATTGGAAAGCGATTAATATTGGGGTCTAGAATACACATCTGTAAGGCCCTAACGAATGGGTTCACTGGATGAACTTGTTTTCTAGCAGTTCAGTCTCTGGAAACTGGGGAGGAGAGTTGCCCACCAGGTATATCGTTTCAAATGTCCTGGAACTCAAGAGATGTACTACAGCTCTGGTGCCTAGTCCCTCTTCTCGATCTTTTCCCAGACCTTTGGGGGGTTGGAGACTCTTCGGCGTTTCTGGATGTTTTAGCTTTATTGGGCTTGATGAGGCCAGCAGTCGTTAGATGAAACTGTAGTTCTTCATAGTTGACGGCGGAGTATGTCTTGTCTCTGATGTTAAAGGAGATGCGGAAGGGAAAACCCCATCTATATCGGATTTGATTTTCCTGTAGCAGCATTAATAATGGTTTAAGCTCTCTTCTTCTGGCCATTGTGGATGCTGATAGGTCTGAGAAGATCTGATATTTATGGCCTTGGAATATTAAGACATTTTTCTCCCGGGCCTTTTTTTGAATCAGGTCTTTTGTCTGATAATAATGAAATTTAACAATCACATCTCTGGGAAGATCAGATTGTGAGTTACGGGGACCAAGAGATCTGTGCACTCTGTCCATTTCTAATCTTTCAGCTGGGGTGCCTGGGATCAGCTCTTGACAGAGTGTGGTGATGACTGAATTTAAGTCCTCAAGATGTTCCGGAAGACCTCTGAAACGTAAATTTGATCGCCTATTACGATTCTCAATGTCCTCAATCTTTGCGGAGAGCATAACATTATCTTTTTTGAGTTGCTTCATACTTCAGATTCTAGTATTTCTTGTGACGCTATCACTCCACTCACTTTGTTTTCCAGAGCATTTAAACCAGAAGTAATTCTATCTATTTCTTTAGACAGGTGCTCTTTAATAATATTTGTGTTTGACTGTAGGGTTTTTTGCAGTAACCCTTCGAACTGCTGTATAAGTGAATCATTTAATGATGTTTGGTTTCCTATATATTCTTGGTTGAGCCTCGCTTCTATATTCAATAAGAAAGAAGCTTCTGACTGGGAGATTGCCTCCAGATCTGCTGCAGACATTTCTTCTGCCATTGTGAAGCCTGAGTGGGATATCTGTGTATTTTTACATGCAGTTCAGACAGTGACCAGTGGCAGGAGAGGGAGCACCATTCAGATCACCTCCTGTAATACTCTCAGCCCACACTCTCTTATGTATGGGAGAAGTTGTAAAAACAGAGTGAATACAGGCTCATATGTAGCACAAAGTGGATCAATCATGTTATATTCTTCCCCCCTCCATCACACATTTCATATACCCCAGGCTTGGATAGAAAGGTGACTAACCGTGTGGTTGAACTCAGTATAGCTGTTCCTTTGTTGAGCTCACTCCCTCTGATATGTCCAGGCTATTGAATCCTTCACAGAGCCCCTGTAGCCTGCTGTGCTGCGTGTGGCTGATCTTTTGCAGCCACAGCCTCTCTTGTTGTGGCTGTCTCCTTTGCTGGGTCAGCGCTGCCTTTGGATGACACCCCGCTGCCGCCTCACCCGGTTACCAGCACAGGGTCTTTCCTGGTCAGAGGGCTCTGCCGAGTCTTAGGCTGCGTGCAGCCGCCATCTTGCAGCTCTCGTCTGTGCTGCTATGCCACCGCCGCCGGCGCCGCCTCTGTGTCTGCGCTGCCCGGGAACGACTCCCCGCCTCTGCCTCGCCTGGACCCTGGACTCCGGACCTCACCAGGTTAGATCGGGCATCTCTTCTGGCCGTTATTTGCCCCCTCTAATGCCGTCGGGCACGGAGCCGAGCTACTCTGCTCCCATCTCGGCCTTGCGCGCATGCGCACTCTCCAGGGTGTCATTCATCCAATTTTTGGGCTCCTGCAGCCAACTCCAGTGTCTCTTTAAGGCAATGTTTGGGCTCCTGCTGCTGCTTGCAACTCCAGGGTGTCATTCATCCAATTTTTGGGCTACTGCAGCCAACTCCAGTGTCTCTTTAAAGCAATGTTTGGGCTCCTGCTGCTGCTTGCAACTCCAGGATGTGATTCATCCAATTTTTCTGCTCCGCCAACTCCAGTGTCTCTTTAAAGCAATGTTTGGGCTCCTGCTGCTGCTGCTTGCAACACCAGGGTGTGATTCATCCAATTTTTGGGCTCCTGCAGCCAACTCCAGTGTTTCTTTAAAGCAATGTTTGGGCTCCTGCTGCTGCTTGCAACTTCAGGATGTGATTCATCCAATTTTTGGGCTCCTGCCGCCAACTCCAGTGTCTCTTTAAAGCAATGTTTGGGCTCCTGCTGCTGCTTGCAACTCCAGGGTGTCATTCATCCAATTTTTGGGCTACTGCAGCCAACTCCAGTGTCTCTTTAAAGCAATGTTTGGGCTCCTGCTGCTGCTTGCAACTCCAGGATGTGATTCATCCAATTTTTGTGCTCCGCCAACTTCAGTGTCTCTTTAAAGCAATGTTTGGGCTCCTGCTGCTGCTTGCCACTCCAGGGTGTGATTCATCCAATTTTTGGGCTCCTGCAGCCAACTCCAGTGTCTCTTTAAAGTAATGTTTGGGCTCCTGCTGCTGCTTGCAACTCCAGGGTGTGATTCATCCAATTTTTGGGCTCCTGCCGCCAACTCCAGTGTCTCTTTAAAGCAATGTTTGGGCTCCTGCAGCTGCTGCTGCTGCTGCTGCTTGCAACTCCAGGGTGTAATTCAGCTAATTTTTGGGCTGCTGCTGCCAACTCCAGTGTCTTTCAAGCTATGTCTGGGCTCCTGCTGCTGCTGCTTGCAACTCCAGGGTGTCATTCAGCCAATTTTTGGGCTCCTGCTGCCAACTCCAATGTGCCTTGTAAGCTATGTTTGGGTTGCTGCTGCTGCTTGCAACTTCAGCTAATTTTTGGGCTCCCGCTGCCAACTCCAGTGTCTCTTTCAAGCTACGTTTGGGCTCCTGCTGCTGCTGCTGCTGCTTGCAACTCCAGGGTGTCATTCAGCCAATTTTTGGGCTCCTGCTGCCAACTCCAGTGTGTCTTTTAAGCTATGTTTGGGCTGCTGCTGCTGCTTGCAACTCCAGGGTGTAATTCAGCTAATTTTTGGGCTGCTGCTGCCAACTCCAATGTCTCTTTAAAGCCATGTTTGGGCTCCTGCTGCTTTCAACTCCAGGGTGTAATTCAGCTTATTTTTGGGCTCCTGCAGCCAACTCCAGTGTCTCTTTTAAGCTATGTTTGGCCTCCTGCTGCTGCTTGCAACTCCAGGGTGTGACTCATCCACTTTTTGGGCTCCTGCAGCCAACTCCAGTGTCTCTTTAAAGCAATGTTTGGGCTCCTGCTGCTGCTTGCAACTCCAGGGTTTGATTCATCCAATTTTTGGGCTCCTGCAGCCAACTCCAGTGTCTCTTCAAAGCAATGTTTGTGATCCTGCTGCTGCTGCTTGCAACTCCAGGGTGTGATTCATCCAATTTTTGGGCTCCTGCAGCCAACTCCAGTGTCTCTTTAATGCAATGTTTGGGCTCCTGCTGCTGCTGTTTGCAACTCCAGGGTGTGATTCTGCTAATTTTTGGGTTCCTGCTACAGCCAGCTCCAGGGTGTATTTTTCAGGCACTATAGGGGCCCCTCATAGTGATGCCACTTCAACTCTCTGCAATTGTGCTGCTCTGCGATTCTATTAGCGATGCCTCTGATCTGCATGTGATAATTATTTACGTATTATTAACTAACCCAGCACGCATCCTATGCGTGTTACAGCAAGGCAGAATGGTTTACAACCCTATTGAGGCTCTAGGAGGCTCAGAAATAGCCGTTTTTAATAGCGATTCATCGCAAATAAATTCGGGTCGAAACTATTTTTGTCGGAAAATTCGGCGAATCAGTCGAATCGAATTTTTTAAAACTTCGCTCATCTCTAGTTATTAGTTTACTGAAGTTCACTCCTTTTCAAAATAATAATAATTATTTATTTATGGGGCATTATTCTTTTAGATTATTAGAGCTTGTGCTTTCTATAGCTATCTACAGATGATAAACATATTACATTTATACTATAACATTGATTGACATGACACTTGGTATTTGGTGATCTCAGCAGTTTGGGGGCTTTTGGCTACCTTAGCCTGATTTTTTTTTTATTTATTTTAGTAAATTTGGCAGGAATGCATCCCAATCAAACAGAGCACTATTCAAAAAGACAAATTATCGACGATTTTAACTAAAACTTGGGTGCCAATTTTCTCTGCATGATTTTAGTATTGCTGTATTGCTAAAATACATTTCTACACATATAACTTAATTATACGATGTAAAAAAGGGCATGTAAATAATCATTTAAAACACCATCATCTGCTTAGTGGCGAAATAGAAGCAAAAAAAACATGCATACATGAATACTTGAAAAGAATGTCCAAAAATGGTACAACTTACATTCTGTCCAAAAATGGTGCAACTTACATTCTGTCCGGACCCGCTGGTGGATAACTTACCAAGATTGGAGATTGAGTGCCCCGACATACCTCTCAGAACCAAGCTGGCGGACATAAACCTGTTAGGTATACAACCCGCAGCATGCCCACACTATTAATTGCAGTCAAGGAGACGTGCCCACATGACCCCTCCTGAGATCAATGTGAAGGTGCCTTTTTTTCTCATACTCCACACACTCCTGGTTGCGGTTTTACAGAGTGTCATACCCTCAGTGCTCGTATGACTGCTTGCCTATTAACATAAATAGGGGGCAGGAGTGTGTGTAGCCCTCACACACCTGGTGTTTGATGAGGAGGACAGGGAGAAGGATCTTCTGGGCCCAAGGTGCTCCAAGTCTGTGTGGGTGGGGGGGTGCTGGATCTCTACCGCAAGGGCTCCAAGTAGAACGAAAGGCAATCCAATAGAAGGTAGGGTTCCTTCTTATTAACTTCTTATAGGATCGCCAAAAAAAATGATATCACAATCCACTCTCCAACATGTGCACCAAATCTTGTCCTTCCTCGCAGTCACGTACAATACAGCTGGTCTTCCTCTGAGTATAGGATTCCCTGGTGATTATCCTTTAAAGGTCCTAATGGTGGTCACTGTGTACTGGCTGAATTTATATCAAGGCTGCTGTCTCTCTGAGTTCTGCTCCTGTACAATTCAAGTGGTATTGGACGTGGTGTAGAACACTAATGACAGGGTCTCTTTCCCTTTTATAACCTTCTCCAGGGCTTCCAGAACCTTCTGTCACATGTTCACAATCCTGCCAACATGTGATAGGCTGTTTTCTCACTAACCTATTATCTAATCACTACTCTCTTGGTTCTCCCTCTAGAACAGCGGTTCTCAACTTGTGGGTCGGGACCCCGGCGGAAGTCGAACGACCGAAACACAGGGGTCGCCTAAAGCCATCGGAAAATACATATTTCCGATGGCTTTAGCCGCTGAGAAGTCGTGCTACCGTCTGCAGCAGCGCTGTTTAGCTGGAACGCACGCCATTATGGATGCACGTTCCAACCTGAATGCCTGCACCCTTGCGCAGACGTCATTGCATCATCCGTCCGGGGCCTAAGGGGCGGGGGAAGCAGGGGGGAATGCTCCACAGTCCATAGCAGTGCATTACGTGTGTCCGGCGCTTGCTGACATCATCAGTGGGTGGACGCAGCAAGCGCCGGAGGACAGAAGCCTAGGAGGCAGAGAGGCAAGAGAGTCTGCTGGTGTAAAAAAGGTTAATTATGTAAAAACAGTACACATACCATACACACAATACTGTGTAAGTGTAAGGTGCTTTGTGTGTAATCATTACACAGTACACAAAGCAGCTTACACTTACACAAAGCACCATAAAGTCACGGCATTAGAAAGGTTTAGAACCACTGCTCTAGAACATTCTGCATTCTAACCTATGGTCCAATGGTTCCTTATGGCCTTCTCTCACTACTATATTTTGTGTCTGTTTAAGGTACTACAACCTCCACTAACCTGTATTAAAGGTAACTGCAAAAGGGAGTTAAAGCTATTTACAGGGTTCTTATAACCTATTTATTATGTGCCTATTGACAACTAGACCCCTACATGTGCACAGAACAGTTATGATGCCTCGGTGTCAAATCTCCAACACATGAACATTGAAATTGAAAATGGTAAGTTATATGTAGCATATTATTGTAAAGGTCAAAAGGTCAATAAAAATGTTCACTCTAGTTTTCCGGGTGGGTGTGCAGAGGGTCAGACGTTCATCTTGGTGGGAGCGGCCATTCCCCTGCAGTTCAATTGTCCTTCTTGACCTTGGCAATCACACACAAGGTCATGGTGGTACAGCTGCCGGGGACAAAATGGAAGTATGCATATCTATTTTTGTTTTTTTTTATGATGGAGACTTCAAATAGCTCCAACATCCCCTCGTTCTGGTCATGCCAGATGGTTGGGTCTTCTTTTTTTTAAAAAAAATAAACATTTTAAAAATGAGCACTGATGCGTCCACTTTTATGGTACCTCCAATTTGGATAAAACTTTCAGCTACTCATGATATGCACAGTATCAGGATATGGTAATTCCCTGAAAATCTTGTGGAGTCTCAGATTATTTTATACAGTGTAGCGTAGATAACAAAGACAGAGTGTGACAAAATGAAAAAATGGTCATCTCATTACACACATCTCGCAATATAACACAAGAAAAGGTAAAAGGTAAGGATAGATACATCTGTACTTTACATAATCAATCAAGGGGGGCATTTACTTTTGAAATTCCCAGAAAATGCATATATTAAAAGGGGGACATATTTATTGGGGTAAATTCAACAGAATGCCAGATCTGCTGGGTCTGGGATTGAGGACATTGTGGTACACTAGCTGCAAATGACTTTTTCCTAAAGTATAAAAGTCTCCAGAGCTCTGTGACTTTATTTGCAACAATCCCACAACATTGCTGGCAGCATTCCTGGAATCCCTCTGCCTGTTGCACATGACAGCACCTGCAGTACCTAAATGGCTGGCACAGGGGGAAGTGTCTGAGTTCTCAGTTTTACATCCCCCATGCCGACCGGGGGAGAGAAACCATTCCTACACAGTAATTGCTTTTCTCAAAGCTGGTATTTGGTTGCGTTGCAATATTTAGTGGAATAATGAACAGTTTAATGAGACTTTTTTAATAATTTTAACTGAGCACATTGAGAGTGCTGATTTGTCCAATGTGCAGCATATGGGACAGGGAATGTGTAAAAAATGGTGTGATCTAAAAATTTAATTTTGTTTTTCAGGTTGTCATTTTCTAATAGGCTGATAGGACCGGGAACTGCAGATGGTTACACATTCTACGATTTATCTAAATTTATGATTTAATTCTGACATACTGGGCCACTTAGTACTGTGTTAAAGCCATTGAAAGACATGTTCCACTTCCATTTTCAGGAGTCCCTCTTCATCAGATCAAAACAGGTAACTTTCTGAACTGTATCCTCTTCTGCCTTCACACCTGCTATTTTTTTTACATATTCAGTAGGGAGTTAGGAGCTCCAAAGGGTCAGGGATTTTTTTACCTTACTATTCTGAAACACATGCTTCCTCTCATTATCAATATGCTCTTAAAAACAATTTCAAATTTGCATTCATTGGAAAAGAAAATCCTCAAAAAATATAATATCAGATAAAATCTCTTATAAAATCAGTATGTATATGAAAAAAGTGTAAGTAACATAAAAACAATTCTGCTTTCTGTTAAATGACTTTATAATGAATATAGTCCACATATATTGTACATGATTATTTTATATACTACTGTACATTCTTTGTCTTGACACGTTCAGCCAAGAGAAATATGATTTGGCTTCTTCAGAAAATAATATTTATGTATTTTGTGGGGGTACCTTTAGCTTTACTCATTCTAGCTTATTGATCTTGAGATGAAATTTGCTGTTTTGGAAGCCAGCATTGTAATAACATTAGAAACAATACAATCCTTACTATGGAACATAGTGGAATTCCTTCCAGCATTTTACACCGAGTGGTCCAGCAGTTAGATCATAAGATCAGAGAGATAATAAGATCATATCACAACATACTACCATTAGGGAGCCTGTTGCGTCTCTTTCTATCTCTCATATTTTTGCAGAGCTGTCTTGCTGTTTACTAGTGTGAGATGTATGATCTAGTTCAGCGGTACTCAATTGGCGGACCGGGGTCCGAATGCGGACCTCTGTGCCAGATTTCTGGACCCCTGCCCTGACAGGATTGGCGATGTAGTTTGTCTCCCTGACAGTGTCTCATGACTCCCTGACACTTAGCATTGCAATATGAAGTACTGCATGTGCAGGAAGTGGCATTGCAAGGTATAATCCACCCCCAACCCGCCCCCAGTGTGCTGATTTCTAACTATCCACCCCCCCGTCCGGACCTTCGCCTCTCACCAGATGCCTGTAAATGGACCTTTACAAGAAGTGGTTGAGTACCCCTGATCTAGTTGAATGCACTTCCACCAGTAACCATAAACAAAAAAAAACCTTACTAAGTTCAGGGTCACTTTAAGGGCTGCTCTTCAGAATATGAATATTGATACAAATGCTAAGTATTTATATGTGCTGTATACTGCAAACTGTATACCTATTAGAGATGAGCGAACTTTTGAAAAATTCGATTCGACTGATTCGCCGAATTTTCCGACAAAAATCGTTTCGACCCGAATAAATTCGCGACGAATCGCTATTAAAAACGGCTATTTCTGAGCCTCCTACAGCCTCAATAGGGTTGTAAACCATTCAGCCTTGCTGTAACACGCACAGGATGCGTGCTGGGTTAGTTAAATAATACTTTTAAGAAATATCACATGCAGATCAGAGGCATCGCTAATAGAATCGCAGAGCGGCACAATTGCAGAGAGTTGAAGTGGCATCACTATGAGGGGCAGAAGGAGCCCAAATATACACTGGAGTTGGCTTCAGGAGCCCAAAAATTGGATGAATCACACCCTGGAGTTGGCAGAAGTTGGCAGCAGCAGCAGCAGGAGCCCAAATATACACTGGAGTTGGCTTCAGGAGCCCAAAAATTGGATGAATCACACCCTGGAGTTGGCAGGAGTTGACAGCAGCAGCAGCAGGAGCCCAAATATACACTGGAGTTGGCTTCAGGAGCCCAAAAATTGGATGAATCACACCCTGGAGTTGGCAGGAGTTGACAGCAGCAGCAGCAGGAGCCCAAATATACACTGGAGTTGGCTTCAGGAGCCCAAAAATTGGATGAATCACACCCTGGAGTTGGCAGAAGTTGGCAGCAGCAGCAGCAGGAGCCCAAATATACACTGGAGTTGGCTTCAGGAGCCCAAAAATTGGATGAATCACACCCTGGAGTTGGCAGGAGTTGACAGCAGCAGCAGCAGGAGCCCAAATATACACTGGAGTTGGCTTCAGGAGCCCAAAAATTGGATGAATCACACCCTGGAGTTGGCAGGAGTTGACAGCAGCAGCAGCAGGAGCCCAAATATACACTGGAGTTGGCTTCAGGAGCCCAAAAATTGGATGAATCACACCCTGGAGTTGGCAGGAGTTGACAGCAGCAGCAGCAGGAGCCCAAATATACACTGGAGTTGGCTTCAGGAGCCCAAAAATTGGATGAATCACACCCTGGAGTTGGCAGAAGTTGGCAGCAGCAGCAGCAGGAGCCCAAATATACACTGGAGTTGGCTTCAGGAGCCCAAAAATTGGATGAATCACACCCTGGAGTTGGCAGGAGTTGACAGCAGCAGCAGCAGGAGCCCAAATATACACTGGAGTTGGCTTCAGGAGCCCAAAAATTGGATGAATCACACCCTGGAGTTGGCAGAAGTTGGCAGCAGCAGCAGCAGGAGCCCAAATATACACTGGAGTTGGCTTCAGGAGCCCAAAAATTGGATGAATCACACCCTGGAGTTGGCAGGAGTTGACAGCAGCAGCAGCAGGAGCCCAAATATACACTGGAGTTGGCTTCAGGAGCCCAAAAATTGGATGAATCACACCCTGGAGTTGGCAGAAGTTGGCAGCAGCAGCAGCAGGAGCCCAAATATACACTGGAGTTGGCTTCAGGAGCCCAAAAATTGGATGAATCACACCCTGGAGTTGGAAGGAGTTGACAGCAGCAGCAGCAGGAGCCCAAATATACACTGGAGTTGGCTTCAGGAGCCCAAAAATTGGATGAATCACACCCTGGAGTTGGCAGAAGTTGGCAGCAGCAGCAGCAGGAGCCCAAATATACACTGGAGTTGGCTTCAGGAGCCCAAAAATTGGATGAATCACACCCTGGAGTTGGCAGGAGTTGACAGCAGCAGCAGCAGGAGCCCAAATATACACTGGAGTTGGCTTCAGGAGCCCAGAAATTGGATGAATCACACCCTGGAGTTGGCAGGAGTTGACAGCAGCAGCAGCAGGAGCCCAAATATACACTGGAGTTGGCTTCAGGAGCCCAAAAATTGGATGAATCACACCCTGGAGTTGGCAGAAGTTGGCAGCAGCAGCAGCAGGAGCCCAAATATACACTGGAGTTGGCTTCAGGAGCCCAAAAATTGGATGAATCACACCCTGGAGTTGGCAGAAGTTGGCAGCAGCAGCAGCAGGAGCCCAAATATACACTGGAGTTGGCTTCAGGAGCCCAAAAATTGGATGAATCACACCCTGGAGTTGGCAGGAGTTGACAGCAGCAGCAGCAGGAGCCCAAATATACACTGGAGTTGGCTTCAGGAGCCCAAAAATTGGATGAATCACACCCTGGAGTTGGCAGAAGTTGGCAGCAGCAGCAGCAGGAGCCCAAATATACACTGGAGTTGGCTTCAGGAGCCCAAAAATTGGATGAATCACACCCTGGAGTTGGCAGGAGTTGACAGCAGCAGCAGCAGGAGCCCAAATATACACTGGAGTTGGCTTCAGGAGCCCAAAAATTGGATGAATCACACCCTGGAGTTGGCAGGAGTTGACAGCAGCAGCAGCAGGAGCCCAAATATACACTGGAGTTGGCTTCAGGAGCCCAAAAATTGGATGAATCACACCCTGGAGTTGGCAGGAGTTGACAGCAGCAGCAGCAGGAGCCCAAATATACACTGGAGTTGGCTTCAGGAGCCCAAAAATTGGATGAATCACACCCTGGAGTTGGCAGAAGTTGGCAGCAGCAGCAGCAGGAGCCCAAATATACACTGGAGTTGGCTTCAGGAGCCCAAAAATTGGATGAATCACACCCTGGAGTTGGCAGGAGTTGACAGCAGCAGCAGCAGGAGCCCAAATATACACTGGAGTTGGCTTCAGGAGCCCAAAAATTGGATGAATCACACCCTGGAGTTGGCAGAAGTTGGCAGCAGCAGCAGCAGGAGCCCAAATATACACTGGAGTTGGCTTCAGGAGCCCAAAAATTGGATGAATCACACCCTGGAGTTGGCAGGAGTTGACAGCAGCAGCAGCAGGAGCCCAAATATACACTGGAGTTGGCTTCAGGAGCCCAAAAATTGGATGAATCACACCCTGGAGTTGGCAGAAGTTGGCAGCAGCAGCAGCAGGAGCCCAAATATACACTGGAGTTGGCTTCAGGAGCCCAAAAATTGGATGAATCACACCCTGGAGTTGGCAGGAGTTGACAGCAGCAGCAGCAGGAGCCCAAATATACACTGGAGTTGGCTTCAGGAGCCCAAATTTGGATGAATCACACCCTGGAGTTGGCAGAAGTTGGCAGCAGCAGCAGCAGGAGCCCAAATATACACTGGAGTTGGCTTCAGGAGCCCAAAAATTGGATGAATCACACCCTGGAGTTGGCAGAAGTTGGCAGCAGCAGCAGCAGGAGCCCAAATATACACTGGAGTTGGCTTCAGGAGCCCAAAAATTGGATGAATCACACCCTGGAGTTGGCAGGAGTTGACAGTAGCAGCAGCAGGAGCCCAAATATACACTGGAGTTGGCTTCAGGAGCCCAAAAATTGGATGAATCACACCCTGGAGTTGGCAGAAGTTGGCAGCAGCAGCAGCAGGAGCCCAAATATACACTGGAGTTGGCTTCAGGAGCCCAAAAATTGGATGAATCACACCCTGGAGTTGGCAGAAGTTGGCAGCAGCAGCAGCAGGAGCCCAAATATACACTGGAGTTGGCTTCAGGAGCCCAAAAATTGGATGAATCACACCCTGGAGTTGGCAGGAGTTGACAGTAGCAGCAGCAGGAGCCCAAAAAATGGCCTAAAGACATAAATATGTTTTGCACCATTTGGAAAGTGTAAAACGTGGCACCATGCTGAATCTAGTCGCATGCATCAGGCATTGGTGGGTGGAAATCCTGGCTGATCCATCCCTGATTCATTTTGACAAAGGTGAGTCTCTCCACATTTTTAGTTGACAGACGAGTTCTCCTCGCCGTAACTATGGCCCCCGCCGCACTAAACACCCGCTCAGATGGCACGCTACTTGCCGGGCAGGACAGCTTTTCCAGGGCAAACTCTGCTAGTTGCGGCCACAAATCAAGTTTGGCTGCCCAGAAGTCCAGCGGATCCTCAAGGTGTGTTGGCATGGTCATGTCAAAGTATGACATGACCTGCTGGTTCAGGTCCTGCTCCAGGTCTTCCTGCTGCTCATGAGTAGCCTCACTATGCGGGTGTAGAAAGCTACTCATTAGCGACTGAAGACTGAGGCTGCTGCTGCTGATGGAGCTTCTGCTGCTGCTGCTGCCAACCCCCCCAGCGGCCATGGCAGTGGAAGGTGAGCGCAGAGGTCCCCTCGAGTCAGACCTGCGAGAGTATGGACCATGGCGCAGATAGGCATCGGCCAACTGCCTACGTAGAATGTCTTTGTAGTAGTTGAGTTTGTCCTCCCTCTCGGTGGGTTTAAAAAATGCCCCCATTTTGTGCCGGAAGCGAGGGTCCAATAAGGTGGACAGCCAGAAGTCATCCCGCCGACAGATGGAAACAATTCTGGGGTCACTACGCAAGCACGTGAGCATGCTTCGTGCCATTTGCGCAAGTGACTCGGATGGACTACCTGTCTCCATCTCCACTGCATACTGCCACGGTGTGCCCGGGTCCTCTGTCTCTCCTTCCTCAAAAACCTCTAGCTCCTCTGGCTGCTCCTGCTCCTCCTCTCCTGTCCGCTGACTAGATAAACCAGCCATTTCGCCAAGCCTAAACTGTGTTTCGCTGGGCAACTCCTCCTCCTCCTCTTCCTCCTCCTCCTCCTCCAGTTCAGCTCCAAGGGGGTTCATGTGGCCGTAAGATGTAAACGCCATGTCTCCAGTGCCCTGACCAGCCATGGTTTCCAACATGTGCTGCAGTACATGAAGCAGTGGAATCACGTCGTTCATCCCGTAATCCTGCCGACTGACAAATAAAGTGGCTTCCTCAAAGGGCCTGAGCAAACGGCAGGTGTCACGTATGAGCTGCCACTGGTTGACATTGAAGTTACACAGGGGAGTCCCCCTATCTGCTTGGATCATCAGGAAATCCGTGATGGCTTTTCTCTGTTCATATAATCGGTCCAACATGTGAAGGGTGGAATTCCAACGGGTGGAAACATCGCAAATCAGACTATGTTGGGGGATACCATTCTGACGCTGTAGCTCAAGAAGGGTGTGTTTGGCAGTGTAGGAGTGGCTGAAGTGCATGCAAAGTTTCCGTGAAGTTGTTAGGATGTCCTGCAGATGGGGGGAACACTTCAGAAACCGCTTGACAACCAGATTGAAGACGTGAGCCATGCAGGGGGCATGGGTCAGGCTTCCTTGGCGCAGCGCAGACAAAATGTTCTTCCCATTGTCGGTAACCATGATTCCCATTTTAAGTTTTCTCGGAGTAAGCCATGTTTGGATTTCCTGATGAATACATTTAAGCAGTTCCTCCCCTGTGTGACTCCGTTCGCCAAGACAAACCATGTGAAGCACTGCGTGACACCTCCGTGCCCTGCACACATGGTAGACTGGAGGGGCACTGAGACTTGAGCCTACAGTGGAGGGTGAGGAGATGGCGGAGGATGAGGAGGCCGAGTCGCACGGTGTCACAGGCCCAATGGGCAGAGAGCGCGGAGGCCGAAGCGGCGTGACCTGTCCAAGTTGCTGCTGCAAAGGGACCACATTCACCCAGTGGGCCGTAAACGACATGTACTGCCCCTGACCGTAGTTACAGCTCCAGATGTCGGCGCTGCCATGTATTTTGCTACACACCGACAGGCTCAAGGACTGGCCCACCTTCTGTTCAACAAAAGTGTGCAGCGCTGGTACTGCCTTCTTGGCAAAGAAATGACAGCTTGGGACTCTCCACCTCGGCTCGGCACAAGCCATCAGTTCTCTGAAAGGTGCAGATTCCACCACCTGAAAAGGGAGCGACTGCAGCACCAGCAACTTGGACAGGAGCACATTCAGCTTCTGCGCCGTAGGATGAGTGGGCGCATACTGCTGTCTCTTGGACATGGCTTCGCTGATGGATTGCTGGCGGGATGCATGACTTGGAGGAGGAGGAGGAGGAGCAGGAGCGACAGAGGATGGGTATGACGCTGCCTTCGGCTGAGGTGCTGGAGCCTTGGCTGGCAGAAATTGGGAGCTCACTTGGTGAGGAAGCAGACTGGACCACCCCTTGGGAGCCTCGGTTCTCCCAGGTCGTTTTATGGTGACGCATCATATGTTGACGCAGGGCCGTGGTGCCAACATTTGGACCCTGGCCACGCTTCACCTTTTGCCTACATATCTTGCATGTGGCCATGTTACCCTCCTGCGGATGCCTCAGGAAAAACTGCCACACTGCCGAGTAGCTACTTTTCCCACCCCCTGGCCTCACTGATTCACTGCTGCTGTTGCCAACTCCAGGAACCCCTGCTCCACTACCTCCCGATAAGGTAGACTGCCGCACAGCAGGTGCTCTACCCCGGCCCCGGCCCCGGCCGGCTCCAGCCTTTGGAATTGTGCCCCCATGCTGACTGCTACCACTTTGCTGCCTCAGCTGCTGACTCCGGGGCAACCTGCACCCCTCTTCTCCTGATGATGACGATGAAGCCCCTTCATCACCCGGCTCCCAAGTGCGATCGGCTTCATCGTCATCATCATCATCATCACCGGGTTGTGGCTGTACGTCACTGATGTTCGTGGATTCGTCAACAGTGTCTGGCGCAGGAGCTGGAACGCTCGCAGCACCCACGACACTGTCCACATCACTATTTGTCTGCCTAGCTAAAGAAGCCACCTCCATTTCTTGGCTGGGCAGTAGCTGCTGACTGTCCTCTATCTGATGGTCCTCCTCACTAAAGAGTGGAGCTGAACCCAAAGCATAGGATACGTCGCTGGGGGAGGGAACGGCGTAGGCCAGAGGCAATGGGAGGACAGGGACTGCTCTCGGGGCATGCCAACTCAGGGTTGTGTCAGAGGAACCTACCGACCCTAGACTGGGGGTCTCAGACGTAAGTTGTGATGATGTTGTTGATGAGCGCGTCAACCAATCTACCACGGCAGATGCGTTACTGGTGGAGACCCGACCGCTAGCAGATACTGGCAGATTAGGTCTCTCAGCGTGACTCCTGCTGCTACTGGCCCCCAGTCTGATGCGAGCTCTTCCTGCGGAATCTTGGCCTCTGCCACTCCTCTTTTCACTTCCAGGCACTTGTCTGCCCGACATAGTCTAACTGGCGTGGTAGTAGGTGATATTTAAAAAAACCCCGGGCAGCGGTGGGTCTATATGAAACAGAATATAATGCACACCAAAAGTGAGCAGTAACACTCAGCCTCCAACAGGCCTGCTTAGTGTAAATAAGAGAGCTGCTTAGTGTAAATAAAGAGGGGTATGCTATGTTACAGAATGGGATGCCTCAACAGAAGTGCACCTGGCAGGCAGCAGTAAGCCTATGCCCAGCAAAAGTGTCTTATAATATAAATATAATAAGAGCAAATGCTTATATGGTCTTAAACAGAGGCTGCTTTAGTCACAGAATGGGATGCCCCGGGCAGGAATCGAGCTGCCAGGGTACAGTAGTGCTTTGGCCAGCAAAAGTGTCTTTATCAGGCCTAATTTCAAATATGATTAGAGCAAATGCTTATATGGTCTTAAACAGAGGCTGCTTTAGTCACAGAATGGGATGCCCCGGGCAGGAATCGAGCTGCCAGGGTACAGTAGTGCTTTGGCCAGCAAAAGTGTCTTTATCAGGCCTAATTTCAAATATGATTAGAGCAAATGCTTATATGGTCTTAAACAGAGGCTGCTTTAGTCACAGAATGGGATGCCCCGGGCAGGAATCGAGCTGCCAGGGTACAGTAGTGCTTTGGCCAGCAAAAGTGTCTTTATCAGGCCTAATTTCAAATATGATTAGAGCAAATGCTTATATGGTCTTAAACAGAGGCTGCTTTAGTCACAGAATGGGATGCCCCGGGCAGGAATCGAGCTGCCAGGGTACAGTAGTGCTTTGGCCAGCAAAAGTGTCTTTATCAGGCCTAATTTCAAATATGATTAGAGCAAATGCTTATATGGTCTTAAACAGAGGCTGCTTTAGTCACAGAATGGGATGCCCCGGGCAGGAATCGAGCTGCCAGGGTACAGTAGTGCTTTGGCCAGCAAAAGTGTCTTTATCAGGCCTAATTTCAAATATGATTAGAGCAAATGCTTATATGGTCTTAAACAGAGGCTGCTTTAGTCACAGAATGGGATGCCCCGGGCAGGAATCGAGCTGCCAGGGTACAGTAGTGCTTTGGCCAGCAAAAGTGTCTTTATCAGGCCTAATTTCAAATATGATTAGAGCAAATGCTTATATGGTCTTAAACAGAGGCTGCTTTAGTCACAGAATGGGATGCCCCGGGCAGGAATCGAGCTGCCAGGGTACAGTAGTGCTTTGGCCAGCAAAAGTGTCTTTATCAGGCCTAATTTCAAATATGATTAGAGCAAATGCTTATATGGTCTTAAACAGAGGCTGCTTTAGTCACAGAATGGGATGCCCCGGGCAGGAATCGAGCTGCCAGGGTACAGTAGTGCTTTGGCCAGCAAAAGTGTCTTTATCAGGCCTAATTTCAAATATGATTAGAGCAAATGCTTATATGGTCTTAAACAGAGGCTGCTTTAGTCACAGAATGGGATGCCCCGGGCAGGAATCGAGCTGCCAGGGTACAGTAGTGCTTTGGCCAGCAAAAGTGTCTTTATCAGGCCTAATTTCAAATATGATTAGAGCAAATGCTTATATGGTCTTAAACAGAGGCTGCTTTAGTCACAGAATGGGATGCCCCGGGCAGGAATCGAGCTGCCAGGGTACAGTAGTGCTTTGGCCAGCAAAAGTGTCTTTATCAGGCCTAATTTCAAATATGATTAGAGCAAATGCTTATATGGTCTTAAACAGAGGCTGCTTTAGTCACAGAATGGGATGCCCCGGGCAGGAATCGAGCTGCCAGGGTACAGTAGTGCTTTGGCCAGCAAAAGTGTCTTTATCAGGCCTAATTTCAAATATGATTAGAGCAAATGCTTATATGGTCTTAAACAGAGGCTGCTTTAGTCACAGAATGGGATGCCCCGGGCAGGAATCGAGCTGCCAGGGTACAGTAGTGCTTTGGCCAGCAAAAGTGTCTTTATCAGGCCTAATTTCAAATATGATTAGAGCAAATGCTTATATGGTCTTAAACAGAGGCTGCTTTAGTCACAGAATGGGATGCCCCGGGCAGGAATCGAGCTGCCAGGGTACAGTAGTGCTTTGGCCAGCAAAAGTGTCTTTATCAGGCCTAATTTCAAATATGATTAGAGCAAATGCTTATATGGTCTTAAACAGAGGCTGCTTTAGTCACAGAATGGGATGCCCCGGGCAGGAATCGAGCTGCCAGGGTACAGTAGTGCTTTGGCCAGCAAAAGTGTCTTTATCAGGCCTAATTTCAAATATGATTAGAGCAAATGCTTATATGGTCTTAAACAGAGGCTGCTTTAGTCACAGAATGGGATGCCCCGGGCAGGAATCGAGCTGCCAGGGTACAGTAGTGCTTTGGCCAGCAAAAGTGTCTTTATCAGGCCTAATTTCAAATATGATTAGAGCAAATGCTTATATGGTCTTAAACAGAGGCTGCTTTAGTCACAGAATGGGATGCCCCGGGCAGGAATCGAGCTGCCAGGGTACAGTAGTGCTTTGGCCAGCAAAAGTGTCTTTATCAGGCCTAATTTCAAATATGATTAGAGCAAATGCTTATATGGTCTTAAACAGAGGCTGCTTTAGTCACAGAATGGGATGCCCCGGGCAGGAATCGAGCTGCCAGGGTACAGTAGTGCTTTGGCCAGCAAAAGTGTCTTTATCAGGCCTAATTTCAAATATGATTAGAGCAAATGCTTATATGGTCTTAAACAGAGGCTGCTTTAGTCACAGAATGGGATGCCCCGGGCAGGAATCGAGCTGCCAGGGTACAGTAGTGCTTTGGCCAGCAAAAGTGTCTTTATCAGGCCTAATTTCAAATATGATTAGAGCAAATGCTTATATGGTCTTAAACAGAGGCTGCTTTAGTCACAGAATGGGATGCCCCGGGCAGGAATCGAGCTGCCAGGGTACAGTAGTGCTTTGGCCAGCAAAAGTGTCTTTATCAGGCCTAATTTCAAATATGATTAGAGCAAATGCTTATATGGTCTTAAACAGAGGCTGCTTTAGTCACAGAATGGGATGCCCCGGGCAGGAATCGAGCTGCCAGGGTACAGTAGTGCTTTGGCCAGCAAAAGTGTCTTTATCAGGCCTAATTTCAAATATGATTAGAGCAAATGCTTATATGGTCTTAAACAGAGGCTGCTTTAGTCACAGAATGGGATGCCCCGGGCAGGAATCGAGCTGCCAGGGTACAGTAGTGCTTTGGCCAGCAAAAGTGTCTTTATCAGGCCTAATTTCAAATATGATTAGAGCAAATGCTTATATGGTCTTAAACAGAGGCTGCTTTAGTCACAGAATGGGATGCCCCGGGCAGGAATCGAGCTGCCAGGGTACAGTAGTGCTTTGGCCAGCAAAAGTGTCTTTATCAGGCCTAATTTCAAATATGATTAGAGCAAATGCTTATATGGTCTTAAACAGAGGCTGCTTTAGTCACAGAATGGGATGCCCCGGGCAGGAATCGAGCTGCCAGGGTACAGTAGTGCTTTGGCCAGCAAAAGTGTCTTTATCAGGCCTAATTTCAAATATGATTAGAGCAAATGCTTATATGGTCTTAAACAGAGGCTGCTTTAGTCACAGAATGGGATGCCCCGGGCAGGAATCGAGCTGCCAGGGTACAGTAGTGCTTTGGCCAGCAAAAGTGTCTTTATCAGGCCTAATTTCAAATATGATTAGAGCAAATGCTTATATGGTCTTAAACAGAGGCTGCTTTAGTCACAGAATGGGATGCCCCGGGCAGGAATCGAGCTGCCAGGGTACAGTAGTGCTTTGGCCAGCAAAAGTGTCTTTATCAGGCCTAATTTCAAATATGATTAGAGCAAATGCTTATATGGTCTTAAACAGAGGCTGCTTTAGTCACAGAATGGGATGCCCCGGGCAGGAATCGAGCTGCCAGGGTACAGTAGTGCTTTGGCCAGCAAAAGTGTCTTTATCAGGCCTAATTTCAAATATGATTAGAGCAAATGCTTATATGGTCTTAAACAGAGGCTGCTTTAGTCACAGAATGGGATGCCCCGGGCAGGAATCGAGCTGCCAGGGTACAGTAGTGCTTTGGCCAGCAAAAGTGTCTTTATCAGGCCTAATTTCAAATATGATTAGAGCAAATGCTTATATGGTCTTAAACAGAGGCTGCTTTAGTCACAGAATGGGATGCCCCGGGCAGGAATCGAGCTGCCAGGGTACAGTAGTGCTTTGGCCAGCAAAAGTGTCTTTATCAGGCCTAATTTCAAATATGATTAGAGCAAATGCTTATATGGTCTTAAACAGAGGCTGCTTTAGTCACAGAATGGGATGCCCCGGGCAGGAATCGAGCTGCCAGGGTACAGTAGTGCTTTGGCCAGCAAAAGTGTCTTTATCAGGCCTAATTTCAAATATGATTAGAGCAAATGCTTATATGGTCTTAAACAGAGGCTGCTTTAGTCACAGAATGGGATGCCCCGGGCAGGAATCGAGCTGCCAGGGTACAGTAGTGCTTTGGCCAGCAAAAGTGTCTTTATCAGGCCTAATTTCAAATATGATTAGAGCAAATGCTTATATGGTCTTAAACAGAGGCTGCTTTAGTCACAGAATGGGATGCCCCGGGCAGGAATCGAGCTGCCAGGGTACAGTAGTGCTTTGGCCAGCAAAAGTGTCTTTATCAGGCCTAATTTCAAATATGATTAGAGCAAATGCTTATATGGTCTTAAACAGAGGCTGCTTTAGTCACAGAATGGGATGCCCCGGGCAGGAATCGAGCTGCCAGGGTACAGTAGTGCTTTGGCCAGCAAAAGTGTCTTTATCAGGCCTAATTTCAAATATGATTAGAGCAAATGCTTATATGGTCTTAAACAGAGGCTGCTTTAGTCACAGAATGGGATGCCCCGGGCAGGAATCGAGCTGCCAGGGTACAGTAGTGCTTTGGCCAGCAAAAGTGTCTTTATCAGGCCTAATTTCAAATATGATTAGAGCAAATGCTTATATGGTCTTAAACAGAGGCTGCTTTAGTCACAGAATGGGATGCCCCGGGCAGGAATCGAGCTGCCAGGGTACAGTAGTGCTTTGGCCAGCAAAAGTGTCTTTATCAGGCCTAATTTCAAATATGATTAGAGCAAATGCTTATATGGTCTTAAACAGAGGCTGCTTTAGTCACAGAATGGGATGCCCCGGGCAGGAATCGAGCTGCCAGGGTACAGTAGTGCTTTGGCCAGCAAAAGTGTCTTTATCAGGCCTAATTTCAAATATGATTAGAGCAAATGCTTATATGGTCTTAAACAGAGGCTGCTTTAGTCACAGAATGGGATGCCCCGGGCAGGAATCGAGCTGCCAGGGTACAGTAGTGCTTTGGCCAGCAAAAGTGTCTTTATCAGGCCTAATTTCAAATATGATTAGAGCAAATGCTTATATGGTCTTAAACAGAGGCTGCTTTAGTCACAGAATGGGATGCCCCGGGCAGGAATCGAGCTGCCAGGGTACAGTAGTGCTTTGGCCAGCAAAAGTGTCTTTATCAGGCCTAATTTCAAATATGATTAGAGCAAATGCTTATATGGTCTTAAACAGAGGCTGCTTTAGTCACAGAATGGGATGCCCCGGGCAGGAATCGAGCTGCCAGGGTACAGTAGTGCTTTGGCCAGCAAAAGTGTCTTTATCAGGCCTAATTTCAAATATGATTAGAGCAAATGCTTATATGGTCTTAAACAGAGGCTGCTTTAGTCACAGAATGGGATGCCCCGGGCAGGAATCGAGCTGCCAGGGTACAGTAGTGCTTTGGCCAGCAAAAGTGTCTTTATCAGGCCTAATTTCAAATATGATTAGAGCAAATGCTTATATGGTCTTAAACAGAGGCTGCTTTAGTCACAGAATGGGATGCCCCGGGCAGGAATCGAGCTGCCAGGGTACAGTAGTGCTTTGGCCAGCAAAAGTGTCTTTATCAGGCCTAATTTCAAATATGATTAGAGCAAATGCTTATATGGTCTTAAACAGAGGCTGCTTTAGTCACAGAATGGGATGCCCCGGGCAGGAATCGAGCTGCCAGGGTACAGTAGTGCTTTGGCCAGCAAAAGTGTCTTTATCAGGCCTAATTTCAAATATGATTAGAGCAAATGCTTATATGGTCTTAAACAGAGGCTGCTTTAGTCACAGAATGGGATGCCCCGGGCAGGAATCGAGCTGCCAGGGTACAGTAGTGCTTTGGCCAGCAAAAGTGTCTTTATCAGGCCTAATTTCAAATATGATTAGAGCAAATGCTTATATGGTCTTAAACAGAGGCTGCTTTAGTCACAGAATGGGATGCCCCGGGCAGGAATCGAGCTGCCAGGGTACAGTAGTGCTTTGGCCAGCAAAAGTGTCTTTATCAGGCCTAATTTCAAATATGATTAGAGCAAATGCTTATATGGTCTTAAACAGAGGCTGCTTTAGTCACAGAATGGGATGCCCCGGGCAGGAATCGAGCTGCCAGGGTACAGTAGTGCTTTGGCCAGCAAAAGTGTCTTTATCAGGCCTAATTTCAAATATGATTAGAGCAAATGCTTATATGGTCTTAAACAGAGGCTGCTTTAGTCACAGAATGGGATGCCCCGGGCAGGAATCGAGCTGCCAGGGTACAGTAGTGCTTTGGCCAGCAAAAGTGTCTTTATCAGGCCTAATTTCAAATATGATTAGAGCAAATGCTTATATGGTCTTAAACAGAGGCTGCTTTAGTCACAGAATGGGATGCCCCGGGCAGGAATCGAGCTGCCAGGGTACAGTAGTGCTTTGGCCAGCAAAAGTGTCTTTATCAGGCCTAATTTCAAATATGATTAGAGCAAATGCTTATATGGTCTTAAACAGAGGCTGCTTTAGTCACAGAATGGGATGCCCCGGGCAGGAATCGAGCTGCCAGGGTACAGTAGTGCTTTGGCCAGCAAAAGTGTCTTTATCAGGCCTAATTTCAAATATGATTAGAGCAAATGCTTATATGGTCTTAAACAGAGGCTGCTTTAGTCACAGAATGGGATGCCCCGGGCAGGAATCGAGCTGCCAGGGTACAGTAGTGCTTTGGCCAGCAAAAGTGTCTTTATCAGGCCTAATTTCAAATATGATTAGAGCAAATGCTTATATGGTCTTAAACAGAGGCTGCTTTAGTCACAGAATGGGATGCCCCGGGCAGGAATCGAGCTGCCAGGGTACAGTAGTGCTTTGGCCAGCAAAAGTGTCTTTATCAGGCCTAATTTCAAATATGATTAGAGCAAATGCTTATATGGTCTTAAACAGAGGCTGCTTTAGTCACAGAATGGGATGCCCCGGGCAGGAATCGAGCTGCCAGGGTACAGTAGTGCTTTGGCCAGCAAAAGTGTCTTTATCAGGCCTAATTTCAAATATGATTAGAGCAAATGCTTATATGGTCTTAAACAGAGGCTGCTTTAGTCACAGAATGGGATGCCTCACAGCAGACTTAAGATCAGTTCAGTATATATGCACAGTTAGTTACTATAAGCAGCCTGAAAACGCTAACAAAGGCTGGATGAAAAAAAAAAAATCTCCCTGTCAGCCAGCTCCGTTTTTCCTACCTTTCCCTGGCTTTCTGTCTGTCTCCTGTCTGTCTCCTGCCTGTCTCCTGCCTGTCTCCAGCCTGTCCCTGTCTGTCCCTGTCTCCAGCCTGTCTCCAGCCTGTCTAACTGCCTCAGCTACACAGCGTTCTGTCTGTCTGTCACGAATGCAATAGAGAAATGAGGAAAAGCAAGATGGCCGCCGTTAAATACCGCTGTGTGACGTCACCGGGCTTGCTGGCTGCTGATAGGCTGCATGTGACTGCCCCAGCTTGCACTGGCGCGGGATACATGTCCAGACATGTCCCGCCCGCCATCTTAGAATGCCTGTAATGTAAATGAATGGATGTTAAAGGAAAACTTCGAGTGATCGAATCGCGGGGAAATTCGGATTCGATCCGAATCGAATTTTTCCTGAAATTCGGATCGAATCCGGGTTCGTCCGGATCGATTCGCTCATCCCTAATACCTATGGTTAAAAAGGCAATAATGACAAGAAAATGGGCTGACTGTAGAGATGGACAGAGTGGTGAATAATGAAAATGGACAGAGTGGTGAATAATGAATGTAGAAAAGAAATATGGTTGGATAATATACGGAATGAATGGCAGTTGGTCATAAATATATTCCCCTAAATAATGGAAATAAAGAGATGGTCACTGGGGATCAAGAGTAACGGTATAAATTAGGGTCTTTGGCTCAGTATATATAAACTGATATAGATGATGACCGTGCGGTAAAACATTTTATAGGCACATGTGAACTTTCTCCCACCTTATTCTCTTTGGGAACTGGGTAAAATGAGCCATTTCAAGGTTTCTCAAAATCTCTAATCATATGCAAATACTTAATGCATTATAAGGGAAAATAAGCGAAAAAACTCAAACATAAGTTTGTTTTTGTCACCCTCTTTTGCTAGACCATTTTTCACTATTGTGCGCTACACATGTTCAACTCTGATTTTTGAGGGGATTTCCAGAGATTTCCCAGGAAAATTATATATTGTTTTGGCAACAAAGTCTGGACTTTAATGTGAAATGTCTTGTTTGTCATTTTTAAGTGTATTCTCAATATTTTGTGGTGAAATATGTGCAAAAAAATAAAAAGAAAACAATCTGTTTTTTACAATTTTTAGTGTTTTTGTCATAAAAATCTTATTGCATGTAAAAGCCCCATTTCTCTTGGTTACAACAGTACCACATATGTATATGTATTTCCTGCCCAGGAGACTCCCCCAAACTGAAACAGCGCTTTAGGAGATTTTCAGATAAAATACAAGTGCTATGTGCACCTTGCAGTTTAAAAAACAACTATTTACTACTATTTGAAATACGCACAATAAATGATATATGTAAGTAAACAGCTCAGACCTTCTAGGTGTACCAGGCTTGTTGATGTGGGCACAGTTTTCTGTAATCCCTCAATTAATTTTTTGGTTGCACAGGGTTTTCGCTAAAAAGAAGCAGAAATCAAAGCCACATTTTTCTTAAAAACCAATATTCAAACAAGAAAAAACAAGTTAAAGAATAATACCCAACATGCTCTGATAAGGAGAGTTGCCAAACACCCCCTAAGTAATACTTTTTTTACTTGAAAATTTCAGCTCTACAAAGTTTGCACCTTGAAAATATTCGACCAAACAACCCTATACATTTGAAATACCCCCCACAAATCATATATTCCCTGAAAGTACACATGTTAAGCTTTCACAGCTTGTTGAAATGGGCTCATCTTTCTGTAAGTAATCCCTTGAAGAATTATTTGGTTGCATCGGGTTTCCCTAAAAAAAAAGTAAAAAAAGCCAAATAAAAAACACATTCTCCTAAAATATCAATATTCAAACAAGAAAAAACAAGCTAAATCCAAAAACACAAGGTCCCCCGAACAGAACAATACCCAACATGCATAAGTGCTTTTAACCCTTTTGCCTACTTGAGATTTTGTCACCCTCTGATAGGTCATTTTTCAACATTTTGCGCTATGTTTATCTGTAATTTTTGCAAGAATTTCCAGGAAAATTACATATTTTTTGCGACAGAGAGACTTTAACGTGAAATGTCTTGTTTGTAATTTTTAACCCTTTAAGTGCCAGCCTACCTGGAGTTTTTGTCACCCTTTGTTGCCAGACTATTTTGCACTATTTTGCGCTCCCCATGTTCAAATGTGATTTTTGAAGGGATTTCCAGGGATTTCCCAAGAAAATGATATATTGTTTTTTTCAGCATAGTCTGGGATTTAACATGAAATGTCTTGTTTGTCATTTTTTAGGTGTATTCTCAATATTTTTGGGTGAAATATGCGCAAAAAAATCTATTTTTTACAATTTGTAGTGTTTTTGTAATAAAAAATGTAAGTTTGTCAATAAAATCTTATTGCGTGTGAAATCCCAATTTCTCCCGGTTACAGCAGTACCACATATGTATGGGTAGACACCCTTTCCTGCCCAGAAGACTCCCCCAAACTGAAACAGCGCTTTAGGGGATTTTCAGATAAAATACAACTATGCTATGCGCTATGCGCACCTTGCAGTTTTTCCAGAAAAACAACCCTTTACATTTGAAATACCCACAACAAACTATATATTCTCTGGAAGAACACATCTCAAGCTTTCTAGGTGTACCAGGCTTGTTGATGTGGCCATAGTTTTCTGGAAGTAATCCCTCAATGTATTCTTTGGCTGCAAAGAGTTTCCCTAAAAAAAGGATGAAAAGCAGAATCAAAGCCACATTTTCCTAAAAAAACTATATACAAACAAGAAAAAAACCAGTTGAATCTGAAAAAAGCAACATCCCCCGAACAGAACAATACCCAACAGGCATAGCTACTGTCAAGGGAAGAGTTGCCAAACACCCCAAAGTAAAACATGTGCGTAACGGTAATTTTACTTGAAAATTTCAGCTCTGCAGACAAAGTGCGCACCTTGCGATTTTTCAACCAAAACAGCCCTTTACATTCGGAATATCCCCCAAACCATATATTCCCTGAAAGTACACATGTTAAGCTTTCTAAGCGTACCCAGCTTGTTGTAGTGGGCTCATCTTTCTGGAATTAATCCCTCAAAGAATACTTTGGTTGCGCAGGGTTTCCCTAAAAAATGTATAAAAAAGCTGAATAAAAAACACCTTTTCCTAAAATATAAAAATGCAAACAAGAAAAAACAAGCTAAGTCTGAAAGCACAAGGTCCCCCGAACAGAACAATACCCAACATGCATAGCTACTTTTAACCCTTTTAATTGTCAGCCTACTTGAGATTTTGTCACCCTCTGTTGACAGGTCATTTTTCCCCATTTTGCGCCATGTTTTGCGCCATTTTTGCTGGAATTTTCAGGAAAATTATATATATTTAGTTTAGGCTTTAACATGAAATGTCTTGTTTGTAAATTTTATTCTGTTTTTACAATATTACTAAGTAAAAAAAATAAATAAATACATTTTTAGAAAATTGCCTCCTTTATTTTAAATAAAAAATGTATTTTATTAAAGAAAACCATATTGCATGTGAAAGCCCCAGTTCTACCGATTAGAACGGTACTACATATTTATCGGTAGCCCCCCGTTCCTGCCCAGGAGACCCCCCTAACTGAAACAAGTACTTTATAACATTTACATATAAAATACAACTACCATCCACACTACAAAGGGTTAAATTGAGAAAGAAAATGACATAGAGCCCCCCCCTCTATTTAAAAACCCTTAAAAATAAAGAAAAAAAATTAAATGGGGTCCCCCCTTACCCGAAGTAACCAGCCCGGGATCAGCTATGCAGGGCTTGTAGGAACAGGGCGCAGGGGGCAGCTTTTGTGGCCCCTGGCCCTGCAGGCTACAAGCCCGCATAGCCCATATCCACAGGCTCTTCTGCCACCCCTGGGCTTTGGGGAGGCAGGTAATGGGGGTGCCGGGGGTTAATGGAAACCTTGTGAACTGGCATAGGGGGTCTCATGGACCCCTTAACAGTTCACAAGGGATTAAATGTAAAAAATAAATACACTGACACAAAGAGAAAAAAATATGTATATTTTTATTTAATACTTACCTCCCATCCATCCTGGAGCACTGTGTCCCTCGGCAATTACTGGCTTCTGCTCACCTGCTGCAAGCCTTTTATAGCTGCTGGGTGACAGAACATAAGGGGTTAATTACAAAAAAACCACATAGGGTCCCCCCTCCCGGGGACCCCCCTTACCCAAACTAACCAGCCCGAGACCAGCTATGCAGGGCTTGTAGAAACGGGGAGCAGGGGCCAGCTTTTGTGGCCCCTGGCCCTGCAGTCTACAAGCCCACATAGCCCGTGGCCACGGGCTCTTCTGCGCCCCCTGGGCTTTGGGGAGGCAGGTAATGGGGTGCTGGGGGTTAATGGCAAGTCGCCCGCTAGCCGCAGGTGACTTGCCATCCCCCAGCCTTGTGAACTGGTATAGGGGTCTCATGGACCCCTTACCAGTTCACAAGGGTTTAAATGTAAAAAAAAAAGACACCGACAAACATAGAACACACACACATAGAAAAAAATGATCTTTATTATTATTTTTTTTACTCTACTCACCTCCGATCCTGTGTCCCTCGCCGCTGTCTCGCGCCGCTGTCATGTCCCTGACAGATGCCGATAGTGATCAGTGCAGGGCGGGTGAGAGACGAGGAGGCAGATGCCGGAGCTGGGTGAGTCTCCTAAGAATTGTGAACTGGTATAGGGGTCTCACGGAATTCCTTAACAGTTTACAAAGGATAGAAATACACACACACAGAACAAAAATGACTTTTTTTTGTAACACTCACCTCTTACCCTGTGCCCCGGCGATCCTGTCCCACGGCGATCTAATGACCGCTGCCAGGGGTGATCACTGGAGGGGGGCTGGGGAGGCAAGGGCTTCTCCCTTGCCCCGCCAATCTGGGTCCCCTCTTCACAGCGGGCAAGCCTGGTGAGATTGTTGTCCCCCGGTGAAAAGGAGACCCAGTGGGAGGGATCGTGCATGGAGGTAAGCAAATATCTTTTCTTTTTTACAGTAAATGCTGGTGGTAGCTGAAGCAGGAGGGCCCTCTCCTGAAGCTGGAAGAGCCCGGGGCGGGGGGGGCGGAGGCTCCCTGGGTGAAGAGGAGACCCGGACGAATTGATCAAGGGGTCAGGTGTCTGTTTTTTTGGGCCGCTAGCAGGGGGGAAGCCAGGTACGTAAAATTGACATAGCTGGGGTTAGGAGGGTTAAAGGACAACTCCCTTTTTGTCAGTTTTTTTTTGTGCAGCCTTATTGCTTTCCTCTTCTGGGATATAAAACTAACATTTGTGTAAGTCTAACCTTAGTGCCACAGACTGCCAGTTCCCCACAGAGAGAAGCGCTCTCACATTCTGAGCCACCGGAGTGCCTAGGCTTCTAATTTATGTGAGCGAAAGCCCCACTGCTACTGCACTGGTTGGCTAGTTAGGCACTCAGTCATGGTGGTGATCATTTTACTTGCAGCTGCTGCTATACAAAATGGAAAAGGGGGGTAGTATTACATAGTTACATAGTTAAAATGGTTGAAAAAAGACATATGTCCATCAAGTTCAACCAAGGGTGTTGGGGTAGGGGAAGTTATTTTTTATTTTATAGGGGAAGCTATTTATTTTATTTTATTTTTTTTTTTTTTAATGATAACCGCTAATAGTAACTGTTAATGTTATTTTCTTCTAAATAAGCATCTAATCCTTTTTTGAAGCTGTCAGCGGTTGATGCTGTGACAAGCTTCTGTGGGAGGCTATTCCATAGATTTATAGTTCGTATGGTAAAAAATGATTGTCCCCTCCGGAGGCTAAATTTCTTTTTTTCCACTCGAAGGCAGTGCCCCCTTGTCCTTAGAGAGGATTTTACATGAAATAGTGTTCCCCCATATTTTTTGTATGGGCCATTTATATATTTATACAAGTTAATCATGTCCCCCCTCAATCGTCTCCTCTCAAGGCTAAACAAATTTAATTATCGTAGTCTTTCCTCATAAATAAGATCTTTCATTTACTTTATTAGTTTGGTGGCTCTCCTCTGCACCCTTTCCATAGTCAGAGTGTCCTTTCTATGAATGGGTGTCCAGAACTGGACGGCATATTCCAGGTGAGGGCACATCAGTGCCTTGTATAGAGGCAAAATTACATCTCTATCCCGTGATTCCATGCCTCTTTTAATGCATGATAGTATCTTGGTGGCCTTGGAAGCAGCTGCTTGGCATTGCATGCTGTTATTTAGTCTGTGATCTACCAGTACCCCCAGATCCTTCTCAACAAGTGACTCAAGTGACCCAGTTTTACTCCCTCATATCTGGCCTTCAGGTTGTTAGACCCCAAGCGCATGACTTTACATTTTTCCACATTGAACTTCATTTGCCAAGTGGATGCCCAGACATTCAATGTGTCCAAGTCAGCCTGAAGCTTGTGAACATCTTCCATAGACTGCACTGTGCTACATATCTGGGGTACACCGCTTACAACCAGTAACCATTCAGAGTAGGTATCATTAACCACAACTTTCTGTACACAATCCTTCAGCCAGTTTTCAATCCAGTTACAAACTGTGTTTTCTAATCCTGAAGATCTCAATTTCCCCAATAAGCGTCTATGGGGGACAGTGTCAAATGCTTTTGCAAAATCCAGAAAAACTATATCCACAGCCGCCCCTCTGTCCAGGCTTCTACTCACCTCCTCATAGAAGCCAGTCAGGTTAGTCTGGCAGCTTCTGTCCTTAGTAAAACCGTGTTGGTTGTCAACTCAATATTATGGATAGTTACATATTTGTGTATGTTGTCCCTTAATAGTCCCTCAAGCAATTTCCCCACAATGGATGTTAAGCTAACAGGTCTGTAATTGCCCGAAGAAGACCTAGAGCCCTTTTTAAAAATGGGCACCACATTTGCCTTGCGCCAGTCCCTTGGCACTATACCAGTTGCTAGTGAGTCTTTAAAGATCAACAACAGAGGTGACGAGATAACGGAACTGAGTTCTTTGAGAACTCTTGGGTGAAGTCCATCTGGTCCTCCAGTCTTATTCACATTTAAATTATTTAGTTCTTCTTGGATGATATCCACGTTTAGCTTGTTAATGATTATACTTGGGCTATTGTGATCAGTGGCATCTCCTGTGTTGGCTCCTTGCTCTTCTCTTGTGTACACAGGGCTAAAGAATCCATTTAACAGATCCGCCTTATCTTCATCCCCAGTGACCATTTCCCCGTTATCATTAATTAGGGCACCTACCTGCCATCTCTTTAATTTTATTCTTTTGCCAACCTTATTTCTTTTTTACACATTTTATTTACTAGTTTATACTTTTCAAGTGTTACAGCTGAGAGTTCAGCCTTGTAATGTTTAAATGCCCTTTTAACCGCAGGTGTCAGCCATGAGGGGTTTAATTTTAGCCGCTTATATTTGTTACCCGTAGGAATACATTTTGCAACGTTGCTACTCACAATTGATTTAAAGCACTCCCATTTGGCATCTGTATCTTTATTCCTGAACAGATGCTCCCAGTCTATGTCCTGGAGTGCAGCTCTGAGCCTGGGGAAGTTGGCCTTTCTAAAATGTAATGTTTTTGCCTTCCCAGACAGAAAATCTTTCTTACAGTTTATGTTAAATACAATTATATTGTGGTCACTGTTACCAAGATTTTCACGGACTGTTACTGCCCCCATCAGGTCATCATTATTTGATATTACAAGATCTAGAATAGCATCAACCCTAGTAGGTGCCTCCACGAACTGATTCATATAATTATCTTGTAGCAAGCTGAGGAATGCTCTCCGCCTTGTAGTGGAAGCAGAACCATGTCTCCAGTCAATTCCTGGATAGTTGAAGTCCCCCATCAGCACCACTGTACCAGCAATACTTCCCTTCCAAATGGCAGTCTGTCCAAATGGCAGTTTTTTGTTTGTTACTTTAAATGCCCAAATTTAGCTAAGCATCACCTGGTGTGGTAGGCATCAGTAGTGGAGTTCACGAGATTGGATTTATATTTGTACTGCTGTTCATAATGTTTAGAGATTCTCTAGAGTGATACAGGTCCCTAGCATCTAGCACAAGAAAAATATAGTACCTGTTTTTAAAAAAGGCCTCCAAGTCTTCTCCATGTAATATAGACTTTTGAGCGTAATAGGTTTGTTAGCAACATTTTTCATTTGGATCCCTATCTAATTAAAAATATATTTATGTAGGCTATCAGAAAAAGCATTGACTGTGCTGAAAAAGTCATATACAGTAAATTGTTAGTATGTTATATTTACTCAAATCTGATGCATGTCCAAAATGAAAAATATATTCTGGTCCTTGAAGAATGTTCTTCTTGTTGTCCCCAGTGGCTAAACAAAGCCTAAAGCTGGCTTTAATTCCCAGATCATTTACTTGTAAATGCAAGTATCAGTTTTATTTCCCAAAGCTTTCTGCTACAAACTTCACCAGTTGAAGAGTAAAAACGTGTTAGAAATTCATGTGCTGTTATAAAAAGAATAAATATTATTCCAGTTATGTTTTTAATACTTTCTTGTAATCAAGAATGAAGCATTATGAAAATATAAAGAGACATCTATAATAAAATACTGGGATCTCATAGATAATTCTAACACATTTTTTTAATGAGAAGTATCCTAAAGTACCATAGGATAATAAATGGAGCGAAAACCCAGTTATGTACTTTTGAAAGATGCCTATTCTTCTGATTTGGAGGTTGACACATGAATAGAAGCCTCAGTCATCATGAACATTCCTGGGGACAAATTCATCTAAAGTGGAACAAAATTGTTACGGCTCTTTTTGGACAAGAGCCCGCACTTCCACTGTTAGTGGGCAAATGTGATTGATTACTGGTGCCCCAGAGGGTTATTTATACAGCAAGGCACCCCGTTTCGGCATGTCTAGGGATGAGGGAATCGATCCGGACGAACCCGGATTCGTTCCGAATTTCATGGAAAATTCGATTCTGAACGAATCCAAATTTCCCCGCGATTCGATCGATCGAAGTTTTCCTTTAAAGTCCATTTATTTCAATTACAGGCATTCTAAAATGGTGGATGAACATGTCCAGACATACCCCCTGGGGCAAGGTATCATGGGTAAGTCACATGCAGCCTATCAGCAGCCAGGAAGCCCGGTGACGTCCCCGTGCTATATAAACCGGCGGCCATTTTCCTTTTGCGCATTTCAGCCTTGCATTGCAGACAGAACGGAGGTTGCTTTTTTTTCATTAGCCAGATCAGTTTTCAATTCAATTTCAGTTCTTTGTGCTGTAAATCTGCCTTGCCACTGTGCATGCCATCTATGCAGTGGCTTATTTAACCCTATCTGTTACACACAAGCATTTATCATAATATAACTGGATAAGTTTAAATATTTTTTGGTCCGCCTTTAACAAAAAAAACACCAGCCCACCTGGGTACCCCAAACCTGCACTTAGCAGCCTATCTGTTATACTAAATGCGCTTGTTCATCCTTCCTCAGATTAATCAAATTATTTCATTTTGAATTGGTTTTTGATCTGCCTTTAACAAAAAAACACCAGCCCACCTAGGTATCCCAAACCTGCACTTAGCAGCCTATCTGTTATACTAAATACTCTTGTTCATCCTTCCTCAGATTAATCAAAGTATTTCATTTTGAATTGGTTTTTGGTCTGCCTTTAACAAACAAAACACCAGGCCGCAGGGCATCCCAAACCTGCACTTAGCAGCCTATCTGTTATACTAAATACGCTTGTTGATCCTCCTCAGCCTAATCAAAGTATTTCATTTTGAACTGGTTTTTGGTCTGCCTTTAACAAAAAAAACACCAGGCCGCAGGGCATCCCAAACCTGCACTTAGCAGCCTATCTGTTTTACTAAATGTGCTTGTTCATCCTTCCTCAGCTTAATCAAAGTATTTCATTTTGAATTGGTTTTTGGTCTGCCTCTAACAAAAAAAAAACAGCCCACCTGGGTATACCAAACCTGCACTTAGCAGGCTATCTGTTATACTAAATACGCTTGTTCATCCTTCCTCAAATTAATCAAAGTATTTCAATTTGAATTGGTTTTTGGTCTGCCTTTAACAAAAAAACACCAGCCCACTTGGGTATCCCAAACCTGCACTTAGCAGCCTATCTGTTATACTAAATACGCTTGTTCATCCTCCTCAGATGAATCAAAGTATTTCATTTTGAATTGGTTTTTTGGTCTGCCTTGAACAAAAAAAACACCAGACCGCAGGGCATCCCAAACCTGCACTTAGCAGCCTCTGTAATATACTAAATACGCTTGTTCATCCTTCCTCAGATTAATCAAAGTATTTCATTTTGAATTGTTTTTTGGTCTACCTTTAACAAAAAAAAAAAAAAGGCCGCAGGGCATCCCAAACCTGCACTTAGCAGCCTATCTGTTATACTAAATACGCTTGTTGATCCTCCTCAGCTTAATCAAAGTATTTCATTTTGAATTGGTTTTGGTCTGCCTTTAACAAAAAAAAACACCAGGCCGCAGGGAATCCCAAACCTGCACTTAGCAGCCTATCTGTTATACTAAATTTGCTTGTTCATCCTTCCTCAGATTAATCAAAGTATTTCATTTTGAATTGGTTTTTGGTCTGCCTTTAGCAAAAAAAAAAAACAGGCCGGCAGGGCATCCCAAACCTGCACTTAGCAGCCTATCTGTTATACTAAATACGCTTGTTGATCCTCCTCAGCCTAATCAAAGTATTTCATTTTGAATTGGTTTTTGGTCTGCCTTTAACAAACAAAACACCAGGCCGCAGGGCATCCCAAACCTGCACTTAGCAGCCTATCTGTTATACTAAATACGCTTGTTGATCCTCCTCAGCCTAATCAAAGTATTTCATTTTGAACTGGTTTTTGGTCTGCCTTTAACAAAAAAAACACCAGGCCGCAGGGCATCCCAAACCTGCACTTAGCAGCCTATCTGTTTTACCAAATGTGCTTGTTCATCCTTCCTCAGCTTAATCAAAGTATTTCATTTTGAATTGGTTTTTGGTCTGCCTTTAACAAAAAAAAAACAGCCCACCTGGGTATACCAAACCTGCACTTAGCAGCCTATCTGTTATACTAAATACGCTTGTTCATCCTTCCTCAAATTAATCAAAGTATTTCAATTTGAATTGGTTTTTGGTCTGCCTTTAACAAAAAAACACCAGCCCACTTGGGTATCCCAAACCTGCACTTAGCAGCCTATCTGTTATACTAAATACGCTTGTTCATCCTCCTCAGATTAATCAAAGTATTTTATTTTGAATTGGTTTTTTGGTCTGCCTTGAACAAAAAAAACACCAGACCGCAGGGCATCCCAAACCTGCACTTAGCAGCCTCTGTAATATACTAAATTTGCTTGTTTATCCTTCCTCAGATTAATCAAAGTATTTCATTTTGAATTGGTTTTTGGTCTGCCTTTAGCAAAAAAAAAAAACAGGCCGGCAGGGCATCCCAAACCTGCACTTAGCAGCCTATCTGTTATACTAAATACGCTTGTTGATCCTCCTCAGCCTAATCAAAGTATTTCATTTTGAATTGGTTTTTGGTCTGCCTTTAACAAAAAAACATCAGGCCGCAGGGCATCCCAAACCTGCACTTTGCAGCCTATCTGCTATACTAAATGTGCTTGTTCATACTTCCTCAGATTAATCAAAGTATTTCATTTTGAATTGGTTTTTGGTCTGCCTTTAACAAAAAAAAAAAAAAACAGCCCTCCTGGGTATCCCAAACCTGCACTTAGCAGCCTATCTGTTATACTAAATACGCTTGTTCATCCTTCCTCAGATTAATCTAAGTATTTCATTTTGATTTGGTTTTTGGTCTGCCTTTAACAAAAAAAACACCAGCCCACTTGGGTATCCCAAACCTGCACTTAGCAGCCTATGTAATATACTAAATGTGCTTGTTCATCCTTCCTCAGATTAATCAAAGTATTTCATTTTGAATAGTTTTTTGGTCTGCCTTTAACAATAAAAAAACAGGCCGCAGGGCATCCCAAACCTGCACTTAGCAGCCTATCTGTTATACTAAATACGCTTGTTGATCCTCCTCAGCTTAATCAAAGTATTTCATTTTGAATTGGTTTTTGGTCTGCCTTTAACAAAAAAAAACCACCAGCCCACCTGGGTATCCCAAACCTGCACTTAGCAGCCTATCTGTTATACTAAATAAGCTTGTTGATCCTTCCTCAGATTAATCTAAGTATTTTATTTTGAATTGGTTTTTGGTCTGCCTTTAAGAAAAAAAAAACAGACCACAGGGCATCCCAAACCTGCACTTAGCAGCCTATCTGTTATACTAAATACTCTTGTTGATCCTCCTCAGCCTAATCAAAGTATTTCATTTTGAATTGGTTTTTGGTCTGCCTTTAACAAAAAAAACACCAGCCCACTTGGGTATCCCAAACCTGCACTTAGCAGCCTATCTGTTATACGAAATATGCTTGTTCATCCTCCTCAGATTAATCAAAGCATTTCATTTTGAATTGGTTTTTGGTCTGCCTTTAACAAAAAAAAAACAGACCGCAGGGCATCCCAAATCTGCACTTAGCAGCCTATTTGTTATACTAAATACGCTTGTTGATCCTCCTCAGCTTAATCAAAGTATTTCATTTTGAATTGGTTTTTGATCTGCCTTTAACAAAAAAAACACCAGGTCGCAGGGCATCCCAAACCTGCACTTAGCAGCCTATCTGTTATACTAAATTTGCTTGTTCATCCTTCCTCAGATTAATCAAAGTATTTCATTTTGAATTGGTTTTTGGTCTGCCTTTAGCAAAAAAAACCCCAGGCCGCAGGGCATCCCAAACCTGCACTTAGCAGCCTATCTGTTATACTAAATTCGCTTGTTCATCCTTCCTCAGATTAATCAAAGTATTGCATTTTGAATTGATTTTTGGTCTGCCTTTAACAAAAAAAACACCAGGCCGCAGGGCATCCAAACCTGCACTTAGCAGCCTATCTGTTATACTAAATACGCTTGTTCATTCTTCCTCAGCTTAATCAAAGTATTGCATTTCGAATTGTTTTTTGTCCTGCTGCCAAAACACTCGGCCGCAGGGCATCCCAAACCTGCACTTAGCAGCCTATCTGTTATACTAAATACGCTTGTTCATCCTTCCTCAGCTTAATCAAACTATTGCATTTTGAATTGGTTTTTGGTCTGCTGCCAAAACACTAGGCCGCAGGGTATCTCATATTGCCAATTTTCATAGTATCTGGTGCAGAGAAGCAGTCCCTCACTTTATTTAGCTTCTTCTTTTTAAAGAAAACACATTTTTTATCGTACCTATTGCGCATTTCAAATACATAAAAATGTCAGGCAGACAAGTGTAAGGATGTTCAAAGAGGAGTGGCAGAGGCCAAGATTCAGCAGGCAGAGGCTGCAGCAGACTAGGAGCGAGTGGCAGCAGGAGTCACGGTGAGAGACCTCTGCCAGTATCTGCTAGCGGTCGTGTCTCCACCAGTAACGCATCTGCAGTGGTAGATTGGTTAACGCACTCATCAACATCATCACAAGTTACATCTGACACTCCCAGTCTAGGGTCGGTAGGTTCCTCTAACACAACCCTGAGTTGGTATGCCCCGAGAGCAGTCCCTGTCCTCCCATTACCTCTGTCCTACGCCGTTTCCTCCCCCAGAGATGAATCCTATGCTTTGGGTTCAACTCCACTCTTTAGTGAGGAGGACTATCAGATAGAGGACAGTCAGCAGCTACTGCCTAGCCAAGAAAAGGAGGTGGCTTCTTTAGCTAGGCAGACAAATAATGATGTGGACAGTGTTGTGGGTGTTGCGAGCGTTCCAGCTCCTGCGCCAGACACTGTTGAGGAAACCGAGAACATCAGTGACGTGTAGCCACAACTCGGTGATGATGATGATGACGATGAAGCCGATCGCACTTGGGAGCCGGGTGATGAAGGGGCTTCATTGTCATCATCAGGAGAAGAGGGGCGCAGGTTGCCCCGGAGTCAGCAGTTGAGGCAGCAAGGTGTTAGCAGCATGATTGGCAGTCAGCATGGGGGCACAATTGTAAAGCCTGGAGCCAAATGGGGCCGGGGCCGGGGTAGAGCACCTGCTGCGTGGCAGGCTACCTTATCAGGAGGTAGTGGAGCAGGGGTTCCTGGAGTTGGCGACAGTAGCAGTGAATCAGTGAGGCCTGTTGGTGGGAAAAGTAGCTACTCGGCAGTGTGGCAGTTTTTCCTGAAGCATCCGCAGGAGGGTAACATGGCCACATGCAAGATATGTAGGCAGAAGGTGAAGCATGGCCAGGGCCCAAATGTTGGCACCACTGCCCTGCGTCAACATATGATGCGTCACCATAAAGCGGCCTGGGAGAACCGAGGCTCCGAAGAGGTGGTCCAGCCTGCTTCCTCACCAAGTGGCACGTCGCTCCCAATTTCTGCCAGCCAAGGCTCCAGCACCTCAGCCGAAGGCAGCTGTGCGTCATACCCATCCTCTGTCGCTCCTCCTCCTCCTCCTCCTCCTCCAAGTCATGCATCCCGCCAGCAATCCATCAGCGAAGCCATGTCCAAGAGACAGCAGTATACGCCCACTCATCCTACAGCAGAGAAACTGAATGTGCTCCTGTCCAAGTTGCTGGTGCTGCAGTCGCTCCCTTTTCAGGTGGTGGACTCTGCACCTTTCAGAGAACTGATGGTGGGCCAGTCCTTGAGCCTATCCGTGTGTAGCAAAGTGCATGGCAGCGCCGACGTCTGGAGCTGTAATTATGGTCAGGGACAGTACATGTAGTTTACGGCCCACTGGGTGAATGTGGTCCCTTTGCAGCCGCAACTTGGACAGGTCACGCCGCTTCGGCCTCCGCGCTCCCTGCCCGTTGGGCCTGTGACACCGTGTGACTCGGCCTCCTCATCCTTCGCCATCTCCTCACCCTCCACTGTAGGCTCAAGTCTCAGTGCCCCTCCAGTCTACCATGTGTGCAGGGCACGGAGGTGTCACGCTGTGCTTCACATGGTTTGTCTTGGCGAACGGAGTCACACAGGGGAGGAACTGCTTAAATTTATTCATCACGAAATTCAAACATGGCTTACTCCAAGAAAACTTAAAATGGGAATCATGGTTACCGACAATGGGAAGAACATTTTGTCTGCGCTGCACCAAGGAAGCCTGACCCATGCCCCCTGCATGGCTCACGTCTTCAATCTGGTTGAAAAGCGGTTTCTGAAGTGTTCCCCCATCTGCAAGACATCCTAACAACTTCAAGGAAACTTTGCATGCACTTCAGCCACTCATACACTGCCAAACACACCCTTCTTTAGCTACAGCGTCAGAACGGTAGCCCCCAACATAGTCTGATTTGCGATGTTTCCACCCGTTGGAATTCCACCCTTCACATGTTGGACCGATTATATGAACAGAGAAAAGCCATCACGGATTTCCTGATGAGCCAAGCGGATAGGGGGATTCCCCTGTGTAACTTCAATGTCAACCAGTGGCAGCTCATACGTGACACCTGCCGTTTGCTCAGGCCCTTTGAGGAAGCCACTTTATTTGTCAGTCGGCAGGATTACGGGATGAACGATGTGATTCCACTGCTTCATGTACTACAGCACATGTTGGAAACCATGGCTGGTCAGGGCACTGGAGACATGACGTCTACATCTTACGGCCACATGAACCCCGTTGGAGCTGAACTGGAGAAGGAGGAGGAAGAGGAGGAGGAGTGGCCCAGTGAAGCACAGTTTAGGCTTGGCGAAATGGCTGGTTTATCTAGTCAGCGGACAGAAGAGGAGCAGGAGCAGCCAGAGGAGCTAGAGGGTTTTGAGGAAGGCGAGACAGAGGATCCGGACACACCGTGGCAGTATGCAGTGGAGATGGAGACAGGTAGTCCCTCCGAGTCCCTTGCGCAAATGGCAGGAAGCATGCTCACGTGCTTGCGTAGTGACCCCAGAATTGTTTCCATTTGTCGCCGGGATGACTTCTGGCTGTCCACCTTATTGGACCCTCGCTTCCGGCACAAAATGGGGGCATTTTTTAAACCCGCCGAGAGGGAGGACAAACTGAACTGCTACAAAGAAATTCTAAGTAGTCAGCTGGCCGATGCTTATCTGCTCCATGCTCCATACTCTCGCAGGTCTGACTCGGGGGGGATCTCTGCGCTCACCTTCCACTGCCATGGCTGCTGGAAGGGTTGGCAGGAGCAGCAGCAGCAGCTCCATCAGCAGCAGCCTCCGTCTTCAGTCGCTAATGAGTAGCTTTCTACATCCGCATAGTGAGTCTACTCATGAGCAGCAGGAAGACCTGGAGCAGGACCTGAACCAGCAGGTCATGTCATACCTTGACATGACCATGCCAACACACCTTGAGGATCCGCTGGACTTCTGGGCAGCCAAACTTGACTTGTGGCCACAACTAGCAGAGTTTGCCCTGGAAAAGCTGTCCTGCCCGGCAAGTAGCGTGCCATCTGAGCGGGTGTTTAGTAGGGCAGGGGCCATAGTTACGGCGAGGAGAACTCGTCTGTCAACTAAAAATGTGGAGAGACTCACCTTTGTCAAAATGAATCAGGGATGGATCAGCCAGGATTTCCACCCACCAATGCCTGATGCATGCGACTAGATTCAGCATGGTGCCATGTTTTACACTTTCAAAATGGAAAGGCCAATTTTTGGGCTCCTGCTCATGCCAACTTCAGGATGTGCCTTCCAGACAATTTTTGGACTCCTGCTGATGCCAACTTCAGGGTGTGCCTTTCAGCCAATTTTTGGCCTCCTTCTGCTGCCAACTCCAGGGTGTCTTTCAAGCAATGTTTGGGCTCCTGCTTATGCTGCTGCCAACTCCAGGGTGTGAATTCCAGCTAATGTATGTGATCCTGCTGCTGCCAACTTCAGGGTGCCTTCCAGCCAATTTCTAGGTTCCTGCTGCTGCTGCTGCCAACTCCAGGGTGTATCAGTCAATTTTCGGGCTCCTGCTGTGGCTGCTGCCAACTCCAGTGTCTCTTTAAAGCAATGTTTGGGCTCCTGCTGCTGCTGCTGCTTGCAATTTCAGGGTGTAATTCAGCTAATTTTTGGGCTCCTGCTGCCAACTCCAGTGTCTCTTTCAAGCTATGTTTGTGCTCTTGCTGCTGCTGCTTGCAACTCCAGGGTGTGATTCATCCTATTTTTGGGCTCCTGAAGCCCACTCCAGTGTCTCTTTAAAGTAATGTTTGGGCTCCTGCTGCTGCTCGCAACTCCAGGGTGTGATTCATCCAATTTTTGGGCTCCTGCTGCCAACTCCAGTGTGTCTTTCAAGCTATGTTTGGGCTCCTGCTGCCGCTGCTTGCAACTCCAGGGTGTGATTCATCCAATTATTGGGCTCCTGCTGCCAACTCCAGTGTCTCTTTCAAGCTATGTTTGGGCTGCTGCTGCTTGCAACTCCAGGGTGTGATTCATCCAATTTTTGGGCTCCTGAAGCCAACTCCAGTGTCTCTTTAAAGTAATGTTTGGGCTCCTGCGGCTGCTTGCAACTCCAGGGTGTGATTCATCCAATTTTTGGGCTCCTGCTGCAAACTCCAGTGTCTCTTTCAAGCTATGTTTGGGCTCCTGCTGCTGCTGCTTGCAACTCCAGGGTGTGATTCGTCCAATTTTTGGGCTCCTGCTGCCAACTCCAGTGTCTCTTTAAAGCAATGTTTGGGCTCTTGTTGCTGCTGCTTGCAACTCCAGGGTGTGATTCATCCAATTTTGGGCTCCTGCTGCCAACTCCAGTGTCTCTTTCAAGCTATGGTTGGGCTGCTGCTGCTGCTTGCAACTCCAGGGTGTGATTCATCCAATTTTTGGGCTCCTGAAGCCAACTCCAGTGTCTCTTTAAAGCAATGTTTGAGCTCTTGTTGCCACTGCTTGCAACTCCAGGGTGTGATTCATCCAATTTTTGGGCTCCTGCTGCCAACTCCAGTGTCTCTTTCAAGCTATGTTTGGGCTCCTGCTGCTGCTTGCAACTCCAGGGTGTGATTCATCCAATTTTTGGGCTCCTGCTGCCAACTCTAGTGTGCCTTTCAAGCTATGTTTGGGCTGCTGCTGCTGCTGTTGCTTGCAACTCCAGGGTGTGATTCATCCAATTTTTGGGCTCCTGCTACCAACTCCAGTGTCCCTTTCATGCTATGTTTGTGCTCCTGCTGCTGCCAACTTCAGGGTGGCATTCATCCAATATTTTGGCTCCTGCAGCCAACTCCAGTGTCTCTTTCACGCAATGTTTGGGCTCAAACATGTTTGGCCTCCTGCAGCCAACTCCAGTGTCTCTTTCAAGCTATGTTCGGGCTCCTGCTGCTGCCAACTTCAGGGTGTGATTCATCCAATATTTGGGCTCCTGCTGCCAACTCCAGTGTCTTTTTAAAGTAATGTTTGGGTTCCTGCTGCTGCTGCTGGCAACTCCAGGGTGTGATTCATCCAATTTTTGGCCTCCTGCTGCCAACTCCAGTGTCTTTTTAAAGTAATGTTTGGGCTCCTGCTGCTGCTTGCAACTCCAGGGTGTGATTCATCCATTTTTTGGGCTCCTGCTGCCAACTCCAGTGTCTCTTTCAAGCTATATTTTGGCTCCTGCTGCTTGCAACTCCAGGGTGTGATTCAGCCAATTTTTGGGCTCCTGCTGCCAGCTCCAGTGTCTCTTTAAAGCAATGTTTGGGCTCCTGCTGCTGCTTGCAACTCCAGGGTGTGATTCATCCAATTTTTGGGCTCCTGCTGCAACTCCAGTGTCTCTTTCAAGCTATGTTTGGGCTCCTGCTGCTGCTGCTTGCAACTCCAGGGTGTGATTCATCCAATTTTTGGCCTCCTGCTGCCAACTCTAGTGTCTCTTTAAAGCAATGTTTGGGCTCCTGCTGCTGCTTGCAACTCCAGGGTGCGATTCAGCTAATTTTTGGGCTCCTGCTGCTGCCAGCTCCAGGGGGTGTTTTTCAGGCACTATAGGGGCCCCTCATAATGATGCCACTCTCTGCAATTGTGCCGCTTTGCGATTCTATTAGCGATGCCTCCGATATGCATGTGATAATTACCTACAGTATTATTTCACTAACCCAGCACGCGTCCTATGCGTGTTACAGCAAGGCAGAATGGTTTACAACCCTACTGAGGCTCTAGGAGGCTCAGAAATAGCCGTTTTTAATAGCGATTCGAATATGCGAATACATTCGGTTCGAACCGATTTTTGTCGGAAAATTTGGCGAATCAGTCAAATCAAATTTTTCAAAGGTTCGCTCATCTCTAGGCATGTCCTTGGGGAAGGTCAGCAGCCGGCCCTGGTATATTTTATTTTCCAGGACCGGCTGCTGACCTTCCCTAAGGACATGCCGAAACTGGGTGCCTTGCTGTATAAATAACCCTCTGTGGCACCAGTAATTAATCACCTTTGCCCACTAGCAGTGGAAGTGCGGGCTCTTGTCCAAAAAGAGCCATTTGCCATGGGGAGTGAAAGCAGCTGCATCCCCTGCATGAGCTCTAACCCCAGTCATTCATATAGATTGGGGTGGAAGCACATGCCCCATTGAAATCAATGAGAGTCCTTTTCTGAAGGATGTAAATACAGCAAAGAGCTCTGAGTGGACAAGAGCACATTCATGTCGCGCTGGGCCGAGGAGAAGTGAGCATTACTGGGCAAACTGGAGGGTTAACACAGCAGGGCATCCCAATTCAGAATGTTGCAGGGACATGGAACAAAACCCAGGAAAGTCAGTTTTGTTCTGCTTTAAAATTGACTGTCTGGGCTAAAAATGTATATATCATTTCCAGCAACATTTTCAGCCAAACACTGGCTTGCATTTTATCCAGCCAATCACCAGCTTGCATGCTTGGACATTTTTCACACAGAGGGTCAGTAAAGGAGTTGTTGAGATTTTTACCACACCAGATTTTGTAGGCTGTTCACCTTTTGCAAGAAAAAATGTCACATCTCTCCCCAGCCCCCCCCCCCGCTTCAGTGAATGGCATGTGCCAATTTATTATCTACATTAGAGGGGACATAAGCATGTTTCCTTCATAAAGGGCAGAGGGAGCACTCAAACATGGCAAACTCTTAAACCCTTTTTATAATTAAATAAAAACAGCCACTCGCTGAGCGGGAGAGTAAAGTATGTTTTTTTAATTTTTAGCCTGGACATTAAAAACAAAATTAGATACATTAAAAGTCCGATTCACCCCTTTTTTTAAAGGCACTTATGCATGAAAATGTGTATTGTTTATTCATACTTTGGTCTATTTTCGAGCTTCTGGTGTGTTTTTTTGGACGTATTAGTGTTTGTGCAAGTGAATTTAAGCCTTTTCACTATTGTATCTATTGCGTATCTTCTTCATGTGGTTTTCGAGTTTAAGTTCTAAATACGTGATTAGTATGGGCTTGCTCATGATTCACATGCCTGATTAGACATGATTCACCCTTCTGGATGCACCTATAAAACTGATTTTTTTCACGCTCCAAATTTCCTGGCGGGAGTGTAGTGCGCAGGAAAGCATAATGGAGCCCTGTGTAGGGCAGGACCATAGGCTCGATTCAGAGAGACACAAAAAAACTTCCGTTTTAGTGCCGTTGTCGTATCATTTTCAAAAGTTCCCACTCTCGTATGAATGTGCGAGCGATTCTATGCATGCATTGTAAACCTTCTGTAAAGTTTCCGTCCGCTCGTATGCCAGAGTACGAGTACGAAGATGTCATTTTCCATCGAGTCTTTTCTGATTCATTTTCTCAGGTAACAACGTAGCCTTTCTTTTTTTGCCCTTTTCCCATCGTATCCTCACACGAATCCTTTACGTTTCCTGATAGATTCGGATTTACATTTTCCAAAAATAATCGTCCAGACGGAATCCTTACGATCTTGCGCCTGCGCACTACCAACTTAACTCATTAAAGTGCTCGCATACATATTTCACTCCATCACTTCTACTACAATGTTTAGCTAAACCACTTAGCGCTAGCCTGCAGCTTCCCTTTTGAACCTTTAAAGCTCACCCAAATCACTTTGCGGTTAGGTTCTTCTTCCATTTTAGGTCCCTAAAACGTACCCAAATCACTTTGCGGTTAGGTTCTTCTTCCATTTTAGGTCCCTAAAACTTACCCAAATCACTTCGCGGTTAGGTTCTTCTTCCATTTTAGGTCCCTAAAACTTACCCAAATCACTTCGCGATTAGGTTCTTCTTCCATTTTAGGTCCCTAAAACTTACCCAAATCACTTCGTGGACATCTGAATCTTGACCTCAAAATATGTATTTGCCCCTTTCTTTGTTAGAAATGTCTGTGTTTCAAGAAATGACACTGAAACGTTTGTGTCTTTACAAATTTTTAAATATTAAAGATTGTTATATTTTAAAATGTTTTTGTTTATCATTAAAGCTTTTTTTTTTTGACTAAAAAACTTTGTACAAATTTTTACAAATATACATTTTTTAAATAATGCCTCAGCAGAACAGGGCCAGGACCCATGACTCTACTCCTCTTCCTCTTCTGTTGGCCCCAACGAGTCAACCATCACCTTCATATCGGCCACCAACGCAAGGACCCTCCGATGCATTTCGAATATTTGGCGTGTGGTCCCTGTACAAATAGAGACAAAATCATTAGTTTGAGACCAATACATGTTTGCCACCTGTGGATTGAATGTTTTGTAGTTAACACATTAAATAAAGGCAACATATGTAATTCTGTCAACTCATTAAGCTAAGGAAGTGGCCACAGATCCGTCTGGCGAGTCATTAAGCTAAGGAAGTGGCCACAGATCAGTCTGGCGAGTCATTAAGCTAAGGAAGTGGCCACAAATCAGTCTGGCGAGTCATTAAGCTAAGGAAGTGGCCACAGGTCACTCTTAAATTGCCATTGGCTAGGGTTTGATGTATCTGTGTGTTGATGTCAAGTACCACATAAATGCAAATAATGCCATGACTACTTACTTGGTTGGTGGCCGAGAGCTGGCTCGTTGGGGACAACACGATGATGTCCTGGGTCCTGGCTCTGCTGTGAAGAAGTGCCTGTAGAAACATGGGAAATAAGTTCAGTTTTCTGGTCAAATTCCTCAATAATCAAATGTCTATTGGCAAGTCTGGTTCACATCACTCACCTTCTCCAGGTTCTGCTTGGAGCAGATCTGCTGCCTCTTCCACTACTAGGGATGAGCGAATCGATCCGGACGAACCCGGATTCGATCCGAATTTCAGGAAAAATTCGATTCGGATCGAATCCGAATTTCCCCGCGATTCGATCGCTCGAAGTTTTCCTTTAACATCCATTCATTTACATTACAGGCATTCTAAGATGGCGGACGGGACATGTCCAGACATCAACCCCGCGCCAGTGCAAGCTGGGACAGTCACATGCAGCCTATCAGCAGCCAGCAAGCCCCGTGATGTCACAGCGCTATTTAAGGCCAGCCATCTTGCTTTTCCTGCCTCATTTCTCTATTGCATTCGTGAGAGACAGAACGCTGTGTAGCTGAGGGAGAGAGGCAGTTAGACAGGCAGGGACAGACAGGGACAGGCTGGAGACAGGCAGGAGACAGACAGGAGACAGACAGAAAGTCAGCGAAAAACAGGGAAAGGTAGAAAAATCGGAGGCTGTCACAGGGAGTTTTTTTTTTTTTTTTCATCCAGCCTGACATGCTTTGTTAGCGTTTTCAGGCTGCTTATACTAACTAACTGTGCATATATACTGAACTGATCTTAAGTCTGCTGTGAGGCATCCCATTCTGTGACTACACCAGCCTCTGTTTAAGACCATATAACCATTTGCACTTCTTATAATTGAAATTAGCCCTGATAAAGACACTTTTGCTGGGCATAGTACTTCTGGACCCTGCCAGGTCCACGTCTGTTGTGGCATCCCATTCTGTGACTACAGCAGCCTCTGTTTAAGACCATATAACCATTTGCACTTATTATAATTGAAATGAGCCTGATAAAGACACTTTTGCTGGGCATAGTACTTCTGGACCCTGCCAGGTCCACTTCTGTTGTGGCATCCCATTCTGTGACTACAGCAGCCTCTGTTTAAGACCATATAACCATTTGCACTTATTATAATTGAAATTAGCCTGATAAAGACACTTGCTGGGCATAGTACTTCTGGACCCTGCCAGGTCCACTTCTGTTGTGGCATCCCATTCTGTGACTACAGCAGCCTCTGTTTAAGACCATATAACCATTTGCACTTATTATAATTGAAATTAGCCTGATAAAGACACTTTTGCTGGGCATAGTACTTCTGGACCCTGCCAGGTCCACTTCTGTTGTGGCATCCCATTCTGTGACTACAGCAGCCTCTGTTTAAGACCATATAACCATTTGCTCTTATTATAATTGAAATTAGCCTGATAAAGACACTTGCTGGGCATAGTACTTCTGGACCCTGCCAGGTCCACTTCTGTTGTGGCATCCCATTCTGTGACTACAGCAGCCTCTGTTTAAGACCATATAACCATTTGCACTTATTATAATTGAAATTAGCCTGATAAAGACACTTTTGCTGGGCATAGTACTTCTGGACCCTGCCAGGTCCACTTCTGTTGTGGCATCCCATTCTGTGACTACAGCAGCCTCTGTTTAAGACCATATAACCATTTGCACTTATTATAATTGAAATTAGCCTGATAAAGACACTTTTGCTGGGCATAGTACTTCTGGACCCTGCCAGGTCCACTTCTGTTGTGGCATCCCATTCTGTGACTACAGCAGCCTCTGTTTAAGACCATATAACCATTTGCACTTATTATAATTGAAATTAGCCTGATAAAGACACTTGCTGGGCATAGTACTTCTGGACCCTACCAGGTCCACTTCTGTTGTGGCATCCCATTCTGTGACTACAGCAGCCTCTGTTTAAGACCATATAACCATTTGCACTTATTATAATTGAAATTAGCCTGATAAAGACACTTGCTGGGCATAGTACTTCTGGACCCTGCCAGGTCCACTTCTGTTGTGGCATCCCATTCTGTGACTACAGCAGCCTCTGTTTAAGACCATATAACCATTTGCACTTATTATAATTGAAATTAGCCTGATAAAGACACTTTTGCTGGGCATAGTACTTCTGGACCCTACCAGGTCCACTTCTGTTGTGGCACCCCATTCTGTGACTACAGCAGCCTCTGTTTAAGACCATATAACCATTTGCACTTATTATAATTGAAATTAGCCTGATAAAGACACTTTTGCTGGGCATAGTACTTCTGGACCCTGCCAGGTCCACTTCTGTTGTGGCATCCCATTCTGTGACTACAGCAGCCTCTGTTTAAGACCATATAACCATTTGCACTTATTATAATTGAAATTAGCCTGATAAAGACACTTTTGCTGGGCATAGTACTTCTGGACCCTGCCAGGTCCACTTCTGTTGTGGCATCCCATTCTGTGACTACAGCAGCCTCTGTTTAAGACCATATAACCATTTGCACTTATTATAATTGAAATTAGCCTGATAAAGACACTTTTGCTGGGCATAGTACTTCTGGACCCTGCCAGGTCCACTTCTGTTGTGGCATCCGATTCTGTGACTACAGCAGCCTCTGTTTAAGACCATATAACCATTTGCACTTATTATAATTGAAATTAGCATGATAAAGACACTTTTGCTGGGCATAGACTTACTGCTGCCTGCCAGGTGCACTTCTGTTGGGGCATCCCATTCTGTAACATAGCATATCCCTCTTTATTTACACTAAGCAGCTCTCTTATTTACACTAAGCAGGCCTGTTGGAGGCTGAGTGTTACTGCTCACTTTTGGTGTGCATTATATTCTGTTTCATATAGACCCACCGCTGCCCGGGGGTTCTTTAAATATCACCTACTACCACGCCAGTTAGACTATGTCGGGCAGACAAGTGCCTGGAAGTGAAAAGAGGAGTGGCAGAGGCCAAGATTCCGCAGGCAGAGCTCGCATCAGACTGGGGGCCAGTAGCAGCAGGAGTCACGCTGAGAGACCTAATCTGCCAGTATCTGCTAGCGGTCGGGTCTCCACCAGTAACGCATCTGCCGTGGTAGATTGGTTGACGCGCTCATCAACAACATCATCACAACTTACGTCTGAGACCCCCAGTCTAGGGTCGGTAGATTCCTCTGACACAACCCTGAGTTGGCATGCCCCGAGAGCAGTCCCTGTCCTCCCATTGCCTCTGTCCTACGCCGTTCCCTCCCCCAGCGACGTATCCTATGCTTTGAGTTCAGCTCCACTCTTTAGTGAGGAGGACCATCAGATAGAGGACAGTCAGCAGCTACTGCCCAGCACAGAAATGGAGGTGGCTTCTCTAGCTAGGCAGACAAATAGTGATGTGGACAGTGTCGTGGGTGCCGCGAGCGTTCCAGCTCCTGCGCCAGACACTGTTGACGAATCCACGAACATCAGTGACGTACAGCCACAACTCGGTGATGATGATGATGACGATGAAGCCGATCGCACTTGGGAGCCGGGTGATGAAGGGGCTTCATCGTCATCATCAGGAGAAGAGGGGCGCAGGTTGCCCCGGAGTCAGCAGCTGAGGCAGCAAGGTGGTAGCAGTCAGCATGGGGGCACAATTCCAAAGCCTGGAGCCGGCCGGGGCCGGGGCCGGGGTAGAGCACCTGCTGTGCGGCAGTCTACCTTATCGGGAGGTAGTGGAGCAGGGGTTCCTGGAGTTGGCAACAGCAGCAGTGAATCAGTGAGGCCAGGGGGTGGGAAAAGTAGCTACTCGGCAGTGTGGCAGTTTTTCCTGAAGCATCCGCAGGAGGGTAACATGGCCACATGCAAGATATGTAGGCAAAAGGTGAAGCGTGGCCAGGGTCCAAATGTTGGCACCACGGCCCTGCGTCAACATATGATGCGTCACCATAAAACGACCTGGGAGAACCGAGGCTCCCAAGGGGTGGTCCAGTCTGCTTCCTCACCAAGCGAGCTCCCAATTTCTGCCAGCCAAGGCTCCAGCACCTCAGCCGAAGGCAGCTGTGCGTCATACCCATCCTCTGTCGCTCCTGCTCCTCCTCCTCCAAGTCATGCATCCCGCCAGCAATCCATCAGCGAAGCCATGTCCAAGAGACAGCAGTATGCGCCCACTCATCCTACGGCGCAGAAGCTGAATGTGCTCCTGTCCAAGTTGCTGGTGCTGCAGTCGCTCCCTTTTCAGGTGGTGGAATCTGCACCTTTCAGAGAACTGATGGCTTGTGCCGAGCCGAGGTGGAGAGTCCCAAGCTGTCATTTCTTTGCCAAGAAGGCAGTACCAGCGCTGCACACTTTTGTTGAACAGAAGGTGGGCCAGTCCTTGAGCCTGTCGGTGTGTAGCAAAATACATGGCAGCGCCGACATCTGGAGCTGTAACTACGGTCAGGGGCAGTACATGTCGTTTACGGCCCACTGGGTGAATGTGGTCCCTTTGCAGCAGCAGCAGCAACTTGGACAGGTCACGCCGCTTCGGCCTCCGCGCTCTCTGCCCATTGGGCCTGTGACACCGTGCGACTCGGCCTCCTCATCCTCCGCCATCTCCTCACCCTCCACTGTAGGCTCAAGTCTCAGTGCCCCTCCAGTCTACCATGTGTGCAGGGCACGGAGGTGTCACGCAGTGCTTCACATGGTTTGTCTTGGCGAACGGAGTCACACAGGGGAGGAACTGCTTAAATGTATTCATCAGGAAATCCAAACATGGCTTACTCCGAGAAAACTTAAAATGGGAATCATGGTTACCGACAATGGGAAGAACATTTTGTCTGCGCTGCGCCAAGGAAGCCTGACCCATGCCCCCTGCATGGCTCACGTCTTCAATCTGGTTGTCAAGCGGTTTCTGAAGTGTTTCCCCCATCTGCAAGACCTCCTAACAACTTCAAGGAAACTTTGCATGCACTTCAGCCACTCCTACACCGCCAAACACACCCTTCTTGAGCTACAGCGTCAGAATGGTATCCCCCAACATAGTCTGATTTGCGATGTTCCCACCCGTTGGAATTCCACCCTTCACATTTTGGACCGATTATATGAACAGAGAAAAGCCATCACGGATTTGCTGATGATCCAAGCAGATAGGGAGACTCCCCTGTGTAACTTCAATGTCAACCAGTGGCAGCTCATACGTGACACCTGCCGTTTGCTCAGGCCCTTTGAGGATGCCACTTTATTTGTCAGTCGGCAGGATTACGGGATGAACGACGTGATTCCACTGCTTCATGTACTACAGCACATGTTGGAAACCATGGCTGGTCAGGGCACTGGAGACATGGCGTTTACATCTTACGGCCACATGAACCCCGTTGGAGCTGAACTGGAGGAAGAGGAGGAGGAAGAGGAGGAGGAGGAGTTGCCCAGCGAAACACAGTTTAGGCTTGGCGAAATGGCTGGTTTATCTAGTCAGCGGACAGGAGAGGAGGAGCAGGAGCAGCCAGAGGAGCTAGAGGTTTTTGAGGAAGGCGAGACAGAGGACCCGGGCACACCGTGGCAGTATGCAGTGGAGATGGAGACAGGTAGTCCATCCGAGTCACTTGCGCAAATGGCACGAAGCATGCTCACGTGCTTGCGTAGTGACCCCAGAATTGTTTCCATCTGTCGGCGGGATGACTTCTGGCTGTCCACCTTATTGGACCCTCGCTTCCGGCACAAAATGGGGGCATTTTTTAAACCCACCGAGAGGGAGGACAAACTCAACTACTACAAAGACATTCTACGTAGGCAGTTGGCCGATGCCTATCTGCGCCATGGTCCATACTCTCGCAGGTCTGACTCGAGGGGACCTCTGCGCTCACCTTCCACTGCCATGGCCGCTGGGGGGGTTGGCAGGAGCAGCAGCAGCAGCTCCATCAGCAGCAGCAGCCTCAGTCTTCAGTCGCTAATGAGTAGCTTTCTACACCCGCATAGTGAGGCTACTCATGAGCAGCAGGAAGACCTGGAGCAGGACCTCAACCAGCAGGTCATGTCATACTTTGACATGACCATGCCAACACACCTTGAGGATCCGCTGGACTTCTGGGCAGCCAAACTTGATTTGTGGCCGCAACTAGCAGAGTTTGCCCTGGAAAAGCTGTCCTGCCCGGCAAGTAGCGTGCCATCTGAGCGGGTGTTTAGTGCGGCGGGGGCCATAGTTACGGCGAGGAGAACTCGTCTGTCAACTAAAAATGTGGAGAGACTCACCTTTGTCAAAATGAATCAGGGATGGATCAGCCAGGATTTCCACCCACCAATGCCTGATGCATGCGACTAGATTCAGCATGGTGCCACGTTTTACACTTTCCAAATGGTGCAAAACATATTTATGTCTTTAGGCCACTTTTTGGGCTCCTGCTGCTGCTGCTGCCAACTTCTGCCAACTCCAGGGTGTGATTCATCCAATTTTTGGGCTCCTGAAGCCAACTCCAGTGTCTCTTTAAAGTAATATTTGGGCTCCTGCTGCTGCTGCTGCCAACTCCAGGGTGTGATTCATCCAATTTTTGGGCTCCTGAAGCCAACCCCAGTGTCTCTTTAAAGTAATATTTGGGCTCCTGCTGCTGCTGCTACCAACTCCAGGGTGTGATTCATCCAATTTTTGGGCTCCTGAAGCCAACTCCAGTGTATATTTGGGCTCCTGCTGCTGCTGCTGCCAACTCCAGGGTGTGAATCATTCAATTTTTGGGCTCCTGAAGCCAACCCCAGGGTCTCTTTAAAGTAATATTTGGGCTCCTGCTGCTGCTGCTGTCAACTCCTGCCAACTCCAGGATGTGATTCATCCAATTGTTGGGCTCCTGAAGCCAACCCCAGGGTCTCTTTAAAGTAATGTCTGGGCTCCTGCTGCTGCTGCTGCCAACTCCAGGGTGTGAATCATCCAATTTTTGGGCTTCTGAAGCCAACCCCAGGGTCTCTTTAAAGTAATATTTGGGCTCCTGCTGCTGCTGCTGTCAACTCCTGCCAACTCCAGGGTGTGATTCATCCAATTGTTGGGCTCCTGAAGCCAACCCCAGGGTCTCTTTGAAGTAATGTTTGGGCTCCTGCTGCTGCTGCTGCCAACTTCTGCCAACTCCAGGGTGTGATTCATCCAATTTTTGGGCTCCTGAAGCCAACTCCAGTGTATATTTGGGCTCCTGCTGCTGCTGCTACCAACTCCAGGGTGTGATTCATCCAATTTTTGGGCTCCTGAAGCCAACTCCAGTGTATATTTGGGCTCCTGCTGCTGCTGCTGCTGCCAAATCCAGGGTGTGATTCATCCAATATTTGGGCTCCTGCTGCTGCTGCTGTCAACTCCTGCCAACTCCAGGGTGTGATTCATCCAATTGTTGGGCTCCTGAAGCCAACCCCAGGGTCTCTTTGAAGTAATGTTTGGGCTCCTGCTGCTGCTGCTGCCAACTTCTGCCAACTCCAGGGTGTGATTCATCCAATTTTTGGGCTCCTGAAGCCAACTCCAGTGTATATTTGGGCTCCTGCTGCTGCTGCTGCTGCCAACTCCAGGGTGTGAATCATTCAATTTTTGGGCTCCTGAAGCCAACCCCAGGGTCTCTTTAAAGTAATATTTGGGCTCCTGCTGCTGCTGCTGTCAACTCCTGCCAACTCCAGGATGTGATTCATCCAATTTTTGGGCTCCTGAAGCCAACTCCAGTGTATATTTGGGCTCCTGCTGCTGCTGCTACCAACTCCAGGGTGTGATTCATCCAATTTTTGGGCTCCTGAAGCCAACTCCAGTGTATATTTGGGCTCCTGCTGCTGCTGCTGCTGCCAAATCCAGGGTGTGATTCATCCAATTTTTGGGCTCCTGAAGCCAACTCCAGTGTATATTTGGGCTCCTGCTGCTGCTGCTGCCAACTCCAGGGTGTGAATCATCCAATTTTTGGGCTCCTGAAGCCAACCCCAGGGTCTCTTTGAAGTAATGTTTGGGCTCCTGCTGCTGCTTCTGCCAACTTCTGCCAACTCCAGGGTGTGATTCATCCAATTTTTGGGCTCCTGAAGCCAACTCCAGTGTATATTTGGGCTCCTGCTGCTGCTGCTGCCAACTCCAGGGTGTGAATCATCCAATTTTTGGGCTCCTGAAGCCAACTCCAGTGTATATTTGGGCTCCTGCTGCTGCCAACTCCAGTGTGTAAATCATCCAATTTTTGGGCTCCTGAAGCCAACCCCAGGGTCTCTTTAAAGTAATATTTGGGCTCCTGCTGCTGCTGCCAACTCCAGGGTGTGATTCATCCAATTTTTGGGCTCCTGAAGCCAACTCCAGTGTATATTTTGGCTCCTGCTGCTGCTGCTGCCAACTCCAGGGTGTGAATCATCCAATTTTTGGGCTCCTGAAGCCAACCCCAGGGTCTCTTTAAAGTAATATTTGGGCTCCTGCTGCTGCTGCTACCAATTCCAGGGTGTGATTCATCCAATTTTTGGGCTCCTGAAGCCAACCCCAGGGTCTCTTTGAAGTAATGTTTGGGCTCCTGCTGCTGCTTCTGCCAACTTCTGCCAACTTCTGCCAACTCCAGGGTGTGATTCATCCAATTTTTGGGCTCCTGAAGCCAACTCCAGTGTATATTTGGGCTCCTGCTGCTGCTGCTGCCAACTCCAGGGTGTGAATCATCCAATTTTTGGGCTCCTGAAGCCAACCCCAGTGTCTCTTTAAAGTAATATTTGGGCTCCTGCTGCTGCCAACTCCAGGGCGTGATGCATCCAATTCTTGGCCTCCTGAAGCCAACCCCAGTGTCTCTTTAAAGTAATATTTGGGCTCCTGCTGCTGCTGCTGCCAACTCCAGGGTGTGATTCATCCAATTTTTGGGCTCCTGAAGCCAACTCCAGTGTATATTTTGGCTCCTGCTGCTGCTGCTGCCAACTCCAGGGTGTGAATCATCCAATTGTTGGGCTCCTGAAGCCAACCCCAGGGTCTCTTTAAAGTAATATTTGGGCTCCTGCTGCTGCTGCTGTCAACTCCTGCCAACTCCAGGGTGTGATTCATCCAATTGTTGGGCTCCTGAAGCCAACCCCAGGGTCTCTTTAAAGTAATGTTTGGGCTCCTGCTGCTGCTGCTGCCAACTTCTGCCAACTCCAGGGTGTGATTCATCCAATTTTTGGGCTCCTGAAGCCAACCCCAGGGTCTCTTTGAAGTAATGTTTGGGCTCCTGCTGCAGCTTCTGCACACTTCTGCCAACTCCAGGGTGTGATTCATCCAATTTTTGGGCTCCTGAAGCCAACTCCAGTGTATATTTGGGCTCCTGCTGCTGCTGCTGCCAACTCCAGGGTGTGATTCATCCAATTTTTGGGCTCCTGAAGCCAACTCCAGTGTATATTTGGGCTCCTGCTGCTGCTGTTGCCAACTCCAGGGTGTGAATCATCCAATTTTTGGGCTCCTGAAGCCAACCTCAGGGTCTCTTTAAAGTAATATTTGGGCTCCTGCTGCTGCTGCTGTCAACTCCTGCCAACTCCAGGGTGTGATTCATCCAATTGTTGGGCTCCTGAAGCCAACCCCAGGGTCTCTTTGAAGTAATGTTTGGGCTCCTGCTGCTGCTGCTGCCAACTTCTGCCAACTCCAGGGTGTGATTCATCCAATTTTTGGGCTCCTGAAGCCAACCCCAGTGTCTCTTTAAAGTAATATTTGGGCTCCTGCTGCTGCTGCCAACTCCAGGGTGTGATTCATCCAGTTTTTGGGCTCCTGAAGCCAACTCCAGTGTATATTTGGGCTCCTGCTGCTGCTGCTGCCAACTCCAGGGTGTGAATCATCCAATTTGTGGGCTCCTGAAGCCAACCCCAGGGTCTCTTTAAAGTAATATTTGGGCTCCTGCTGCTGCTGCTGTCAACTCCTGCCAACTCCAGGGTGTGATTCATCCAATTGTTGGGCTCCTGAAGCCAACCCCAGGGTCTCTTTGAAGTAATATTTGGGCTCCTGCTGCTGCTGCTGCTACCAACTCCAGGGTGTGATTCATCCAATTTTTGGGCTCCTGAAGCCAACTCCAGTGTATATTTGGGCTCCTGCTGCTGCTGCTGCTGCTGCTGCTGCTGCTGCTGCCAACTCCAGGGTGTGATTCATCCAATTTTTGGGCTCCTGAAGCCAACTCCAGTGTATATTTGGGCTCCTGCTGCTGCTGCTGCCAACTCCAGGGTGTGAGTCATCCAATTTTTGGGCTCCTGAAGCCAACCCCAGGGTCTCTTTAAAGTAATATTTGGGCTCCTGCTGCTGCTGCTGCTGTCAACTCCTGCCAACTCCAGGGTGTGATTCATCCAATTGTTGGGCTCCTGAAGCCAACCCCAGGGTCTCTTTGAAGTAATGTTTGGGCTCCTGCTGCTGCTGCTGCCAACTTCTGCCAACTCCAGGGTGTGATTCATCCAATTTTTGGGCTCCTGAAGCCAACCACAGGGTCTCTTTAAAGTAATGTTTGGGCTCCTGCTGCTGCTGCTGCCAACTTCTGCCAACTCCAGGGTGTGATTCATCCAATTTTTGGGCTCCTGAAGCCAACCCCAGGGTCTCTTTAAAGTAATATTTGGGCTCCTGCTGCTGCTGCTGCCAACTCCAGGGTGTGATTCATCCAATTTTTGGGCTCCTGAAGCCAACTCCAGTGTATATTTGGGCTCCTGTTGCTGCTGCTGCCAACTCCAGGGTGTGAATCATCCAATTTTTGGGCTCCTGAAGCCAACCCCAGTGTCTCTTTAAAGTAATATTTGGGCTCCTGCTGCTGGCAACTCCAGGGTGTGATTCATCCAATTTTTGGGCCCCATGAAGCCAACGCCAGTGTCTCTTTAAAGTAATCTTTGGGCTCCTGCTGCTGCTGCCAACTCCAGGGTGTGATTCATCCAATTTTTGGGCTCCTGCTGCTGCCAACTCCAGTGTCTCTTTAAAGCAATGTTTGGGCTCCTTCTGCCCCTCATAGTGATGCCACTTCAACTCTCTGCAATTGTGCCGCTCTGCGATTCTATTAGCGATGCCTATGATCTGCATGTGATATTTCTTCAAAGTATTATTTAACTAACCCAGCACGCATCCTGTGCGTGTTACAGCAAGGCAGAATGGTTTACAACCCTAATGAGGCTCTAGGAGGCTCAGAAATAGCCATTTTTAATAGCGATTCGTTGCGAATTTATTCGGGTCGAAACTATTTTTGTCTGAAAATTCGGCGAATCAGTCGAATCGAATTTTTCAAACGTTCGCTCATCTCTATCCACTACCTCACCTGCTCCCGAAGAATCTAGACAAACAGATGAAAGGAATCAGTTGGGTAGGAGATAGCATGTATATGTGTGTGCGTAGACATGAAGAGTGACATACCAGAGGCTCCCGCATGCGTGGCACGCTGTGCCGCCCCTCCTCTGTTGTAAGGTCCAGGGGCTGGTCTGAGGACCCCACAGAGGAGGGGTAGGCCCGTCGCCATGGAGATCCACCACCTTCACTCCCAGCTGCAGAATCATGCAGCATTGGTCGGCCTGTGCGCCTCCGGGTGCGGCGAATGCGGTAATCCATTTCCAACACTACCAAAGAAAAGGCATTATAAATAAAAGGCCTACCTTCTGTCGTAGTTACATCTTGCATGCAATCGCTATGTACTTACTTGGGAAATGGATTCCGAAAAATCTCCGCACCCGGGGCATGTGCAGTCGTTTCAGGTCCGACCAATGCTGCATGATCTGTGTGTGGGTGAAGGTGGTGTCGGTCTGATGTTGGATCTCCGAGATGATCTCCAGGGCATTTTTCAAACGAGTTGGGCAGGTAGTCGTACCTGCGCTCCAGCATGGTCTACAAAACATAAATCAAACATAGCAATACATTAGAAATGCCTATCAAGAAGTGCCAACAATACATTATTTGGTTCAATCACATTAACACATACACACACACACTTCTAACCTAAGTTAACTTGTCAATCTGGCCGCACTGTTGTTTGGCACGTGTGTGGCGTGCGTTTGGGTGTGCATGTAGTTTAACCAAATTTTTTAAAAATCTATTACTTCGTGGGCATCCTTAACATGTCGAGCAGCATTTAGATGTCACTTGAAAGGCCTACAAATACATTTACGAGCATGATGATCTCTTCTTGTTGGCGGGTGAAGATAGTGGGCGCCATCTTTCTTCTTCTTCTCAGCAGCAAATTAGTAATGCCCCAGCGGTTTCCAGGTTCCGCATGTCCGTGCGAACGGCCGGATGTGCGCGTAAGCGAACGCGTAGGCGTCACACGGCAGATACCTTATTTAAAGGTCTCTTCACACACAGCTCATTCTCTTTGAGAGTCCATGCAAAATGCCAGCCAAAAAAGCAGCACCTAAACCTGCCAAGGAGACCACGCTCAAGAAGGCTACCAAACCCCAAAACAAGGTCTCAAGAGGCCAAAGTGAAGCTAAGGCCTACAACAAAGGCTGCGCAAAAAAAGGAGGTGGCAGCAGCCAAAACAAAGACCAAGGCACCAAAGGCTACAGCAGCTCATGCCCTCCAAACGGGTAAAAGGGTACGAAGCCCCACCAGACCCTGCCCCACATCCCCCCCCACGTGGCACCAAGGCACTTGCCAAAGGGCTCAAACACAGGCAAAGAAGCCGCAGCAGGTCCAGGAGCCGCAGCAGGTCCAGAAGCCGCAGCAGGTCCAGAAGCCGCAGCAGGGCCAGAAGCCGCAGCAGGGCCAGAAGCCGCAGCAGGGCCAGAAGCTGCAGCAGGGCCAGAAGGCCAACATCCAAAAGCAGCCACAGCAGGCCCAGAAGCCGAAAAGGAAGGCAAGGCCCAAACTCTGGCATTGGCTAGTGGGCTAGCGTTATATTATGATGAGCTATATGGGAGCAAATCCTACTAGCAAGCAGCGCAAATCTGAGATTTTGGCATAACTCACCAGACAAGTCAATGCAGCGGGGGACGAATTCAAAGATGTAGAACAGATTCAGCGGAAGATATCGGACCTGAAACATGCCGTACGGAAGAAACAGAATAAAAGGCGGCAGTACAGGTACATAGCTTATTTGTTTTTTTTTTATTCTTCTTGTCTATCCATCAGTGAGCTTAATTATGATTACTATGTTTTTCAGCTTACAAACTGGCGGAGGATTCCCCACTAAATTGAAATTTTCCCAGGCTGAGGAGATGGTGCTGGGCCTGCTACATCCTGTTGCGTTAGAGGGACACTCGGCACAACAGGACACGGACAACCCACCAATTCCGGCAGGTTAGTAATGTGTGAATGACCCTAACAATGTGGCAAAAAATCTAATTAGGCAGCAAGGCATATCTAAACACATGGCCCTAGGGTGTGGCTTGGAGTGGAGTGATCACTTTGACCAGGGTGTGTCATGTGTGGCGACAGGTAGTGTGCAAATGAGCACGACCATACATGACGTTTAATAACATTTAGGAAGAGTAGGAAACTATGGAGCTTAGGAAATGAATGTGTGCTATGTATTTATTTACAATCACACGTCACACAAACATCTTTTGCTGTTGGGCAATTTGCTAAGAGCTACAATGTTCACCACCAGAATCATATTGTAACTGCTATTTGCCAGCTTAGTGTGTTAACTTAATGGCCTATAAGGGATGTGGAAACACACACAACAGCCATTACTTGCATGTTTGTTTTTCTGCACGTGACCAATGTGTCTATTCTAGTTTAACAATCCATGCACAATATAATGGCATTCATGGTGAAGGCCAAGTGGCACCGTTGTGGTAGTGGCCATTCCTGCTTGGCCACGTTTTTGTTTGAAGCATATGTGTTATTAACCATCACCAATGCATAGTTGTGTGTTTACATTGTTGTTTTTCTTCTAATGCAGCTCAGCCTCATCCCTCAGCTAGTGGGGACTCCTCTGCCATTTTACCTATGCCGTCTTCTTCCGTGCTGCCTAGGACCCAGGATCCGATATCTACGGTAAGTGTTTTTTGATGCTGTTGCATATGCATGTGGCTTGCCATGTTTTTATTGCCTGATTTACACATGTATTCCCCACACTGAACCTTTTTGTTTTACATGTCCCCAACAGAGCCACACACTGATGGAGGAAATCCAGGAGCTGGAGGAGGATGGAAGCTTCCTTGGAGCTTATGAAGATCTCCCCCTGGGCCAGAATCTGCAACTGTGCCAAAATGTTTCTCCGACAAATCCTCAGCAGCAGATGGAAGCTGGCTGCATGCTGCCTGCACATCGTGGGCAGCATGCAGAGACTGCCACTCCAGTCCCCAGTTTCAGATCTGCTGTTGAGGATTTGCCCAGCATACCTGTGGCTGTTGGGGGTCCTAGAGCAACATCATCTGCACGCCCCACAACCCGGGGAATTGGGAGGCGTACTCAGCAACGTCGCCCAGTTTCCCAGGGGAGGGGCGTGCAGATGATGGAGGCAGCATGGCACCATGAGAGGCGGCTGTTTCGTCGCCAAAATCAACAAAATCACGAAAATATTATTGGGCAATTAGATCACCTCAATAATACCTTAAGTGCCATGCTGACTGAATTTGGGACCCATAACAGCCACATGGCCAACTTGACCTCAGAAATCAGGTCCAGCATGGCAGAATTGCAAAGTAACATTTTGGAACAGTTGCAGATTCTGAATGCAACACAGGCCCAGGTTATGGCCCACCCCCAAGGGCCACAACCTGGGTTCTATGGGCATCCCCCATATTAATGTGTATTTGGCATGAATCTGTTCTACATCTTTGATCGACATCCCCACTGGATTGACTTGTCTGGTGAGCCTTACAAATCTAGCATTTTGAGCTGCATTTGCTAGTATGTTTAGGATTTGCCCCAATATAGCTCATTAAACTCCTGAGGTAGCCCACTAGCCAATGCCAGAGGACAAGCCTCACTGAAGCGGCCACTAAAGCTGTTGCGCTGCAGCCTTGCCCATAATTACATTTGTGGTGGCTCCTCATGTTTGTAGCTATGATTGGGTGACATTCTGGCCTGGCAAACTAAGACCTTGGACCCTGGCTGTGATTGTACTGTACTTGGATTGGGACTGGGTGTTCTTGTTTGGGTGGACCACTGAAAAAAGAGGTGTAGATGTGGCATAGGTATGTCTGCTTTCAACCTGTGCCTGTGGCAAATGTGGGCAAGCAGGAGAGGGCTTATTTGTGTGCATTTTTGTATTATGGAACATGTTTTGACATTAATTTCATGTCCATGTCTTCACCCTAAGTATGTGAGTGGCCATCACCTACCATTATGTTGTTAAAAAAGGAACCTTTTAAAAAGTAAAAAAAACTTTTGTTGACCAAGTTAATGTCTGTGGTTTTTTGATTAAGAAATTTGAGTTCAAGTAGCCAACAAAACAAACACTAACAAATATTATATTATATTATATATAAAAATAAGTCCACAAACATTGTTGTTGATTGGTGTAAATAATCCATTATTGTTTTGGTCATAATTAAATTAAACCAAAAAAAAACAAAGGTAACAAAACAATCACACCAAAGAAAGTCCCAAGAAAAATAAACAAAGGCAAAAAAATTAACCAAAATGTGTTGCTATTAAATTAGCACGGACGGCTTGGCCAGACGCACTGTGCTGCCCAACATAGGTGTCCTCGGCCTCATCGGCGGGTGGAGAGGGTGGCAAATCAACATAGCGGGGGACCCGCTGCAAGATCACAAAATTATGCAGCGCCATGCAGGCCATAATTATATCGATGACCTTTTTGGGGTCATACTGAAGGGAGCCCCCAGTGTGGTCCAAACACCGAAATCGGGTCTTCAAGAGTCCAAAGGCCCTCTCCACCACTGCCCTGGTTTTTCTGTGCGCCCGATTAAAGGCCTCTTGTGCTGGAGTCTGTGGGCGGAGTACAGGAGTCATCAGCCACGGGAGGAGTGGATACCCCGAATCTCCTAGAAAAGGTTAAGGTAAACAAATATTAACATTAATGCATACATTTCAGGGCAAAATCCTAAAAATACATGATTAAGAAGGTAGGTGACATTGTCACCAAAACATGAGCATACATATTTCACAGGCAAAAGCAAGAAATAAACATCTGATAGATGGGGGACCAAAGTTGAAAAATAATATTGCGGATGCTGGGCAATCAGGCAGACTGTTAATAGCTATTGTTTCCTGTCTGTGCTACCGAAAAAGCCGGCCCCTGCACTTTATCCCGCTCACCTCTACTCAGTAAATCACTAACAGATTGACCAAAAAGTGTGGGGAAGACTGTTTAAGACTTTTGCTCTTATTACACTTTGGAGTTGAAACAATGCAGGACAAACATTTTGCCAGCCAATGTAGTTTGGATAATGTAATGGGTCCAGTCAGGTTTCACATGTTCCCAAGGTGATGACCAAGCCATCGTTTAAGAAAGGTGAATCCAACCAAAATTCAAGCCATACATATAAAATCTAAAAATGTAATTGGACTCAACTTACCAAGGAGTTTCTAGTTAATGCGAATGCTCGTGATTTGGCTGTTTCAAGACTATCACGGGGATACCCTCGTTCCAAGAAGTCTAATAAATTGACTTTAGATCCTTTTTGAACTGTAGCTCAGATCATGTCATCTACCTTATTAAATGCCCATGCGGAATGGCATATATTGGTAAGACCACTAGACCACTCCGCGCACGTATCAGTGAACACCGAAGTGCTATCCGTAGATCCGACTTAGAATCACCACTGACCCGCCACTTTCTCACAGCAGGCCACCAAGTTTCCCAACTTCGCTTCCAAGCAGTGGACCATGTACCACCCCTCCAGAGGGGTGGGAATAGAAATAAGACCCTACTTCGTCGAGAACTACACTGGATCCACACATTACAAACTAGGGCACCAAGGGGCCTCAATGAAGAATTCGACTATTCACCCTTTATCTAAAATTTCAATATATAGGGAATTAGGGATGCATTGACAGAACTCCTTAATCAAGAAATTTCTTATAATTCTTCTTCCTTAGGTTTCTTCTACATACTTTTTTACATACCCCCCACCAGAAATGCAGATTAAGACCCCCGGGGCCCACACATCATCCTTTCTGTACATGAATATTCCAGCAGAATATTAGAGGTAATTTGGAACCTCCGCCTCAATGTCGTTTATATACTATACATGTGTGATCCATTTCACTGCACCAGGCTGCACTTATATAGATTGACATACCCAAATGTGCCCCAGTCCACCTCTACAGTATTAACCACTTCTCCATATTTAATACCATATCGCTCTACATCGTTCTAGAAGCAATACCCCATTCCCATAAGAGTGAATTCTGAAAATAACAATAGAGAGGTCCTCACCTCCATAATTGTTTTTTCAATTAAGAACTACCATTCTCTTACATAGGTTTATCCACGTTTTTACATTCCAGCCCTCTTTGTGAATACCCTTAGTTCCATATTTATCCACTTGTCAGTAAACCTAGTTGCCACCTTGGATATTGACAGAGGGCATCCCACATATGGACCTCCCCCATTTCTGTACGTTTAAATAGGTCCCAGGCTTTTTCCATTTATATAGCACATAGGATAACCCACAGGGGAAATTCCTAGACTAGCATTCCTTCCATTAGGAGCAGTATGATAGACATGCCTGATGCATGACAATGCACTCTCTACTTACATGGAGTAAGGACATCATGTACTGGGAAACATTATGACGGCATTCTTCCTTAATTGAGACCTATATTTGATCCAATTTCTTGAGTCTCATGAACTCTGCACTCAGAACAGCAAGGGCATCCCATATGGGGACGCCCTAGGCCAGCACTTCTCCTAAGAGAGAGATCCATAGCAAATAAGCCTTTTGAATTCTCACTCTATTCCTGTTCACTGATATGCATTAGGCTTATGAGGGGTTAATGACAATGTTCGCGTTTGTTTTTAAATGATTTTAACTGGTTTTATTGTGTCTATTACAGACCAACATCATGGTGCCACAACTGCGCATTTATACGACTCCCTCCCCCGCCTTATGGATTCAGATGCCCCACTGACATCGCTGAACGCCGCGCAACCTCTTTATTTTTTGTACCGTTGTTACACTTAAACCTACATACGTACCTTGCTTGCTCCAGCGATGCGCAGACTCCGGGACCTGAGGCCCCGAGCGCTGACGCTGCTTCCGCCGTTGGTTGGCAATCTCTTTGGCCAGCCGACGCCGGATGTGACATCAGCCGGGACCCGGAACCGGAAGTGACGTCACGGGCTGCGCTCTCTGAACGCGCCCGGAAACGCCACACTGACCGGCCAGGGGGGACTGAATAAGAGGCACCACACAGGTAACATTGGTATCGCTAGCCTTGAGAAAGGAGCCGTGAGCTCCGGAACGTGGGCGCGTGGTTCCGCGATCATTTGCACTGTGTACTGCCACTTGGTAACTTACTTACTATGCATTGTACTTTATGAATTATTGTTCACGTCATGATTTAAGTTGTATGTATGCATTTAGAGAAGGTCACATTCTGGTATGATGCAGGGCACGGTCACCATGTTCTGACCAGATGTATACTATTACTTATGCTTGCTATATAGCACTGTACTCTTTTTCCTTGACTGATCATATTCAGCCTGCTTTCTGCATACCACTCATCAGGTTCGTGACAGAGGCACCTCATAGTCCATTGGTAATCCATGTTTACCTTTCTTATAGCCATAGCAACCTATAGATATGGTTCTTGTTAGTGGTAATGTGCATTTTGCCTTCTTTTTGCATGAGGTGTATAAACGCCCCTGATGACAACTCTGACCTTCGCTCACACCGAGCTAATTCAATGTATCCTTTTTGTGCTTGTCTGATGTGTTGTACAATAGCTTTTCAGTATCACCTGTATATATATGTTCTATAATACAATTTTTACTTGCAAACTAAACTAGTGTATTGGAGTGCTTTTGATCCAAATATATTGACAAATGGTTCATTTGGGGTCAAATGTGGTGATGTCCCTTGGATCATAGGAGCACCCTTACTAATTATCTGTTAATTAAGACAATTGGTGTGCCAACTACCAACCATTTACTCTATTTTTAGCTGCTCCCTTCATTGTCCTGTCATTACCTCTGGCTTCAGCAGTGTATTTTTATGATTGCCACTTCAGTAGGTAGCAAGAGGCTGTCTAACAAAGTCTTAACAGCTGTGGCATCCTCGATTAGGGGTACCGTCAGGTAGTTTATACATTTCCAGATGTTGTGGTGACTTCAAATCTGCAAATTTGCATGGATATTTGCAGTCTTTCCATTAGCGAGTAAACACACTTTAGGACAGGGCGTGTAGTTCTGCTTCTTGTGCTGACTTCTAGTAAACTGAATCAACAGCTTCATTATCAGTCACTACTGCCCAACCAGTGTAAAACTTGCCATCTATTGCATACCTGGATGCATACCATTTGAAGGGGCTGCTCTTTCACTGGTCAAATCTAGCAGCTTCCTGTTCTATTTCCATGAGGACAAGATGGTTATGATCATCTTCTTCACCAAAAAGCAACAGGGTAGCAGGATTTAAAGTATTACATTTCTTTATTGTGACGTTGTCTGGCAGTGGCATATCACATTATATGCAAAGATGCCAAGCATGTGACAGGTGTTTAGGCTGAACCTGGGATAGAACAGCACTAATGTCATGTGGAGCTATCACACTGACTGAATGGTTCAACACAATCCCCTCGATTCAAAGAGCAAAAGTTAAGTGATTTCGTATCGAGAATCGTAAGTTTGGGTGGGTGTTTGTCATTTTTTCTGGTTTTTTTGGCCATTTCGTATTCGCACGATCGTTCGCGCATAGACGTATATGAACATACGCATTTCGTACGAGAATCGTATAATTTGCGTTAGTTCGTGTGTTTTTCCCGTCCAAATCGTATTATTTGCGTCCGATCCTATTTTTTACGTCCTTCACATGGGCTTGCGCCCAATTCAGAGAGGTGATTGCTAATTGTTTTGAAGCCCATTAAAGAGCTGCTTTACGAAATGTTTGCCGGCAGCTATTTGGCCTCGGGAGTAGGATGGAGCGGAGCGAGTTTGTGGCACATCAAGGGCTTATGCTTTTTGGCATTGAGTTGATCGAGATGTCTGAGAGCAGATTGCCCCTGCGTCGTCGCATGAACATCGATAGCATGAATGATGTTGAGCTGTTCGAGCTGACCAGGCTTAATCGCGCTTCCCTCCATAAATTATATAGTGAGCTGCGGCCATGGTTAGCCCGCACCACAAGGAAGGGGCATGCAATTTCAGGTATGACCAAGATGCTTGGCTGCCTGCAATTTTTGGCGAACGGCTCGTTCCAGAGGCTGGGTGCCCTCTCTGTGGGGATGTCACAGCCTACGCTGAGCCGCGCACTGTCTAAATTTTTGGAAGGCATGGCTGCCATAACTCAAAAATATATTTTTTTTCCAGATGATATGGCAGCCAGAAACGCCATTAAGCTTGGGTTTTATAATGTGGCCGACATGCCCAACGTTATTGGTGCAATTGACTGCACACATGTGGCACTCGTACCTAGGGCAGCCGACGAGTATATATATAGGTATTGAGATTGGTTATTATGTTGCCCAACGTGTCATGTAACCTGTTTTCCTTTGCGGCAGCATATTTGTTTATCCCTCATTTGTGTAGCTGCTTTATCTCGGCTTTTCATTAGTCTTTCCCAATAGAGTGCAGACATGTTTTGTGGTTAATTTATTAGTTTGGGTCAAATATCAATTACCCTTTTTGTATGTTTTTTCCTTAAGGAATCGTAAAATGGGACACTCACTTAATGTCCAGGCCGTGGTTGGTCCGGATATGCGGTTTATGAGTGTCCTTGCCGGCTACCCCGGATCGTCCCACGACTCCTATATCCTCCGGCGATCTGGGTTGTTTCGGAGATTTGAGGCAGGTGAATTTTCGGGGGCATGGCTGCTTGGTAAGTGTGTCCTATTTGTGTGTTATTAAATGTGGCATTAATCTTGTATTTGTTGATATGTTTGTTTTGTAAAACTTTACAGAAGCGTCCAACTGCCTTTTTCTTGGCTCATATATTAGGAACTTACCCAAAAAATCCTTGTCTCGCTGTGGCCTTCAGAATGTTTTCCCTTTAGTTAGGATGTCTGTAAGTTCCTTGTGCCTAAATATATTGGTTTGGAGTTTATACCCAAGGATCTTGGACCTTTGGCTCCTTTTGTACTATTGGTCTTTAAATATCAAAGTGGACTTAAACTGCATACATTGTAGTTTCCTGTGAAATGTGGATAGGGATCTTTGACATTTGGCTCCTTTGGTACTATTGGTCGTTAAATGTCAAAGTGGACTTAAACTGCATACATTGTAGTTTCCTGTGAAATGTGGATAGGGATCTTGGACATTTGGCTCCTTTGGTACTATTGGTCGTTAAATGTCAAAGTGGACTTAAACTGCATACATTGTAGTTTCCTGTGAAATGTGGATAGGGATCTTTGCCCTTTGGCTCCTTTGGTACTATTGGTCGTTAAATGTCAAAGTGGACTTAAACTGCATACATTGTAGTTTCCAGAGAAATGTGGATAGGCCCTCAGCAGCATCCTAATTGTAACATGTCTGAAAACTACAAATATATGTAAAATACAAATACCCTTGGCCGTGCAGATGTTTGTTAATTAATTGGTATATAGAAGGGCCATTTTTATTTAGGTTATACCTTAGTGCAATTTTTGGGGGCCCTAATGTGCCGTGTTTTTTTTTGGGAACACTTTACCTTACATCATTATGATATCTGTGAAATTTTTTGTGTTGGTTGTGTTGCCTTTTTAATTTTGATTACATTTAATTCTCTGTTTAAGGTGATTCCGGGTACCCACTTCTACCCTGGCTCATGACGCCTGTGCTGCGGCCCCAGGATGCCTCTCAGGAAGCGTATAACCGTACGCATCGCAAGACCCGGGCTGTTGTGGAGAGGGCCTTTGGTCTGCTGAAGACACGTTTTCGTTGCCTTGACCATACTGGGGGGGCCCTGCAATATGATCCCAAGAAAGTGATCGACATTATAATGGCATGTGCTGTTTTGCACAATTTTGCCATCATGGAACGTGTCCCACGTTATGTGGACAGCCTGCCCTCTTCAGCCGTCGAGGATGAAGTCGAGAATTTTGAGGGGCCCCCCAGTGAGTCTGGCCAATCTGTTCGAGCCAACCTGATCAGCCAGCATTTTAGTTAACTTTTTTCCCTGTCTCACCATTCTGTATGTCTGTGTTATCCTTTTTGTTACATATGTTGTTTTGCCGTAATGTGGCATTACCTCTAAGTAAAACATTTAGACCTTAATTGTTGCCTAATGTATTTCATGTAGTTTCCTTAGCTTTAGCTTTGCATTGTTACACCTCTTCAAACCAAAATTATCTGGTTTAGGCCAAGCTGTTAAAAATGTCTTCCCACTAAAAACGCCACAAGTATTGTGTGTGAATTTTTTGTTTTACTTTGAAAATGAAAAATTATAGTGGTTAACAGAAATCAGTCCACATACATCTGTGGTAACAAATGGATAACATTAAAAAAAAAACATCGAGCACATCTACACCTGGAAGTGAGTGGCACAACCAAACAAGGACACCCAGTCCAAAGGCCAGCCTAGTCCAGTCATTAATATTGCCTGTGCCCAGGGATATTTGGGCATGGCCATAATGTCACACAAACATGTCTGCAAACAGGAGGAGCACCAACCAAATACATAGGTAAAGCCATAAGTGGCCAGATAAACTCCACATAGACCTATGGCATTGGCTAGTGGCCTTAAGCATTACTCTAAGGAGCTATATGGGAGCAAATACAAAACACAACCTGCCAGAGCAACACAAAATGGATTGTTTGAAACCTCAAAGGACAAGTAAATACAGTGGGGGTTAAGAGAAAAGATGTCCCACACACCCATGGCTTAATAGGGTGGCTGCCCATAATACCCAGGTGGAGGTCCAGGTGGAGGTCCATGGGAATGGGACCTAGCCTGGGCCATGGCAGCATTGTGAATTTGAAACTGCTCCACAATGTTTCTCTGCATATTGGTCATCTCAGCCATGGCTGACTGGATGCCATTACTTGCATTGGCCACGTTGCTGTTGAGGGTACGCAACTCCGCGAGGATGCCCTGTAGACTGGTATGGATGTTCACCATGTCGGCATGCCTTTGCTCACGCTCTGTAACGAGCTGGGCGTCATAAGAGTCCCTTTGTTGGGTCCATAATTGAAGCAGGGCACTCTGCCTCCCCTGGGAAATTGTGGGGCGGCGTAATGGCGTCCGCCGCACAATTACCCTGGCTCTTGGGCGTGCCCTGCCGCGTGGTGTCGTACCCTCAACAGCAACCGGCCTGCTTTGCAAATCCTCAGCAGCAGAGTGAACACTGGGGACTGTAGTGTCAGTCTCCCCATGTGCAAGCACAATGGATGGAGATTCACTCTGCTGCTGAGGATTGGCCAGAGAAACATTATGGAGCAGTTCCAAATTGGGACCCAGGGGGAGTTCATCCGACGTGCCCTGTACGGAGACATCATCATCTTCCTCCATGTCCTGGATCTCTTCCATGAGTGTGCGGGTCTGTAGGGACATATCAAAAAAAAAAGGCTAAGTTTGCGTCCAAATTTTGGATTTCAACAGTTTAACACATTCTTAAGCACTTGTTAGTATTTATGCTACTAAATTAACTTACCGAAAATCTCTGATCTGGGCTCCTATGCTGTACGGACCTGGTAGGCATAACCAAACTGGGGGGTGAGTTTACCCTTGCTGAGGGATCATGCTGGGCTGAAGAAGAGAAAAACAAACCACGTAAACACACACACATAACCTTTTTTAGGTTGGTTAATCAAATATAGCTCTATTTGTAATATTATTCAACTCTAGAGCAATGGTGACCTTTGTTCAAACACACGCAAGTTTACATAGGTGCAATGGCTCTGAAAAACTGCTAAGTGACCTCAGTTCTAAGTCATGAAGTGTACCCAGTCAGCATACAACTTTCAAGGCACATTTTTGGATTTAGCCTAACATTCGCTAGGTCCGGGGTACTCAAACAATTGTTTGAAACGCCCATTTAAAGGTATGTGGTGAGAGGTGAATGTCTGGCCATGGTGCTGACGCAGGGGGTGTCTAGTTAAAAATAAATACACTGGTGGAGGGGCTGGAGATTTCAAAGTGCCAACTAATAAAGGCTGCTTGCCCTTGCTGGGCTGGATGGGCCAGAGCTGAGGGGACAGGGATTGGATGGCTAAAGGGGGGAGTTAACGTATTGATGGTGATGGGATGGATGGAGCCAATCTGTTACAAATGTATGGGGCTTATGTGGGGGGGGGGCATGGGGGGACTGTGGCAGATGGGCCAGAGCAGGGGCAGCGGGACACGATTGTGGCCAGAGAAAATTTAAATAAGTTACTGTGTACCTTGCAATGCCACTTCCTGGGCAGTACTTCATATTGCAATGCTATGTTTCACGGAGCCATGACATTGGGCAGGAGACCAACCACTACATGGCCGATCAAGGGGGCAGCTCTGAGCACGTCAACACAGAAGTAACTGAGTGCAGGGCTGTCTGGGCAGGGGTCCTTGAATGTGGTGCCAAGGTCCGCATTGGGACCCCGGGCCGCCAGTTGAGTGTCGCTGCTCTAGGTCAGATATGTTTGTGGGTGGCTAATTAAATTGTTAACTCAAACACAACTCACACAACCAAAAGGCAACCCATACATAATGATGTGTGTTTTGTGATTGATTCAAAATATCTCACTTATCTTGCGAAACTTCATGACTTTAACAATACAATTGGACATTTGAACTTTGCCATAATGGCTGTGGGCCTAAATGTGTGATTCCCAGGGACAAAAAGAGGACACAAACAGCCACAGTAGTGCGAGGCCAAGCAAGGCAAACCATAGGGGCATCCCGTTAGCTTGTTACTAGTGAACTGTAGATTATTTAGCAAACAGGCAAACATGCAGATTTAAGAGTACTCACCGTGGGTACGGGTCGGTGAGTCTGTGTCCCTTAGACCAGCATGTCCACCGACCGCGACCGGATGGAGAAGTCCAAGCACAATCTCCTCAGCAGGGGTAAACTCCAATTTAGATGGAAAGCCACCGCCAGTTTTCATGCTGAAAAGAGAAAATCGTTTGGTACTCAGAAAAGGTGCATACAGTACATCCAAAACATTAGATTTAGCGTAAACATTTAGTTACCTGTAATTATGCCTTTTAATTTCTTTTTGCCGTACAGCATACTTCAGATCAGAGATTTTCTTCTGAATTTGGGACACATCTTTCCTCTCTTCCCCCGCTGCATTTACTTGTCGGAGGATGGTTTCAAACAATTCCATCTTGCGCTGCTTGGTGGTGTGTTTGGATTTGCTCCCATATAGCTCGTCATAGTATAATGTAAGGCCACTAGCCAATGCCATATTTTGGTCATGGGAGAATCTCCCACTCAACTGGCCGCGGCGCAATGTGCGGCCAGATGGTTGGCTTGGCTGCTCCTCCATGTGTGCAGACACATGTGGTGACATTATGGCCTGGGGCTGGGTAGGGGAATGGCCGGATTGGTGGCTTCCCAATGACTGGACTGGACTGGCCAAGGGACTGGGTGTTCTTGCGTGGCTGGCCACCGAACTTCCAGGTGTAGATGTGGTCATGGGGGCAATTCGGGGCCCTCTTGGGGGGCTAGGTTCCCGGCTGGTGCCAGGTCGGGGGCTCTGTTCCCGGCTGGTGCCAGGTCGGGGGCTTCTGGCCCTGGATTGGGTTCGTCGGGCCCTGTAGGGGCTTCTGGCCCTGGATTGGGTTCTTCTGGGCCTGTAGGGGCTTCTGGCCCTGGATTGGGTTCTTCTGGGCCTGTAGGGGCTTCTGGCCCTGGATTGGGTTCGTCTGGGCCTGTCGGGGCTTCTGGCCCTGGATTGGGATCTGCGGGCCCTGTAGGGGCTTCTCGCCCTGGATTGTGTTTGGCGGGCCCTGTCGGGGCTTCTGGCCCTGGATTGGGTTCTTCTGGGCCTGTCGGGGCTTCTGGCCCTGGATTGGGTTCTTCTGGGCCTGTCGGGGCTTCTGGCCCTGGATTGGGTTCTTCTGGGCCTGTCGGGGCTTCTGGCCCTGGATTGGGATCTGCGGGCCCTGTAGGGGCTTCTGGCCCTGGTTTGGGATCTGCGGGCCCTGTAGGGGCTTCTGGCCCTGGATTGGGTTCTTCTGGGCCTGTCGGGGCTTCTGGCCCTGGATTGGGATCTGCGGGCCCTGTAGGGGCTTCTGGCCCTGGTTTGGGATCTGCGGGCCCTGTAGGGGCTTCTGGCCCTGGATTGGGTTCTTCTGGGCCTGTCGGGGCTTCTGGCCCTGGTTTGGGATCTGCGGGCCCTGTAGGGGCTTCTGGCCCTGGATTGGGTTCTTCTGGGCCTGTCGGGGCTTCTGGCCCTGGATTGGGATCTGCGGGCCCTGTAGGGGCTTCTGGCCCTGGTTTGGGATCTGCGGCCTCTGGATGGGCTTCGGGGCCTGGATGGGGTTCGGACCCTGGATGGGGTTCGGGCCCTGTCTGGGCTTCGTGCCCTGGATTGGGTTCTTCGCCCTCTGGCTGTGCTTCGGGCCCTGGATGGGGTTCGGGCCCTGCTGCGGGGCATGGGTTTCCGAACTGCCCTACTTGAAGGCATGGCCGGTGTGGGCTCACTGGTGCTGCCTGTTCTGGGGGCAGAGGTGGTGGGTGCTGCAGTTGCCAGCTTTTTGGCTGCAGGAGGGGCACGGGGCTTGGGGCCCCTTTTTTTGGTACCTGAGGGTCCAGGGTCCCTTGGTGGGGCCGAGGTGGGAGTCTTGGCTCTCAGTTTTCGGCCAGCTTGCTGGGACCTTGTGGTGGGGCCCTCCGCGGTCTTGCTTGCCTGGGGTCGCTTGCTCATCGCCTTTTTTGGTGCCATCGTACACAAATGCTCAAAGAGAATGAGCTTTGGGTGCAGGGACCTTTAAATAATGAGCCCAGCGTGTGACGCCTATGCGCACGACTACGCGCTCGTACGAACGTACGTTCGAGCGGAACCAGGAAACCGCTGGGGTTTCACTTATCTGCTGCCTGGAAGAAGCCTAAAGATGGCGCCCACTATCTTCACCCGTCAACAGGAAGAGATCCTCATGCTGGTAAGTGGCTGCCTGTGCATTTTAATAGAATAGTCAATGATGGCCTAAATGTAAATGATGCGTTTGGAACTAGTTTGGGGTCTCTTAATGTTTAATCACTGGCTCCTCACACTTCATCCTCAAGGGCCGAGCCTGGCCACGTTTTCAACTGTCTATGCTGATGTCCTAATTCGGCCAATTGGTCCGGCTTAGCAACAGTTAATTAACCTGTGGAGTAGCGGGGCTAGCTGGCAAACCTGGCCTGTCTCGGACCTTGATGCGGATGTTTGAGGAACACTGTTTTCCTAAGCCATAAAAACACAACGGGAAGCCACACACGTGGTCCAAAAGCCTAAGCATTAGGCTACATCTGGGATGTTTAAACCATCCTAACATGCCATAGATGCAGGTGGCCTGATTCTTGATGTTGGCTATTATCTGTATGTACATGGTGTGTGATACATATAACATAAGACCAGACTGTCAATCACAGTCAACGTCCTCTTTAAGGCACTCCCCAAAAATGGCGGCCACTCGAAATGTGTGTGTTAATGACATTAAATTCTCAACTTGTGATGCAACACATATGGGTCTGTGTGTAAAAGTAAAAGCTCTGTGTCCATTATGTTTTTCAGATCATGCTTCAGCGCCGGTATGACTTCGCGCCCAATGTGTGCGAGAAAAGGGACATCGCCCGGGAGATCATCGCCGAGATCCACCGTGTGACCAGCACCACCTTCACTCACACCCAGATAATGCAGCATTGGTCGGACCTGAAGCGTCTGCACATGCCCCGGGTGCGGAGGTTTTTTGGGATCCATTTCCCAAGTAAGTACAAAGCAATTGCATGGTATATGTTCAAAATGTCTAAGTTATGCCTTTATTTATAATGACTTTTCTTTGGTAGTGTTGGAAATGGATTTCAGAATTCGCCGCACCCGGAGACGTACAGGCCGACCAGTGCTGCATGACTCTGCATCTGTGAGTGAAGGTGGTGGATCTCCCGGGCGACGGACCTACCCCTCCTCTGTGGCCTCCTCAGACCAGCCCCTGGACCTTACCACAGAGGAGGGGCCAAGGCGCGTGGGCGTGGAGTCATACCTGGCCACGCATGGGGAAGGCTCTGGTATGTCACTCTTCATGTATAGGCACAAAGATATACATGGCAGGCCAAAAACTAAGTTATCCTTTATTATGTATTTGTAGAAGCTTCAGGAGCGGGTGAGATAGTGGAGGAGGAGGCAGCAGAGATGCTTGAAGTCGATCCTGGCGAAGGTGAGTGATGTCAGCCAGACTGGGAGCCAGATATGTTTGGAATAGTGACTCTATACAAGTACTAACCAAATGTCACATGTTTCTCCAGGGACTTCTTCACAGCAGAGCCAGGACCAAGGGCAGCCTGTTGGCCCCAACCAGCCATCTGTCGGCCACCAACTCCGTAAGTCTCCATGCCATTATTCATATTAATGTTTGGTTAGCTAATAACACACACATAACTAAAGGCGTAGCCAATGTGTAGTTCACACTTTCATGTGGGCACTTCGTTAGCTTAAAGAGGACCCTAACTAGTATTAAGAACCAAAGACTTAGCCATCACACTGTACCTACAGATTTGAAACATGGAAAAACACCCTTCACCCATCTAATGCATGTTATTAGACTGAACCAAACCAATATTGGGGAATATGGAATGCACAATATTTACAGGCAGCATGGGATACAGATTGAAAAAAGGAAGGTGCTGCCATGCATTGTGTGAGTGATGACCTTTCCCTCAACCCAGCTATGCTCTGGATTCCCAACGCACCACTGTAACCTACTCCCCTGTACTTTATCCAACTCTCCACTCCTCATTAAGTGTTATGCTTCAGAGTCCAGATGGCGGCGCTGTAATCCCCAAAAAACCCTAACTAACTTTGAGGTGGTGCAGAATCATTGGTGAATAGTTATTGGTTTTCATTAAATAATGTTGAAGGTCCGGTTTAAGGAGTTTAAACACTTACCTGTGGGAAATGCATTAACTGTATCCCTTTGAAGAAGGACATATGTCATGCATTTACATGTATTTGATTAACCCTAAATCTATTTCCAGCATACAAACCGGTCTGGGACTCCTATTTATGTTTCTTTCTCTATTGGTTACAGGGATGATCCCCCAAACCTTGGCGGGAAAAAAAAAAAGAATGAAGGAGTTGGTGGCCGAGCTGCTGGCCATACAGGCGACGTTGGGGCCAACAGATGAAGAAGACGAGGAGGATTAGTGCCCTTGGTCCTGGCTCCTTTCTTAAAGTTGTTTAAAAATTTTTACTCATTTTAACACTTGTTTTATGTTTTTTGTATTTTTACCAAAAAAAAAAAAAAAAAAAAAATAAGGTGTTTTACTGTTAAAAAAAACCTAAATATTTATATGTGTTTTTCGTTTAAAACAAAAAAAAAAAGGTTTTCCAAAAAAAAACCAAAAAAAAAAAAAAGTTTTTACTATTATTCCCAAAAAAACAAAGAAAATATTTTAAATAAATTATATTTTAATCCTTCAGAAATGTGTCTTTTCTAATATGCACACACCCAAAAAATTACACAAACCAGAAACAACACACTTAGAAACATATAGACACATGTAAATTATGTGATATTCTAACGTTTTATGGACCGAGAAATGAAGTTGGATGCAAGCGCTAAGGGGTTTAGGTAAGTTTGAGGGAGCGAGAAATGAAGTTGGATGCAGCCGCTAAGGGGTTTAGGTAAGTTGGAGGAACCGAGAAATGAAGTTGGATGCAGCCGCTAAGGGGTTTAGGTAAGTTTGAGGGAGCGAGAAATGAAGTTGGATGCAGCCGCTAAGGGGTTTAGGTAAGTTTGAGGGAGCGAGAAATGAAGTTGGATGCAGCCGCTAAGGGGTTTAGGTAAGTTTGAGGGACCGAGAAATGAAGTTGGATGCAGCCGCTAAGGGGTTTAGGTAAGTTTGAGGGAGCGAGAAATGAAGTTGGATGCAGCCGCTAAGGGGTTTAGGTAAGTTTGAGGGACCGAGAAATGAAGTTGGATGCAGCCGCTAAGGGGTTTAGGTAAGTTTGAGGGAGCGAGAAATGAAGTTGGATGCAGCCGCTAAGGGGTTTAGGTTAGTTTGAGGGAGCGAGAAATGAAGTTGGATGCAGCCGCTAAGGGGTTTAGGTAAGTTGGAGGGACCGAAAAATGAAGTTGGATGCAGCCGCTAAGGGGTTTAGGTAAGTTTGAGGGACCGATAAATGAAGTTGGATGCAGCCGCTAAGGGGTTTAGGTAAGTTGGAGGGACCGAGAAATGAAGTTGGATGCAAGCGCTAAGGGGTTTAGGTAAGTTTGAGGGAGCGAGAAATGAAGTTGGATGCAGCCGCTAAGGGGTTTAGGTAAGTTTGAGGGAGCGAGAAATGAAGTTGGATGCAGCCGCTAAGGGGTTTAGGTAAGTTTGAGGGAGCGAGAAATGAAGTTGGATGCAGCCGCTAAGGGGTTTAGGTAAGTTTGAGGGACCGAGAAATGAAGTTGGATGCAGCCGCTAAGGGGTTTAGGTAAGTTTGAGGGAGCGAGAAATGAAGTTGGATGCAGCCGCTAAGGGGTTTAGGTAAGTTTGAGGGACCGATAAATGAAGTTGGATGCAGCCGCTAAGGGGTTTAGGTAAGTTTGAGGGACCGATAAATGAAGTTGGATGCAGCCGCTAAGGGGTTTAGGTAAGTTTGAGGGAGCGAGAAATGAAGTTGGATGCAGCCGCTAAGGGGTTTAGGTAAGTTTGAGGGAGCGAGAAATGAAGTTGGATGCAGCCGCTAAGGGGTTTAGGTAAGTTTGAGGGAGCGAGAAATGAAGTTGGATGCAGCCGCTAAGGGGTTTAGGTAAGTTTGAGGGAGCGAGAAATGAAGTTGGATGCAGCCGCTAAGGGGTTTAGGTAAGTTTGAGGGACCGATAAATGAAGTTGGATGCAGCCGCTAAGGGGTTTAGGTAAGTTTGAGGGACCGATAAATGAAGTTGGATGCAGCCGCTAAGGGGTTTAGGTAAGTTTGAGGGACCGATAAATGAAGTTGGATGCAGCCGCTAAGGGGTTTAGGTAAGTTTGAGGGAGCGAGAAATGAAGTTGGATGCAGCCGCTAAGGGGTTTAGGTAAGTTTCTGTTTGAGGGTGCGCATGCGCAAGATCTTATAAACATACGAACGCACGAATCTAAGAGGCCAAAAACCAATGAAAACCAGAGGCAAACGCAAGTAATTGGAAGAGCTTGACGATGGAAGCAGCCGAAAAAACAGGCTGCCGCCGCAACAGGTGAGCACATGAACGTGATTTTTACGATTGGCAACTGACTGAGGCAAGTTCGGGAGATATCATACGAACGGACGTATCTTTTAGGATAGAAACGTATTTGCTTATTGAATCACTCGCAAGTTCATACGAACGCACGAGCGGACGTGAAAAATAGGATGATCGTGAGCCAAATCCAAGCTGTTACATGTTTCTTTGAATCAACCCAAATATCTGCTATTTTTGCCAGCAACCCCTGCATAGCAATGACAGCACCCCGGGCCACAGGGTCTAGATAGGCACTGTTGTTGTCCATTGCTGTCTGTTGCTGTCCATGAGATTGTGTGAGGACAACTGAGGCATGGGTCCCAAACGAGTTTTATTGTAGTCAGAAAGTCCCATGGCAGGGGCTGAAGAAATCATAAGCAACTTTATGTCAAAATCAGTTTAAGTGCATAGATGTTGTCTATGGTCTCAGTCAGGCGAAAGGGACTTGAGCTAAACATTCCCTAACATCACCATTCCATTTCCTCATTGGTTCTATGGACACCAAAAGGGTCACGAGACAGATCTATTCTTCTTAATCAGACTGTACCATCAGAGTGGTGCTCTGTTTTGGATTAGGGGTAATGGTAATGGTATCCCATAAAATGTTTTGCCAATTTATTTCTATAGATATTATCAATTTAACAAGGTGACGTTAGGGCTAGGTTTTACCGTGGGTATGATTTCCTTCTCTTCCAGGAATTTATCTCCTCTGGTCAATAGCAGAGCAGAACAGTAGGGGTTTGGTTGCACTGTTCAGACAGAGCAGCTTCAAATCTAGCCTTCAAAGACTCATGTATTCCATTCATCCCATAACAAGATTCTCAGGAAGGAAGGGGCCATCCTCACACAACTTTTCCCATCCATCCATTCATTATACGTCTGCCATATTTGTACTAAAGACCTAGCTGTGGTCTTTTATTAGCATGACATTACTGATACAAGCAAAGCACAGTTTACAAATCCTTTACATCATTCTCAGCTTCCTTTTTCCTAAACACCAAGATACAGTCTGCAAACACCTCCTTAAGCCTCAGCACTCTATAGCCACTGTCATATCAATGTTTTTATGCTTATCTTAAATGCATTGTGTCAGCAGCACACAGAGAATTATAATCATTTCTTTTTACAGATCACAGTGCAGCTCAACAAACATAACCGACAGCCTGATCACTGCTCACTGCACCACACAAACTTTGAATAATTGGTGCATATCCTGCCAATAGCCATTATATGCAGTCTGAGTTTTCATTACCAATATTCCTTATCAAAACTATTTGGCTCAACAGCGGTAGTATTTATTGGGTCAGGGGCGTCATTATATTATTCTGTAACGATATCATGGGAATGAAGTGAACCCCAGCACCAATAGGACCCACATTTCTACTTGCTGCAGCTGCTGAAAGTGCTTTAGCAACTGGAACCACAGGGTATAGGGATACGGGTTTCTGAGGGTTTCGCTTGCCCACAATTATTTCATTAAAAAATCGCTCACCATACTGTTTTTCATTATAAGGAAGAGGACTCATACTTTTCTCTTCAACAGACATGACGAACGGAGTTGTCCCACAAACCACATTCCTGTCTTTTACTTAACTACCCCTCACAAATTATTTATATCTACCATTTACAAAACATTCCATAAAACTTTCTATTTGTGATGAGCTGGTCAATTGAAATTCGGGTTTGCGAAGTTTGGCCAAACTCCTGGGCCCCAAATCCCAATCCCATTAGAGTCAATGAGGACCTGAACTTTGGGGCACAAAAATGGCTGAAAAATGGGGCCAGCAAAGGCTAGAGAGCTGAAAATCAAGGGTAACAACTGAGTGATTTCCCTGCACAAAATGCTCAAAACAATAACAGAACCCCCATAAATAAAGAAATGCACCATACAAGAAATAAATTACTAATAACATATTTGTTTTTTTATGGGTGTTGGAGGGCCGAATTAGGGGGGTAACACCTGGGCGATTGCCCTGCACAAAAGGGGGCTTTGGAAAATACTCCAGATAATCAAATAAAACAAAAAAATAAAGAACTAAGCAAATAAATACATAAATCAATAAATAAATAAATATTTACCTCAATAAATAAATAAATATCTGGTGCAAGCAGGCACCAGGGTTTGCAGCATATTCTTGCAGGCCCAAATACTGCTGCCAGAATAGTGAGGCCTAGAACACATTCACCACTTCACCCCCCCTTTCAATCAGCAAGGCCATCCAAGCCACTGGTAATGGAGTCACTGATGATGAAACATAACTTTCAGCAATGTGGAGGCTGAGAATGAGTGTAGCTGGGAGGGGTGGCTGGAAGAAAATTGAGGGGTGGCAATGAAGTTCTTGACCCAATGTGGACTGAAGGCAATGAGATATCGGAGGAAGAGGTGGAGGCCACACAGCCCCAGGCAGCCAGCACAAGATGGTGCCAACCATCAGCGGTCAGCCCATTGCTACAGTTGCCCACCCCACCCAGGCACTGGCTCAAAGGATCTGCCTGGTGTGACATTTTTTCAAGCAGCATACTGATGACAGTCATTTGGACACTGTGCCACCAGTCCCTGAAGCGACGGGAAAGTGTTAATAATAATCTCAGCTCCACGTCCATGGTCAGGCACATGCAAAGCAAAAAAAAATGTAAAAAAAAATATTAAATGGGAGGGCCTATTTTCCCAGGTGTCTGGCCACTCCACATGTGGCTCGCAGGGTGGGTTGCTGGACCGACAGCAGCCACCCAAGGGACACTTTTGGAGGCTTCTGAGGAGGACTTGTCACAGCAGGGTGGAACACGCGCCAGTTTCACTGCTACATGGTGGGAAATGAGCAGCGTGGGAAGAGCACGGAGCTAGCAACTGGCATAACTATAACAATTGTTAATGACATACATCACCAGGGACCTGCAAAGCAAACAGAAAAACATTGTTAGAATTATAATTATTATAGTTTTTTCCTTTTTGTTCCCCTCCCCCCTTTTTTTCGCTGGTGCAAGCAGGCACCAGGGTTCTCATAGACCCTCACCAAATCATAGACATAAATATGGAAATTATCATCAAACTTGATGAAGTACAATGAAAGTATGGCTTTCACTTGATGAATTACCATGCCAGTACTTTTTCAGTCATCTTCTTTGGCATATTCCACTTGCTTCCCCAATTGGGTTGTGAACAGCCTCCCCTGGCTCTCTTTCCGCTGAAGGGGAATCATTGAAGTCAGGCCTGATATGAAGATCTCCTTCTTTATAGTCATCTAAAAGCTGATACATGTATAGAACTAGGTCTTTTTTTTATATGTTATATAAAACTATGTGTTCATGCCCATGGCCAGGCACCTGTAAAGCAAACAAAATGCACTATTAGTATTATTAAAAATTATATAAAAATAAATATATATATATATATTGAAAAAATAAAATAAAAAAACAGGGAGCCTCATTTTCCCAGGTGCCTAGCCACTTCACACGTGACTCACTGGGTGGGTTGGTGGACCGACAGCAGCAAGCCAAGGGACAGTTTTGGAGGCTTTGGAGGAGGACATTTCCTTACAGCAGGGTGCCACCGAGTGCAGCTCATGGGTGTTACTGGAGCATGGCTGGGGGGATGAACAGGACAGGAGGACAGCTTCTCTTTGACTCAGGACAACCTGGTTCACATGACCCACTATATACTCCAGTGCCTGCAGACTGACTGCAGAGTTACCCACCCAGTCAACAGCGCTGATTACTGGGTGGCCATCCTGCTTGTTTCCCACTATAAGGATAACATTTACTCCTTGATTCCAGCATTGGAGCAGGATGGAAAGATGAGAGTTTTGACCTTCCCAAAATTCGAAAACAAAGACTATCGCAAGCTCCAATATCTTAGTGACCTCCTCATGGAACTAGAGTTGGTAAAGACAGACCCACGTCTACCTGGACTAAGCTTCCTGGACACCGCTCATGGTGTCAACCCAGTGGTATCTAAATTGCCACACAGCTTGCAAGAGAAGTGGGCACAACAAGGATCAAGGTACAAAAGAGACAATAACGTATCCTTTCCTCTATTCTCATTCCTTTGCAGGTTCATTAGCGATCAAGCCTGGATGAGAAACGATCCCAGCTTCAGCTTCAGTGAAACCAACTTGCCTGCTGTATCATCAACAAGGTATGATAATACACCACCTAAAAGTAGAGACTTTAATAGAGCAATATCTGTCAAGAGAACAGACATCTCACCCACCACTATTACACTTAGCGATAAAGGCATTGCTGATGATAAAGATAAAGACCCTAATCGTCAGTGTCCAATTCACAAGAAGCCTCACCCCCTTGAGAAATGTCATGGGCTTAGGGCTAAGACTTTACATGAGCGCAGGGAGATTCTCCAGAAACTTGGAATATGCTTCAAGTGCTGTGCTTCGTATAGCCATCTCACTAAAAACTGTAAGGCCATTATCAAGTGTACAGAATGTGGTAGTGACAGACATGTTACAGTTATGCATCCTAGTCCACTTCCTGACAACCCACAGCAGCTACCTACCTCCATCCCTAACTGAAATCATGGCGGGGAGCAACAAGGCCCCTTTCCAGCGAAGGATAATGTTTCTTCTTCATGCACAGAAGTCTGTGGAGAGGGTTTGGATCACAAATGCTGCGCCAAGGTATGCCTAGTCAATATATACCCAAAGGACCATCCCGAGATGGCTGTCAGGATGTATGCCATCATAGATGAACAGACCAACAGATCCCTGGTGAAGCCCAAATTCTTTGATGTCTTCGGCATAGAGGGTCACGTCACACCGTATACTCTCAGAACCTGTTCTGGTCGTTTAGAGACCTTTGGCAGAAGAGTTGACGGGTTCATGGTCTCTTATATCAAGGAGGGGGAGGGCATACTTCTACCAACCTTAGTCGAATGTGACCAGATATCAGACGAAAGGGAGGAAATTCCCACTCCAGAAGCTGCATATAACCATCCTCACTTAAGACACCGGGTTGATGAGATTCCTGCAATGGACATGAGTGCTGAAATTTTGATCCTACTAGGAAGAGACATTCTTAGAGTACATAAAGTACGCGAACAGTGTGATGGGCCTGACGACGTTCCTTACGCACAAAGACTTGACCTAGGCTGGGTAATAGTGGGCAACGTATGTTTGAACAGGACTTGTGCGTTATCGGAGATCCACTCCTTCAAAACTTGCGCATTGGGAAATGGACGTGCATCCCACTTCAAACGATGCCTTCCCCATTATGAAGTGAAGGAGAAGCCCCTTGACATCCTCCAAGTAGGGCAGGTTGCTCTTGAAGACAACCTAGGTACTGCAGTGTTTAGTGACAAGTGATGACGACAAGATAGCCTTGTCAGTTGAAGACAGAGAGTTCATCAAAATAATGGACAAGGAATTCTTCCAGGATGAGTCTAACAGCTGGGTTGCGCCACTACCTCTTCGTGCTGCAAGGGCCAAACTCCCAACCAATCGTGAACAGGCTCTATCCAGATTCAACGCATTGCAACGTACACTAAAGAACAGGCCAGAAATGAAGGAACATTTGTATCGCCTTTATGAAAAGGATCTTTGACAATGATCATGCTGAACCAGCGCCACCACTTCAAGAACAAGATGAGTGTTGGTATCTACCTTTCTTCAGCGTGTACCACCCACGTAAGTCTAAACAAATCAGGGTAGTATTTGACTCCAGCGCCAAGTATCAAGGCATATCCCTAAACGATGTTCTTCTCACGGGTCCAAATCTAACCAACAACCTTGTAGGTTGTATCAACTATAAAAAAGGAAAAATATTTACAAATTGCAAATATCAGTATCACGCCGCGCTCAAGATTTCATAAATATACAAATTCACATTAGTATGTATAGTGCTCAATGTAAAAATGTCCTTATTCCAACAAGGGTAATACAAGCGTAAAAATATATGTATAATACAGAGCACAAAAGATAGATGATAAATGAAGTCCGAGTCCCACAGCACATGCACATCAGATCGTGACTAGATCCAATCCTTTACCAGCAATATAAATGCTTTCCAGCTATGAGACGAAATAAGGCTTCACAAACACGCAACTATAAAAGCTGTAGTCAGTTTCAGGGCGTTTCCTCTTTAAGGCACTGGCTCGCCACAACATATGCAGGTCCAAATCCCAGCAGATTATATGCAAAGAACACAGAACCAGACCAAACATTGTGCAATTCCGTATCATAAAGTGTTTAATTAGTAAAAATAGAAATGCACTCACAAGCCAACAAGGATAAAAACAGCATTCAATCAATTCAAAGTTCAGCCAGCCCTGGAATCCGACAGCCGCAGGGGGGCACAGAATAGTAACTTTGGGTACCTCTATAAAAATTAACTCCGCCACAGGCCACCGCCGACGCGTTTCGTCACAACTCGGCGACTTTGACAAGGCTGGTGGCATGGCAGAGTGACAGGAGTTTTATAGCAAAAAGATAATAAGAGCTTATCCCATGATGCAATGCAGCGCCTGTCAATTAAGGCTTGCGCTTAAAAAAAGAATGATAAACCACCAGTTTATATACTAATAATAGACATAAACGCATCCTCAATTAATTAAGAAATTCTTAAATAAGACAAATACTAAAACAAAAAGCAAAAGACGTGCTGTGTATATCCGTATCACGTGATCGCCACTACTGATCACGTGACTGGGCTTATTGTTTGCGGAAATACATTCAAAACATTAAACTTACTCAGGCACAAATTCAGCTGGTCAAGATGCAAAATATTGGGCAAGCATCCGCAGAAAATGACAAAGCACAGCCTGGCAATCTTCACAGTGTATTAAACACATCCACTATGAAATAGTCACATGATCGCAGCTGCCGATCACGTGACTCGCCTATGTATTAGAAGGGGGAACGCTGAAATACATGCAGTATAGTCACGTGATCGCAACTACCGATCACGTGATATAAGCTCTGAAGTACAGCCCACTTCCCTTAAGGGGAACACCAGACCTACTGGCAAACAACCCATCTTCCCAAAGTCTCAAGGAATAAATCCAAACAGCGGGTACATAGAAAGACCAAAAGGGAATTTAATTATTAATGTGCTACTAACTAATAGATATAAAATCCGGCTAAAAGTAAAAACAAAACTCTGTGCGGTCTGATTCCAGTGCCAGCCAAGGCAAGTATAAGAAAAAATACATATAATGCATAATATAAACAGCACAAAAGCACAGGCAGTATGAGAATATAAAAAAAAATGAACAATAATCAGGACGAATCAATGAAACAGTTTAAATCAAATTCAATGTTTAAACCGGCTGGATGAAGCGTACCTAAATTGTAAATCCACCAGCCTTCTTTCCTTGAAAGTTCCCTAACAAGATGGGAACCCCGCCAATGATGTTCAATCCTGTCTAGCCCAATAAAGGACATCAGTGTGGGGTCACTATTATGACATGATTTAAAATGAGCTGATAAGCTATGGGCTTCGTACCCTCGTTTCACATTATACATATGTTCTCATATCCGTGTCCTCAGTTCACAATTAGTACGTCCAACATACAGCTTCTGACATGGACACCAGATCAAGTACACAACTCCCTTAGTCCGACAAGAAATAAACTTCGAGATTTTATAAACTTTTCTTGTTTTGGGATCTTGAAATGATCTTTTGGGTTTTTCAGTTGGAATGCACCCCTTGCATCCAGCACAGGTGCCACATCGATAAAATCCCATAGACGGATTTCCCAGCAAAGATCTAGGTTTGGGGGGGAGTCGATGTCACTTTTTACCAAATGGTCTCTTAAATTTGGCGCTTTCCTAAAAAATACCCTCGGGCGTTCGGGTAATATGGGGCACCGGACTGTATCGGCTTTTAGAATGTGCCAATATGTTCCGAATCTGTTTGTGTTGGACATTTAACCCAGTTATAAAAGGAATGTCATTATCCCTTTTTTCAACAGCTCTCAGTTGTCTCACGGGATTCTTCTTTAAAAAAGACTCCCTAGGGCACTGCCTAATCAATGCCCTATTCTCACGGATTTTGTCACTATCATAACCCTTATCAGTAAAGCGATTCATAAGCATGGCGGACTGAATATCATAGTCCTCTAAAGAGTTCACCGCTGAAGTTAGTAGTTTGCAGTTTGCGCGATTAAGGCGGAACTGTACCTCTTTAGAGGACTATGATATTCAGTCCCAAAATTAAAATATTGGTATAACCTTGTTGGGGTCATACTGCAGTGCCCCCCCCCTGTATGGTCCAAACACCTAAATCTGGACTTCAAAAGCCAGAGGGCCCTCGCCACCACGGCCCATGTTTTGCATAGTGGCAGGAGTGGATATCCAGAATCCCCTGAAAGAATTTAAAAATACTAACATAAAATACACATTCTAAGCTACAATATTGTTTAACATGTCATCAAGGGCTAAAAACAGCCATAGGTTAAGACATGAGTCATCAACTATATTCATTGCCATACAGTGAAAATGGATTGATAGAATGTGAGCAAACTTACCCTGGAGCCATCCACCAGATAATTTTCCTGACTCAAACTGAGGAAATAAGCAGGAGCTCTGCAATATATAAGCATCATGGGATGACCCTGGATGCCCTGCAAGAACACTGAGGAATCGCATAGCTGGACCAAACACTGCTTGTATGTTGTGCGAGTGGCACATCTTGCAGTTCCTGCACCCAAATATAAAATAATTACACAAAGCAAAGGTAACCGACTAAAACAATAACTCCTACAACAAATTAAGGTTCAAGTTCAACAATCCCAATATAATTCACAAAGGACATAAGTCTAAAAAAATATAGCAATTATATGAATGTGTGGGAAAATAAATGTTTACATGCTAAGGACTAATTAAGGTCAGCATTAAAATACATCTATAAGGCATACATGAAATGTATTGATTCAGGTATGCATTGCTATACAATTTATGGCCTCGGCCATGCTGATACATGCAATGCCTTGGTGCTAAAGGCGCACAGACTCCTCCACATAGCCGCAAAACATGTTCAACAATAGCAATCCGAGCCCTCAAAGGTCCCGTAAGTGGATCGGAAATAAAACGGATTTATAGGGTGGTGGTCCGTCGGAAATCAGCTCTCTGAATCAGACGTAACGTCGCTGGGGGAGGGAACGGCGTGGGACAGAGGCAATGGGAGGACAGGGACTGCTCTCGGGCCATGCCAACTCAGGGTTGTGTCAGAGGAACCTACCGACCCTAGACTGGGGGTGTCAGATGTAACTTGTGATGATGTGGATGACCGCATTAACCAATCTACCACGGCAGATGCGTTACTGGTGGAGACATGACCGCTAGCAGATACTGGCAGAACAGGTCTCTCACCGCGACTCCTGCTGCCACTCGCCCCTAGTCTGCTGTGACCTCTGCCTGCTGAATCTTGGCCTCTGCCACTCCTCTTTGAACATCCTGGCACTTGTCTGCCTGACATTTTTATGTATTTGAAATGCGCAATAGACACTTAAAAAATGTGTTTACTTTAAAAAGAAGAAGCTAAATAAAGTGAGCTACTGCTTCTCTGTACCAGAAACTATGAAAATTGGCAATATGGGATACCCTGCGGGCTGGTGTTTTTACAAGACGCAAAAAAAAATTTAAAATGCAATATATTAATAAAACAGAGCCTTTAGAAGCTGATTTAGTATAACAGATAGGGTGAAATTTGCTGGTTTGTGATACCCTGCGGCCTGGTGTTTTTACAGGACACACAAAACCAATTCCAATCCAAATGCAATATATTAATTAAACAGAGCCTGTAGAAGCTGCTTTAGTATAACAGATAGGGTGAAATATGCTGGTTTGGGATACCCTGCGGCCTGGTGTTTTTACAGGACACACAAAACCAATTCAAAATGCAATATATTAATAAACAGAGCCTGTAGAAGCTGCTTTAGTATAACAGATAGGGTGAAATGTGCCGGTTTTGGATACCCTGCGGCCTGGTGTTACAGGATGCACAAAACCAATTCAAAATACAATATATTAATAAAACAGAGCCTGTAGAAGCTGCTTTAGTATAACAGATAGGGTGAAATGTGCAGGTTTGGGATACCCTGCGGCCTGGTGTTTTTACAGGACGCACAAAGCCAATTCAAAATGCAATATATTAATAAAAAAGAGCATATAGAAGCTGATTTAGTATAACAGATAGGGTGAAATGTGCTGAAATAGTATGCCCATGTGGGCTGGTGTTTTTACAGGACACACAAAACCAATTCCAAATGCAATATATTAATAAAACAGAGCCTTTAGAAGCTGCTTTAGTATAACAGATAGGGTGAAATGTGCCGGTTTTGGATACCCTGCGGCCTGGTGTTTTTACAGGACGCACAAAACCAATTCCAAATGCAATATATTAATAAAACAGAGCCTGTAGAAGCTGATTTAGTATAACAGATAGGGTGAAATGGGCTGAAATAGTATGCCCATGGGGGCTGGTGTTTTTACAGGACGCACAAAACCAATTCCAAATGCAATATATTAATAAAACAGAGCCTTTAGAAGCTGCTTTAGTATAACAGATAGGGTGAAATGTGCCGGTTTTGGATACCCTGTGGCCTGGTGTTTTTACAGGACGCACAAAACCAATTCCAAATGCAATTGGTTTGCAACAAGGCTCTACAAACAAGCTGTCACGCTCGGGGTAACTCCAGCCCTCTTAATAAGCTCACAACCCCCAATCTCCACAGCCAGCTTCACCTGTAGGAGCCCCCGCTTGCCGGGACGCAAGATACGCCTACCCGGGATCGGTTGCCCCCAGGACTTAATGGCTCAAAGGATGTAAGCTTATATGTGGGAGGACTGGAGAACCAATAGCAAGAGCGTGAGTGACGGAAGTCCAGAGACAGGCAATAGGTCGATAACGGGAAGGCAGAGATCGTAGCGGCACCAGGGGTCAGGCAAGACGTAGTCGGGGTTCAGGCAGAGGTCAGCAACTGGGGATCAGGATCTAGAAGCGTCAGTTCAGGCAAAGGTCGGCAACAAGGATTCAGGATCGAGAGGCGTCAATTCAGGCAGAGGTCGGCAACAAGGATTCAGGATCGAGAATGGTCGTACAATCAAATCGGCAACAGGCTAGACTTCACAGGAGTAGGTAACACAGGGTTCTGAGCGCTATCACAGGCAATTCACAACTGAGAGGGAATTGCCTTTATAGGAACAGGTCTGAGGGAAGCAGTGTACTGATTGGAGCACATAGGATTCCAAGGGTAATTGGCTGCAGAGCAGAAGAGGGCGAAGCCCTCAATCCCCTAGGATTCATTAACCCTTTAATTGATCCTCCGGCGGGTGCGCGCCGCACAGCGCCGCCGGAGGGCATAACAGACACGTGCTCGCGGCCGCGCGCGAGCACGTCTCCTGGAGGAGGAAGCGGGGGGCGTGGCTGAGCTGGGCGCCGCTCGAGCCGACGCTGCTCGAGCCGACGCCGCTCGGCGCGGCCGCCGCACAGTGACAGCTGCAGCTGGCCGCCTGGAGACGTCGCTGGAACGGGGATCAGGTAAGCGGTTCCTGACACTACCCCCCCCTTCACGAGGGGCCTCCGGACCCTCACCCGGTTTCCCTGGATTGTCACGATGGAACCTTCTTACAAGAGCCTTGGCATGAACATTCCTCGCTGCCACCCAGCATCTTTCCTCCGGACCATAGCCAACCCAATCCACCAAATACTGTAAAGAATTACGCACTTTACGTGAATCCAAGATCTTATTCACTTCATACTCGGGCTCATTATTAAGAAGAATTGGTGCAGGACCAGCAAGAGGAGCATTCTTCGCCGGTTTTAACAGTGAAACGTGAAAGGAATTAGGTATTTTCATAGTTGGCGGGAGTTGAACTTTAAAAGACACATTATTCAACTTCTTGACGATTGGAAAAGGACCAATAAATTTTGGACCTAATTTGCTAGATGGCTGACGGAGCGCAATATTTTTAGTGGAGACCCAAACTAGATCGCCTACTCGAAGAGTAGGTTCCTGTGATCTGCGGCGGTCGGCAAATTTCTTATACCTCAAACCAGTGGTCTTAAGAATCTCCTGAACGTGTGTCCAGATATTCTTCCGTTCTTGAAGCCACTCCTCCAACGCCGGCAGATTGGAAGGTGACCCTGAAAGGGAAGAAGCTCTAGGATTTTTCCCTAAGTTACAATAAAAAGGAGATACCTTGGTACTCTCACTAGGCGCGTTATTGTAAGCAAACTCGGCGAAATCAATAAATTCCGCCCATTGTTCTTGGGCATCAGAAACATAACACCTTAAGTATTGTTCCAAAGTTTGATTAGTTCTTTCTGTCTGCCCATTAGTCTGGGGATGGTAGGCAGAAGAAAGAGAGATCTGTATTCCCAACCGCGAACAGAAGTGTTTCCAAAAACGGGAAGTAAATTGAACACCCCGATCAGAGACTATATTGGACGGAATACCATGAATACGAAAAATATGCGAAGTAAACAGCCGCGAAAGCTCAGGTGCAGAAGGAAGTTTGGCCAAAGGAACGAAATGTGCCATCTTACTGAAACGATCTACGACCACCCAAATGACAGTATTACCATGTGAGAGAGGCAAATCTACAATAAAATCCATAGAAATATGGGTCCATGGCTCAGCAGGAATTTCAAGAGGAACCAAACTGCCACTAGGAGCCTTGTGAACTCCTTTACTTCGAGCACAAATAGCACAAGCGTCGATAAAGGCAGTGATATCGCGTCTCATGGTAGGCCACCATACATGACGACGGGCGAGCATAAACGTCTTACGGTTACCCAAATGACCAGCAGTTTTGGCATCGTGAAATTCGCGAATTACATCCGAACGCAGGTGCGGCGGAACAAACTGGCACCCCAAGGGTACATCACTAGGAGATTCATCTTGAAACGGCGCCAAGGTATTGGAGAGATCAGGAAGTAACGCCCCCACCACACAACCTGTGGGTAAAATTGGTTCACCAGAATCACCCCGATCCTTACATTCACCGAACATGCGAGATAGAGCATCAGCTTTAGTATTTTTTACACCCGGCTTGAAAGTAATAATAAAATTGAAACGCGAGAAGAATAATGCCCAACGTGCCTGACGAGAGTTCAGCCTCTTGGCAGAACCTATGTATTCGAGATTTTTATGATCAGTATACACAGTTATAGGATGTAATGAACCCTCCAACCAGTGTCGCCATTCATCAAATGCCAGTTTAATAGCTAATAGTTCCCTATTGCCAACATCATAATTTTGTTCCGCGGTACTGAATTTACGCGAAAAATAAGCGCATGGATGGAGACGCTCAGGGTTACCAGAATATTGTGACAAAACTGCACCCACTCCCAGCTCAGAAGCATCCACTTCAATAATAAAAGCTTTATGAATATCTGGATGCACTAAGACAGGTGCCGAAGTAAAGGCCCGTTTCAAGGTTAGAAAGGCCTCACAGGCAGAGGGGGACCAGTTAGCAGTAAAAGCCCCCTTGCGGGTAAGGTTGGTAAGGGGTGCAACAACATGGGAAAAGCCTTTTATGAAACGCCGATAAAAATTTGCAAAACCTAGAAAACGTTGCAATTCCTTTAAAGTTTTGGGTTGGACCCAATCCTGAACTGCTGAAACCTTCCCCGCGTCCATCTCCAAACCCTGGTTGGTAATAACATACCCTAGGAAGGGAACTGTAGTGACTTCAAACACACACTTAGACAGTTTAGCAAATAAGTTGTTCTCTCTTAATTTTTGTAGCACCAACTTAACATGGTGTCTGTGCTCCGGTAAAGAATTAGAAAAAATGAGAATATCATCCAAGTAGATGACTACAAATCTACCGAGATATTCCCTGAATATATCATTAACAAAATCTTGGAAAACGGCTGGCGCATTACAAAGACCGAAGGGCATGACCAGGTACTCATAGTGCCCATCCTTCACATTAAATGCAGTTTTCCACTCGTCCCCCTGTCGGATGCGAATCAGATTGTAAGCCCCTCTCAAATCCAATTTGGAGAAAATTCGAGCTCCTGTGACTTGATTGAACAGATCCCCAATCAAGGGTAAGGGGTATCGGTTTTTTACAGTGATCTTATTCAAGGCTCGATAATCTATGCACGGTCTCAAGCCACCATCTTTTTTCTCTACAAAAAAGAACCCGGCCCCAGCAGGCGAGGTAGAGGGACGGATAAATCCTTTCCTAAGATTTTCGGTAATATACTCCCTCATTGCTTGCTCCTCGGGCAGGGTAAGGTTATAAATCTTTCCCCTCGGGGGAATTGTGCCAGGCAGCAAGTCAATGGGGCAGTCATAGGACCGATGTGGAGGAAGAGTATCAGCAGAGCGTTCAGAGAATACATCGATCCAATCAGCGTATGGCTGAGGTAATTCCTGTGGTAAGACTTGAACGCTTCTGAGGCCTGTATTAAAACAGTGACCTTTACAGTGGTCACTCCACTTGACCAACTCCCCAGCCCGCCAATCTAACACCGGGTTATGGAGTTGCAACCAGGGGTATCCCAAAACCACCGGAGTTTCCGGACAATCAAAAATAAAGAATTCTAAGAATTCAGAGTGAGAAGAGCCGACAATTAGTCTGAGAGGTGGGGTCTTGGTATTTATAGGACCTCCCTGGATTGCCTTTCCATTGATAGCTAAAACTTGTAGGGATCTTTCAAGAGGAACTACAGGGATCCCTAAGGTGGAGATCATGCTCCTGTCCAAAAAGTTTCCAGCCGCCCCACTGTCTATGAAGGCGGAAACTGTCTGCTTAGAGGACCCCCAAAACAAATCAATAGGTACAAGCATCTTATTCTGGCGAGAGTTACAAACTGACTCACCCAGATCAGTACTCTCTACCTGGTCTGGGTGTGGAAGTTTTCCGCCGGTTTCCCCTTGTTGGGACAGGACCCTGCAAAATGACCAGAATTCCCGCAATACAGGCATAACCCCTCGGATCGCCTACGCTGTTTCTCCTCTTGGGATAAGCGGGTTCTCCCTAATTGCATAGGTTCTTCCTGGGAGGATGATGAGGTATTTTCTCCACGGGGAACCGGGGATCTATGACTCTGGACTGGTCTAAAGGACGTGGGAGCCCCGACTCTCTCCCTGGCCCTTTCTCTAAGACGTCGGTCTATTTTAATGGAGACCTGCATTAATTGATCTAGGTCCGCTGGCGGGGGAAAATTGACTAAGGCATCCTTGATGCTATCCGACAGTCCCACCCTGAACTGACTACACAAAGCTGGATCGTTCCACCTAGCTTCGATAGCCCAGCGGCGGAATTCAGCACAGTAGTCTTCAGCCGAATTCCGTCCTTGTTTTAAGGCCCGAAGCCTATTCTCTGCGGTAGACTGTATATCTGGATCGGCGTATAAAACGCCCATAGCATTGAAGAAGGCAGTCACTGATTGTAGAGCAATGTCATGGGACGGTAAACTAAAGGCCCAGGACTGTGGGTCTCCTTGAAGCAAGGAAATGACTAGGCCTACTCGTTGGACCTCTGTGCCAGAGGAGATAGGTCTTAACTTAAAATATAGTTCGCAGGCATTCTTGAAATTGGAAAATTTTGCTCGTTCTCCAAAAAATTTCTCAGGCAGTGGAATCTTAGGTTCGGAGAAATGAGGTGGTACAGCGGAAGTTGCCACTTGACGAGATTCCTGAGTGGCCACTCTTTGAGCGAGTTGGTTGATCGCTGTGGCCATAGCTTGCACCTGCTATACCAGGTCATCCATTTTTAGGCCTGTGATAATGTCACGCTCGGGGTAACTCCAGCCCTCTTAATAAGCTCACAACCCCCAATCTCCACAGCCAGCTTCACCTGTAGGAGCCCCCGCTTGCCGGGACGCAAGATACGCCTACCCGGGATCGGTTGCCCCCAGGACTTAATGGCTCAAAGGATGTAAGCTTATATGTGGGAGGACTGGAGAACCAATAGCAAGAGCGTGAGTGACGGAAGTCCAGAGACAGGCAATAGGTCGATAACGGGAAGGCAGAGATCGTAGCGGCACCAGGGGTCAGGCAAGACGTAGTCGGGGTTCAGGCAGAGGTCAGCAACTGGGGATCAGGATCTAGAAGCGTCAGTTCAGGCAAAGGTCGGCAACAAGGATTCAGGATCGAGAGGCGTCAATTCAGGCAGAGGTCGGCAACAAGGATTCAGGATCGAGAATGGTCGTACAATCAAATCGGCAACAGGCTAGACTTCACAGGAGTAGGTAACACAGGGTTCTGAGCGCTATCACAGGCAATTCACAACTGAGAGGGAATTGCCTTTATAGGAACAGGTCTGAGGGAAGCAGTGTACTGATTGGAGCACATAGGATTCCAAGGGTAATTGGCTGCAGAGCAGAAGAGGGCGAAGCCCTCAATCCCCTAGGATTCATTAACCCTTTAATTGATCCTCCGGCGGGTGCGCGCCGCACAGCGCCGCCGGAGGGCATAACAGACACGTGCTCGCGGCCGCGCGCGAGCACGTCTCCTGGAGGAGGAAGCGGGGGGCGTGGCTGAGCTGGGCGCCGCTCGAGCCGACGCTGCTCGAGCCGACGCCGCTCGGCGCGGCCGCCGCACAGTGACAGCTGCAGCTGGCCGCCTGGAGACGTCGCTGGAACGGGGATCAGGTAAGCGGTTCCTGACACAAGCCATTCACTAAGCGTGGTGTGCTATCAGTGGTGAACAGTCTATACGATCCACTGGGATTTGTGGCTCCCATCACCATACAAAGGAAATCCTTGCTTAGACAGTTCTCAGAGACGATTAAAGATTGGGACGCTCCACTGCCAACAGACAAGCTTTCAAAGTGGGAGTCCTGGAGACAATCTCTACATGCCTTAAATGAAATCTGTATACCGCGCTGCTACACTTTAACTTCCCTCGCTACAACTCAGAGGAGCTGCACATTTTCTCGGATGCATCTACTGAGGCCTGTTGCCTACCTCAAGGTAGGAGACTCCTCCAATCAAACTCACATAGGGTTTCTTTTTGGGAAAGCTAAATTAGCACCTTAACCCGAGCACTTAAAGTGGACCAACACCCAGGATTTTGACTATCCTGGGTTTTGGTCCACTTCGGTGGGGCACCCCGATTGGGGGTGCCCCGCTGTCTGAAACCCCCCAGAAAGCCCCAAAAAACTCACCTCTCCCCGCTCCCACGTGACCGCGCCAGCCAATCACAGCGCTCATAGCCGCTGTGGTATGCGCCTCCAAGCAGCTGGCTCTGAGCGCTGGAGCCGCGTCTCACGCTTCCCTCTAACAGGGAGCGCGCCTGCACCGGCCATTCACAAATGGCCGGCGCGGGTGCGCGCCCTGCTAGAGGGAAGAGCGAGTCGCGGCCGCGGATCGCGCATGCGCCGATGGAATGGGGCTGAGGTAAGGTTTGTGGGCCTCCTGGGGGGTTCCTCCCCGCGGGACATCCCGATTTCGGATGCCCCGCGGGGAGGGATCTGATCGGTCAGGGAATCTTATAGATTTCCGGGCCGATCCCCCCTGGGTGTTGGTCCACTTTAATGCCTAGGCTTGAACTTTGTGGGACTGTGTTGGCTCGAGAAATTGCTGATTTTATAATGCGTGAGCTAGACATTCAGATAGATGACACCAAATTCTACACGGACAGAAAGGTTGTCCTGGGCTACATATACAACCAGACTAAACGTTTCTATGTGTATATCAGTAACCGTGTAGAAAGAATCAGGAAATCATTTAGGCCTGAACAATGGCATTATGTCCCATCTGAAATTAATCCTGCAGATCACGCCACCAGACCGGTGTCTGCAAGTGCTTTTGCTAATTCTTCTTGGATAACAGGTCCTGAATTCCTGCTGGATGATCCAGACGAGACCACAACTGATGTCTTCAGTTTTCTAGAACCTGACAAAGATCCAGAGATTCGTCCAGAGGTTAAAACCCTAAAAACCCTAAAATCACCCATACTAAGCAAGGACTTGGCTTGGGCTGCCATCGCTTTGAACGCTTTTTCTAAGTGGAAAAGGCTTGTACGCACCATTGCAAGGTTCCACACTGCACGCTGCTTCCACACAAAGCCCATTGATATTCAATGTCAAGGTTGGCACATGTGTCAAAAGCTTCTTTCTGCAAACAGCATTGCTGAAGGTGAAATGATCATAATGCGCATTGTGCAATGGGAAGTCTTTGGCTCAGAAATCAAATGTATCCTTGACAAGCGGGACAGTCCAAAAAATAGTCCCATTGCTAACCTGAACCCATTCATTGACAATGATGGCATTTTAACCCTTTCTCTGCCAGCCTACCTGCAGCTTTTGTCACCCTCTGTTGCCAGACCATGTTTCACTATTTTGCACTACACATGTTCAACTGTGATTTTTGAAAGGATTTCCAGGGATTTCCCAGGAAAATTATATATAGTTTTTTTCAACAGTCTGGGCTTCAACATGAAATGTCTTGTTTGGCCTTTTTTTTAGTGTATTCTCAATACTTTTTGGCGAAATATGTGCAAAAAAAAAAAAAAAAAAACATTTTTTGCAATTTGTTGTGTTTTTTTGTAATAAAACTTGCCAGCCCCCAGCCTCGTGAACTGGTATAAGGGGTCTCATGGACCCCTTACCAGTTCACAAGAGGTTTAATGTAAAAATAAACAAACGGAGACATAAGAAAAAAAATGTCATTTTTTTTTTTTTTACTTTACTCACCTCCGATCCTGTGTCCCCCGCGATCTCCGATGACAGCTGACAGTCTGCTCGGGTGTTTGGAGGAGAGAGCCTGGGGAGGGGCGATCACAGCCCTCTCCCCCTCCCTACCTCTTTCCTCCAACCACCCGAGCAGACTGATTCTTAGTCGGCTGCTGGTGACATCACAGGGGGCGGGGCTAGTAGTGGGGGGAGAGGGTGATTTCTGCCCTCACCTCGTCACGGAAGAGGCTGGGGGGGGGCGATCGGAGGCCCCCCCAGTGAAGAGGATACCCATTGGGAGAAAGCGCTGCCTCAGTTAAGCAAATATCATTTTTATTTTTTTTCTCTTTACAGTTAGCAGCTGCTGCTGCCGAAGTGGGGGGGGGGCTACTCCGGGGGCTCTCCTGGAGCCATCCAACCCCCACGGGGGATCGGATGGCACCAAATTAAAGAGGAGACCCGGCCGGATCCAACGAGGGGTCAGGTGAGTATTTTTATTTTTTATTTTTTAACTAGCAGGGAGGGAAATCAAGCACATAACACCTACGGGCTTGGCACTTAAAGCGGACCTTCACTCTGAATAAGAGTCTATCTTATATGTTTCCCACACCCTGTACATACAGATTGTCCACATTAAAAATCATCCTACCTGCATCTACTAGATGTTATGAGCCTTTAAACATCCAAGATGGCGGCTTATGGAAGCCGCCATCTTATCAGGCAGCCTGCAAACAGGAAGTGCCTCCTGACTGTGCTGCTCTGCATTCTGGGACTGCTGACCTTTACCTGACCCCAGCTCTGCTCTGTCTGAGCAAAGCACAGCTATATCCTGCCCCCCTGTTCCTTATCCCACTCTCTTCTCCTCAGTAAGTGTGATGCTTCTGAGTCAAGATGGCGGCGCCCGTATCCTAAATTCCTGAACAGAGTTGCAGCCCAGTGGGGGAAAGAATAATAAGTTAGTGACTAAAATATATAATATATTAATTTTAGATGCTGGGGAACCATTTTTTAATAGTTTGGGCTTTTCATTAAATCACGCTGAAGGTCCGGTTTAAGACACATACATGCGAGCACGTAGGTGTTACGTGCTTGGCACTGAAAGGGTTAAGAGTTGGTGGACGCTTAAACAAGGCCGAGCTAGGAGGACAAGAGCGAAATACTCTCATCATACCTGCTCACCACCACATTACCACTCTCCTCATACGGCACTACCACGAAGGGGTTAAGCACCAAGGTAGACACTTCACGGAGGGTGCCATAAGAGCTGCAGGTCTTTGGATTATAGGAGCAAAGAGACAAATTGCAGCCACACTACACAGCCGTATTCACTTCCGTAAACTAAGAGGTAAACATCAGTTACAGCAAATGTCAGATCTGCCAACTGACAGGTTGAGTACTGACCCGCCGTTCACTCATGTCGGTCTAGATGTCTTTGGACCATGGACAGTAGCAGCTCGAGGTGGCCAAGCAAACAGCAAAAGATGGGCAGTGCTGTTCACTTGCATGTGCGTGCAGTACACATTGAGGTAATAGAGTCTATGGATGCCTCAAGCTTCATTAATGCCTTTAGATGATTTCTTGCAATCAGAGGACCAGTCAAGACACTAAGATCCGACTGTGGAACTAATTTCGTTGGTGCCTGTCGAGAGTTGCAGCTCAACTCTAGGCCAATCCAAGACCTTTTAGCTGAAAAGGGTTGTACATGGATATTAAATCCTCCTCACTCTTCCCACATGGGCGGCTCTTGGGAGAGAATGATAGGCATCACACGTAAAATACTGAACTCTATGCTTATGGATTCGAATTCCGCAGGACTTACCCATGAGATTCTAACAACCTTCCTAGCAGAAGCATCTGCCATAATCAACTCCAGACCACTTGTTCCAGTGTCTACATATCCGGAGAACCCGACTATCCTTACTCCAGCTACTCTGCTTACCCAGAAGCTTGGGACTGTTCTTGTTCCACCTGGAAACTTTAAATCAGGAAATCTGTGCTATGATCAGTGGAAGCGAGTACAACACCTCGCCAACTGCTTCTGGAATCGTTGTAAGATGGAGTATCTTTCTACTCGGCAAGGTTGCAGGAAATGGCAACGTATGAACCCTAACATATAAGTTGGAGACCTTGTTCTCCTCAAGGACCAACAAGCCAAGTGAATCAAATGGCCTGTGGGACTTATTATATAGAGCGTTCCTAGTGATGATGGTAAGGTCCGCAAATTGAAAGTGAAGGTTGCAAGACAAGGGACTGTAAAGACTTTCCTCAGATCTATCACGGAACTTATTTTGCTCTTGCCCTTTGGAGAATGAACCTTCTTGCGTAGACTGCTGGATCCTGCCTATTACTTCAAGAAGGAAGCCTCTTGAACCTTTATCGTTACATTATGGTTGTTGCATTATTGCATGTTTTCCTTATGTTTTTCAGGTTTTCAAGATTTCAAGCAAATTGCACTGTTATTCATTTGCATTGCATAACTACCGTTATGGTTTAAATAGTGACATTTTTCAATGCCAGACCGGGAGTGTGCTGTTACACATTTAATGTTTCATTATTATGATGGCATCTACATAGTTAATTTCTGTATTGCTGCTTCTATGGACATTTCTATAGTCAGTTATGCTGCCACCTTTGGACGTTTTGTGTATTGCACTTGTATGTCAGAGTTTTGACTCATTTCCCTTTGTCTAAACCACTCCTATCTTCTCCAGTGAGCATTTCCTGTTTAATTATTCATTGTCTTTCTGCCTTATGAGACACACGTTTATTCTGCATGCTACTCTGATCAAAGCATCATCTTTTGACCGCCGCATGATACTGAAATCCATTCATTTTGCTGTATCCCACTGTTGTGATGGACTGAATAAATCGGCTTTGTGGATGAACACAGTATTGGTGAGTTCAGCTATCTGATAAAGATTGTCCCCAGTGTTCTCTCTAACTTAAACGGGCCAAGGCACTGAGCTCTTAGGGAAAGATTCGCTATTACAACCTTCTGAGTCAGAATAATTGTTCTCAACATTTTGGATTAAACAGTAGAGACTCACAATTGCTTTGAACAATTGGTATTAAAGAGGCGTTAAAGCCCAGCGCTTTGAACAGGTAGCATTAATGTGGAGTTAAACCACGTGTGATTTAAAGGCTGATTCGACTTTCAATGGCATTTTTCTAAAATTTCCATTATTGCATGCCAAAATTATTTCTTCAATATGCTAAGCTTATCTGTTATTTTTTTTTATTTGTTTGCAACCATGTGTTATAAAAGAAAACAATTTGTTTACCTTAGCAATGTACATCAACTGGAGCTAAGCTGTATTATCTTGTAGCTTGTTTTAGCTGTACCGATTCAGAGATCTCCTCACTCTAGCTAGTGGTCACTATTAAAAATGGCAATCTTAAAGGCAACTAAGCAATATGTGAAACAAACTAGCAAGATTAAAAGGAAAAAGAAACCATTATGGTTTACTAGGGAAGTCAGCACTATCATAAAAGATAAGAAGTCTGCCTATAAGAAGTATAAAGTAAGTGGAAGTGTAGCTGACAGAGAGGCGTATAAAATTAAACAGAGGGAAGCAAAACTGATTATAAGGAATGACTGCTAAAGGACAAAAGGAGGAAGAAATGGCCAAATCTATGAAGAGGGGAGATACAACCTTTTTCCGATATATTGGTGACAGAAAGAAGAAAAACAATGCAGTCTCAAAAATTAGAAATAGGGAAAATAAATATATTGACGGAGATAAGGCTGTGGCTGACAATCTGAATAGCTACTTTTGTTCGGTATTTTCAGATAGTAGCAGGCATGGCCATAGCACAGCATCCAGCTGGGAGGGCACAGCTCCGGAGTTTCTGGAGGCTGATGTCTTAGCCGAGCTGGCACATCTAAAGGTAAGTAAGGCGATGGGTCCCGATGCAATCCAACCCAGAGTTCTAAGGGAACTTAGGTTTGTGATTGCAGCCCCTCTGACTGATTTACTTAACCATTCCCTTTCAACTGGTGAGGTTCCAGATAATTGGAGAATGGCCAATGTCGTACCAATCCATAAAAAGGGGAGTAGAGAAGAAGCCAGTTATTACAGGCCAGTTAGTTTAACATCTATAGTGGTCAAATTAATGGAAACACTCTTAAAAAAACACATTGGACCCAAAACAGCACGGCTTTAATGAGGGCTGATCATGTCAGACCAATCTTATCGAGTTCTTTGACAATGTCACTAAAGTGTTAGATGAAGGTGGTGCTGTAGATATCGCCTATCTGGATTTTAGCAAAGCCTTTGACACTGTACCACATAAGGAGCTCATAGATAAGTTATTGAAGGTAGGACTCAATCCCTGGATAGTTCAGTGGATTTCCAGTTGGCTGAGGGATCGGTATCAGAGTGTTGTTGTAAATGGTGTGCAATCTGAACAAAGGTGAGTTACAAGTGGTGTGCCTCAAGGCTCTGTCCTAGGCCCCATTCTTTTTAATATATTTGTAAGTGACATAGGAGAAGGCTTGGTAGGAAACGTTTGTCTGTTTGCTGATGATACAAAGGTTAGTAATAGGGTGGATATTTCTGGAGGTGTCTGCAACATGGAAAATGATTTAGCTTTACTGGATAGATGGTCAAAACTGTGGAAACTAGAGTTTAATGTTTCTAAATGTAAAATCATGCACTAGGGTAGGAGGAATCCCTGCTCTGAGTACTGTATGGGCAGCACTGTGTTAGCCAGGACCTCAGAGGAGAGAGATTTAGGGGTACTGATTACTGATAGCTGCAAGTTGAGTGGCCAGTGTAGCCAGGCAGTGTGAAAAGCAAGCAGGATGCTCGGCTGCATAGCTCGAGGCATCACCAGTAGGAAGAGGAAGGTTGTGATGCCGCTGTATAGAGCCCTGGTAAGGCCACAGCTAGAATACTGTGTGCAGTTCTGGAGACCTTACCTGCAAAAAGACATTATTCAAATAGAACGTGTCCAAAGGCGGGCAACGAAAATGGTGGAAGAACTTAAACTTAAAACTTATCAGGAGAGACTTAAAGAACTTAATTTGTACAGTCTGGAGGAAAGAAGGGAGAGGGGGGACATGACTGAGACTGTTAAATATGTGAAAGGATTGAATAAGGTTCAGGAGGGAAGTGTTTTTAAGAAGAAACTTAATGATAGAACAAGGGGGCACAACCTGAAGCTAGTCGGGGGGAAGATCAGGAGCAATGTTAGAAAATATTATTTTACAGAATGAGTAGTAGATGCTTGGAACAAACTTCCAGCAGAGGTAGTTGAAAAATCAACAGTCACTGAATTTAAACATGCCTGGGATAAGCACACATCTATCCTAAGATAAAGAGTACATACAGTATACACATAAGGGCAGACTAGATGGACCGTATGGTCTCCTTCTGCCGTCAACCTTCTATGTTTCTATGTTTCTAATTGTGTGATTAGTTAAGACACAGGCCACAGGTTTAACACATTCTGCTGTAATTCAACCTATTCAGATAGGGAGAATCACAATCTTGGCAGTGTTCACACAGCTAGTCGTGATATATAGGGGCACACCTCACAGCTAGTAGTAGTATAAGAGGATACACTCACCAAGTCGTTAAAGCTAGTTGTGGTATAAGGGGACACACTTACCCCAGTCTTTACAGCAAGATGTGGTATAATGGGACACACTCACCACAGTGCTTACAGCCAGTTGTGGTTAAGGGGGAACACACAGTGCTTAATTCAATTTGTGGTATAACAGCATACACTTAACCCAGTGCTATGAGCAAGCTGTGGTATAATGGGACACACTCCTGCCGGCATGTACAGCTAGTTGTGGTATAAGGGGACACACTCACCCCAGTGTTTACAGCTAGATGTGTTATAAGGGGACACACTCACCCCAGTGTTTACAGCTAGTTGTGGTATAATGGGACACACTCATGCCGGCATTTACAGCTAGTTTTGGTACACACTCACCCCAGTGTTTACAGCTAGATGTGATATAAGGGGACACACTCACCCCAGTGTGTACAGCTAGTTGTAGTATAAGGGGGGCACAATCACCCCAGTGTGTACAGCTAGTAGGCACACATTCACCTGAGTGTTTAAAGCTATTTGTGGTATAAGGGGACACACTCACCCGAGTACTTAGATCATGTTTTGGTATAACAGCGAACACTCCCCCCAGTGCTTAGAGCAAGTTGTGGTATACAGGGACACACTCACCCCAGTGTTTACAGCTAGTTGTGGTATAAGGGGACACACTCATCCCAGTGCTTGGAGCTAGTTATTATATAATGGGACACTCAGACCCCAGTAGGGACAAGCCAGCGGTAACAGTGTGGTAATAGTGCAGCAATAGTGAGTCCAATCCTTATCTAGCCCTCACTCCAGCTGCTATCCCTGACTATATAGTTTGCCCTGAAAAGACATTCCAATTATAGAGCAACCTTTAACAGGTTACCCCAAAAAATGTGACCCTTACATGTATCAAACAATTTTAGTTGGTGCATGGTCAAGCACTATCGACACTCTGCTGATTCTGGGTTCTAAGCATATCCCAGTTTTATTGTAAACATGCTTTTGACCAAGACCTCACTATTTAAATTAGTAAAGCATTTATTTATACATTATTTATAAAATTTACATACATTAAAAAAGACAGATTCACTGATTGTCTCTACAGTATACAATCCTCAACAAGATACAAGATAATACAATGTATCATACACATCTCAGGCCTTTATGTCGCTATCATGTAGCATTATGCTCCCTGATTTCTCTGTATTCATGATTTCACCATAAAGCCCTTTCTTTTGGGCGTTGGGCAAACATGTTTCGCCTGTTGATACTGGCTTCCTCAGTGCCCTTATGTTGAAAAAAGGGAAGCATTAGCATATGTAGAGGTTAATTGGTTCTACTAATATAATTGTGTATTTCTATGGTTTAAATTAATCCCATAAATATATATACCTTAAATAAGGAAATCCGTGGGTGCTATTTATTCATTCAATGACATTCACTGATAATGCATGATACAGTGGTTTTGCTTATCCCCAGAGGAGTGTGGCCCAAACACCATCGGAATATGGGATCGGCCCTTTAAGAGTGATTAAACATAACACTCAGTTCCCAAAAAAATATATAGTCATTTGATATTTGTACACCTAAGTTCATTATTGTACCTTATCATGGCATATAGTAGTTTCAAGGTTTGATAAGTAGTTGAAGGTTTTTCAGTTATTTCAGTGGTAAAGGCTGGAATAAATTGGACATTTATAGAAATATGATTAATTGCCATTCTAGGGGCCATTATCAAGTATTGGAATGCCAAATTATGCAAAGTTATTACTATACCTTTAAGAAGCACGCTTCGCGCTGCACTGCAGACGTGGCGTCCTTTCCGCGCCCCCACACGTTAGGTGTCAGGCCAAACTCTGGACTCTCCTCACCTCATATATGCTCGTCAGTCTAGGGGATTCTAAGACGCCACACGGGCGGCGTTTTTATGTGCGGTCCGAGGCCGGGAGAGCACACTGCGTCGACCCGGCTTCCAAGCCGGATGCGACGTTGCCCGCCGCCCGGTCACCACGCTCCGGCTCCATTTTATTGGAGCCCTTTGTGCATGGCATGGCTCTATGCTTGCAAAAGGATTCCATTTTGTTGGAGCCCGTCCTCCACCTTTCCACCAAACTATCTGCCCTTTGCCTAAGGCTTGGACATAATGAAATGCTGCAATATTTTTTAGAAAAAGGATTAGTTATGGTAGATAAATAAATAGATAAATGAAGGAACACCTGTGCTTATGCGGTACTATTATACTGCAGCATGAATATATACCGTGTCCATACTATGTATGGGCTATTATTCCCAGCCTATTTTGGAAAACGATACTTTACTATTCTATATGCTGACTGGGGACAAACCCAGCTCCATATTCAACATTTATCTATAAAGCTGGCTCCTCCCAGTCCAGCTCTCGTGATTGTGCCTCTATTATATTTATTGTTAGCCTTTCTAACCTATCTATATGGGGAAGCCCTTAAATGGGCCTTAACCAAGCAATATGCCTATTCATCATGTGGCCTGAGATATCATACTATGCCCCTATTATTATTGTTTATTCCTTTTTCATTTTATGCAAAGATAACGGTGGAGGACCTTCACTTGCTCTTGTTGTATACCATAAGCAGCAACATCAGCCAATTAAAACTGCAGACATTGAGTGTAATATCTCCACAATTTTTATGTTAGTTAATGTGCACCTTGCAATGACATACTTACCCTATTCCTTTGTATCATCTGGTGTTTGTCCACACCTCTCTGGGTTTACATTTTTTTTCAATTACATTTAACAGTGTAAATCACAATACAATGAAATCATATTAATTTCTCATACGCCCTGGTCAAAACAAACTCTCTCTATGTCACTCTTTCCCCTCCCAATCCCCAATCACTATCATGATCCAATTATTATTTTAATGGTGGATTTACAGGAATGGGGCAAAACTAAGAGTGTCATTTAGTCCCATATATCGGGATGCCCCAAGTCTGTAGATCCACCGCGTTTCAACCTGCAATGTCATTTTTTGGAGATTCCCACCCCTTTCGGGGTTATGCACTCGATCCAATCCTTGAAACTTTAAAGAGCTAGGGTTTTTACTATGATGTGTTGTGAAGTGGTGGCCTACCGGTGTTTTTTGATTCCCTGTTTTAATATTGTAGAGATGTTCATACATGCGTCGCCTCGATTGGCAATTTGTTTTACCCACATAGAAACATCCACAGCCACATGTCAGAATGTAAATAACATTGGTGGTTGAACAGTTTATGTAATGTTTCATTTTATAATTCCCTTTGTTTGTTACTGTCACTGAGGTACCTGTTTCTATGTAGCAACACATGCTGCATCCACCACAGCGGTATGTCCCCTTTAATTTTCAGCATTGTTCCTTTCTATTGATGTTGTGATGACTAAGAACTAGTCGATCGCGTAGGTTGGGGGGGTCTCCTGAATGTTATTCTCGGTTCCCTTGGTAAAAAAGTTTTAAGATAAGTGTCATTTAGGAGAATCGGACAATATTTTTTTTTTTTTTTGCTACATGATAGCGACATAAAGGCCTGAGATGTGTATGATACATTGTATTATCTTGTAAAGTGGTAGAGGATTGTATACTGTAGAGACAATCAGTGAATCTGTCTTTTTTAATGTATGTAAATTTTATAAATTACCACCACAGTGGTGCACCGCCCCCAATTAATAGTGCTGTGCTACACTGTAAATAACGAAATAATGCAAAAGATTGGGCTCATGGACCCTAGTCCAGAAACCCAAACAACAGGAGCACCAATACAATCAATGATGATAAAAATTACTATTTATTATACAAAATCTCATTAGATCAAAAGGACAAAGACATAACATACAATACAAAACACGTTAAAAACACTGCCTATCCCCAAAGTACATCCAGTGCTGCCAACGCAGCAAAATTTACCTGGGAAACTCCTATAATATCGATACGTGTAAAACAACCACAAGTATCAACTATTTTTGTGCCGGCACAGAAAAAACCCTCCCCAAAAAAAGAGGAGAGGGGGGCCCCCCACTAAATCTAAATTAATAAAGTGACAATGCATCAACCACAAAACCGCAATTCATATTCATATCAACAATAACAAATCCTAAAAGTTCAGTAAGTGTAAGATATATACAATAAGTGAACAATTTCTATATAAAAAAAGAGTAATATGTAGAAGGTGTGTAAAAAGTGTTAACAAATATTCAAATCAATCTCGGTCATAGACACAAAACACCAAATACAAAAGGGACATATCCAAAAAGACCAACACACATAAAGCAAACGGGGAGGCAAATACTTAGCCGAACAACAGATAAGTCACGTAAGGTGAGGAGTGGGGAAGGCAGGGGGGACACCTTCGATCACGGGCGCCCGTGCCGCTTCGCTGGGTGAGTAAGATACATCTAAAAAAGTTTACTTAAATACCTGGTCTGTGTGGCTATAATTCGCGCCATCTGGCAGGTGCTGGTGAAACGCATCTGCGTCTCTGCTCCCACCCCGCGAGGCGGATATGACGTCATGTGCACCCGGATGTCATGTAAAAGCCAGCGCATATGCAAAACAGTGCTATCGATCTGGGAGGGGGGGCGGATCAGGGTTGTCCAAGGCCGGCGTACGTCACCAGGCCCAACCCACCTGCCACCCACATCATCCCGCACTGTACATTAGCATCTAAACATCACACCGGGGCCCGAACTAAATCTGTCGCGCCGGTACTGCACTTCATAGGTGCACCCCGTGTCAATCCATCCCGCGATCACCCACAATGCGGCCACCAAGATCTGGGACAGCTCCCGAGCCGGGTGTGGGCGAGCGCGGGAGGGCGCACAGGGCGCCCTGCCTACAGGGGCGCAGATTGTATATCCATATCAATTTGACCACAAATCCAGATACAAGTAACACAAAACATTTACTTTGATCCATAGTGCTAATTTAAATATCAATAACATCATAATTGTCTGATATACCCAAGTAATATAAATGAATGCATATGCATATAGAGGGCCTCAAACCAATTTGTAAAAATAATGGAATACCACCATATACTGGTTATTTTTATGTGTATACACCATATGCCTAAGAATATTCACTACCAGATGGGTCTGATAACATGCATGTGTCCTACCTAATGAGTAATGGATACATTAAACTGGAAGGGGGGGGAAGAGGAGGGGGGGGGGAGGGGGGAAAAACGGGGGAGACTATAGCCCCACCTTAAAACCAAAAAAAGGGGGCAGACAATGTAAGAACTGTGAGAAGTCCTCTGCTACTTCCAAAGGATACCCATGAATGAAAACTAACCAAATCTATATTGGTCCAATTCTTAAAAACTGAAACAATCATCTGCAATGTGTGTTACCCGGGATCTACTCCCATTGTATTAAATGATCAACAATATGTCATCATAGATGGTATTGGGGCCTGAGAAACAAAGGGGATCCCGGCCAGGAACGCCTGCCAAATAAAGATGGTAATGTAATTAGTCCATATGTGGGAGCAAAGATTAATCCTAATCTGATCTTCTTGTTAACATGATGGATGTGCCGGAAATTCTGGATGCCACAAAAGGGAGACGGTCTCCTAGACTGAGGATTTCATGGCTGCCAGGTGTAACTACCACATCCCATGGTGAATTCTGGTCCTCAGCATGCACTGTTGGGGACAATGTGAAAATGTGAAGAATATAAATATACATGTAAATTAACACAATATAAAACTAAACACAATAGTGACACAACCTAAACTAAAAAACCATTCAACATAAAACCAAGTGTGCCAAGCCCCCACCATGCACATGTCACCTCATGCGAGTGTCCCATCCCAACCAAGGAATTGTGTCACACACATTGAGATACATGTGCATGTGGATCCCAAATATTAACACTAGAAACCGAGCCCATTCAAACGAATAGAGCAAGAAAACCCAACCTCTTAACCCTGCCATAAATCCAGGACAGAAGCGGGAAAATCACCACAAAAAAACGTGCCCACACTATAAAACCATGATATAAAACTCTAGTGAAGGCAGACTAGGGAACCCAATTATCACAGTCCCCCCCCAAAATTATTTTAGGCATTCCCATCCCAAGATCAGAAAGGAGACATTGCATCCCACATCACTGGCCACAAGCTGATTGTCTTACCCCAAAAATGGGGTAAAAGCCCAATCTTCATTCAGGCCCTTGGGGCTCCGGGTGTCTAATTGAAATATCCACCTCAACTCCCTTTGTTGAAGGCGGCGTTTTAAATCGCCACCACAAGGACCTACGGAAACCCTCTCTATTCCCACAACTCTTAAAGTCTTGGGATCCCCCCCGTGTTTGTCCAAAAAATGTGCTGCCACAGGGGAGATGTTCTTACCCAGCTCCTTATCCCGGCTGGCCAGCCGGATATTGGACATATGGGCTTGGATCCGCGTCTTCAGCGCATTTTGTGTCTCTCCTACATAGGCCAAAGGGCACGCGTATCCCCTCTGCTGTCCTACTAGAGCCTCCATCCTGTCTAGGACGATATCTTAACAATTCCGTCCTATCAACTTGCTTGGCCCTGATGTACGCCTGTTTTACAATCTTGGTTTTATAGTGTGGGCACGTTTTTTTTGTGGTGATTTTCCCGCTTCTGTCCTGGATTTATGGCAGGGTTAAGAAGTTGGGTTTTCTTGCTCTATTCGTTTGAATGGGCTTGGTTTCTAGTGTTAATATTTGGGATCCACATGCACATGTATCTCAATGTGTGTGACACAATTCCTTGGTTGGGATGGGACACTCGCATGAGGTGACATGTGCATGGTGGGGGCTTGGCACACTTGGTTTTATGTTGAATGGTTTTTTAGTTTAGGTTGTGTCACTATTGTGTTTAGTTTTATATTGTGTTAATTTACATGTATATTTATATTCTTCACATTTTCACATTGTCCCCAACAGTGCATGCTGAGGACCGGAATTCACCATGGGATGTGGTAGTTACACCTGGCAGCCATGGAATCCTCAGTCTAGGAGACCGTCTCCCTTTTGTGGCATCCAGAATTTCCGGCACATCCATCATGTTAACAAGAAGATCAGATTAGGATTAATCTTTGCTCCCACATATGGACTAATTACATTACCATCTTTATTTGGCAGGCGATCCTGGCCGGGATCCCCTTTGTTTCTCAGGCCCCAATACCATCTATGATGACATATTGTTGATCATTTAATACACTGGGAGTAGATCCCGGGTAACACACATTGCAGATGATTGTTTCAGTTTTTAAGAATTGGACCAATATAGATTTGGTTAGTTTTCATTCATGGGTATCCTTTGGAAGTAGCAGAGGACTTCTCACAGTTCTTACATTGTCTGCCCCCTTTTTTTGGTTTTAAGGTGGGGCTATAGTCTCCCCCGTTTTTCCCCCCTCTCCCCCCCCTCCTCTTCCCCCCCCCTCTTCCAGTTTAATGTATCCATTACTCATTAGGTAGGACACATGCATGTTATCAGACCCATCTGGTAGTGAATATTCTTAGGCATATGGTGTATACACATAAAAATAACCAGTATATGGTGGTATTCCATTATTTTTACAAATTGGTTTGAGGCCCTCTATATGCATATGCATTCATTTATATTACTTGGGTATATCAGACAATTATGATGTTATTGATATTTAAATTAGCACTATGGATCAAAGTAAATGTTTTGTGTTACTTGTATCTGGATTTGTAGTCAAATTGATATGGATATACAATCTGCGCCCCTGTAGGCAGGGCGCCCTGTGCGCCCTCCCGCGCTCGCCCACACCCGGCTCGGGAGCTGTCCCAGCTCTTGGTGGCCGCAGTGTGGGCGATCGCGGGATGGATTGACACGGGGTGCACCTATGAAGTGCAGTACCGGCGTGACAGATTTAGTTCGGGCCCCGGTGTGATGTTTAGATGCTGATGTACAGTGCGGGATGATGTGGGTGGCAGGTGGGTTGGGCCTGGTGATGTACGCCGGCCTTGGACAACCCTGATCCGCCCCCCCTCCCAGATCGATAGCACTGTTTTGCATATGCGCTGGCTTTTACATGACATCCGGGTGCACATGACGTCATATCCGCCGCGCGGGGTGGGTGCTGAGACGCAGATGCGTTTCACCAGTACCTGCCAGATGGCGCAAATTATATCACACAGACCAGGTATTTAAGTAAACTTTTTTAGATGTATCTTACTCACCCAGCGAAGCGGCATGGGCGGCCGCGATCGAAGGTGTCCCCCCTGCCTTCCCCACTCCTCACCTTACGTGACTTATCTGTTGTTCGGCTAAGTATTTGCCTCCCCGTTTGCTTTATGTGTGTTGGCCTTTTTGGATATGTCCCTTTTGTATTTGGTGTTTTGTGTCTATGACCGAGATTGATTTGAATATTTGTTAACACTTTTTACACACCTTCTACATATTACTCTTTTTTTATATAGAAATTGTTCACTTATTGTATATATCTTACACTTACTGAACTTTTAGGATTTGTTATTGTTGATATGAATATGAATTGCGGTTTTGTGGTTGATGCATTGTCACTTTATTAATTTAGATTTAGTGGGGGGCCCCCCTCTCCTCTTTTTTTGGGGAGGGTTTTTTCTGTGCCGGCACAAAAATAGTTGATACTTGTGGTTGTTTTACACGTATCAATATTATAGAAGTTTCCCAGGTAAATTTTGCTGCGTTGGCAGCACTGGATGTACTTTGGGGATAGGCAGTGTTTTTAACATGTTTTGTATTGTATGTTATGTCTTTGTCCTTTTGATCTAATGAGATTTTGTATAATAAATAGTAATTTTTATCATCATTGATTGTATTGGTGCTCCTGTTGTTTGGGTTTCTGGACTAGGGTTCATGAGCCCAATCTTTTGCATAAATTTTATAAATAATGTATAAATAAATGCTTTACTAATTTAAATAGTGAGGTCTTGGTCAAAAGCATGTTTACAATAAAACTGGGATATGCTTAGAACCCAGAATCAGCAGAGTTGCCCTGAAAAGGACAGTTTTTAACAAAAATAATGCCCCACCTGTCCCTCAGCAGAAGCAACTCTTCCTATCTAATGCAGAGCAAGCAGTGGTGGTGTGCAGCGTTACGTGGACCCTGACTTTAACACAATGGGATCAGGTGTCCTGCCAGGCCAATGGAGGGAGGGGCCAATCAGCCTTTTCCCGGGTCCAGGCCGAACGCACGCAAGGATTTCTAGTTGAAAGTTGTGTTCTGCTTCGAACCTGCTTAGTTCAGTGTGGATCTGAACATTGTGGGTTGGATACGCTCATAACTACTTTTTATGCTCCAACACATATATAAACAAATAAACTGCAGTAAATGGAGCCTCTTCACAGGCAACCATTTAATGTTCTTAAAGTAAAATTTAAAACACAACACATCTTGGCATCTATTTCTACATTCATTCTACATTCTACATTTATTCTACATTCAACTTCATTCCACTACATCTTTGGGTAATTGCATTATTCTTATCAATGTCCTCATGTTCTCACTGATTTTTTTTTTTTTTTTATAACCTTCTTTCTCAGGGAATTTATTATATATATATTATATAAATAAGGCTCCACAGAGGATGAATCTCTCAAAAGTCAAAAATGTCACAGGTCAAAAAAAGGCTTAACTTCCCCAGACTTCTTACAACACTTCCACAATTCATAAATCATAAAGAACAGAAAAACAGAACTAGCCAATCAAAACACAATCCAGTCCAGCAATTGACCAAAATGACTTGTACAACATATCCCCTACTTCACAAGACAATGGCCCAATTACATCTGTAATGCAAAATGGTGTCTTTAGATGCATACCTGCAAGAGCAATAAGGGCCAGCCCTGGGCATACCCACTTAAGGCTTTATATAGTTTAAATAACACTGAGGACAGGGGAACAATTTTAAAGAATGTAGTAAAGTTTTAACCACGGGAAGATTGTTGTGCTGGATCTATCGTTCCCAGTTTTAGCATTGCAGGGTCAGTTTATTAAGAAGGGGGTATGGTCATTATTAAAGCTGTGTTACTGAAGCTTAGTAATGTGGGGGCAGATATTTATGTAGGGGTGTGTATAGCCTCCCACAGAAGGTAGTCAGGTGTGGGAGGGAATGAGCAGGTGAACCAACTGAAAAGACTAGGTTAAGTTTGTTTTGTGCTGGGGATGAAAGCACATGCAGCCAACCTGCTCCAAAAGCAGCTTGGAAGTCTATTAGCTTCCTCTATGGCCTGGGTAATGCTAGCACAGTGAAGTGCAGCTGGCTGTTTATACAGAGATAGATATCTTGTTAAAACAGAGGTAATTTACACAAATTCTATTTGTAGCTACTCATTTTCTGGAAAGTCCAATAATCAGGAGTGGACTAGTAAATAACACACATGGTATGTGTGAAAGTGTTTTGGTCTTATCAATGTAAGGTCAATTGTCAGTGTTCTTGGACCTGTGGACTAGGGCTTGAGATAAGCAATAGCCAGCGAGACAGGCCTTCTTACAAAATTTCCAGGTAGCCTGTCAAGTGCTTTATAAAAGGGTTTTTTGGACTATAAAAAAATAGCTAAAAAGCCACCTACCCACTTTACCTACCCACAAGCCACACCCACAGATCTTATGCAGGTTTGCTTCAGCTTTAGTGACCACATTGCGAAGAATCAAGGCTGCTTAAATACGCGAATTATGTCTTGCAGGCTAATTAAAAAACAAAAGGGTACTTAGCTTTTGTCCCACGCCACTAATCAGTGCAGGTCTAGGGATCAGAAATTCACCTGATCGCAGGATCCATACCCCCCGCCACAGCTGCCACAACCCACGTCGCCTGAAGACTGACCATGGGACGAGTTTTGTTGGTGGGTCAAAATCGCAGCTCACCATCAATCACAGCCACGCTGCTACTCCCTCTCTATTAATTGCAATGGAGGTAGTAGGCCGAGGCCTGACACACCCTTCTATTGTAGTGAATGGTGGGGATGTGGTCTGGCACAGAGGAACTGGAGAATGGAGTTTAAGGTTGTGGTGGCGTGGGATCACAGGCTGTGGCTGGGGCTCAGATCAAGCATTTATGTGAGTTCCTGATCACTAGACCTGCATTGATCAGTGGGGCATGACTAAAGGAAAATAAGCTTTTTGATTAGCTTGTTGAATAACTTAAATAACTAGCCAAGTAACTGCATTGGGCTCACCAACCAAATGTTAAGAATTTACCTTTTTACCACAAGGATTGGGAAGTACCATGAAAAATGCACTAACCTCAAACCAACCTGAATTTGCAAAGTATACTATCGAAGAAAATGAAAGAAAACTCAAAGAAGGTCACAAAATCTGCACTATCAATCAATATTGTTATCTAAAAATGTTATTACATACTAACTTATTGATAAAACACGTTTTAAAATCACTTTAAATAGAGCGGTCGCCGCCCTCCAACCTGACTCCACTGTAATAAATGTAATAAATAGGAAAACCCTGTGACAATTGTAAGGGCCAAAATGAATAGCAAAAAAGCATCTCCTTAGTGCCATAATCACTAATTGCATTTATATATGTATAAATGTGCACAACATAAACTCCCTAAAAAGGCAATAACACCTTATAGCAATATAAGCAAAAAAATTGTGTCCCGTGTCCCAGTGCTCAAAAGTATCAAAAATGCCCACAGTGAAATGGGCAGCAAGAAAAAAGTGCAAAGGTTTAAAGATGTTGAAAAGAGGGGCAGTGGAGGCATGTGTTTCGTGGTTTCCACTTTTCCAGCTGCCTTTCTATTCCAATAATCCAGAAAGTGTTTTTTACAAACCTGTTTTCTTACAACTCCATAACCACTACAATTACCACTAAACACCACTGCAACCAAATAAACTTGGACCTCTGTAAAGGGGACGTCAGAGGTAAGTGTAACATATTATTTTACACTTAAGTTTATAAACTCATTTGATCATATTGGAAGTCTTGGAATATTTTAATAAACTTGTGGGTGGTCCTGTTCATTTTGAACAATTTTGAATGTTGCGTATGACATTAAAGAATGTACCAGCACTAGGCTGAATTAAATATTTGTTTAATGAATCTCTGCATGGGTACAATTATTCTCTCTTTATAACAGTATGGGTTGGAGAAAAATATGCTTAATAGGTCCATTAATTGAACCATATTTATCTGCTGCTTTAATGAAAATGCTTTTGAAAGAGATTGAACAAAGAACAAAGAAAGTAAAATTGTAAAGAAGGAAACCTATAAAAACCTAATTTTCAAAGACATTGTCACTACTGTACATGCAAAGCAGATGCTAACAATATTTTAATTAATTAATATGTAATTAAAAGACACGATACCTGGAATTAAAAGTGATTTTTGTCAGCCTTATTATATTTTTTGCACATTCTGACAAGACATGCAAGAAATAAGGAATTCTGAATTATTTTTCACATGCTATGTTAAAAGGAAAAATGTTCTCTTTAAGAGGAAGGCAAAAAAAAAACCATAATTTATCATTTTCTTTGAAACCTGTAATGTTACACGACAAAAGTTCAAATGTTCAGCTATTCCAGGCACAAAGACAATTGAATATAAAATCAGCTAAATTCTAAATTTGGTATCTTATCCCTTCACATCTGTTCTGATGTCAAAGCATACATGTGTAATGTGCCATCTGAAGGCTTTCGTGTTAATGGTGTAGTTCAGGCATGTTCAACCTGTGGCCGTAAAAAGTCAAAAAAGAAAATAGAACTTGTTAAAGATGAAGGCTCAGTAATGGCTTATTTAAACAAATTGATTTGCAAATAAAAAATTACTAACTCGCCAACAATCAGACAAGAATGCTCTCTGCGATTAAAAAATGAACGCAAATTTGTTGGTTGGTCAGCCGTCATATCTTGCTTTAATGTGGAAGCAGATATCATAAATATGGGATGTGGAGGACAGGATGTACAGGACAAATGATCTCACAAACAAGTAGCGGAAAATTGTCCACTTCCATTCAAGTCACACATTCTTTCACTCTCTATTCAAAGTAAAAAAAAATCTGAACTATTTATTGTGGCCTGCAACCAGTTTCCAAATTACTTAAGTGGCCCTGTGTGCCTCAAAATGTTGAGCACCCCTGGTGTAGATTTTTAACTACACATGACTGCATGTTCTTACCGTCAAAGAGATTTTGTCTTCTCTGTTGTCTTCGGAATGTCCACCCACTTACTGTTCCCTAGAAATGGTAGAAATTAGGCAATACTTTATTTGTGATCCTCTGCCTCATATGCACCTTCCACCAACCCTATTGGTCGCCTGTAGTGATGTACAAAAGCGGGTTTGGCTGCCGAAAACCTAGAAATGAGATGAGGTAAGTGTTATGCTTGAGTATTAAACTGGCATTTCTGGGATGGGGGATAATATGTCCCTGTGGGCCATGTTGACTGTAGGTGTGAATATGTGGTCATATAAGTTTTTAGGAAGGGTAATACAGAGCCTTTTATGTGAAGTGCGCCCTTCTGTGAACTTTCTTGCCATTTTGCTGACATTAGCGTGTTCCTTGGCATGTCTTTTTTTTAGGAGGGGGGGGCAATGTTATTTTTCCGTAAGTATGCAATAAATAGCGCAGCAAGTCAAAATGCCTGTTTTAAATAATCAGCTTGCATTGGTGCATTGGGTTTCTCCCTATAGGCCAGCTGGTGTCAGTGCCTGTTTTTTGTACCTATGGGCCATTATGTTGGCTCTAACAGTGCCAATGAGTGCTTCTCTCTTCTGCCAACTTCTTGGAGCTGCACGCCATATTTACTCATTTTTGACAATTCCTAAAAGAATAGCAATTGACAACATCAAGTCATGTGAATATATTTTTGACATTTTACAAACTATTTCAGTTTTTTGTGTTTATTTTCGATATTTTGTTATTAAAAAACACCTCAATAATTGTATTAATTTATTTTATGAGAAATAAATAGAGAAAGATTTAAACTAATTTTCCCTGGATTCCCTGCGCTAAGTAGATGCGACTGGGGGTTTGTGTATGGTGCAAAAGATACTCTGTATCAGACATCACTAACTGGGGAAGCCAGTGAAAGGACAGAGGAAGCAGAATTCTGCAGGGAGGAAAATATAAATGACCACTGTGGTTGGGGAGTCCATTCTACAAGGCAGAATGCGCAGGTGCTAAGGAATGACTCTGAGCTAACCCTGAAGTAGAGGTACTGAGAGTGGGGTACTGTGAATAGTGCAAAGTATACACTGTATCAGAAGGAGCTCATATGCCAACCTGGGGAAACCAGAGGACAGACAGAGAAAGCAGGGTCCTGCAGGAAGGATGAGGAGACGCGAAATCCACCAAATGAGGGTGGCAATGACTAAACATAAAGGTGCTTTTACCTCAGGCAGTACCCGGGTGTATGGTTTCTGGGCAATGATGGTGACCGAATTTATTCATTCAGTTTTTTCTATATTGGATTACATTGTCCCCTAAGGACTGACAATATACCAACATAGAGAAATGTGTAAATAGCAATAAAGTGCAAAGTAAGATATATAAGCAAAAAGTGAGTGTAGACCTTAACTGTGTATACATACAGAGATTTCGGCATATTAGAGGCCGCAAGTGGGCCATTAATGATTGGCAGCTGAGCTTAATTTTTAACAGTTTTAATTTTTTACCCTTCTAAGGAAATATAACTTATGGCCCTGAAAATAACCTGTATCACTCAATAAAGATTAAAATAACTATTTACAAAGCAACTGTATTGCTGTAATAGCATACTTATCTATGAGTCTCCAGGAGACATCCACCCCCCGAACCCGGAAAGCATAAATGAGTACCCCCCATTCTTTCTTCCATCAAATTAAGAGTATACTATTGGGTGAACTTTTAGCTCAGGTTCAAGTGGACCAACACCCTCCCGGATCCGATCCCTCCCCGCGGGGCATCCAAAATCGAGATGCCCCGCTGTGTGAAACCCCCCAGGATGCCCAGGAACCTTACCTTGATCCCCATCCAACGGCGCATGCGCGGGCAGCGGCCGCATCTCGCGCTTCTCTCTAGCAGGGCGCATGCCCGCGCCGGCCATTTGTGAATGCCCGGGCGCCCTCCCTGTTAGAGGGAAGCGCGAGATGCGGCCGCCAGCATGCTCGGAGCCGCTGTGGTTGTACGTCGCTTGTACGAGCATACCACAGCGGCTCCGAGTGCGCTGATTGGACAAGCGGCCACGCATGTGCAGTAGGAGCGCGGTGAGGTGAGTTTTTACGATCCTCCGGGGAAGTGGACCAAGGCCCAGGATAGCCAAAATCCTGGGTGTTGGTCCACTTTATTGCGTGGTTGATATTGTTGGGGGGAGTTAATACACAAGGTTTTCAAAATTTGGAGCCTCCAGGAGATTCTAAATTTAGTCTAAAGCAAGTTCAATGAACAACCTTCAGAAGAGAGTCTGATTGAAGTACTGGTCAGCCAGTTATGAGAGACAATAGGTGTGGCCTCTGATGAAAACTCTAGGAAGCTAGGAAAACAAGAGAAAAACAACTTGAAAATGATTTTTTAGGATAGCTGAATTTTATGGGAGTCAGCAGTGTGACTCACGGGGAGGCCGATTCAGTAATAGCGCCAGGTAGCGACAGATGAGCGCCAGTAGCGTGATTTTCACAGCGCCCGCTAGTATTCGCTGTGCTTGGCCGTTGTTCGGTTGTTGACAGCGACTCAGTCGGTGTGCGGTAATGTTGAATACGGGGTTAGGAGTCGCTGTTTGACAGATTCCGCGCTGTATGGGAGCGCCTGACAGCGAATGGTCATAGCGAACGGCTCCCAGCATATTCATTAACAAATCACGCTCAAAAAATTCTCGCGCTGTGAAATGCTTGTTTACACCCCAGAGCGCTGGCGGCGATGGCTTAAAAGTAGTTTTTAACCCCCAAACAACCATATTTTTTGATTAAAAAATTAAACAAGTTTTTCTAAACATTTTGTAATTTTGTAATATGAATATTTTTACCTTAAAAAAAATATCTAACATTGCAGAAGTGGTCACAGAATTTTTGACATTTAAAAAAAACATTAATATCAATTAATTATGAATATTTAAAGATTGCTCCATTGAAATGCATTGGAGAGCGCCAGGTAGCGAGAGGTCATACCTGGCGTTGTGATGGGATTAGCAGCGGCGCTGTTCGTTGCAGTCCGCTACATGATGAATCCCGCGCTAGCCTCATTTAGCGTGATAAATGCGTGATTGTGTCCGCCGCCTGGCGTTCTGGAGTCGGTAGCCGCCGATAGCTGGCGATACCTGCCGCTAGTGAGACACTACCTGGCGCTATCCCTTGATAAATAAGGCCCTAAGTAAGCCGGGAAACTACCACTACTACTAGACCTACAAAATTCTACTTTCTTCATGCCCGTACTCTGGCTATATACTATATAACACACCTGTTACTTTGGCACACCTTGGCATGACCCCTCCATTGCAGTGAATAGAGTGTGCTAGAGTCACTATGACTGATGGTGGGGGGGGAATTAATCACAGAGACACCAGTGACTGGACATGAGGCCATGATTTGATCTCAGCCTGTTCTGGAATAAAAGGCTTATTACTGATGTAGCTCTTTTGAAGGGTGTATATGCTTTTACCCATCATGCAATTCTTTGGACAGATATTATAGAGTGGTTAATGCTACTGTTCTCCACAGACTAACTCAGGAGATAAACCATTAGAGGTGAGCAGTTTTCCCCAGGGAGAAGTGGAAGGGTACACTCAAAAACCCGTAATCTCTGGAATCAAATTCTTACCAGATGAAGAACTCCACAAGCTTGACAGGATTTGTTTAGGTGTGGTGTATAAGCAATCCCTCCTCTCTGGCACGTTTACATCGATTTATATTAGACAATGCTGCTTCTTCAAGCCGCACTCAAAATGCAGAACAATAGATAGTTCATCCAGCCCCTAGTCCCAATAAAACCTTAATCTGGACATCAAAGGTCTTTTACCAAATTAATTTACCTGGAGAAATTCCACTCTAACTTGGAGAACTTCTCAGCCCCAAATGAAATGTTATTGAACTTGATGGGTGTAAAAGTGGAGTAGTCATCCAACTTTAGTACAAAGTTTTGGTATATTATTTTTTTTAGAATAGGAATTTGTATATAACAAAGTTTCAGACACAATTAAGAGTTAGATAGTAGAAGATTCCATAATGAGATGTTTATTTGACTGTTCTGTACTTGAAATAATGGTCTCACTTTCTTTCATTTCATTCGTTACATTTTCTGCAAATCATGTCAAAATTAGATTTTACCTTAACTTTCAGAAAAGAAAATGTAATGTTAAATATTAAATGCAATATATTATTTGACAAGCATCTTCATTATCTTTATTTGCCTATGAACACTTTCTTGAAGGTCTTAACTAAATGTCTTAATCGGAATAAACAAGAAAATAATATTGACAGTGAAAAATAATCAGAAAATACTGGTTCATCAGCTATTTGACTACTTTTGTGTTAAAACTGGTCAACATAAAGAAATAAAAAAATTGCCTTTATTAGAGAGAAAAAAAACTGCAGGACAATTATACCAGATAATAGGAATCTAGAAATGTTTATTAAGTTTTGAATGCACAAAACATAACAATGAAGTAGGGATGCATATAAAATATATGAAAACTTTTTAGAAATCCAAGCAAGAAGCAGAAGAGCAGCAAGTCTTCTTGTATTGGGTTCTAAAAGAGAGTCACATGGAAACCATTAGAAATAATACAGATTATGAAGTAGGGCAAAACCATAATATAGATATTTTTTTTTGTTGTATATGGTCACCGTGTGATTGTGATTGTACATAGTACTTGTTCTGTAAAGGATTCCTTATTCATTATTGATATACTTGTTATTATTTCAATCCTAGGTAAGACCAGTGGGAAGACTTTCATTTGCATTAAACTAACCAGATGTCCACCTTTGATGGGCCTGACCTACTTTGAGTCATTTTGTCCCACTGAAAACTTTAGGGACACCTAAACATCCCACTTTGATGACATTATGGGGAAGATTGTACCACCAAACGCAAGATGCAGGATGTCTGGTCAGTTTACAACTGCTCTGACCTTTCTGCTGAAAGGCAGTTGTGGAATGCATTGACTGGCTGAGCATTAGTTTAATCACCAACATCTTTCATGGACCAAAGATCACTGAAGCATATGACCAGGGGCTGAGCTACACCTCCTTAAACAAATGAATAGCATAGCGTGCTGTCATATTTGTTCGTTAAAAGCCTGTTAATAAGCCACACCTCTTAACCACACCTCCACCATGCTTATTCACCATTGGTTTAAAGTTTATTTCTGGCAAATCACATTAATAACTCCTGGAACAGTATGGAAAATCTGGCTTGTTGAGCTGGGTCAGAGTGAGCCGGTATAGCTTAGCTGGTCATGTCACACTCAAAAAGCACACATATATATGGTGTGAAAAAAATGTGTTTTTTTTTCATTTCTTGTAGATGTACCAGGTGTAGAAATAGTTTGGTAAATGACACATAAAAGACACATAATATTTTGCCACTGTTCCTAGTTTGGAAAAGTATTCCTTAATAACAACCATAGATACTAATCAGACATCTAAATTGAACAAAAATGTGAGTAACTCAAGCAGACATTATTTTTTAAAAAACTTAAAAAGACAAAAAAATGGCTCAACAAGCCTTCTCCATTCACTGTTTATGGCTCAACAAGCCTTCTCCATTCACTGTTTATGGCTCAACAAGCCTTCTCCATTCACTGTGTATGGTTCAACAAGCCTAGTGCATTCACTGCAACGGAGGGGGTGTTCCAAATCGGCTTAGCATGTCTGGCCTTGGCACGACCCCTCCATTGCAATAAATTAAGCTATATAGAGATGGAGGGTGGAATTACTCATTCTCCATAAATGGGAGAATGCCAGGGCTATGGGGGCAAAAGGTGGGTATAGAAATTTATATGGTATTGACTGGAAAGAAACTTTAAAGGGATGTTACAGGCAAAGGGGTATATTAACCTGTTTTCTGCTCTGCTGAATATGAGGGACTGCATCTTTTATTAACCCCTTCAGTGCCAAGCACGTCGTTTCTACAGGCTCGCGTCCACTCCTTTTAAACCGGACCTTCAGCATAATTTCATGAAAAGCCCAAACCCTTAAAAAACAATTCCCCAGCATCTAAAATTAATATATTTTAAGTTTTTAGTTGCTTACTTATTATTCTTTCACCCACTGGGATGCAACTCTGTTCAGGACTCTAGGATACGGGCACCGCCATCTTGACTCAGAATCATCACACATACTGAGGAGAGAAGAGCAGGATAAAGTGCAGGGGGCTGGGTTATACCTGTGCTTTGCACAGACAGATCAGAGCTGGGGTCAGGGAAAGGACAGCAATCCCAGAATGCAGAGCAACACAGTCAGAAGACACTTCCTGATGCTCCATGAGCCGCCATCTTGGATGTTTAAAGGCTCATAACATGCAGTAGATGCAGGTAGGATGATTTTCAATGTGTATGTACAGGGTGTGGGAAACATATAAGATAGGCTCTTATTCAGGGTGAAGTTCCGATTTAAGTGCCAAGTACGTAGAAACTACGTGTCCAACTCCCCCCTGCTACATTAAAAACCAAGTAAAAAAAACTGACCCCTCGTTCGATCCAGCTGGGCCTCCTCTTCACCCTGGAGACATCTGTTCCCCCCCCCCAGGCTCCCCCGACTGCAGGGGAGTGCCCGAAATAGGGCGCCCCCCCCCGCTTCAGCTGCCGGCAATTCCTGTTTAAAAAAATAAATAAATCCTCACCTGCGGCTGCAAACGCTCCTGCCGGCTCTCCTCTTCTCCAGGGGGGCCTCCGATCCCCCCCCCCCTGGGCTCTTCAGTCTTCAGCAGAGGGCTCGACATGCCCTTTTCCCCTTTGGGGATGGGGCAGATGACATCAACCAGCGGACGTCGTCCTAGCACCCAGCAGTTCTGCTCTCAGATGCCAGGTGATCGCTGGGCAGAGGAGTAGAGGGGTAGGCGACCCTCTGATCTCCTGCCTCCCCCTTCCTCTGCTGGCGATCACTGCATCTGTCATCGGATCGGCGAGGGACACAGGAGCTGAGGTGAATAAAGTAAATTTGTTTTTTAATAAATGACAATATGACATTTTTGTATGGTGTGTTTTTTTCACTGTTAACCCATTGTAAACTGGTAAGGGGTCCATGAGAGCTATTAACCCCTAATTACCTGCCTCCCCAAAGCCCAGTGCATGCTTTATTTGGGGTGTTTGGCAACTTTTACCTTGACAGGACCTATGCATGTTGGGTATTGTTCTTTTTCAGGGGATGTTGCTTTTTCAGATTTACCTTGTTTTGTCTTGTTTGCATATAGTTTTTTCAGGAAAATGTGGCTTTGATTCTGCTTTTTTATTCTTTTTCTAGGGAAACCCTGTGCAACCAAAAAATTAAATGAGGGATTGCTTCCAGAAAACTGTGCCCATGTCAACAAACATGGTACGCCTAGAAAGCTTAAGGTGTGTACTTCCAGAGGGGTATTTCAAATGTAAAGAGTTGTTTTTTTTAAAAAACTGCAAGGTGCGCATAGCGCATTACACAGTTGTATTTTATCTGAAAATCTCCTAAAGTGCTGTTTCAGTTTGGGGGGTTCTCCTGGGCAGGAAATTATGTCTACCAATACATATGTGGTACCGTTGTAACCGAGAGAAATGGGGATTTCCCACGCAATAAGATTTTATTGACAAACTTACATTTTTTATTACAAAAAACACTACAAATTGAAACAAATATATTTTTTAAATTTTTTGCACATATTTCAACCAAAAATATTGACAATAATATTAATAATAATATTGAGCATGCTGTGGCCCCTGGCCTGTTGTGGGGAGAGTCAGAGGGGTAAATAGAACTGATGTGTAAAGGCACATAGAGGTTCAATAAGGATAAGAGGTTGTAAAGAGAGTGATATAGGAATATGATGTGATATAGGGACACATTGCCAAATAGAGGTGGCGATGGAGGCTTGAAGGAACATGGTGACATTGATAGTGCACCACCCCTAGGTGAAATCTCTGGCAACATAACAAGATAAGAGTTTAATTGTATGTTTAGCATTGGTAGGCATTTAGCTGGTTCAAGTATTAGGAACATGGTTACAATTTGGGATTGCTGGGGGGATGGGATCTAAATATGGGACCCATATATTTGGAGAGGTAAGGCAACAGCATGTGAATTTGTAGCATGTGGGTATTGTTAGATATAAATGTGGTAATGGGGTGGTGCAGTCAAATAAAGACTAGATAAAGTGTTTATCCTGAACAGATTAACTGATCTGTTGTAGAAAATCTTTGTTATACTATTTAAAATGAAAAATGTGAAATTCTGAACCTATTTATTGTGGCCGCAACCCCAATATGGCCCTCTCTTTACAAAAGGTTAAGCACCCCTGCTTATGTTCTATACAAGTAGCCCTATTGCTGATACAATGATGAGAAAAAGCCCCATGTAACCATTTTAGTACAAGAAATGTATTACTAATTATTAGCCATTTATGAAGAATTCGTAGCCGAATCTGGAGTCAGAGTCTGAGTTGGGTCCTCATTAAAGAGGAATGTCATCTTTTAGACTCCAGGGCCTCCTGAGTTCCAGTAATTGGGGCATTTCCAGCGCCCCTCCCAGAGCCCTCGCCACGCCTGTGCACTCCAGCTACATCCCCACTCACCACTGGGGGTGCACGCATTCGGCATTTTTAAATGGGTGGCGCGGTCACGTCACGGCTGCAAGGTGGACGGGGGATGCAGCTGACGGTGCTGCTGAGCTCCCTTTGGCACCGCTTGGCTGCTTAGCCGTTCAAACGGTCTAGCCGCCAGCGGTGCCAAAGTGAGCTGAGTGACAGTGAGTGCGCTGAGTATTCCACTCAGCCAATCAGCACACTCGCTCTAACCCGAGTCTGCACCGTGGGAGCTGAAGGAAAGTGATTGAAACGGGGCGACCTGGGGGACACACACAGCCGGGCTTCCCAATTCAGGATGCCGCAACCGAGAGGAACAACACACAGGAAAGTGACATTCAGATGAGTTGTTCCTCTTTAAATTGAGGAGTCGGAGTCGAGGTCGGGCTTTGGCTTCTTCTACTGCCTGTGTTCCACAGTGCAAAAGTTCAACTTTCTTCTACACACAATGCTCTACTTCATTTACCTGTTACGTGTACAGCTCAGGCCACTGAGCTGTACATGTAACAACAAACAAAGGAAACGGACAGGGCCCATCTCATAATAATCACAGTCAGAGGAGGTGCTAGAGGTGTGTGGCCAATCTCTAGACAAATTATATTTCTGCACATTCATTCCTAATACTAATACCAAGCTTGAAAACATTCTTCGAATGCCAAGCCAAATATCACATTGAATGGAATGGAGGCTGATTCACTAATAGCGCCAGGTATCGGCAGATGAGCATCGATATAGCAGCACTTAGAGCGACCGCTAGTATACGCTGTAAGCGGGTATAGGGCGCTGTAACAGAGCGCCTCAGTTGCTGTAGTAATCTGGCCGCCATTGATGAATGTGATGTATGTTGGGCACTGTAACACCAGTACAGCGCTGCAGGGAGCGAAAGGCGCTCCACATCATACTTATCAAAAAACTACACACACACAACGTGGACGCTCTAAATCTGGTCGCTGTAGCACAGAGTGGCAGATGCTGTTTGATTAAAGTGCGTTTTTTGGCACATATCCACCAGTAACAAAGCGAAAACACATGAAATGACATTGTTGGAACCTTGTGACATTAACACTTTAATGCCAGACCTGTAATGATAATTCTGCATAAAAAAACGTTTTCAAAAATGACTTTTTCTAGGCCAGGAGAAGTGACACAATTATTGGAGAGAACAAATAAATAAAAAAACCCTGTTTAAACAGAAGAAAAGGAACGCCCATTGAAATATATGGGAGAGCAACAGGTAGAGCCAGGTAATGCCTGGTGCTCTGGAAGCTAGAGCGCTGGCCCTATACACTGAGCTGCCTGTAATGATGAATCAGACGCTACATGGCGCTGTTAGAGACGCTCACCAGATTGACTTTCATAAATGTGGATTTGCATATAGCGCCAAGCGTTCACCAGACGCTGCCTGACGCTACCTGGCGCTATCTCTTCTTAAATATCCCCCTTAGAGTCAGTCAGAAATTTGTGCTGTGTCTATCATAAGAAATTCAGACATTTTCCAATTAACAGTGTAGCTTTAATAGTTCTTCTTAACATTTAAGCTCCTAGATTTTCTCCTCAGCACTGCAATGTTTTTACGCACACAGCAATAAGAAACTGTAGTAGGAAATAAAAACCGACAGAAAAGAAGTATTGGTGATAAAAACTAGCTTAAAGTTAACCACTGAAAACATTAAAATGGGTTTGAACTTGTTTATTTTGATTTCTCATGTATTTCACTTTAAAATAACACGACTTGGCTAAATTGATCAGAAAAATCAATTTAGGATCTTTTAGCCAGTCCCCAGTCCCCGTAACATTGTCAGTCTCCAGGCACAAGGGACTTTTAGGCAGAAAACAGAAATTACAACTGACACCTTTACAATTCACAAAGCAGGTGCTTCGGCAGATACAGGTATTTCCCTAGATTTCTCACCTTCAGATGTTCTCCATCCTAAATGAATTGTTACACTTGGAAATGAAAACACTTATTTACACATGCATGCATTTTAAAATAGGAGCTACAGAACGTTCACAGTCAGATTCAATGTTCAAAGCCATGTACTGCAATCTGAATGCTTTGGAGATGTGTTTGGTTGTTACTTTGAGCTTCCAGAGGCAACAAATACAAAGAGTGGACAGTACATAAAAGGTAGGTGCTGTTCTACTTTCAAATCTTGACATCTGTTTCCAGAAATAATGAAAAAAACAGACAAGTTGTTATATAACTCATACGAAAAGCAAACCATCCGTATTAGGTTCAGCATAACAGTTACAGATTATACCAAGTCTAGCATATAATATATTCTGTAAACAGCATTAAAATGAATATCTGACATTATGATCGTTGCAAATTATAGGCACAACCCAAGTTTCTTCTGTCAAATTTGGGCTCACTCTGCACTGAAAGCTCTAGCTTTACTATATATATATATATATATATATATATAGTATATTAGAGGAGAAGAGAGGAGAGGGCTGGGCTCACATATAATCTAGGCATAATAAAGCTAAGGGTTAAGAGTAAAATTGTCACGGTTGTGCATCTCTTGCTACCCAGAACAGCTACCCAGAAGCTGTAACATGGAAGGATGGAAGGATATTTAAAGAGGCCAAGTTTTACCAGCCCTTGTTAAATCCAAGAAGTTAACTACCATTAGGAAAGCTAGTTTGGAAGATCCCACAGGCTTGGGCTTTTTCAAGAAGTTGTAATTACTAATTTAATAGCTGTATACCAGTATATATATATATATATATATATATATATATCATCATTTGAAACTGCCTTTACCTAAGAGAATCTGGGTGCAAGAGAGGCTGCTTTGAAAGAAAAAGTCCATACAGCAATACATTTTATAGGCTCTAGGTCACATCTGTCAAACTCAAGGCCCAGGGCCTTTTTATGTGGCCCTCCCAAAGGTGCCAGATGGTGGCAATGGGGGCGGCGCCCAATTTAGCCGGTCTGGTCACTGCAAGGCTTCTGACACTGGTGGCATGTCTTCACACCTGTGTGTGGCTCTGCCAACTAATGCCACCTCCATGTGTGTTGCCTATAAAAGCAGCTGGTGTGCCCCTTATTAACATTCTGAGGAGAAAGAGTAGTCTTTGAGACTGTCCTCTGTCTCTGTGCAATCAATTCTGACCACGCAACTGAAGTCAGCTACAGTAGCCTATCTGTGACCGCTAGAAAAACACCAAATCTAGACTATAGGCTCGATTCAGAGACACATTCGTCTGGACTTCCGTAGCTGTCTGTGAAAGTTTTTGTGGGTGTTTGTCATTTTTTTGTTTTTTTTCGTTCATTTTTCATTCGTACGAACGTTCGGGCAAATGCGTATATGTGCTTTCGATGAACGAAAGCAAAAGCAAAACATTTGCGTTAGTTCGGGTCATTTTCCCAACCAAATCTGATATTTTCGTTCGTTCAGATAACTTACGTTATTGCTATGGGCTTGCGTCTCATTCAGAGAGCTGATTGCCGACGGACCACCACCCTATAAACCCGTTTCCTTAGCGATCCCCTTATGGGACCATTTTGACCTCGAGACTAGCAGCTATGGACGACTCTAGTGCATTTGAGGAGCATGAGGATCTGCAGCTCATGGGCATTGAAATTGTCCGGAGGGCTGAGACCAGATTGCACCGGCGGCGACGTATGCACATCGATGGCTGTTCGAGCTCACCAGACTTAATCGTGCTTCCCTTCATAAGTTGTATAGTGAGCTGTGGCCATGGTTAGCCCGCACCACAAGGAAGGGGAAAGCAATTTCAGGTATGACCAAGATGCTTGGCTGCCTGCAATTTTTGGCGAATGGCTCATTCCAGAGGCTGGGTGCCCTCTCCGTGGGGATCTCCCAGCCTACGCTGAGCCACGCGCAATCCAAGTTTTTGGAAGGAACGCGATTAAGCTGGCATTTTATAACATCACCGACGTGCCCAACGTCATGGGTGCCATTGACTGCACCCACGTTGCCCTGGTGCCTTTGGCAGCCGACGAGTATATCTACAGGCAAGTGCAATCTGTCCTTTTTACAATTACTTGACCTTATTGTTTTCCCAATTTTGGAGAAGTCCCTCCTTGTAAAAAGTCCCTCCTTGTAAAAAGTCCCTCCTTGTAATAATTGCCTCCTTGGAATAATTCCCTCCTTCTAAAAAGTTCCTCCTTCTAAAAAGTCCCTACTTGTGATTATTCCCTCCTTGTAATTATTCCCTCCTTGTAATTGTGTCCTCCTTGTAAAGAGTCCCTGTGAAACAATGGACCGTCTTTATTTCTTCAAAAATGTAACATGTGTTCTAAAGGGAAACATTTTAATGTGTACCTGAATTAGACACTTCAAAGTTAATCTTTACTTTTTCAAACATACATATCCTTTTTTTTGTGTACCAAATACTAATGTACTTGGTTAGTGTTATTTGTATTGGCCCACAGGTTTGGCTTCGGGTGTGATTAGTTAGTGTTTCACTAGATTGCCTTGCCTTGATTTTTTTTTTTTTTTATTGTTTCCCAGGAACCGCAAAATGGGTCACTCAATGAATGTCCAAGCAGTGGTGGCCCCGGACATGCGGTTCCTTAGTATGGTCGCCGGGTTTCCAGGCTCATCCCATGATGCCTACATTCTGCGAAGATCTGGATTGAACGGTCGGTTTGAGTCTGGGGAATTTTTCCGGTGGATGGCTCCTTGGTAAGTTGACGCCAATAACGTCCTTTTTTTTTATATGTATGGCTATGAATTTAGTTTGTTTCCCATGTTTGAAACTATGCCTATTCGAACACCTTTTTTACACGTGAAACACGACCTTAACCATTAGATTTTTCAAACAACAAAGCCTTGCCAAATGTTGGTTCTGCATTTGCAAATTTTAATCTTTGAATTTATAGTAAATTAATCATTACTCTTCCCCACACTCGGCTGAAATTATGTTCTTCACTTTAGGATAGGGTCTGCGCCATCTTAGCTTAGATGCATTACACTTACTGAGTAGAGGAGAGCGGGATAAAGTGCAGGTGCCGGGTTAGAGCTGTTTTTGCCTCAGACAAAGCAGCTACGGGGTCCTGAAAAGTTAAGACATCCAAGAATGCTGAGCAGCACAGTCCTAAACCAATACCTGTTAGCAGTCTGTTAGCAGTATGCCTGATTGACCATCATCCGCCATCTTTGATGTTTAAATTGTCCCAACATCCCTTAGATGGTGTTCGGGTTTATTTTGGCCTGCACAATCTGTATGCTCAGGGTGTTGCTCAAATGTAACATAGGCTCTTAGTCATGGGGAAGGGCCGTTTTTTGCATTCAATTTAGGGATTAATGTGTAAATGATTGTATTCTTTTTGATTTTTTTCAGGTGATTCAGGCTATCCACTGCTTCCCTGGCTGCTGACGCCCATCCTTCGGCCCCAGAATGCAGCCGAGGAGGCATATAATAGGGCGCACAGGAAGACCAAGGGTGGTGGAGAGGGCGTTTGGCCTATTGAAGATCTGCTTCAGAGGCTTGGACCATACCGGGGGAGCACTTCAGTATGACCCCAAAAAGGTCATAAATATTATAATGGCCTGTGCAGCATTGTAAAATTTTGCTATATTGCAGTGTGTCCCCTGGTATGTGGATTTGCCCCCCTCTCCACCCACCGATGACCCAGAGGAGGACTATCGTGGCCCATCGAGTGCGTCTGCCCAAGCCGTGCGGTCTAATTTAATAGACACACATTTTGCTTAATTTGGTGTTCCTTTGTTTGTTTTGTCCCTTTATTGTTTGTTATTTGTGTTTTTTGACCTTTGTGTTTGTATGTTTGTTTCTTACTTTTACAAACAGTAACGAATAAATTACAAACAACCTCACACCTGATTTTAGATTCATGTTTTTTTTGGTTCCCAATTTGTTAGTGCAAACTTTAAGTCATCTTTATTCACCAAAAACATAAAGGCATAAACGTAGTCAACAACAGGTTAAGTAAAAATTTATGGTGTTTATTTGAAAAGCAAAAACTGGAGTTGATGGTCACTCCCATAGTTCATGAAAATACATGGTCAAACCACAAATGTATTTTTTTGCAAATCAGGCCACATAGCAATTGGCCACAGGCAGGAGTTTGAAAGTTAGGCACTCCTGTCAAAAGTTTCATACAAATTTCAAATACAAAAACATATGTGACAAGCATTGCCATGTCCAGATTTTTAAGAAAACAAATAGGCCCACAGACACACCCTCTCCTGCTTGGCCACAGGCACAGGTGTAAAGCAGCCAAATCTATGCCCCATCTACACCTGTTACTCAGTGGGCCACCCAAACAAGAACCCCCAGTCCCAATCCAAGTCCAGTTCAATCTCAGCCAGGGGTCAAGGTAATAGTTTGCCAGGCCAGAATGTCCCCCAATCATGCCTACAAACAGGAGGAGCCAGAACCAATGTAATTCGCCACAAGCCTGCAGCGCAACAGCTTGAGTGGCAGGTTCATTGAGGCTTCACCTCCGGCATTGGCTAGTGGGCTACCTCAGCACTCTAATGAGCTATATGGGCACAAATCCAAAGCATACAAGAAAAGCCATACCAAAAGGGTATATTGGTAGGGCTCACCAGACAGGTCAATATAGTGGGGATGTAGAGCAAAGATGTGGAGCAGATACAGGCCAAATAGGCCTTAAAATGGGGGATGCCCATAAAACCCAGGTTAGGGCCCTTGGAGGTGGGCCCTTACCTGGGCCTGTGTAGCATTCAGAATCTGCAACTGTTCCAACATGTTTCTATTGGAAGTTCACTGAGATTGCTAGTTAAGGTGGCCATGTGGCTGTTGCTATTTCAAACTTCCTCAAGCATGGCACTGCAATAATTGGATAAGGTAGCCATGTGGCTGTTGTTGGACCTAAATTCAGTCAGCATGGAGTTTAAGGTGCTGTTTAATGTCTCTAATTGCCCATGAAGATGCTCGGGGTTTCGTTGATTTTGGAGGCGAAATAGCCGCATCTCATGGTGCCATGCTGACTCCATCATCGGCGCACCCCTCCCCTGGGAAACTGGGCGACGTAGTTGACTACGCCTCCCAATTCCCCGGGTTGGGGGGTGTGCAGATGATGTGCCTCTAAGTCCACCAACAGCCACAGGTCTGCTTGGCAAATCCTCAGCAGTAGAGCTAACACTGGGGACTGTCGGCTCAGTCTCTGCATGCTGTCCACGAAGGGCTGGCAGCATGCAGCCAGCTGCACTCTGCTGCTGAGGATTTGATGTAGAAACATGTTGGGACAGTTGCAGATTCTGTCCCAGGGGGAGCTGTTCAGAAGGTCCAATGAAGGGTCCATCCTCCTCCAGCTCCTGGATTTCCTCCATCAGTGTGTGGGTCTGTTGGGACATGTAAATTAAAAAGGTTCAGTTTGGGGAATACATATGTAATTCAGCAAAAAGAAACATGGCAAGGCACATGCATAAGCAACATCAGAAATAGACCTTTACCGTATATATTGGATCCTGGGTCCGAGGCAGCACGCAAGTAGACGGCATGGTAAAACTGGCTGAGGATTCCCCACTAGCTGAGGGATGATGCTGGGCTGCATTGTGGAAAAGAAGGCATGTTAACACACAACTAGGCATTGCTGATGTGTAATAACACATATGGTTCACTAAAACACGGTCCCATGCATGAATGGCAACTCCCCCAATGGACCAAGTTGAACTTGACTATGAATGCAATTATCGGTTAGATGTATTAGTCAACAAGTACATACACATTGGTCTCCTTAACCAAAATAAACATGCATGTACTGGGTGTTCTGAGGCTTTACACATCCCTAAAAGCCCATTATGGGACCACACTCAGCTTGCAAATAGCATTTGCCATCAGATTATGCTGGTTGCCATTCTTTCTAGGTCAAACTTTCAAGCACCCCAGATCAAGTCTTTCTGAGCAAAGCACAGCTCAAACTCAAATTGTCTACAGATAAAGATGGAAGTGTTGTATGTAATTGACTCTAAATACATAACAGCCAGTCCTTTGCTAATCTCAATAGTGTTCCGCAAGACTCTCCAAACTTATGTATGGGCAAGGAAATAAGCAAATTATGAGTCCACACACTTAACACACCCTGTTTAAATTGTTACCTCCACTACAAGGCGCACCCTAGGGGCATGTGTAAATATATGGCTTTGAGCCTCATTTTACACGTAGCTCACATTTCACATACACACTAACATTACTAACCGGCAGGAATAGTCGGAATGTCCGTGTCCTGTCGTGCCGAGTGTCCCACAGGATGTAGCAGGCCCAGCACCATCTCAGTGCAGTTTAGTGGGGAATCCTCCGCCAGTTTGTAAGCTGAAAAAGATAGTTGGACACATTTAGCTAAATGTTGCCAATACAAGATGAAGACAAATCCACAAAGTATATATGTACCTGTAATGACGCCGTTTATTTTCTTTCTTCCGTGCTGCATACTTGAGGTCCGATATTTTCCTTTGAATCTGCTCCACATCTTTGAGCTCTTCCCTTGCTGCATTGAACTGCCTGGTGAGCTCCTCCAAAATTTTGGCCTTGCGCTGCTTGCTTGTAGCTTTGGATCTGCGCCCATATAGCTCATCATAATACAAGGTGAGGCCACTAGCCAATGCCAGAGTTTGGGCCTCACCAAACCTGCCACTCAACTGGCCTCTGCGCAATGTGCGCCTTGTTGGTTGTGGTTCTGGCTCCTCAGTGTTTGGCGGAAAATCAGGGGACATTCTGGCCTGGCTGTGTGGGTGTGAAATTATGGACTGCTGGCTGGCTGCAGATTGAACCGGACTTGGAAAGGGAATGGGTGAGAGTGGATGGGTGGCCACTGAAGTCGCAGCTGTAGATGTGGCATATTCAGACTGCCTTGACACCTGTGCCGGTGGAGAATGTGGTCGAGGAGGAGAGGGTGTTGTGGAGGAAGTCGTGCTTGGGGCCCTGTGCCTCTGTGAGCCCTTAGAAGACCCATGCCCCTTGGAGGTAGACGGCCGGTCCAGGGGTGACCCAGAGCTTGGGCTTCTGGGCCTGTGCCTTGCCCTCTAGGCCGATGATTTGGACACCCGTGTGGGTGGGGATGGCGACTTAGGATTTCTGGGGCTGTGCCTTGCCCTCTTGCCATGAGCCTTGTGGCCACGTGTGGGTGGTGGGGATGGCGAGGTAGAGCTGCTTGGGCTTCTGGGCCTTGTTTGTCTTTGGCTCTTTGAAGTTTTTTCACCACGTGCGGGTGGTAGTGATGGCGAGGTAGAGCTGCTGGGGCTTCTTTCCCGGTGTCTCCTTTTTGTAGCCTTGCCATGGTAGCCACTTGGGTGGGGTGATGGTGACCTGGGGGGGGCTGGGGCTTCGCACCCTCTTGGTCCCTTTTTTGCCCTCCGTTTGAGTTTGCTTTCTTGCCTGTGGCTTCCTTTTTCCTGCTGGCTCCTTATTTTTGTGGTTATGGTGGGTGTCTTTGGCTGAGCAATGCGGGTTGGCCGCAGCTTCGTTTTTGGCATCTGTGACCGAGTAGTTGGGCCTACAGTAGGCTCCTGCCGTTTGGATGCCTGTTTGCTGCTGACCTCCTTTGCTGCTTTTGTTTGGGATTTTTTAGGTGCCATTGCTCATGGACTCTGAAAGAGAATGAGCTGTGTGTCCAGGACCCTTTAAATATGATTGGCGGGGTCTGACGCTTACGCGTACGCGTGTGTACGGACGTTCGTTCGGCCGTGCGGAACCCGGAAACCGCAGGGGCATTACTTATCTGATGCAGACAAGAGGCAAGATGGCGCTAACAATCTTCACCCGCCAACAAGAAGAGATCATCATGCATGTAAGTGTCTCTTAATGCCTTTGATTTGCCATCTAAATGCATGCCTAGCCCTTAAGGAAGCGCAGAAAAAAACGGTTTGTTTTCAAAGTGTTTAAAACTCCGTGCCAAACCGACGTGAGGGCCCACACGTGCAAAACAACACTGAGCCCAGCTTCAAGGATTGGATTAGCCTAGAATTGTGTCTGTTAATGTCATTTAGTCCAAAGATCGATTGGTGACAGATATTTGTATGCAGTTTTAACTACATCCTATGTTTCTGTTGTGTTTTGTAGACCATGCTGGAGCGCAGGTACGACTACCTGCCCAACTCTTTTGAGAAGCGCACCGTCACCCTGGAGATCATTGGGAAAATCCAACAGCAGACGGACACCACCTTCACTCACACTCAGATCATGCAGCATTGGTCGGACCTGAAATGGCTGCACATGCCCCGGGTGCGGCGGTTTTTCGGACTCCATTTCCCTAGTAAGTACATAGCGATTGCATGCCAGATGTAACTCATGCAGAAGGTTGGCATTTATTTTTAATTGTTTTTCTTTTCTAGTGTTGGAAATGGATTACCGAACCCGCGGCACCTGGAGGCGCACAGGCCGACCAGTGCTGCATGAATCTGCAGCTGGAAGTGAAGGTGGTGGATCTCCAGGCCGACGGTCCTACCCCTCCTCTGTTGGGTCCTCCGACCAGCCCCTGGACCTTTCCACAGAGGAGGGGAGGCACAGCGTGGACAGGGAGTCATACCCAGCGACGCAGGCGGGAGCCTCTGGTATGTGACTCTTCATGTAACCGCTCACAAATATACATGCTATTTCCACCAAAGCTGATTCCCTTAATCTGTTTTTCTAGATGCTTCTGGAGCAGGTGAAGATGTGGAGGATGCAGCAGATCTCACCCAGGAGGCACAGGGAGAAGGTGAGTGATGTGACACACACATTGAAATTGACATTTGATTACTGTTGATTAAGACATTATAAGTGACCCTATTTGCCAGCCTCTACTTCACAACAGTGGCAGGGCCCAGGACGTAGGGTTGTCCCCAACAAGGCATCCGTCGGCCACCAACCAAGTAAGTTGTAATGTCATTCTTTGCAGTATGTGGCAATTGACATGATCACCCAGATACATCAAGCCATAGTCAATGGCATTAGCAGAATGACCTGTGCCCACTTCCTTAGATTAATTACTTAGCAGAATGACCTGTGCCCACTTCCTTAGATTAATGACTTAGCAGAATGACGTGTGCCCACTTCCTTAGATTAATGACTTAGCAGAATGACCTCTGTCCATTTCCTTAGATTAATGACTTAGCAGACTGACATATGTCATCATTATTTAGGTTGGCAACCAACAAACATTCCATCCACAGGTGAGAAACATGTATTTGTCGCAAAATAATGATTTTTTTTTAATTTTATACAGGGACCACACGGGCAAGAGTTGAAGAAATGAATAGAAGGGTCCTTGAGTTGGTGGCCGATATGCAGCAGCTGGTTGACTTGTTGGGGACAACAGAAGAAGAATAGTACAAATTTTACAGTTTTTTAGAACCAAAATTAAAAAAAAAAAAATCCCCCAAAAATGCGCCTCTAGTAAAAAAAACAAAAATAAAAGTTTCATTGTCATTTTTTAACACAAATACATTAACACCAAACGAAGGCTGAAATAAATGTTTAGAGATGAAGATTCAGATGACCGGGAAGTGATTTGAGTAAGTTTTAGGGGCCTAAAATGGAAGAAGAACCTAACCGCGAAGTGGTGTGGGTAAGTTTTAGAGGCCTAAAATGGAAGAAGAACCTAACCGTGAAGTGGTTTGGGTAAGTTTTTTTTTTTTTTTTTTTTTTTTTTACAAAGAATTTATTGGGTTTTCATATAAAGTATACATGGGTCAGACATTACATATGCATTAATGATGACAGTGGTACGGGTTTACAGAATGTACATAATAACACAGTATCAAATAGTTATTAACAGAGATATGAAGATTCCTGAGTGTGCTTGCACTAACACAGTATTCAATAGTTATCAAAGGAGGTGTGAAGGTTCCTGAGTATAATTGCACTAAGGCATAGTGCTAACTATTAGGATCAACTTCTGGCACAGGACAGCAAGTGCTTGGGATGCGGTGAATTGTAATCTGGACTGGGGAACTTGTACTAAAGAGATGTGTTTAACACGCCAATTCTTCGTTGGTGCTAAAGATCGGTGGTCGGGGCTAAACATTAATGCATAGTCGATAGGATTGATTGACAGTGGGATAGGAAGAGAAAAGGAAGAGCAGAAAAAGGAGGAAGAGAAGGGAAAGGGATGGGGGGAGGGAAGAGGGATAGGGATGGGTCCGAGGCTGGAGGCCATGCTCGAAATAAAAATGGGTTTCCCTGTACTCAGACTGGGTGGACTGGGTCCGTCTGGTGGTAGCCGACATCTATATATTCTAGCCAAGGGGTCCATACGTCAAGGTATCTTTCATGTGTCGCTTTTTATCGCTGTAATTTTCTAGTTACACAGTGTATCCGAGATTCTGTTCAGGATCTCTTGCCAGGGAATTCTGGGCGATTTCCAGTTTCTGGCAATGGTGAGGCGGACGGTGGCTAAGATGTGTTGAATTAATTTCCAATGGTTTTTAGAGTATTTACCTGATTTGTAAGAAAGTAAAGCCTCTCTAGGGTTCTTAGTCATTGGGAGATGAATGATGTCAGAAAGCAGTTTGTATACCCTGTTCCATGTGGCCGAGACTATGGGGCAGTCCCACCAGATGTGAGCCATTGTTCCCACGGAAGGGCATCCCCTAAAGCAGAGTGGAGAAGTTGATGGGGAAAACTTGTGAATACGGTCTGGCGTGAGATACCATCTAAAGAGTGTCTTGTAGGCATTTTCTAAAACTACTGTGTTACAGGAAATCCTCTTTATGTTGTCCCACATTCTCTGCCACTCGTCCTCCTCCATGTCGCACCCCAGCTCTCTTTCCCATTGCGACATATAATTATGCTTAGTAGGGGATGGTGGGGACGCTAGAGTTGCATAGAGGCATAGATATCAAACCACCACTGAAGTGTTCTCTGATACACCGGGATTCAAAATCAGTACTTTGATATGGAGGAGGAGAGCGGGCCAGCGCGCTATTAATAAAGTGCTTGATCTGTAAAAATCTAAAGGTTTCAGACGGGGGCAGGCTTTCCCCTGAGTTAAGGTCCTGAGCTGTTTTCATCCCCTTTGAGGTGCAGAAGTTCTCCACCCTGGTATAACCTTTCCCCACCCACCATCTAAAATTATTGCAGTGATTTTCAACATGGTCAGGTGTGCCGCGGGGAAAGTTCCCCAAACTAAGGTGCCCCCTGTTCCCCGGCAATGCGCAGCGATGCGGCTTCCGCACAAGGAACAGGGCCGTATTTGCCTTAAGGCAATGCCTGCGAGGAAGGCACTGTCACTTACCCGCCAGTGGATCCGGGGGGCGGGGGCACTGAGCGGTCGCACGCTTCCCGCGAGGAAGGCATTTTCCAGCTAGTGGATCCATCTCGCCGGCCTCCTCGCTTCCCCCCGAACAGCTGCTTCGCGGCGCGCGCCCGCCTCCATCTCGCTTCCACCTCCCCCCGGTCAGCTGCTCCGGCACCCGCCCGCCTCCATCTCGCCGGCGTCATCGCTGCCCCCCTCCCAGCTGCTCCGCGGTGTGCGCGCGCCTCCATCTCGTCGGCCTTCTCGCTGCCTCACTCCCCCGATCAGCTGCTCCGGCACCCGCCCGCCTCCTTCTCGCTGGCCTCCTCACCACCCATCCCCCCCATCAGCTGCTCCGGTGCCCACACACAACTTGCCGGCCTCCTCGCTACTCGCCCCCCCCGATCAGCTGCTCCGGTGCCCACCCACGGGGGTCGCTCCGTGCTCCTCACTAACCCCCCCAGTCCAGTACCAGCGCGGGACATGTGAGCGGGATGCCAGGCTCTGGCCACCCGCTGATTCATCACTCCCAGACGCGTGACTGCTGAGGACCCCGGAGGATAAGGTAAGGAACTTTATAATATTTTATATATATAAAAAAAATAAAAATTATGATTTTGGAGTGTGTGTGTGCTTGCTTGCATGGCAGAGGGCAGCCTTACATGACTGCAGCAAGTAAAAAAATCTTTTTTTTTTTACAGTTTGGCCATGGGGCTCCCGCGCGTGTGCCCGCAGGAGCGCACATGCCCCGTGAAGTAAATCTGGCCAGCTGGTGTCAGCAACCCCTCTGCCTCAGCGGCTCCAGCGCCCTTCCCCAGGGGAATCCCGATCTGGAATGCCCTGGGCAGAAGGTCAGAGGCCAGCCCCCACAACACCCATAGACACTCACCTTTTCCCGGTCCAATGGTGCATGCGCAAGCTCTGGTCCAGTGAGAGCCGGCCAATGTCACTAGGTAATTCGGCAGGTGGCTTTCATTAGAATCAATAGGGATCCCAGCCTGTTGAATTACGCAGTGACGGTGAGCTGCTTTCATTGGACCAGAGCCCGTGCATGCACCGTTGAAGCCAGGTAAGTGGAACTGGACTTTCTGGGGGTTATACACAGCAAGGTATTCTAAACTGGTATGCTCCGCTGGGTAACCCCCCCCCCCCAGAAGCCCCATTTCACTCACCTTGCCCCAGAGCCCTCACCACATATCTGCACAGCGGCCGCATCCCGGCTCACCTCTGCCCGAACCTGCGCTTGGCCTTTCTGAATGGGTGCACCACCCACACGTCCACCGCACATGCAACGGCTGATAGGTGAGCGGGGAATGCGGCTGGATGCGCACTCTGCTCCCTTTGGCTGCTTAGCCTTCAGTGGTGCCAAAGGGAACCAAGTGAAAGGCGCTCAGGCTATCAATCAGTGCGCTCGTTCTGACCCCAGTCTGGGCTGTGGGAGCAACAGGAAGCAGGAAGGTGAGTGAATAGGGCAACCTGGGAGGGTACACACAGTGGGGCATCCCAAATCAAGATGCCCTCACCGAGAGGAACAACACCAAGTGAAACAAGTGAAAATCTTTAAAGTGGACCAACACCCAGGATTTTGACTATCCTGGGTTTGGTCCTTTCCAGATCGGGGTGCCCTGCTATGTGAAACCCCCCAGATCGCAAGTTACAACTCACCTCACCCTGCTCCTACGGCGCATGCGCGGGCACTCGTCCAATCAGCGCGCTCTGAGCCGCCGTGGTATGCGCGTCAATGAGACGTCTTACCGCAGCGGCTCCGAGCGCGCTGGCTGCTGCATCTCACGCTTCCCTCTAACAGGGAGCGCGCCCTCGCCGGCCATTCACAAATGTGAATTCACAAATGTGAGCTGGGCTTCTCAAGCTTGACTGCGATAAAAACTAAAAACAGGGAGAGACTGAGAACTGTTGAGGAAGAGCTTCGTGTGTGTCTTTCCACCATTCCTGCCAGGATATCCCTTTTGTGTTCATCGAAACAGGCCCAGGTTTCACACTGAGTGGTAAGAAATACATTTAGAATCTATATTATTAACTATATGTATAGTATGTACTGTTTTACTGTCATTTTGGTTGGTGGTGTGCCGCGGGATTTTTTAAGTTTAAAAAAGGTTGAAAATCACTGTTTTGGGGGACACAGACTGGAAGTACCCTGAATAGATATAGAATTTTGGGTAAAATCGTCATTTTAAGGGCAGCAATGCGGCCCAGCCAGGAGAGCTTTACATAGTGCCAGGCATGGAGCAGGGAGTCAATTGTTTTGATGGTTCCCGGGTAGTTTGCCTTAAAGATGTCATTAATATTTGCTGTCAGAACAATTCCCAGGAAGGGCAGGCGCTGTGTCCACGTCCATGAAAAGTTGTGAGAAAGGGTTTGTTTTGTGGTATCATTATATGTCATAGGATATGTCAAGCGCCATGGACTTGGAGGTATTCAGTCGGAGTCCAGAAAACTGGCTAAAATCAGCCAAATCCTGGAGTGCATTTGGGGCCGAGACATGGGGGGTAGACAGCATAAGTAACATGTCGTCTGCAAACAATGAAATTTTTGGTTCTGTGGGGCCCATTGGGATACCCTTAACCGCCGGGTTCTGTCTGAGTTTTTGGGCTAAGGGTTCAAGTGCCAATATAAATAAGATAGGGGAAAGGGGGCAGCCCTGCCTAGTTCCCCTCTGGATTGGAAAAGAGGCTGAGGAGAAGCCAGCGTACTTGATGCAAGCAGTAGGGTGGGAATAAAGTGCTCCTATCCAGGAAAGGAAGCCCGTGCCAAATCCCCTCTTTTCAAGGGAAAAGCGAAGGTAGTGCCATGATAAGGAGTCAAATGCCTTCTCCACGTCCAGAGAGAGAAGCATTGATTCAACCTTACTATCCCTTGCCTCCTGTATCAACTGCATGACTCGTCTCACCCCGTCCCCCGCTTGTCTCCTGGGCACAAAACCTACCTGGTCTTTATGGATTATCTCAGACAAAAACACATTAATTCTGGTGGGCAGGATTTTGGTAAGGATTTTGAGATCTATATTCAGTAAAGAGATAGGTCTGAAATTGGTCCATTTTCGGTGGTCCTTTCCAGGTTTCGGAATCATAACTATGGATGCTCTAAGCATCTCTGGATCAAAGGGGTTCCCCTCTTTAACATGGTTGAAAACTGCTGCTAGTCTAGGGGCCGCTATGGAACCAAGTTTTTTATAGAATAGAGCGGTAAATCCGTCAGGCCCAGGCCTCCTATTATTTTTCAGGGTTTTGATGGCCTTCAGGACTTCGTCAGTGGTAATGTCCCCGTCTACAAAAGATCTTTGATCTTCAGAGATGTGTGGGATATTAATGTCATCAAAAAAGGTCTGTGCCCGATGAAGCTCCAAGGGCGGGGGGGCTTCATACAAGCTGGCTAAGCCCTCTGAGAACTCTTTTACCACCGCCAGGGGGTTGCTGGTCTCTGTACCCTCCCTAGTTTGTAGTTTGACGGGAGCTATGTATTGGTCCTGACATTTCAGTTGGGAGGCTAGAAGTGTCCCTGGTTTATTAGCTGAAGTGTAATAAAGCTGTTTAGAGTGCCTGTATCGCCTTTCAGCCTGCTCCGTTTGTAAAAGATTTAGTTTCGCTCTGGAGGTCTCCAACTGGCGAAGGCGTTTTGGGGAGGGGTTTGCCTTAAAGGCCTAAGCATCTGCTAAGTATTGTTCATTAAGTTTTGTTGCTAGCGCCAATCTCTCTTTTTTCTTCCGAGAGGACAGGGCTATATAGTGGCCTCTCATCACAGCTTTAAAGGCGCCCCAAATCAGTAGTTGGGGGGGAGTCTGGGGTCTCGAGGAGAGTAGAGAGTCATTAAGCGACCATGAGGAAGATCTGGATCCAGAAATCAGTGATTTACAAGAGATTGAGATCAAGTCATGGTCAGACCAGGGTATAGGATGAATTCTAGAGGCAGTGACTTGGGGGACTCCAGTGTCTCTTTAAAGCAATGTTTGGGCTCCTGCTGCTGCTGCTTGCAACCCCAGGTTGTGATTCATCCAATTTTTGGGCTCCTGCTGCCAACTCCAGTTTCTCTTTCAGTCAATGTTTGGGCTCCTGCTGCTGCTGCTTGCAACTCCAGGGTGTGATTCATCCAATTTTTGGGCTCCTGCTGCCAACTCCAGTGTCTCTTTAAAGCAATGTTTGGGCTCCTGCTGCTTGCAACACCAGGTTGTGATTCATCCAATTTTTGGGCTCCTGCTGCCAACTCCAGTTTCTCTTTCAGCCAATGTTTGGGCTCCTGCTGCTGCTGCTGCTTGCAACTCCAGTGTGTGATTCATCCAATTTTTGGGCTCCTGCTGCCAACTCCAGTGTCTCTTTAAAGCAATGTTTGGGCTCCTGCTGCTGCTGCTTGCAACACCAGGTTGTGATTCATCCAATTTTTTGGCTCCTGCTGCCAACTCCAGTTTCTCTTTCAGCCAATGTTTGGGCCCCTGCTGCTGCTTGCAACTCCAGTGTGTGATTCATCCAATTTTTGGGCTCCTGAAGCCAACTCCAGTGTCTCTTTCAGCCAATGTTGGGCTCCTGCTGCTGCTGCTTGCAACTCCAGGGTGTGATTCATTCAATTTTTGGGCTTCCAGAAGCCAACTCCAGTGTGTCTTTCAAGCTATGTTTGGGCTCCTGCTGCTTGCAACTCCAGGGTGTGATTCATCCAATTTTTGGGCTCCTGCTGCCAACTCCAGTGTCTCTTTAAAGTAATGTTTGGGCTCCTGCTGCTGATGCTTGCAACTCCAGGGTGTGATTCATCCATTTTTTGGGCTCCTGCTGCCAACTCCAGTGTCTCTTTCAGCCAATGTTGGGCTCCTGCTGCTGCTTGAAACTCCAGGGTGTGATTCATCCAATTTTTGGCCTCCTGCTGCCAACTCCAGTGTCTCTTTCAAGCTATGTTTGGGCTCCTGCTGCTACTGCTGCTGCTGCTTACAACTCCAGGGTGTGATTCATCCAATTTTTGGGCTCCTGAAGCCAACTCCATTGTCTCTTTCAGCCAATGTTGGGCTCCTGCTGCTGCTTCTTGCAACTCCGGGGTGTGATTCATCCAATTTTTGGGCTCCTGAAGCCAACTCCAGTGTCTCTTTCAGCCAATGTTGGGCTGCTGCTGCTGCTTGCAACTCCAGGGTGTGATTCATCCAATTGTTGGGCTCTTGAAGCCAACTCCAGTGTCCCCTTTAGCCAATGTTGGGCTCCTGCTGCTGCTGCTTGCAACTCCAGGTTTTGATTCATCCAATTTTTGGGCTCCTGCTGCCAACTCCAGTGTCTCTTTAAAGTAATGTTTGGGCTCCTGCTGCTGCTGCTTGCAACTCCAGGGTGTGATTCAGCCAATTTTGGGCTCCTGCTGCCAACTCCAGTGTCTCTTTCAGCCAATGTTGGGCTCCTGCTGCTGCTTGCAACTCCAGGGTGTGATTCATCCAATTTTTGGGCTCCTGAAGCCAACTCCAGTGTCTCTTTCAGCCAACGTTGGGCTCCTGCTGCTTGCAACTCCAGGGTGTGATTCATCCAATTTTTGGGCTCCTGAAGCCAACTCCAGTGTCTCTTTCCGCCAATGTTGGGCTCCTGCTGCTGCTGCTTGCAACTCCAGGGTGTGATTCATCCAATTTTTGGGCTCCTGCTGCCAACTCCAGTGTCTCTTTTAAGCTATGTTTGGGCTGCTGCTGCTGCTGCTGCTGCTTGCAACTCCAGGGTGTGATTCATTCAATTTTTGGGCTCCTGCTGCCAACTCCAGTTTCTCTTTAAAGTAATGTTTGGGCTCCTGCTGCTGCTTGCAACTCCAGTGTGTGATTCATCCAATTTTTGGCCTCCTGCTGCCAACTCTAGTGTCTCTTTCAAGCTATGTTTGGCTCCTGCTGCTTCTGCTGCTGCTTGCAACTCCAGGGTGTCATTCAGCCAATTTTTGGACTCCTGCTGCTCCTGCTGCCAACTCCAATGTCTCTTTGAGCCAAATCCAATGTTTGGGCTCCTGCCGCTGCCAGCTCCAGGGTGTGTTTTTCAGGCAATATAAGGGCCCCTCATAGTGATGCCACCTCAACTCTCTGTAATTGTGCCGCTCTGCGAATCTTATAGCGATGCCTCTGATCTGCATGTCCTAATTATTTACAGTATTATTTCACTAACCCAGCACGCATCCTATGCGTGTTACAGCAAGGCAGAATGGTTTACAACCCTATTGAGGCTCTAGGAAGCTCAGAAATAGCCATTTTTAATAGCGATTCGTCGCGAATAAATTTGAGTCGAAACGATTTTTGTCGGAAAATTCGGCGAATCAGTCGAATCGAATTTTTCAAAAGTTCTCTCATCTCTAATCGGCACAAAAACGAAAGTCTTTTTTTGTCTCTCTGAATCGAGCCTTATATCTGCTATTATGATGAGCATGGGGTCATTCCTATTTTAATGCCCCATCTTTCAGTCCCCCAACTGGGAAGCCTGTAATTTGCATTTTGGGGTCTAAGTGTGTTTTGTGCTCTGTAGATTCAGCACCACTGCACTCGAAAGTTTACTTTTTGCATCTGGTACTGGTACTCTATCGACTCTTCCTTGCTCCACATGACCAACAGCAGCCTATGGGATGCCAAGCCATTTTTCTGCTGGCATTCATGTAAATGTCAGCCATTGAGATAACAAAATAGTCATAAGTATGGGCTGCCCAGTGTTGGAACAGCTATTTAATGGCATCTATTGAGCACTGTTCCCCTGCCAAATGATTTAATTATTTGTTTTTTTTTTCAGGTATGCCTTTGTTTTTGCATAATTTGCCCTATTAAAATATGTCCTTAAATTGCCCTATGGGCATGTATACCACACCAACTTTAATGACACATCTCTCTTTGGTTTGTAAGCAAACCTGGAGGTTTGTGTATTTTTCCTGAATTAATCACTTTAATCCCTGAACTAGGTCTCTGTAATTGCGGCAATATCCCAGATATCCCTAGACTGAACAGCTGTTCGCTCACATGCCTCCTAAACTGTGAAACTTAGTGCACAGTTATCAAATGTTTTCTTAACAGCAGCTTTAACAGTAGTACTGTAACTGTTCTGACATCCATGTGATTAGAAAACAAAAAATCCAACTTGTATGAACTTGCTAAGGACATAAAGGCTGCTTTTCAGTAAAGTGTCTGCCCCTCCTTTTTTAAAACTAGAACGCGCCCTAATTCTCTTATTCAGCTCAACTTCAGTTCAATTTTTTCGTTGCCATGCATATAGGGCCTGATTTATCAAGCACAATCTGCCACATTGGTGGAGTAGAGTAGTAATATAATTTATATTTGTTCTGCATGTTGCTGCACTGCTAATCTTTTAGTAATTTTCACAGACGTGGCATTTTCTGGCAGATACAGTGCTTGATACATCAGACTCACAATGTACATATTAGGAAAACATTCTATACAGATGCAATCTAGAAAAAAGCATACAATTTAGAACACCCAATCTGGTCTCTAATCTCTCCCCAAGTACATTTTTCTCTTTACATCAAAAGCTCACTACTTTTCCCACTGTTTCCCACAGTGGGCATTTATCCATGTAGAGGAAGTAGATGTAATATGCATCAGTACATGAGAAAGGGTTTATTACTTACTGCTTCACTACTTTACGAATGGCGGGGCATTTTCTGTTAGGTAGCTTATCAACTACAACCTCACTCATGTGATTTATATACATATTATATACTTTTTCCTGTCATCAGTGCACGCTGCACTACTCGCCCATTTAAAAGACAGTTTGCCAGACATGTATTGGAATTAAGTGTTTTAAGTATAATATATCACTCTATATAAAGTAATATATTTGGCTTGTGGGTTTATTGTTATCATTGTTGTAATTGTGTCTTATATACCATTGTATTACACACTCTGCTACAACCCTTTTTTGTTCATAAGCATTTCAGATTAGATACTTGGGGTTATTTTGTGTATATTACCAAATATGTTTTACAAAGTGTTTATACTGGGTTTTTATTCCCAATTATTTGTTAGTCATTCACTCATGTCAGTCTAATTACTCTCTTTCCTGGTTTCAGTAAATGATGGGTTGGTTCATCCTTCAGTGGACCATGCGGCGGTTGGCCTTTGTTCCGGGCTTACTCTTATGAGCTTGTTGGTATGGGAGCCATCCCTTGATCTTGCAGGGGCCTGAGGTTGGGCCTTATAGCAGAGCACAGTCACTACTGGTGGGCCATTTAAGGCCCATTTGGTGTTCTCTCCCATGTTACTATCATGGCGTGCTGCAAGGCCTGCCCAGGTACACAGGTCAACTTTGCTAGTTCAATATGATTGTGTGTAACCCCAAAGGGCAGATATTGGCACATTGTTGCTCCTATTCCAGTGCTTGCAAACTCATCCCATCGCTAGATCCAGCACAGCGCCACCTGCTATCGACCCTCTGTGTGACACCCGACTGCCCCCCCAGTTCCAACACAAAGGATCAGCTCCGCCATTATAAATCCATATCCACAGGTGCCGGGAAGTATGGTCACGGCACGGCAATGAGTGCTCAGCTCACAACCAACTTGCAGAAAGTAACATAAGCCAGTGTCCATCTTTAAAAGGATTCTCAATCCATGTTTATTTAGAAAATTCTTAAAATTCCATCCGTATTCTACAGCGGCAGCATAAAAGCATAAGAGAACAAGGCTGTTGCCTACGCGTTTCGGGCATTCAGCCCTTACTCATGGGATATTGTCTTGTTCTCATGAACCATATTTAAACACAGACACATTAATGCCACACCTCCTGGTCCACCTGAGTTGCAATTAATCATTAATATATAAGTGAATAACACTGCCCCCCCATATCAGTCACAGTGACGTGACTGTTCTGTTCACTACAATAATTTCACCATTTCTGCAGCTCCTCTAGAGTGAGACTTGATATTCTGGCTGCTTCCCAAATGAGTGCTATGCTTGTCTGGGCTGTCAGTTTAGGTGGCTGGCCAGGTCTTGGTAGGTTTGCAGTATTGCTATGCTTCTTCCATTTACAGATGACGGATTGAACAGTGGTTGGTGAGTATGTTCAGAGGGCTATTTTTTTATAACCTAAGCCTGCAATTCACTTGGCCACAACTTTATCCCTGAGCTCACTGGTGTGTTTCTTGGTTTTCAATATGCTGTTTTTTGTAATGTTCTTTAACAAACCTCTGAGGCCTTCACATAATAGTGGTACTGATAATATATTACATACGGGTGAACTCTTTATAACATATAGGTGAACTTGGCCACAACTTTATCCCTGAGCTCACTGGTGTGTTTCTTGGTTTTCAATATGCTGTTTTTTGTAATGTTCTCTAACAAACCTCTGAGGCCTTCACATAATAGTGGTACTGATAATATATTACATACGGGTGAGCACTTTATAACAAGTAGGTGAACTTTTCTCATCAGGTGACTTCTGAAGGCTATTGGCCCCCTTGCATTTTATTTAGGGATATCAGAGTACAGGGGCCAAATTCATATGCATGCCACAAATAAATTTTTATATGAAAAAGCATGTATAATTTTCTTTACACTTTGTAAATACATATTGTATTTCTCTATTACATCAAACCTCAATAAAATACATTTACATTTGTGGCTGTAACATTTTAAAATGTGAAAAAATTCAAGGTGTACAGATACTTTTTCAAGGCACTGAATGTATGTATTCCACCTGACATTTTAGAACTATTTTTTCTACTGGAAATAAATCGAAGTTCTACAGTTATTAGGAGCTTTTGCGAGCCAACATTTTTTACAGTACCTATCTATATATTTTATGTGACTTTTCTGTACTAGCCACAAGTGTCCCCACGTTTTGGTACATTAGGTACATTTTGTTCTCCCGTAACATTCTTCAGCTATTAACAAAAATATTTTTTCATAACTGCCTACACTATAAATAAAGAATGAAATATGGTATTTCATATGCTTTCATTCCCAGCATGAAATTTAGGAAAAAATCAAGGAAGTATTTGCCAAGTTTATATCAGAGAATTAAGCAAACTGGTCTGCCATCTGCTGCTTCTGATAAGAGACTCATCTGCCTGTTCAGCAGGTAGTTGAGGGATGACGGAGACACGAAGGAAGATAATGAATTGCTGAACACAGACAGAATTTTGCAGATGTTCCAGGAAAAGGTTAATAATCAAGGGGGTCAATGCATTACAGCATATTTTTCACATGCTTTGTCTTTTTCTGTACAGTTTTATTTTTTAATGACAGCTTGCAAGTAAACTGTACATGTAGGTATGAACGTGTAATTGTGCCTTCTGAGCTTTTCAGTGTGTAAAATGTGAACACTGTGCTCTGCTTAACTTTGAAAATCTGAACACTTATAAATCTGTGTCCAAAAACATTACTGCAATATATATAATATATATGTTTTGCTTAGCAATACCTTCCTAAGCTTTCCTGTTTGTCATAAATAGACATACCCAATCAGCCCATCTATAGCTAAGAACCATGCCAAGGATTACAAATTTTACACAAGTCGCATGCTCAGGATCTTTGAAGATGGCCGCGTAGGACTGGAGCTCCTCAACTTCCAGGGGACTTAAGCTTTCTTTAGCACAAGATCGCAGCTGCCCATACCTGCTACCGGCCGCTGAAAGTGCAGCCCACCACGGTGCATAAAGGAACGTAAAGGAATGGGGAGAGGGGCAAGCAGCCTTGCTCCACAGCTTCAGAGATGCCAGGCAAGATGTAGGACGTGTTTTGGATGAACAGAGTGTATAATTAACACCTTGAATATTTTCCAGGGGTTGTTAGTTTCTTAGTTTTTTTTTTAGTTTTTTTGTTTAGGTTATTTTATAATAATTTTTTGTTTCACATTTTTACTTGTTTCACCCTTCACACTTATATATTTTTCATTTATTCCATTTATTTTATCTTTTTCACAGATGCTGACACAGTTTGAGTCGGCTTGTTTTTGCGTGCACCATGAGAACGTGACAGTTGTTCTCGTGGGATGAGAAGAGGATTTTTTAACTGTCATCTGCGAACTCATTGGCAGATAAATTATGGGCTCTATGTAGGATATTCCCCTTCACCAAAGAGATACTTTCACCATGTATCTATTATGATTATAAGCTTGTATGCTATGTCAGCCCATGTTCTTTGTCCTTCTGGCTCGTCGCTCGTCGACCTCGGTAACAGCGACAGCACCAGCCCTGGGACCCAGATAAAAGCCTTACCTCAGCAGCTACCTCCCCAGTCTTCAGACTTGGAGGCTTCGATTGACACAATCTCCCAGGTGTTGTCCATGGACAGGGTGATGGCCTTGATCTCCATTAGTCAGGTAAAGCTGGCCTCACAATCCACTCCAGTAGATGCAGTGCAGGAGGGCGACAATGAAGATCTGATCTTAAGTTTACAAAATGTGGTTATTTACCATGTTTTTTTCTCTTTCAATTTTCTGTATTTTTTTTTTTTAGGTTTTGGACTGTGGCTTTTCATCCTTTTTCCTTGTCCTCTAGAGAATATTTGGTTGGAGATGGACTTTTGGAAGGTCCATTCTGGTTATGCTACACAGTTGATACTGGTGATAACTGATAATTATGAGCTCCACGCTTAAAGTTGCCATGCATAACACTCAGGGGCTGAATTTCCCACTCAAAAGGTCTAAAGCTTTTAAGAACTATAAAGATTTGGGGCGGCAATAGTTCTTATCCAGTAATCACATTTCCCTGCTAATTCCTCCCCATCCTATCTTCATGCCAATTGTAGGCCTTTTTTTAGCTAATAGCTCTGAAAAAAGAGAGGGGTGGTGGTTTGTATTTCAGATAGAATTCAGTTCTCTCTGAATGATGTAATCCAGGATCACAATGGTCATTTCATAATGGTAAAGGGGAAAATGGGGGATAGTTTCTTTGATTTCTTATTATGCTCCCATTTTGGGGCAGGGTAAATTTTGTTGCAAAGAATAGACCAATGGGTGGGAGGGACTGTGATCTTGGGAAGGGGGATTCTAAACTTGCATTGGATGCCATTTTAGATAAGACCCCTGGTTCCATCCATACAACTTTAAAATTATCTAAAATAAGGCCAGACTGCATTTGTATGATTTTATAGATATTTGGAGGGAATTAAATTCATGGGGTAAAGATTTTTACTTTCAGGCCCATCACTCCTTCTCAAGGATTGATCATATTTTCTCAAAGCAGCTAGTGTCCCTTCTGCAACAAGTTGCAAGGCCTTAGAAGTAACTTGGTCTGAACACCAGTAAAAGTAGAAGTCGATAGCGGGGGCCCTAATGGGCGTCCAGGTAGAAGGATGCTTAATGAAGTGCTCTTGACCAATCCTAATATATGTAGGGAGATAGAAGAAAAATTTAAGGAATTTGTTTTGCATAATAAACAGAAGGATACAGCCACGGAAATAAACTTGGCAGCTCATAGGGCATTTTTCAGAGGGTGTTTTGTTCAGAAGGTGTCCAGAGCAAAAATGCGGGAGAAGAAAGCTGTTAAATAAAAGGAGGAAATGTTAAATAAGCTGTGTAAAGAACAAACCCTGAGAAGATATGAGAGCGCAAAGCGATATTGCTCTTTGGGACCTTAACTTTTTGTTAACAACCTGCGCAGAGAAAAGTAACCGATGGGACAAATTTAAATTCTATGAGAAAGAAGATAAGATGAGCTCCCTATTGGCGTTCAAGTTGACTCAATTGGGGGATTTTTTCAACATTTCCTAGGATCCGTCTGCTGCAGGCTCATCATCAGGAATATTTGGAGTGCGAGATCACAGGGGATGAGGTGGACAGAACTATTAAGGCTCTGAAGACCTCTAAGGTACTGGGGCCTGTCTGGGAATTATTTTAAAAAGTTTATCCAGTTACTTGTGCTGCAACTTTTTGTTTCGAGTTAACAGTTTAGAATCAGGGGATATAGATATTGGCGATCGGGTTTAATAGCTTCTGAGCTGGCTACATTCACATGGATCAGGTAGGCTTTACTCCTGGCTGACAAGCCCGAACTAGACCAAACTAGAAGGGTTTTGAATGTCATTTCCATGCTACAGGCTTAGATCGAGGTCACAGGGGCCAGAGTATGTTGCTTTCTCTGGATCTCATCAAGGCCTTATCGTAGGAATATTTGTTTTTTTGTACAAAGATAAGCAGAACTTTTGAACTACATTTTGTATTGCCGGCCCTGTAAAATGAGATTTGTTGCTGAGAAATTAAGCATACAGAAGGGCACAAGACACAGGTACCCACTTTCACTCCTACTTTTTGTGCTAGCTATGAAGCGTTTAGCAAGGTTGATAAGACATTGCCCAGGATTCAAGGGGATCGAGTGGGAAGTAAGGCAAATGTGCTCTCTTCATCAATGATATCCGATTATGATGCTATCGGCACCGGGGACATCTATTCCTAGGCTGTTTCGTATTGTTAGGTGGTTTTCAGAGCTGTCTAGTATGACCCTTAACAACAAAAAAATCTAAGGCCCTCAATTTATCTTTGTCGGCGAACACTAAAGTCCAGCTCAAATAATATTTTCCCTTTAAGTAGGTTTCGTCATCTCTCCAATATTTGGGTATAACACTCACCCCAAAGATTCAAGATTTATATGGAGTCAACTATAAACCATTGTTTAAAAAGCTGCTAGAGAATCTCAAAAGATGGGGTGGGCTTCATTTATCTTCGGTGGGGATGATTAGATCTTTAAAAATGACCCTGTTGCCAAGGATCCTATATTTTACTACTATTTTAATACCTGAAAGAGAATTGAGGAAGTGTGGTGATTAATTAACTATGGAATAACAAAGGATATAGGCTAAATTGTACTGCTAGAGCAATAAAACCTAAAGTTAAACCACCCACATGTGTTTTTCTCTTTCCTTTTTCTGTATTTTTTAATTTTTTTTTAGGTTTTGGACTGTGGCTTTTCATCCTCTTTCTTTGGGGGGCCTTGGCTCAGTTATTTGGAGAATAGGGCCTTGAGTGGCAGCAGGTAGATTCTGGCCTATGAGAGGGATGGCAGCACTGCAGTTCAGCCCCCTGGACACTTTCCTTTCTTTGCTTTTTCAGTGTGGATTGGTTCTGAGACTAAGACAGCATTATATAAAAAATATAAAATATAAAATATTGGTTTTGATGTGCTTAGATCTCAAATTTATGTTGTTATATGGCTCAGAGAAAATTCTGGGAGGTTAAAGTGATCACCTAAGTGACTAGAAGAAACTGTTGACTTTTCCAACTGATTTATGCCTTCTTCACCCTGTCTGCAGCTCTTCTCTCTCTCGTAGCTTCCACCGTTCTGCTCGCCTATGGGCTATGCTTGCAGTGGACTTGATTGGCTGAGGGTGAGCTTAGCACTGGCCATAGCTAAACACCACACAGCACAGCAGGAAAGTTATATATTGTCTTTCATTCAGAAAGACTTCATGAATTAATTGATAACACAGACGAATGTTAGGGAAGAAAGGTGAAAAATCTGGGAAAAATAATGGTGTTTACTGGTTGTAGAATAGCCAGGAATGTATAAATTACATCCATCATAACTTATCAGGATCAGGGGTGATTAGAATGCTTTGTTGACTTTAGTATATTTTAACCGCTTTATTGCAACACCAAAATATTACATGATATCTATTATGCAGCCACATAACAGATGAGTTCTTACTTACTTATGGTAGTTTAAATCCACCTCCAATACCAATTCCACATTGATACCGTCTTCAACGAAAGGTTTAAAAAAGGAGAGAATATGGGAAAAAATATGGGAAAAACGCACAAAGTAAATAACTAAATATTTAATTAGAGATGAGCGAACTTTGGAAAAATCGATTCGACTGATTCCCCGAACGTTCCGACAAAAATAGTTTGGACCCGAATTTTTTCGCGATGAATCGCTATTAAAAATGGCTATTTCTGAGCTTCCTAGAGCCTCAATAGGGTTTTAAACCATTCTGCCTTGCTGTAACACGCATAGGATGCGTGCTGGGTTACTGAAATAATACTGTAAATAATTAGGACATGCAGATCAGAGGCATCGCTATTAGAATCGTAAAGCAGCACAATTACAGAGAGTTGAGGTGGCATCACTATGAGGGGCCCCTATATTGCCTGAAAAACACACCCTGGAGCTGGCAGCAGCAGGAGCCCAAATATTGGCTGAAACACATCCTGGAGTTGGCAGCAGGAGCCCAAAAATTGGCTGAATGACACCCTGGAGTTGCAAGCAGCAGCAGCAGGAACCCAAACATAGCTTGAAAGAGACACTGGAGTTGGCTTCAGGAGCCCAAAAATTGGATGAATCACACCCTGGAGTTGCAAGCAGCAGCAGAAGCCCAAACATTACTTTAAAGAGACACTGGAGTTGGCAGCAGGAGCCCAAAAATTGGATGAATCACACCCTGGAGTTGCAAGCAGCAGCAGCAGGAGCCCAAACATTGGCTGAAAGAGACACTGGAGTTGGCTTCAGGAGCCCAAAAATTGGATGAATCACACCCTGGAGTTGCAAGCAGCAGCAGCAGCAGCCCAAACATAGCTTGAAAGAGACACTGGAGTTGGCAGCAGGAGCCCAAAAATTGGATGAATCACACCCTGGAGCTGCAAGCAGCAGCAGGAGCCCGAACATTACTTTAAAGAGACACTAGAGTTGGCAGCAGGAGCCCAAAAATTGGATTAATCACACCCTGGAGTTGCAGGCAGCAGGAGCCCAAGCATTGGCTGAAAGAGACACTGGAGTTGGCTTCCGGAGCCCAAAAATTGGATGAATCACAAACTGGAGTTGCAAGCAGCAGCAGCAGCCCAAACATAGCTTGAAAGAGACACTGGAGTTGGCAGCAGGAGCCCAAAAATTGGATGAATCACACCCTGGAGTTGCAAGCAGCAGCAGCAGGAGCCCAAACATTGGCTGAAAGAGACACTGGAGTTGGCTTCAGGAGCCCAAAAATTGGATGAATCACACCCTGGAGTTGCAAGCAGCAGCAGCAGCCCAAACATAGCTTGAAAGAGACACTGGAGTTGGCAGCAGGAGCCCAAAAATTGGATGAATCACACCCTGGAGTTGCAAGCAGCAGCAGGAGCCCGAACATTACTTTAAAGAGACACTGGAGTTGGCAGCAGGAGCCCAAAAATTGGATGAATCACACCCTGGAGTTGCAAGCAGCAGCAGCAGGAGCCCAAACATTGGCTGAAAGAGACACTGGAGTTGGCTTCAGGAGCCCAAAAAATGGATGAATCACACCCTGGAGTTGCAAGCAGCAGCAGCAGCCCAAACATAGCTTGAAAGAGACACTGGAGTTGGCAGCAGGAGCCCAAAAATTGGATGAATCACACCCTGGAGTTGCAAGCAGCAGCAGGAGCCCGAACATTACTTTAAAGAGACACTGGAGTTGGCAGCAGGAGCCCAAAAATTGGATGAATCACACCTTGGAGTTGCAAGCAGCAGCAGCAGGAGCCCAAGCATTGGCTGAAAGAGACCCTGGAGTTGGCTTCAGGAGCCCAAAAATTGGATGAATCACACCCTGGAGTTGCAAGCAGCAGCAGCAGAAGCCCGAACATTGGCTGAAAGAGACACTGGAGTTGGCTTCAGGAGCCCAAAATTGGATGAATCACACCCTGGAGTTGCAAGCAGCAGCAGCATGAGCCCAAACATTGCTTTAAAGAGACACTGGAGTTGGCAGCAGCAGGAGCCCAAAAATTTACTGACACACCCTGGAGTTGGCAGCAGCAGCAGGAACCTATAAATTGGCTGGAAGGCACCCTGAAGTTGGCAGCAGCAGGAGCACATACATTAGCTGGAAGGCACACCCTGGAGTTGGCAGCAGCATAAGCAGGAGCCCAAACATTGCTTGAAAGACACCCTGGAGTTGGCAGCAGGAGCCCTAAAATTGGATGAATCACACCCTGGAGCTGCAAGCAGCAGCAGGAGCCCGAACATTACTTTAAAGAGACACTAGAGTTGGCAGCAGGAGCCCAAAAATTGGATGAATCACACCCTGGAGTTGCAAGCAGCAGCAGGAGGAGCCCAAGCATTGGCTGAAAGAGACACTGGAGTTGGCTTCAGGAGCCCAAAAATTGGATGAATCACACCCTGGAGTTGCAAGCAGCAGCAGCAGCAGCAGCAGCCCAAACATAGCTTGAAAGAGACACTGGAGTTGGCAGCAGGAGCCCAAAAATTGGATGAATCACACCCTGGAGTTGCAAGCAGCAGCAGGAGCCCAAACATTACTTTAAAGAGACACTGGAGTTTGCAGCAGGAGCCCAAAAATTGGATGAATCACACCCTGGAGTTGCAAGCAGCAGCAGCAGGAGCCCAAACATTGCTTTAAAGAGACACTGGAGTTGGCAGCAGGAGCCCAAAAATTGAATGAATCACACCCTGGAGTTACAAGCAGCAGCAGGAGCCCAACATTGGCTGAAAGAGACACTGGAGTTGGCAGCAGGAGCCCAAAAATTGGATGAATCACACCCTGGAGTTGCAAGCAGCAGGAGCCCAAACATAGCTTGAAAGACACACTGGAGTTGGCTTCAGGAGCCCAAAAATTGGATGAATCACACCCTGGAGTTGCAAGCAACAGCAGCAGCAGCAGCAGCAGCCCAAACATAGCTTGAAAGAGACACTGGAGTTGGCAGCAGGAGCCCAAAAATTGGATGAATCACACCCTGGAGTTGCAAGCAGCAGCAGGAGCCCGAACATTACTTTAAAGAGACACTGGAGTTTGCAGCAGGAGCCCAAAAATTGGATGAATCACACCCTGGAGTTGCAAGCAGCAGCAGCAGGAGCCCAAACATTGCTTTAAAGAGACACTGGAGTTGGCAGCAGGAGCCCAAAAATTGAATGAATCACACCCTGGAGTTGCAAGCAGCAGCAGGAGCCCAACATTGGCTGAAAGAGACACTGGAGTTGGCAGCAGGAGCCCAAAAATTGGATGAATCACACCCTGGAGTTGCAAGCAGCAGGAGCCCAAACATAGCTTGAAAGACACACTGGAGTTGGCTTCAGGAGCCCAAAAATTGGATGAATCACACCCTGGAGTTGCAAGCAGCAGCAGCAGCAGCAGCCGCCCAAACATAGCTTGAAAGAGACACTGGAGTTGGCAGCAGGAGCCCAAAAATTGGATGAATCACACCCTGGAGTTGCAAGCAGCAGCAGGAGCCCGAACATTACTTTAAAGAGACACTGGAGTTTGCAGCAGGAGCCCAAGAATTGGATGAATCACACCCTGGAGTTGCAAGCAGCAGCAGCAGGAGCCCAAACATTGCTTTAAAGAGACACTGGAGTTGGCAGCAGGAGCCCAAAAATTGAATGAATCACACCCTGGAGTTGCAAGCAGCAGCAGGAGCCCAACATTGGCTGAAAGAGACACTGGAGTTGGCAGCAGGAGCCCAAAAATTGGATGAATCACACCCTGGAGTTGCAAGCAGCAGCAGCAGGAGGCCAAAAATTGGCTGAAAGGCACACCCTGAAGTTGGCATCAGCAGGAAGCCAAAAATTGGTTGGAGGGAACACCCTGAAGTTGGCATCAGCAGGAGCCCAAAAATTGGCCTAAAGACATAAATATGTTTTGCACCATTTGGAAAGTGTAAAACGTGGCACCATGCTGAATCTAGTCGCATTCATCAGGCATTGGTGGGTGGAAATCCTGGCTGATCCATCCCTGATTCATTTTGACAAAGGTGAGTCTCTCCACATTTTTAGTTGACAGACGAGTTCTCCTCGCCGTAACTATGGCCCCCGCCGCACTAAACACCCGCTCAGATGGCACGCTACTTGCCGGGCAGGACAGCTTTTCCAGGGCAAACTCTGCTAGTTGCAGCCACAAAGTTTGGCTGCCCAGAAGTCCAGCGGATCCTCAAGGTGTTTTGGCATGGTCATGTCAAGGTATGACATGACCTGCTGGTTGAGGTCCTGCTCCAGGTCTTCCTGCTGCTCATGAGTAGCCTCACTATGCGGGTGTAGAAAGCTACTTATTAGCGACTGAAGACTGAGGCTGCTGATGATGGAGCTGCTGCTGCTGCTCCTGCCAACCCCCCCAGCAGCCATGGCAGTGGAAGGTGAGCGCAGAGGTCCCCTCGAGTCAGACCTGCGAGAGTATGGACCATGGCGCAGATAGGCATCGGCCAACTGACTACGTAGAATGTCTTTGTAGTAGTTCAGTTTGTCCTCCCTCTCGGCGGGTTTAAAAAATGCCCCCATTTTGTGCCGGAAGCGAGGGTCCAATAAGGTGGACAGCCAAAAGTCATCCCGGCGACAAATGGAAACAATTCTGGGGTCACTACGCAAGCACGTGAGCATGCTTCCTGCCATTTGCGCAAGTGACTCGGATGGACTACCTGTCTCCATCTCCACTGCATACTGCCACGGTGTGTCCGGGTCCTCTGTCTCGCCTTCCTCAAAACCCTCTAGCTCCTCTGGCTGCTCCTGCTCCTCCTCTCCTGTCCGCTGACTAGATAAACCAGCCATTTCGCCAAGCCTAAACTGTGCTTCACTGTGCCCCTCCTCCTCCTCTTCCTCCTCCTCCAGTTCAGCTCCAACGGGGTTCATGTGGCCGTAAGATGTAGACGCCATGTCTCCAGTGCCCTGACCAGCCATGGTTTCCAACATGTGCTGTAGTACATGAAGCAGTGGAATCACGTCGTTCATCCCGTAATCCTGCCGACTGACAAATAAAGTGGCTTCCTCAAAGGGCCTGAGCAAACGGCAGGTGTCACGTATGAGCTGCCACTGGTTGACATTGAAGTTACACAGGGGAGTCACCCTATCCGCTTGGATCATCAGGAAATCCGTGATGGCTTTTCTCTGTTCATATAATCGGTCCAACATGTGAAGGGTGGAATTCCAACGGGTGGAAACATCGCAAATCAGACTATGTTGGGGAATACCGTTCTGATGCTGTAGCTCAAGAAGGGTGTGTTTGGCGGTGTATGAGTGGCTGAAGTGCATGCAAAGTTTCCTTGAAGTTGTTAGGATGTCTTGCATATGGGGGGAACACTTCAGAAACCGCTTGACAACCAGATTGAAGACGTGAGCCATGCAGGGGGCATGGGTCAGCCTTCCTTGGCGCATTGTCGGTAACCATGATTCCCATTTTAAGTTTTCTTGGAGTAAGCCATGTTTGGATTTCCTGATGAATACATTTAAGCAGTTCCTCCCCTGTGTGACTCCATTCGCCAAGACAAACCATGTGAAGCACTGTGTGACACCTCCGTGCCCTGCACACATGGTAGACTGGAGGGGCACTGAGACTTGAGCCTACAGTGGAGGGTGAAGAGATGGCGGAGGATGAGGAGGCCGAGTCGCACAGTGTCACAGGCCCAACGGGCAGGGAGCGCGGAGGCCGAAGCGGCGTGACCTGTCCAAGTTGCTGCTACCACATTCACCCAGTGGTCCGTAAATGACATGTACTGTCCCTGACCGTAGTTACAGCTCCAGACGTCGGCGCTGCCATGCACTTTGCTACACACCGACAGGCTCAAGGACTGGCCCACCTTCTGTTCAACAAAAATGTGCAGCGCTGGTACTGCCTTCTTGGCAAAGAAATGACGGCTTGGGACTCTCCACCTCGGTTCGGCACAAGCCGTCAGTTCTCTGAAAGGTGCAGAGTCCACCACCTGAAAAGGAAGCGACTGCAGCACCAGCAACTTGGACAGGAGCACATTCAGCTTCTGCGCCGTAGGATGAGTGGGCGCATACTGCTGTCTCTTGGACATGGCTTTGCTGATGGATTGCTGGCGGGATGCATGACTTGGAGGAGGAGGAGCAGGAGCGACAGAGGATGGGTATGACGCACAGCTGCCTTCGGCTGAGGTGCTGGAGCCTTGGCTGGCAGAAATTGGGAGCGGCGTGCCACTTGATGAGGAAGCAGACTGGACCACCCCTTGGGAGCCTCGGTTCTCCCAGGTCGCTTTATGGTGACGCATCATATGTTGACGCAGGGCCGTGGTGCCAACATTTGGGCCCTGGCCACGCTTCACCTTCTGCCTACATATCTTGCATGTGGCCATGTTACCCTCCTGCGGATGCTTCAGGAAAAACTGCCACACTGCCGAGTAGCTACTTTTCCCACCAACAGGCCTCACTGATTCGCTGCTATTGTCGCCAACTCCAGGAACCCCTGCTCCACTACCTCCCGATAAGGTAGCCTGCCGCGCAGCAGGTGCTCTACCCCGGCCCGGGCCCGTTTGGCTCCAGGCTTTACAATTGTGCCCCCATGCTGACTGCCAACCATGCTGCTAACACCTTGCTGCCTGAGCTGCTGACTCCGGGGCAACCTGCGCCCCTCTTCTCCTGATGATGACGATGAAGCCCCTTCATCACCCGGCTCCCAAGTGCGATCGGCTTCATCATCATCATCATCATCATCATCACCGAGTTGTGGCTGTACGTCACTGATGTTCTCGGTTTCCTCAACAGTGTCTGGCGCAGAAGCTGGAAATCTCGCAACACCCACGACACTGTCCACATCACTATTTGTCTGCCGAGCTAAAGAAGCCACCTCCATATCATGGCTGGGCAGTAGCTGCTGACTGTTCTCTATCTGATCGTCCTCCTCACTAAAGAGTGGAGCTGAACCCAAAGCATAGGATATGTCGCTGGGGGAGGGAACGGCGTAGGACAGAGGCAATGGGAGGACAGGGACTGCTCTCGGGGCATGCCAACTCAGGGTTGTGTCAGAGGAACCTACCGACCCTAGACTGGGGGTCTCAGACGTAACTTGTGATGATGTTGATGAGCGCGTTAACCAATCTACCACGGCAGATGCATTACTGGTGGAGACACGACCGCTAGCAGATACTGGCAGATCAGGTCTCTCACCTGACTCCTGCTGCCACTCGCCCCTAGTCTGCTGCGACCTCTGCCTGCTGAATCTTGGCCTCTGCCACTCCTCTTTGAACATCCTGGCACTTGTCTGCCTGACATTTTTATGTATTTGCTTATTTAGTATAAACAGATAGGGTGCAAGGTGCAGCTTTGGGGTTCCCTGTGGCCTGGTTTATTGAAAGCAGTCAAAAAGGAAGTGCAAACTGAAGTAGCTTAATGAAGCTGATGCTGAACAATGCTTATGTTGTATAAGAGATAGGGTGCAAGGTGCAGCTTTGGGGTGCCCTGCGGCCTGGTTTATTGAAAGCAGTCAAAAACAAGTGCAAACTAAAGTAGCTTCATGAAGCTGATGCTGATCAACGCTTATGTTGTATAACAGATAGGGTTAAAATAGCATGTGCCTTGGGATGCCAGTGTGGCGTAATATATTTTAAGCTGAACAGAAACTATTAACACTAATCCAAGTATGAGAAATGCTTTTGTTTAACAAATAGGGTTAAATAGCATGTGCCTTGGGATGCCAGTGTGGCGTAATGTATTTTAAGCTGAGCAGAAACTTTTAACACTAATCCAAGTATGAGAAATGCTTTTGTTTAACAGATAGGGTAAAATAGCATGTGCCTTGGGATGCCAGTGTGGCATAATGTATTTTAAGCTGAACAAAAACTATTAACAATAATCCAAGTATGAGAAATGCTTTTGTTTAACAGATAGGGTTAAATAGCATGTGCCTTGGGATGCCAGTGTGGCGTAATGTATTTTAAGCTGAGCAGAAACTTTTAACACTAATCCAAGTATGAGAAATGCTTTTGTTTAACAGATAGGGTTAAATAGCATGTGCCTTGGGATGCCAGTGTGGCGTAATGTATTTTAAGATGAACAAAAACTATTAACAATAATCCAAGTATGAGAAATGCTTTTGTTTAACAGATAGGGTTAAATAGCATGTGCTTTGGGATTCCAGTGTTGCGTAATGTATTTTAAGCTGAACAAAAAGTATTAACAATAATCCAAGTATGAGAAATGCTTTTGTTTAACAGATAGGGTTAAATAGCATGTGCCTTGGGATGCCAGTGTGGCGTAATGTATTTTAAGCTGAACAAAAAGTAATAACAATAATCCAAGTATGAGAAATGCTTTTGTTTAACAGATAGGGTTAAATAGCATGTGCCTTGGGATGCCAGTGTGGCGTAATGTATTTTAAGCTGAACAAAAAGTATTAACAATAATCCAAGTATGAGAAATGCTTTTGTTTAACAGATAGGGTTAAATAGCATGTGCCTTGGGATGTCAGTGTGGCGTAATGTATTTTAAGCTGAGCAGAAAGTTTTAACACTAATCCAAGTATGAGAAATGCTTTTTTTAACAGATAGGGTTAAATAGCATGTGTCTTGGGATGCCAGTGTGGCGTAATGTATTTTAAGCTGAGCAGAAACTTTTAACACTAATCCAAGTATGAGAAATGCTTTTGTTTAACAGATAGGGTTAAATAGCATGTGCCTTGGGATGCTATTGTGGCATAATGTATTTTTAGCTGAACAAAAACTATTAACACTAATCCAAGTATGAGAAATGCTTTTGTTTAACAGATAGGGCTAAATAGCATGTGCCTTGGGATGCCAGTGTGGTGTAATGTATTTTAAGCTGACCAGAAACTTTTAACACTAATCCAAGTATGAGAAATGCTTTTGTTTAACAGATAGGGTTAAATAGCATGTGCCTTGGGATGCCAGTGTGGCGTAATGTATTTTAAGCTTAACAACAACTATTACCAATAATCCAAGTATGAGAAATGCTTTTGATTAACAGATAGGGTTAAATAGCATGTGCCTTGGGATGCCAGTGTGGCGTAATGTATTTTAAGCTGAACAAAAACTATTAACACTAATCCAAGTATGAGAAATGCTTTTGTTTAACAGATAGGGTTAAATAGCATGTGCCTTGGGATGCCAGTGTGGCGTAATGTATTTTAAGATGAGCAGAAACTTTTAACACTAATCCAAGTATTAGAAATGTTTTTGTTTAACAGATAGGGTTAAATAGCATGTGCCTTGGGATGCCAGTGTGGCATAATGTATTTTAAGCTGAGCAGAAACTTTTAACACTAATCCAAGTATGAGAAATGCTTTTGTTTAACAGATAGGGTTAAATAGCATGTGCCTTGAGATGCCAGTGTGGCGTAATGTATTTTAAGCTGAGCAGAAACTTTCCCTAGCTCTGTCTACCACTCTAAATCTCCCTAACTATCTGTCTCTCTCTTTACCTATCTGTAACTGTCTCTAGCTATCGCTAACTCTCACCTAACTATGACTAACTGTCTGTCCCTGTCTGCAGCCAGCAACCACCGCTGTCTCACGAATGCAAGTCTGAAATGCGCACAAGCAAGATGGCCGCCGCTTTATATAGCACGGTGACGTCACCGGGCTTCCTGGCTGCTGATAGGCTGCATGTGACTGTCCCATCATCACTTGCCCCTGGGGACATGTCTGAACATGTCCGTCCACCATCTTAGAATGCCTGTCTTTGAGTTTAAAGGAAAACTTCGATCGATCGAATCGCCGGGAAATTCGGATTCATTCAGAATCGAATTTTTCATGAAATTCGGAATGAATCCGGGTTCGTCCGGATCGATTCGCTCATCCCTATATTTAATATTCAATATATTCAAAAGTTGCAAGTTGGTTTGCACCGCTGACAGTACAGATGGTTTCTCCACTTCTCTCCCGCTGGGAAATGCACACAGCATGGGGGGGGGGGGGGGGGGAGCCGGCTGCACTGTCAGCTGTGCAAGCCAACTTGCACCCGCAGCCAGCTGATGGACCAGAATGACGGGGAGGTCGGCATGTAGGTGTGTGACTGTGCAATACACACGGCACGGTGGGAGCGGATCAGAGCGTGGTGCTGGAACAAGGATGGTGTTCTTTTTTCTTTTCTCTGAGGTGCATCCCAACCCACACCCCGAGGTGCCAGCACACCCACCACCCACCACCCAAGGTGCCAGTGAATTTTAGGGAAAATTCAGTCAGCACGAACCCCAAAAAATTTTGGTGATTCGGAGCGAACCAGTTAACTCATCTCTAATAATGAGGACCTTCTTAGCCTACTAATATTACATTTAGATTAAGAAGAAAAAGAAAAGGCCCTATAGTAAAACACATGTATATAATGACAGTTTGCATATGTTTTATAGAAAGATAGGGAGTAAGTTAATTTAGGTGACAGCACATTACATTTACATGTGCATCATGTTAATGAAGACATTTTAGTAAAAAATTTAAAAACAGCTGATTCTTCTTTCATTCCTAAAATAAATTAAAGAAGAACTACAATTGTGATTTTCACTGTTCAAGGTGTTGTTTCTCTCTGGTGGGGTCCCACTTTGTGGACCTGTGTAGATCGAGAAGGAAACTCACTTTTCTGGTGATTCCAAGGTACAGGTGTGGGTGGATAGCTAATCAGAGCAGTCTTCAGCTGACATCAGAGCAGTCAGCAAGCTGAATGGAGTGGGCACATCCTTGCTCTCCTGTATCTGAGAAGTGTACCTGTGCCAGCCATTGACATAAGCCATGGGATTTCCAACTAAGTAAGTATGTATGGCATTCCCAGGGGTTTCACACAGCGAGGCTTTCCCCTTCGAGGGTTCCACTCCTTGGGGCTTCCCAAATTTGCATACCCTGCTGTGTAACCCCCCCCCCCCCCCTGAATTCCCCAATTCACTCACCTTCTACCAGAGCCCTCACCGTCTCTGCGGTGCCATCGCATCTCTGCTCAGCTCTAGCATGAGGTCCTTCTGAATGTGCAGTGCCACAGCTAGAAGGTGAGTGGGGAATGCGGTTGGTGACGCACTTGGCTCCCTTCGGCACTGCTCTCCTGCTTAGCCGTCCAAGCGGTTTAGCCGTTGGCAGAGCCGAAGGGTGCAGAGTGAAAGCGAGTGTCTCTCTCTCTCTCAGTCTGCGTTGTGGTGCAAAAGAAAGCCCCAATTCACTCACCTACTCCCAGAGCCCTTGCCACGCCTCTGCGCTGCCGTTGAATCCCCACTCACCTCTAGCATGAGGTCTGAATGTGCAGCGCAGGCACACCACAGCTAGAAGGTGAGTGAGGGTTTCGGCTGGTAACACACTTGGCCCCCAAGCCAAGGAAAAGTGAGCACACTCGCTCTGCCCAAGTCTGCGCCGTGGGAGCAAATGGAAGGTCATTGCATAGGACGCCATGGGGGGAAACACATGGTGGGGCATATCAATTCAAGATGTCCCACCTGAGAGGACCAACACACAGGGAAGTTTTTGGCCTTGTTCCCTGTTTTTATCACTGTTTCACTTGTGAACAAGTGATGAACATATGTTGCCTGTTGCCTGACAACTGTTATCCTACCATTTAGCACAGGTGTATTGTGGTGCCCTTTTCTAACCATGGCCACAACCACAGACTTCCCTTAGTAAGTGTAAACCCACACAGCAAAGGGAAGACTGTGGCATTTGTCCCTATTGCTTATTTCTACTTTACTTTGAAACAAGCAACTGAAAACTGCAGTGGCATTCCTGATCTAATCATTTACTGTAGTTTATCACAGATTTCAAGTTATGCGCATTTCTGAGCAGGACCACTGTTCACAGGTTTCCTTAGGTGACGGCTAGGCCACACTGCACAGTCAAGGTAGTCTATGGCTTTGGACTTTCCCTTTTTATTTTTGATTTACTAGCATACTCTTGACTGAAAACCTATGCAACACTACTTTTGATACTGTACCTTGGCCAGTTTACTCTATTTTTACCTGGATGTAAACACAGACTCCCAGTTACTGCCAACCCCCCGGGCATAAGCACTGATGCCCCTTTTGGAAAGCAAATTCTTAGATATTGTTTATTTTATTTTGTATTAATATAACATAAAATAAAGTTGATTTGAAGGAGAGGGAGCAGAATTTCATTGTTTCAACAGTTTACTAGTTGTTTTTTTTTTTTTTGCAAGTGACACATAGATGGAACAAAATAGTGTCAGGAGACCTCTGAGACACTTGAAATTGAGTGGCTTGAACATATAACCCAGCTATTAACCCATTGGACACAAATGAACTGAGAGCAGAGAAATGTAAAGATTTATCTAAGACTAGGATTCTTTTATGAGAGACTGTTGTATTTTAAATTACATATTACTCTACATGTTTGATGAATATTGTATTACCTTTCCCATATCTCCTGTTAAAATTACATATCAAGGGGTGTAGCTAAGGGGGAGGCGACGGGGCACATGCCCTGGGTGCAACAGGTCAGGGGGTGCCAAAAGAAAGCCTGAGCACAGGTGGCAGTGCTGGTGTGAGAGATCAAGCAGGGGCAGCTGGGTGTGAAACACATAGCGGGATGCAGCCTGATCTATCTCTCTCCCTCAGTGGTGGGGAGCTTAACTGGGGTCCCAGAGCCAAGTTCCCACTCACTCTTGAGCTGTGGCTGCTCTTAATTATTGGTAGCTCAAATCAGATACTGTTTATTGTTCAAGGAGGCGGGGGGGGGGGGGCAATGAGAGGGGGCTGTTAAGCCACCACTCTGGAAGCAGCAACTCACTTGGTGTTTGGTGCATGCTGATCTCCCATGATCAGCATAAAGCATTAGCCACTCTGGCTGTGTGGGAAGAATTCCTGAAGCAGACCTTACTTCTCCTCCTGAATCTAGCTCTGCACAGCACAAGAAATGGAAGTTCAGACCTGGCCAGCAACATCAGTGCATGAGTAGCTACTCCAATACGCTCTGAATGTGCACTGGGAAGCACATTGCAATACCCCTCATGTTTTAATTATATGTGTGTATTTTATTATGTCTCTGTGTGCAGTGAGTAGTATGTATGCGTGGTAAAGAGGAACACCAGGATTATGTTCCTCTCAATTGGGGTATCCTTATTTGGGATTCCTTGCTGTGTGAGATCGCCTAGTTTGCCATGTAAGCCCAGCGCAATGGTGCCATGGTGCAGCTATAATTGGCTGAGTCAGAGACCACGGCAGGTCCTAAATTATCTTCTGTCATGAAACCACTCCTGGTTGACGCAGGGACAAAGTGGTTATTTTTACCCCATTCTCCAAAATGGGCATTGGCGAGAAAGGTTGGGTGCCATTTCAAATCATTGTCCGGGGTGCCGGAACACCTCTGGACATATCTGTAAAATATGATCTTGAAAAAGTGAAACATTTCTATTGGGTGACTACTTCTGGAAAACCAAAAATATATAAAAAGGTTTCAAGCATGTTGGATCACAGAGTGAAGTTTACAACATACAATATAAGGTTTCTTAAATTAATTTAATATACTTAAATGGAATATCTAATGGAGTCTACAAAAACATTTGAAAGTGGCACTTATTATTAGATAGGCTGGAATATATAGTACCGATAACTGGAGCCTAGCAAGAAATTGCTTAGCATGGGTGCAAAGTGTGCTGGAGAAAATGCTTCAGAACAAAATAAGGAGAATTGCATTGCTCATTGCAGAACCAGTTTAGCGCATACAAAGATCTATAGACTAAGACAGGACATGCCGCAAGAATGGAACGGAGCAAACGATAAAACATTCTATTATGGAAAAATAGGAAAAAGTAATAATACATTATAAAATAAATAATAAAATAAAATGTGCGGTCAAAGTGGTCAAATCCACTAAATTATAGTGTGGTACAAGAAGCAAGTACATTTGATTTATGTATATGTTTTTTAAAGATGTTTTGATAAGCCATTTTAAACTTTTTTTCAATTTGAACATGGAATTAGTGAAGACATTCAAAAAAGTGCATTTGTTAAATAATACATGTTCCAAGTAGTAGGTACAATTTTCAATTAAAATGCTAGAGGACAAGAGAAGGTGTCACTTATAACCCCAGCACCTCCCTTTCCCCTAAAAATCTAGCCAAGCTTTTTTCTTTCTTTTAATTGGAGGAAGAAAACTCAAGGGTGACAGGTTTTAAATGTTCTTTAATGGACTTTCCCCTGGGCCAGCCTGTGATGAAATAGCAGCTTATTGCAATTGCAATGCTTTTGTGGGCAAATGGTTTTACCCATCATACAATGCTTTAGATATTAGCGTGGTTAATGCTGCTGACTCATGAGACAGAAGTCTGAAAGGAGCAGATCACCCCCTCTAAAAGTGGAACGGTCTTCTCAAAAACCTGTCGACCCTGGATTCTGTTCCTACCATCAGAATAAAACCACACGTTTGGCAGTATTTTCTTCTGTATGAGTAGGCATCCGGTGAGAGGTGAAGGTCTGGGCAGGGGACTGTTGCAGGGTTGGATAGTTAGAAATCAGTGTACGCTCCACTGGTGAAAGAACAGGAGTTTTTTTGCCCCACAGAACCTCTAGCTCTGGCCCGCGACACACTGCTTTTAACCCCCTGTGCATTCTGTGCAGGCTGTGTATAGGGGTGGACTTGGCCCCAAAATGAACAGGAAGGGCCAGATGGGATGGGGAGAGGGCTGGGACAAGGGATGGATGGAAGTAACTAGATGGAAAGGAATAGATGGGCAAAGCTGGTGGGCGGGGGATAGATGCCCAGAGCTGGAAGAAAGAACAATATATTGGCAAAGCTGGGAGGCCATGATTTGGATAGGCTAAACTGAAAGGACAGGAATGGAAGGGTCATAGAGACTGGGCTTGATGGGGCAGAGCTGAAGGGACAGGGATGGATGGCCAAAGCTGGGAGGACAGGAATGTATGGGGCAGAGAGACTAGGCTCGATTAGGGAAAACTGAGGGAACAGGGATGTTGGGGGCAGAGCTGAGGGGACAGGGATGGGTGGACAGAGCTGAGGGAACAGGGATGGATGGAGCAGAGCTGAGGGGGCAGAAATGGATGGGGGATGGGATGGATAAGGCAAAGGTGGGGGGGTAGGAATGGATGGAGCTGACCTGGAGGGATGGGGATGATGAGACAGACACGGCAGGGCTGGGATGGATGGGGCTAAGCAAGGGTGGGGGGACAGGAATGGATGCGGTGAAGATGCAGAGAAACAAAGTTTGTGTGTACCTTTAAATGTCACTCCCCGCTCGTGAAGTACTTCATATTGCAATGCTATGTGCTTGGGAGCCATGAAACTGACAGAGAGACTAAGCACTACATCACTGATTAAGTAAAGGGGCAGTGCTGAGCAAGGCTGTCAGGACAGGGGTCTGGAAATTTGTTGCCAAGGTCCACATTTGCATTACCCCCCCCCCCCCCAACAATGACCAGCTCTATTCCCCTTCCCACACTGATCGGCCTTATCTCCACCAAAATGTTCAGCGCCCCCACCCTCTCCACATTAGTTAGCAGTATCCCCATCACAGTGTAATCAACCCAACCTTTGAGCAATGACCCCCCTAGTAATCAGCCACCCTCCTCCTTACAAACATATCCATCACAATAGCAACCATACATACATATGCACACACCAAATGTTTGTTCCATCAACAGAACTAAAAAGCTTTCTGTGTGTTCCTGGGGGAGGGGCACTAAAAAAGAATGCGCACAGAAGGAGGAGCACTGAGCTGGAAGTGGAGTTTAATAAAAGAAATTATAGTGCTGCAATGGCACCCTGTACACCAGCTCCCAGGATACAATTCCAGCCCTGGGCAGGGGTCCGGATAACTGGCATCCACGATCTGCACATGAACCAAGGTCTGCCAGTTGAATACTTCTGCTTTAGGCCATATATACTCCTGTGAGGTTTGCCTACTAAGTCTGGCCTTTGCTCATCTTTGAATCCTGGTGGTTGGTCAGTGTAAATGTCTTCTGTTAGTTCAACATGTAGAAACCCTGTTGTCACATCAAAGTGTTTCCTTTGCATTTTCCGTGTGGCAACATCCTTATTGTAGCATGTTTGACTAATGGAGCAAAGGTCTCATCATAGTCCTCTCCTTATATTGGGGAATATCCCTTGGCTATAAATCTTGCTTTGTATCACTCTACTGTGCCATCTGCATTTCAATTCACTCTAAAAGTACAATTAAAGCCTATGGTTTTTCCTTGCAGGTGGTAGTTCTGTCTTCTGTAGCTCTGTATTCTGAAGTGTCCATGTTTTGGTGTCATGCATAGATGTCATTTCTTCCTTTGCAGCCTTTATCCATTTGCTGGCTTCCCCTTCTGAAAGCTGATTCATTGGTACTGCTCGCTTGCCTTATATTAGAGACATACAGGTGGTTTACCTTTTTTTCTCTTGTTAAGCATCTTGGTTCCAAGCTTGCTTGTGCCTGCTCTTCAGTACTGGTAGGTTCTGTGCTCACTTCAATTGTTTGTTACAGATGATGGCTGATCAGTGTCAGTTTTTTCTTCTGCTGTAACCCATTGTCAGTGTATCCAACAAAGATTCCGTCAAATGCTCTGTTTTGAAGTATGGTGTGTTTTTCTTTTACAATGTAGATTCATGCTTTGCATCCAAAAAACTCCCTTTGTGCCACAGTTCAGTTCACATTTTCTACATTGTTCTCGAATAGAATCTGTTCTGCAAATAAGTGGCTGTCATTACTGCCTCACCCCAGTATTTTTGTGGTAGTCCAGAGTCTGACAGCATACATGTGATCATTTCAATCAGGGTTTGGTTCTTTTCTTCAGCTGCTCCAAGTTGCTCTGGTATGTTTGGCACTGTATTTTGATGCTTTTTTCAATTCTGCTTTAACTCTTCTAATGCCAGCAACGTAAAATTTACATAGCTGCCTCTCCTGTCATTAACTTCCAGCTGCGTAATTTTTCCCCCCAATTTGCGGCAGCCCTCCCGCACACTCATGTGCACTGGTCTGTTACTGTATATTTGTAATACAGGTGCCAAGACTGCCACAGTGCTCAACAAAAAAATGGCAGTATTGTTTCCTCCCAAAGGCTGGCCCCTGGAGCACATCTAGCACTTCTGCTTCGATAGCATTGGAAATCCAAGGGGCCAACCAGCCATGCAGTATATTATGCTAGTACAGTAAATACAAAATACAAAATGTTATTAATTGATTTGTGTTGATTTCTGACCCAACCAACAGACTTACCTATCCCACCCACCTACCTGCCTGCCCACTCATCCTATCCATAAACCAATCTACCCAACCACCAGCTGACCTACCTGCTTGCTCACCTACATGTCTACCCACCCACTTGGCTACCTAACCTACCTTAAAGCGGAACAAACCACACCAGCGGCTGACCTTGACTACTTCATTTGGCAGGTGGATCTCATTGTTTTGAATGGGGAGCATGCGCTGCTGCATCCCCTGAATCCACGGCTGTGTGCATATGCTCCTGTCCCAGCCATTCAGACCCATTTAAGTCTATAGGAGCCACTTCCCGAATGACGTAGTCATGGCAGATGGCCCTTATTGAATAAGATGCTGCACATGTGCACATGTGCCATTGGAGCATGGTAAGGTGAGTTGTTGTGGGCAAACGGGGGGGGGGGGTTTCACACTGCAGGGCATCCCAATTCAGGATACATAAAGAGCGCGGAACAAAACATCTGGGAAAGTCAAATTCCAAATTCCTACATTGCTGGCATTCCCACGGTGCAAGTGCGACTCTCCTCCAATCAGCTTCACCAGCTGCATGTATTAATGTGCGGCTGGGGAAGCTGAATGAAAGCCCAGCGGAACTCGGTGCACACCCCCCCGCATCCCTGGGCTGTGTACAGCCACACCAGTCATCCATGTGAAAGGCTGCCAACCACGCATGCACCATTGGCGAGGTACATTTTTCTGGGGATCCTTTAGTCAGTGACATCTGCACTCCCACTCTATTCACTGTGGTAGAGGGGGCATGTAAAGCCCTGGCATGCCCCTTTCATTGCAGTAAATAGAGTGGGTGTGCCAGCTTCACTGTGTCTAATAGCGTGGGGATGGAAGTTTATCGTGGAGGCTACCTAATGAAAGGCAATATGCCCTTGATCTGAAGTTCTTACAAGTGTGGTGTGTAAGCCCCCAGACTACCACCAATCAGTTACTTGGCTGAGCAATTACTTTAAAGGAAAAAAATATTGTATCTGGGATTTTGTGCCCAGGGGCCTCCACCACTCCGTATCCAGTGCTGAACATAATCATTATAGTAGTTGAAGGCATGTGCTACACTCAGACCTGAATATGAGCCTGGTGGTGGTAGATCGATGGGTGCCCAATGGACGGCATTTATTGGGGATATTAGAAGCACAGAAGATGATCTGTCCAGTGCAGGGCCCCAGTCTATATTTTGCTCTGGGTCCCATAGGTTTGTAAACATGCCTTTGAATGTAAGGAAACAAGCTCAACAACACACAAGTAAATACATAGTTTTATTTTTAACAATTTATGATAACCAAAAGTGATCTAATTTTTACAATGGTATCCACCCCGTTTGTCTGGCTGCACAGGTAACCAAATCCCTATAGCTTTTGCCAGTCACATAGCAAGTGGGGCATGACTCTATTGAGGAAAAAATATTAGAAAAAAAGTATTTGCCTGACTAAAAGGTGCCAAAACTACACATTTCAGTTGTTGATTTCTTGGGAACAGGGGCATTATTTTAAATTGTCAACATAATTTTGTATTTTTCTACAGCTTGAAAAATGTTTAATGTTTTTGTACAATCAATATGATAAATGTTTATTTTCTTCTCGTTATGCATTGTTATATTTACATATTTATCTTTTAAATTTGAGTTTTAATTTCTCAGATAGGAAGAACCACATGTCAGAATAGACAGTCCAAATGTTAATTAACTCTGTTTATTCATAGGATGGCATGCAGACTTTGAACTGCCATGCATATAATTTTCTTATCATATGAAAAATATAGCCTTGGTGATAAGGGAGCAATGTAAATAATACATGGTTTCACGCAGTAAAGTAGTTGGCAGCAGTAAACAGGAGGCCATCTGGATGAAATGCAGCTTGTAAATGCTGGAGCAATTGAATGCAATGTTTCCCAACAGCAGTGTATAATTCAAAAGCAAAAAAATTTGTTCTGGTGATTAGAATAAAATATTATAAATACCAAAGTATAATGGAATTATCATTAAAAGTAAAGTACACCAAAGATGAACAAAGCAGAAAGTCCAAGAGACAGTAGAAACTTCTTATATGTGAATTTAAATCTTATGCCAAAGCTGCATGTTGTTTGGCAAGCATTTCTCATTTAAAAATTATGAATAAAGGTATAGCGAATAAACCCGTGGAAGTTTAGGTTCAGTGAGTTCAGCCGTGAGTTCAGTTTTGGACCCAAACTTGTCCCTGTCCCTGTCAAGTCAAACAGAAGCTAAAATCTAGTAGAGTAAAATGGTTGTAAAATGGTTGTTGCAAATGAATAGGGGGCTGATGTTGGTGGCATGGAGTGCAGGGACCCCTATAGGCTTCTGATATCTGATGGTAGGCCACAGCCTGTTTGGATAAATCATCATAGGTGATCAGAACCTGTTTTCCATTGTCTCTCCCATAGAAGCCAAATACTGCAAGGGAGCAACATCTGAGGTGATGATACCACAATTGTGTTTTTCATGCCATCGGCATCAGTCAACCTCTTGACAAGGTGGGCCACAGTGGATCTATTCTAACCAATAGCAACATAGATAAAGTACAGTCTTCTTCTCATCATCCTCATTAAAACACTTCTGGCTTATGAGGGCATCAATAGCAATGGTGGTTTTGCCAGTCTGTCTGTCACCAATTTTCAGTTCACGCTGGCCACAACCAGTAGGCACCAAACTGTACACAGCCTTAATGCAAGGTCTCCCTTATAGAAACATGGGGTATGATACCAGTGGCTTTCAGACCTACTCTTCTGCGTTTTTTTTGTTCCTAGGGAAGCCTTGCCATCAATAGCGTTACCCAGGTCACCACAACGCATCCAAGTAGTTCATAACTAACAGGTACATCGACAATGGTCCCGTTTTTCTTCACAATAACTCCCTCTTTGATCAGCTTGTCATTACCAAACACTACAACACCAACATTTTTGAGCTCCAAGTTCAAAGACATGCCCTTCAAGTGCACCTATACTCAGAGGGAAGTATATGTAATCACCGTCTATCCCCAGCCCAGTGCCCCAAAACAGCCTGTGTTTCTTTTTACCTCAGCCTTTGCCCAATAATTATAACATGAACTGGATGCAGTCATATTACTCCCTGGCTGAGCAGCCCCACCCCCAGTGATGATGTAATCAGTTAGAGTACACACAGCTCAGCAACGGGGAGCACTTCAACCTAACTGCCATTATGTGATTGTAATTAATTCTAGTTTAAAAAAGAGGCAGTTTGCTAGCCTTGTCTTTTTCACCTCCTACATTTGCTACTTGTTACTTATAATTGTCCTTCCTATTACATACCTGTACACAAGGGGCATATAAACTCATTTGTGCTAAACCCTGTCTTTATGTCATTATAAATGACCAATGTTGTTTTCCGTATATAGCTTTTGATATCCCAAAATCCCAAAATGAAAGCACAACATGACTGGCAAAAGCAGCATCAAATGACAAAACTAAATATAATTAAAAGGGACATTCCAGGCAAAGAGCTAAATTGTAATGTTCACCGGGGCACCTGCCTTCTGTAAGCTGACAACCCCCAATCTCTGCCACCACCTCTGCCTATAGACAGGCTGGGATGTGCGATATGCCTGGCCGGACACAGTTGCAACAAGGACTTAAAAGGTGCAAAGGATGTCAGCTTACGGTGAAGGCCGGTGAACCACAAGGGGTATCCCAAAGCCGAGGTCATACACAGGTGGTCAGTCTGAGGTTGGGTCAGTACACAGGGGTGAGACAGGAGCGTAGTTGGGAGTAGCCAAAGGGTCAAGCCGAGAGGTCAGAGGTAGCGAGGTATCCAAAAGGGGCAGACAGGTTCGAGGTCAGGCAAGCAAATGGGGGATGGTCGATCAAGCCGAGTCGATAACTGATAAGCACTGAGATAATCACACCGAAAGCAATAAAGACTATAACGGGCACTGAGCACTGGGCTAATTCCGTATTTATTGGGGAACTGACCAATGGCAACTCGGTAAGGGGGAGTGTGTAGTGATTGGTGCAACCAGGAACTCCAGCCGGATTAGCTGTAATTCCCAGGGGCGGGTCATTCCTGGCAGCAAGGCTAACCAGCCCCTGATCAAACTCAGGTGTGGAGGACGCTGCGCCCCTGCCAGCTGCAGCACAGCGCCTCCATACAGTAAAGCTGCCGGACTGCGGGGGGTGTGCCTGAGCGCGCACCCGCACAACTAGAGAGGAGCAGGGGAGGCTGTCGGTGCAGCATGCCGCGCTCCCCGTCTTCTGGGAGCGGTGAGCATGCTCATCAGCAGGAGGACGGCGGGCGCCGCGTCGCCCTGCAGGGGTTTGTCGCGTGCCCCTTGGTACAGGTAAGTTTCTTACATCAATGACTTGGCTTTGTGCTCTCCCTATACTGCTTTCATCCAGCCATCATTCAGCCCGCTTCATATTGCTCAGTAACTTCCAGTGAACTCTCTAGCATCTGCAGAGCCTCCTCAGCAGCAGATGATGACTCCCATGCATGTTTCAATGTGCGGGTTCCTGTAGAAGTTTTTAATTTTTGGCATCCTGAAAACCATGTAAAATTGCTAGTGAATGAAAGATGCCACCACTGACAGTCAAAATGGGGAGAGCAGAAAGCAAGCTCTTTGCCAGGAATGCCTCTTTAAAGTGGACCAAAACCCAGGATTTTGACTATCCTGAGCTTTGGCCCGCTCCCCCTATGTGAAATGTGAAACCCCTCAGATCTCCCGGATCAACTCACCTTACAATGATCCTACGGCGCATGCGCGTCCGCTCGTCCAATCAGCACGCTCAGAGCCGCTAGCTATGGACATTGAAACCCGACGTCTAAGCTCAGCGGCTCCGAGCTGGTGGGTGCACTGATTGCAGCATTGCGCTTCCCTCTAACAGGGAGCGTGGCCGCGCCGGCCATTCACAAATGGCTGGAGCAAGCACGCACCCTGCTAGAGGGATAGCGGGGCATGCGCCATTGGACCGGGATTAAGGTAAGTGTAACGGGTGTCCTGGGGGGGTTTCACACAGCGGGGCATCCTGATTTTGGATGCCCGATCCAGCTGGGTTTCAGTCCACTTTAAACTGGGAGGGGGGAGATACAATTTATACTAATATCTTAAAATGTTTAGATTATTTTTCAAATAATATCAGCATCCTTTGGATAATGTATTTATCTCTTGTTGAAGAAAGTCTGAAGCATTCGGATATTGTTCCTGTAAGGCAACAGTTTTTCATGTCAAAACAAAAGACCAAATTAGTCTGAGATAAGGGTAAATGTTGCATCAGCCTACTAGGAATACGAGACAGGCTAATACATATTCATAAAAACAACTTTAACCAGACAGTCCTAAAAAAATGTAACTTGAATGCGTAATCACAGTGTCAGAAAACTGGAACAATTAACAAGGAAATTGTTTGTTTCATAAGCATGCAGCATTTGGATGTTTTAACCAACCATCGATCATTCTGGACATTTTCCAGGCGGATACGTTATGCATGATCATCTTATATTTACTGTTATTATTATCATCTTTTGTTTTTACATTGATTATGGCATACCTGTTGTTATTCCTAAACTATATTCCTCTGTCCTGGAGTGTCCCTGTAATCTGACATTTATTTTCATGTACTAAAAAAGGGCTTCTTACAGGCACTGCACTGGAAAATTAAAAATAAAAGCTGATCTCAAGATGTGAACGCACACATCAAAATGTTCCACATTTGCTAGTCATCTCAGGGGGTTATTTAAGAAGGGATAGCGCCAGGTAGTGCCTTGTAGCGGCAGGCAGCTTAAGGTGAACTGTACGCAAAACCACATTTCTGAAAGTGAATCTGGTGAGCGACTCTAACAGCGCCATGTAGCGCCTGATGTATTATTACAGGCAGCTCAGCATAGAGCGTCGGTGCTCTAGCTTCCAGAGCGCCAGGTATTACCTTTCACTTGGTGTCGCTCTTCCATACATTTCAATGGCTGTTCATTTGCTTGTGTATAAAAAGTATGTTTGACAATTTTTTTTGTTTGTTTTTTTTGCTTAAATCATTGTGTGACCTGGCTGCAAACAAACATTTTTTTTTTTAACTTTTTATATTTTTATGCAGAATTGTCATTACAGGTCTGGCACTAAAGTCATCCCATGTGGCTTTGTTACTGGTAGATATTTGTTCAAAAACAGACTAATTACAGTGTCTGCCGCTCTATGCGATAGCGACCAGATTTAAAGCGCCGACGCTGTGTGTGTGTCCATTTTTGATAAGTATGTAGTAGGTGTTAGAACCCCCACCATACATTACATTCATCAATGCGGTGCTGTAACACTGTGACCCAACTTAAAAATACCCTGTTAAACACCTGTCTGCATGCACCCAAATACATTACTGCATGTGACCAGGCTCTGGTGTAAAAATTAAATGGGACCTCAGTATTGCTCATACAGTGACCTTTTTCTTGTTGCATTCAGCCTTAGAATGACAATTTGTAACTAAATTGAATACAATCAGACTACACAACACTGTCATAACAAATGGAGCTTTATGTCTATACATGATGCCATAAATAAGGTGGAAAAGGCACAATGATGGGGCCCTGACTTACGTTTCTGCGTATGGTTGAGCTTGGAAGGGAATGTCATGACACAGCTACTCAGAGGCAGCTGTGGTCTCACTGTGGCTTGCCGTTCTATCTGGTGCTGATATCACTAAATGACAGAGCTGTTGGACCATTTTGTTTGTATACTCAGGGAGAAAAGAAACTGACAGGGGCTACAGCTTCTAACGTGCACTTCAGAAAATAGAGAAGAGGCACATGGGCACATGGACAGGCATCAGGTGAGCTGCTTGCTGGCATTTTATTGCTGTTCCCGGGAATGGGACATGACCAGACTGTGTTTTAGTTTTGTGTAACTCCTGAATATGTCTAAGTCGCCCTCCATTTATTCTCTCTGCTAATTTTGAAAATTTTAAGGTGGTGTTTGACCCTTCAACGTCCAGCCTACCTAGAGATTTTGTTGCCAGACCAGTTTCACAATTTTGCACTATACATGTTTAACTGTGATTTTTGAAGGGGTTTCCCAAGAAAATGATATATCTTGAGTCTGTGCTTTAACATGAAATGTCTTGTTTGTCATTGTTTTCATGGATTCTCAATATTTTTGGGTGAAATATGTGCAACCCCCCCCCCAAAAAAAATCAATTTTTAGGGGCGTGGCTTGGCAGCCGAGAGTAATGGCTGCTTGCTGACACAGCTCTGCCAGATCGGGAGGCCCTGAGCCATAAATAACGCAGCTGCAGCTCCACAAACTCACCCGTGACCTCAGCAGACATCCAGGAGGCGAACGGACCCCCCACAGACCATGCTCCCATCCAGCAGCAGGAAAAAAGGCCCCAGGGGGACTCGCAGATCGGCGGCCCCTGGATCCAAGATGGCGGCGGCGGAGGGGAAGATGTGCAAGGAGGCTCCCCCAGGCAACACACTGCCAGAGCCTGAGGCTGCATTGCTGGCCCAGGAGGGAGAAGACACAGGAGTGGTGAGTGCAGAGGACCTTTCCCTAGACTCGGCTGATAGCTGGCCACCCCCATCCCCAACCTCCCAGCCTAAGCCTAAGATCCATCATGTCAGCAGTGATATCCTGTCACACCTCAGATCTATTGTCAGAGAAGAGATCACTGCTGTAACAGTAAAACACACTGAGACAGTGTTGAAGGAACTCAGGGACCTGGGAGGGAGGACAGAAGCCCTGGAATCCCGTATGGATTACACTACTACAGTCCTAGAGAGCCAGGGAGCCATGCTGGAACAGCTTCAGGATGAAATATCTCTCTTAAAGGGCCAGAACGAAGAATTAGAAAACTGTAACCGCAGCTCCAATTTGAGATTACGGGGGCTCCCAGAAGCAATGGAGGACTCTGTGGGCACAGTCACAGCACTCCTACAAGAGCTGGTCCCAGAAATACCAGTCGACAGGCTGGAGCTCGATAGAGCACACAGAGCCCTGACCAAAAGACCAGCAGACGCCCCTCCACGGGACATTATAGTTAAATTTCATTACTATCAAACCAAGGAAGCAGTGCTAAAAGCATCTAGGGAAAAGGCACCCCTAACGTTCCAAAACCATAACTACCAAGTTTACACCGACCTCTCGCAAACCACCATCATGAAGAGACGGTCCTTCAAACCCTATCTCCAAGCACTACAAGCCCAAGGAGTGTGTTACAGATGGGACTTTCCCTTTAAGCTCTCCTTTTCCTTCCAGGGAAAACAGGTGCAAGCCTCCTCTATACCAGAAATCATAGAAAAATTCAAAAGCCTGGATATCAGGCTGCCGGAGGCAGACAGAGCAGCCCCGTCTCTCCCCTCGACGCCCAGAACACCAAGACCCATCCATAGCTGCAACAACCAAGTCACCACATCCCCCAAGCAGTATACCCAACCACAGAAATCCTCAACAATGAAAAGATTACTCTCCCAGAAGTTTCACCCTGCTTAGTAGGACTGAGACTCAAATATGCGCTATGCACAACTGCTGGAAAATAGCCTAAGAAGCCCCAAGTAGCCAGCTGCTTAAGGCCGGGTCCTCTGGAAAACCCCGGCAGTCCGGCTACCGTCGTCGGACATTGTCTACCCTTGCAAGCGGCAGGCGCCCTGACCCCCCTATGGGGACACGTGGGCTGCCCTTGAGGACTTGGGCCTCTGGGGTCCGTAAGTGCTACCCCTTCAGCATTACATATATTTTTCTATTTCAACTAACAGTTGCTTACCATTAGTTTTGGTAATCTCCTACTGTTCCTATATCTGCAAAATGTTAGTCCGGTCGGCTCCAGCCGCTGGGACGCAGCTCACTGGTGGGAATGAACCTTGGAAGGGCATCCCATAGGTATAGGTTGCCGGCCTAGTGGCAGGACAAAACGTGAACTCGGGCCGCGGGGCGGGACCCCGCCTGGCCTGGTGTCTGCTTCGGTGGGTCTCTCCTGCTCGCGGCGGCGCTGGACTTGGCGAAGGACCGCTCAGAGGTTTAAATATTCACAATTTGAAAATGTTATAGTTGTACGGAAATAACTTTTTATTTTTTTTTCCAAGCATCTGGAACTGGTGCACACAGAGGTGTGCAATGATCACTTGTTCATAATGTTTTCTGTTGCATATATATATGTCTTGTTTCTCTTTCTGCATCCCCCCATCTATCCATCCCCCTCTCCTCCTCCTTCCTCCCCCCTTCATATATATCCAACCCCAGGGATAGTATATCTCCAGTACATAGATGCCCCCAAAACATACCATGGTGACTAACATTGTATCACTAAATGTTCAGGGCCTTAATTCACCCTATAAACGCTCCAGAGCCTTTAAATACCTCAACTCAATCCATGCGGATGTAGTCTGCCTTCAAGAAACACACTTTTCATCTAACTCCTCCCCAAAACACTTAAACCACAAGTTCTCCTTATTCTTCCAGACTAACAGCCAAAAGAAGAAAAAAGGAGTCCAAATAGCTTTCCGCAATGCACACAATTCATATGTCATAAACAGATTGCGGATCCTGATGGGAGATACCTTCTCTTGCAGGGTACCCTCCAGGACTCCGAGGTAACCTTCCTTACATATTACACCCCTAACATATGTGCTCTTTAGTACAGAAGCATGGAAAAGGTGCAGTATTTTTATGCGGAGACTCCAATTTGACCCTTCACCCCTACATGGATAGGTCCCTACCCCCTAACGCCCAAATGACCATACTTTCCACAAGAATTGACCATATCCTTACCCCTTCCTCCTTCTTACCACGAGTTGGGCAAGCCAAGATACACCCAATCCCCTGGTCAGACCATGACTTGGTGGCCATCTCATGCAATTCTCTAATGGTAAAGCCCAAACCCTCCTCCTGGACTTTAAACGACTCCCTCCTATCCTCGACACACCTAGTGGAGGAAGCAAGCCAGGCTGCTGTGAATTACTTCACCTCCAATGAAAATCAAGAAACCCCCCCAACGATGCTGTGGGGAGCTTTTAAAGCAGTCATGAGAGGGTACTTCATAGGCCTGGCTTCCAAGAAGAAGAAAGAAAGAATAGCCCTTGCAAACAAATTACAGGCCCAATATTTGGGAGATGTAGAAAACTTTAAAACTAACCCCTCCCCAGAGCACCAGAATAAAGTGGAGCACTCTAGAACCAAGCTCAACCTCCTACAAACAGAGGAAGCTGAGGGAAGATACAGGAGGGCCAAACAAAGGTACTACATCTCCGCAAATAAACCTGGGACACTTTTAGCTTCCCAGCTCAAATGCCTAGAAGAATTCTCCTTGGGCCTCTCTGAACTATACAACTCCCCCTCTCAACTGGACATCCCTAAAGCTCAGGACTTTTTTGAAGACCTCAAAGTACCCTCCCTCACCACAACCCAAGAGGAAATGGTAGATGATAACATTAAAGTTGAGGAGGTACTAAAAGCAATTAAAACATTAAAAACCAACAAAAGACCTGGGCCTGATGGATTCTCAGCTCTCTTCTATAAAAAAAAACTGGCCCCCATTATAGCCCCGCGTTTAGCTAAAGTGTACAACTATATAAAAAAGGGCCATCACATGGACCCAGATATGCTGAGAGCAGCGATAGTCATGATACCCAAACCGGGCAAGGACAATCAAAATTGGACAAACTTTACGCCAATATCCCTGTTAAATATAGATTTAAAAATTCTAACTAAAATATTAGCTAACAGAATTAATGAGTTTCTTGGAGACATAATACACAGGGACCAAGTAGGCTTTGTGCCCAGGAGACAAGCCGGAGACGGAGTCAGAAGAATATTACAACTAATAGAAGGCGTAAAGGGTCATAACCTTGAAGCCATGCTACTCTCTCTTGACGTAGAAAAAGCCTTCGACTCCCTCTCCTGGCAATACCTCCACTTCATTCTGGAAAAATGGGGTTTTGGCCTCGGCTTCCTTTCCTGGATCTCAGCCATCTACACCCAGCCCTCCGCCCACATTAAATACGCTGGCTTTCACTCCTCAAATTTTCCCATAAAGCGAGGTACCAGGCAGGGCTGCCCCCTGTCTCCCATATTATTTATTTTAGCCTTGCAGCCCCTAGCAATGAAAATGAGGCAAAACCCCTCCATTAAAGTAATCCCACTAGCTAATCAAGACCATAAGATATCTCTATTTGCGGATGACATGCTCCTCATGTTGACATCCCCCCACATCTCAGCACCCAATGCCATTAAACTCCTCTCAGACTTCGGGCATATCTCAGGTCTAAAACTAAATGCTTTGAAATCAACAGCCTTAGATATCTCCCTAACAAACAATACCAGACACATATTAACTAACAACTTTGCCTGGACCTGGACCCAGAAACTACACTATTTAGGAATCAAACTTACAAACAGTTATAATAAGCTCTACAACGCAAACTACCCAGAACTTTTCAAAACTCTTGATGAATTACTAACATCATGGCAAATGGTAAGGCTATCCTGGCTAGGACAAATAGCGGCATTGAAAATGGTATTCCTCCCGAAGATCTTGTACTTATTCAGGGTCCTCCCAATACTAGTCCCGAAAAAGGCGCTAGATATAGCACAACTGAAAATTGTAGCATACACCTGGAACAAAACTAAACATAGAGTTAAAAAAGCCACACTGTTCTGCAAAAAGGAACACGGCGGCCTTGCCTTCCCATCCCTCCATAAGTATTTCCTTGCTGCCCAAATAGCTCCACTAGTTCTATTGCACACCCCTAACTATGTTCCCACTTGGGTCTCCATTGACAGAATGCAATGTGGTACGACTTCGCCAGCTGCTCTATTGGACACCCAAGGCACACAGACCCAAACTTCTCCCCTCCATACTCTCATTCTCTTTATCAATGTGGGACAAAATTAAGCACCAGCTCACTTCACCCCACACACCAGCCACTCCTTTGTTAGGTAACCCTATGTTTCCTCCGGGAATTACACATCCAACCAGCTTTAACTGGTGGGCACCGAAAAATCTTATCATAGTGGACAATTTATGTATACCGACGAGAATGAAATCAATGCAAGAGCTGTCACCCAGAGATCCATTCCCGTCGCATGAGATGTTCCGTCTATTTCAAATACAGCACTTTATTAAATGTTTACTAAAACAATCCTCCCCTCCTTATAGGAGAACAGACTTTGAACTTAGATGCATACGCGATCATTTCAGTGGCGGGCTCATCTCTGGTATATACTCAGTCCTGGCCACCCCACCAGACCCGATCAGACATACCTATATGGCAAGATGGGAGTCAGAATTGGGAGATACAAGGCCCACAGAAGCTTGGCAGAGCATTTGGGGGCCAAACCAAGAAAGTTTCCAGTAACGCCCTAGTGCTGGAAAACGCATACAAAGTAATGTTCAGATGGTACTACACCCCTGATCGGATCAATAAATTCTCCCCCTCGGAATCCCCTTGCTGCTTCAGAGGCTGACATGGTGCATATCTGGTGGCATTGCCCGGTAACTAGAGACATATGGGATAGGGCCTACAAAGTTATATCAGATGTCCTCCATACACCATTGAAAAAAGAACCCTGGGAAGCCATTTTGTCCCTGAAAACTGACACGTTCACCAAAGCAGGATGGCGTTTAGCCCTCCATATTTTCGCAGCAGTGAAAGCCATGATAGCCAGATGTTGGAAAACGCCCTCCATCCCTTGGTCAGAGATACAAAATAGAATATCTGACACCCTTTGCAATGAAAAAATAACGGCAATAGTAAATGATTCCTATGATAAGTTCAAGAAAGTGTGGGACCCATGGGTAGAATATATAGGCCTGCAAAACTCCCGGGTTGACCCGGTCTTCCCAGTGTAATTAAATCCCCCCCTCTAGACTATCTTGAAGAATACCAATACACCATCCCTGGTAATCTTACTCAAGCCACTTCCCCCCCTCCCCCCCACCCGCTCCAAACCCATTTCTTCCCTACTATCCCTTACTTTCCCCCAACCCGACTTTGTTTGTGTTATCCTTAAAATCTATGTATAATGTTTGATATCAGCAAAGACAGCACCTTGGACCAAAGATTAAGATCAAGGTTTACCTTAGAAGGTTTAACCAGCAACCAGTTCAACTAAATTTCAGTCAAATACACTTTTATCCGTCAAATCCAGGACACTAGCGCACGAAATCAGACAACGAGATCCATGATAGTCAGCAGAGAGACTATAAGCTATATTTCAGTTGACAACAGTTTATAACACATCTGTTAGACAATGTCATAGCATGTGATTTTTGATATGCTGTCTTTGTACTTGAAAACCTTAATAAAACCTTTGTAAAAGAAATCTATTTTTAATACTTACCTTCCATCCATCCTGAGCACTGTGTCCCACCCTAATCACTCTGGCCTCTGTTCTTCTGCTTCTGGAAGTCTTTTATACATGTTGAGTGATGGGACATAAAGGGTTAACTTTAAAAAAAAATAACATGGGGTCCCCCTGGGGGACTTAAGATCATCGGGAGGGGGCCGGATTATGTAATCGGTTGGGGGGAGGGGTTGTCACCGGATCAATTGAGAGGTAAGGTGAGTGTTTTTTGGGGGCCATTAGCAGGGGAGAAAGCCAGGCCCATGACTCTCACATAATTGCCGATTAAAGGTTGGAGAGACAACCACATGAGGCTCATGGGCTCAGCATTTAAAGGATTAAAGGGAAATTCCAATATCAATTACATTTTTTTGTGTTTCCATTGTTGTGTCAAAATTATGTAATCATTGTGCTAAGCTTATCTGTTATTCTATGTTATAAAAGAAAACAGTTTTCACAAGCAACAATGTGTTTACCTTAGCAATGTACATCAACTGGTTTGTTAAAGTACAGATCACAAAGCTTCCTCAATCTGGCTAGCTAATTATCTGATTGGCTAAGACACAGGAGACAGATTTAACCCCCGCTGCTATAATTCAACCTATTCAAATAGGGAGGATCGCAGTCTTGTGTTTAGTAGGTAATTGGTTACAGGCAGTGTGAAAGTGTCATTACTGCTGTGTGACTTAGCCAAAGCTGCTAAGGAGTTCACCTGTTACATTGGAGGCATTCTAGGAAATGTAGTCAGTAGTTTTTAATCAAGACCAGAAAAAACACTCCCATCTTAGGATCACAGACACAAAGAAATATAGGAAACTTGGAAACAACATGATGATAAGTAATCACAGTATTGGGGGCACAATCCTAACACAAGTATTTATTTTACATCCCAGAAGAGGAAAACAATAAGGCAGAACACCAAAAACCTGACAAAAAGGGAGTTTTCTTTTAAATTACCTGATCCTACAAAATGAGGTGGGGGTTTCAGCAACTAAAATGTTTCACCAATAAACAGAGAGGATATTTAAGATGTATAAGAAAACATACATTTTATTTGCTTGCTTTAGATATTTAACCCCTTATTGCAATTGGACTTAATATTGACTCTAGTTCATCATGTCCCACTATACTAGGAGTGAGGAAGTGGGAAGATTCCTTTTATAGAATCTGGGACAAAATATTTGGAAACACAACACTGGAGGTGACCTGGAATTAGGATATCCCCAATAAAATCAATGCCTAAAAATAAGAAAAAATATGCACCTATACATAAACAACACCTAGAAATGTCTCCCCTTTCTTTACTGTTTCGATATTGTGATTTTGTCTCTCCAGAGTCTGTGTTTTAGGTGAAACTATTTCCAATTTAAGAATGTATTCCCTGTCACCTGATGATAGATCTCTCCTATAAAGATTTTACTAAAACACAGAAGCTGGAGAGACAAATTTGCAATATTGAATATTGTAAACCTACAGGGCTACTGTGTGTTTAGGAGGGACCATAAAAAACGCAAAGGAGGTTGAAGTCTGCTCATTTGTAAATTCCTCTCTACAGCCCACTCTGCGGGATGATATACAAAGGAGGGATAAACAAAAAAAAAATACCAATGAGGGTTTGCTACAAGCCTCCAGATATATCTGAATCCACAGAAAACTTGATACTAAGGCAAATAGATATAGCCGCTAAATTGAGGTAGTTATTATAGGGGACTTTAACTACCCAGATATAGATTGGAATGCTAAAATTTGTGGATCTCATAAAGGTAAGAGGTTTTTTGTCTAAAACAAAAGATGGCTACTAGAGATGGGCGAACCCAAATTGCAAAGGTCGAGTTTGTACTGAAATTTGCAAGTTAGGGTTCTCAAACCTGAACACGCATTTCAGCTGCTGAAACTCACCTCCACCCTGATCCTTTTCATTGGTGGAGCGGCAGCAATGTTTTGATTTAAACTACATTGGATGGGAAAATGTCCTTAAAAACAAAACATGGACAGTAAATGGATACTTTGAAAAAAATCCACAATATTCATTGTGATAGATATATAACTTACAGGCATAAAAAGGTTAGAAACAAGATTAAACCTATGTGGCTAAATAAAAAGGTTAGGGGGCAATAACAAAAACAAAACAAAAAAAGCATTTAAACATTTAAAGCAGGAAGAAACTTACAAAACTCTAAAGAAGAAAATAAATGACAGATAAGGACGGCAAAGCTGTAGATGGAAAGATGGATTGCCAAAGAGAGTAAAACTAACCCCAAAAATTTATTTGGTTACATAAACAGTAAATGGTGCAAACCTAAGGGTGTGGGCCCCCTGAAAAGCAAGGAGGGGGGCAACTATAGAGGAGAATGAGGAGAAAGAGAATTTACTAAACGTCTTCTTTGCTTCCATATTCACAAAAGAATGTGACATGCCAGGTGAAATGCGAAGCAATAACCCAATCTCTCCATTAAATGTTACTTGTTTAACCAGGGAAGAAGTGAAGAGCTGGCTCAAGCAGATTAAAATCAACAAATCCCCGGGACCATATGGCAGACATCCATCCTACAGTACAACAGGACAAGCCATATTTTCTAATATTTGTAGATTCAATAATTATGGGGGCTGCTCTGAGGGACTGGCACTTAGCAAATGTGGTGCCAATATCTAAAAAAATATCTAAGGGGGAACCGGGGAACTACAGACCGGTAAGTTTAACATCTGTGGTAGGCAATCTTATCTTGCTTTTTCTAAGGCATTTGATACTGTGCAACATAAAGGATTGGTACAAAAGAAGAAAGTGATAGGACAGGCGAAAACGTGTGTTCATGAGTGAGAAATTCACTTGATAGGTGATGCTGAAGAAGAGGCTGGTTATCAATGGCACATATTCAGACTGGGTAATATTACTAGCAGAGTACCTCAAGGATAAGTTCTAGGCCTAATTCTCTTCAATATATATATTAGTGACATAGGGTATAGATTAAACAGTAAAGTCTCAATGATACTTGCAGATGATACTAAGCTGTGTAAAGTAATTAACACACAGGAGGACAGCAGGCAGCTACAAAAAGGTTTAGATAAATTGGAAGCATGGGCAGTAAAATGGCAAATGAAGTTAAAAGGTATGCACATGAGAAGCAGAAATCTGTGCCATGATCACACACTTAATAAGGAAATGCTTGGTAAAACACAGTGGAAAAGGACCTTGGGGTGTTAGTTAACAATAAATTGTAGTGATCAATGCCAGACAGCAGCGGCCAAGGCAAACAGGATCATGGGGTGCATTAAGAGGGGCATAGGTGCCCATGGCCAGAGCATCATTTTACCCCTGTATAAGTCACTTGTCAGACTCCATATTTATATTTTTCGGTGCTGAGTGTGTGATAAAGATTTCTACTCTGAGCACAGAGTAGTAGTAATATTTAGCTTTCATACATAGTATAGGCTTTGAATGTGTACCTCACTCATCTACCTTCTTATTTTATACACTTTACAAGGTATATATTGGTTTAAAAACAAATATCCTGTTAAAAATACATTTGAATAATTAATATTAAAGTATATGACATAAGGCTTGATTCGGCACTGTGCGAGAATATATTTTCGCATGTGCCTTGGATCCATTACTATTTCACGCACAGTAGGAAAAAAAAAAAAGACACCACACAAAATACATTTAATGTTCTATATACTGGTATATCTACTTGCTTATGGGTCTGCGTCTTCTACCTTCTGTCCCCCACCAAGTGGCGTCCTCTTCCTCATCCACTGGGGTCATCTGGGTCCTACACCAGGGTTCCTGGAGTCTTCAGTGCTAGCGGTGACATCTAATGCAGTACTTCTATACTCAACTAAAATAAATGGCTGGAAAAATGTTATACCTCAGAGACAGAGCTTCTGAGGATTCCTCCTCTTCCGAGGAGGATAGGGGCATTTTCTCCCCATGTCCCCTACCTTCAGTGAAGCCATTTTTGTCATATATTTTCATTTGCACAGTTTTCTTACTGGTAAAGAGGTCCAAAGGTCCACTATACCAGTTTAAAGGGCAGGTGGGTGACAAGCCACATGCCTGACATATCGGCATGTAGCTTGCTGATCCAGCCTGTCTCACAACCCGCACTTCAAATGGCAAGAGGGTGCAGAGGAGCACGTTTCCTTCGGTGTGCTCCCTCAACACCGGACCTGTGCCGAAGGGCATAATTACTGGCAATTACTAGGACAAGGGCCCACCAGATTTGCCTTTGAGCCCCGGATTACAAGGCCCCCTATGCATAGCGTGCCAAGAAGAGGGGGCCAAGTATTTTTTTCAACTTTTTTCTCCCTCCCCCCCAAATAAGGAAAATAAATGGACCTCTGGACCAGTTCAAAGAGTAGGGGGATGGTATCTGTAGTTATGCTGATACCTCCTGCCTGATTTACTCGCACCCTCTCCTGGACACTGGATGTGCAAAAGAGTCTGAAGTCCTTCTGCATGGCCCTGGACTTCTTCAAGAGTTGCAGGCACCCCTGGAAAAGCACCTGTACCTTGGGGCATTGGGGCTGGCAAGCTCCTATGGATTAACATTTTTCTATTGCATTATGCACCTAAAACTTTCACTAGAGTACTGTGAAAGCTTATTGCATTTGCTTTTATAAAGTAAATATTTTTACCCTCATGGATTGGAAGTTTATAAATAACCAACATATATGAATGTTAAGGTTCTATTCACACCTATCCATATACGCTGCATTGGGCATCACAGTCACAACGCAAGGGAAAACGCTGCCCATTCATTTTAAAAGTGAACTAGCCCATTAAAAATAATGGGCAGCATTTCCCTTGTGTTGTGACTGCGTTTCCCAATGCAGCACAAGCATATAGGTGTGAATAGAGCCTAAATCTTATGTAAACTCCTTTAATGTTCTCCGCTTTGAATCACACATTACTTTAACTGAAAACTTTACTAAATCAAATTTCAGCTGTTGTGTTATTAAATCAATAATACACATAGAAAAATGAAGTCACTTTATAGAATAATAAACAAATCAATCAATAAACATTAATTTGGTTATAAGTACAAAATGATAAATTAAAGGGAAATTAAGTAGCTAATGTGGTGTTTGCCCCACCCCAGAATGGTAGACAATCTTGGGCAGTAATGTACTCAACAGAATGGTGAAACTGCGAAAAGCTCTACTCTGATGACATGTTATCAGCTTTTTATCGGCTTTTTATATTCACATATTCCCATGCATATCTGTGATATACACCCAACCCCTTTCCCATCCTTGTAAATACAGTGAGTGCATGTGTTTGTCAAGGGGGGGGGGCAAAAATCTGTAAGTACTATGTACCAAGATGTTTCTGCAAAGTTTAGTTTTTTCTTTTAATAAATAAAGACCATCTAATTTAATAAAATATCACATAACTATCACCACTATATGTGGTGTTGTCTCTTTTATCTTATTTTGCACAACTATGTTTCTGGCAATTATATTTCCATTTACATTGCATGTCATAAAGAAGGCCCAGTTGTGTTTACCTGTATAAATACAGTACAAGAAGTATGAAAACTCAGCAGGCACCATTGGTATACGTGTATTGCTGACTCAGGTCAGATAAAATATCACTATGTATTGAGAGAATAATACAATTAACCAATTTAACAAATGCATTAACTAATTAAGCAAGGAATTACACTATGGGGGTAATTTTACAAAACGATTCACCGGCATCCGCTAGGTTTGCACTAGTTTCAGCAATCACAAAGCAAAATGTTGCATGTTTGGCGGACGATGTCCAATGATTTCCAGATTTATGTCGACATCATTTTGGCTTGGTGAATGCTGGCGAACACCATTTCTGTTTGCCAGCAATAACCATTTCGCCCACCGCAGTTCGCCACCATTCGCCAGACCATTTTTCGATGAAAAATATAAATATGTTGAACACTCATAGAGCTGCACTATTACATGCCCTTCCCAGATCTGTCCTTACCCAGAAACTGAGATAAAGAGAATCAGAGTTTGGCTCATTTTACATAGTTCTCGAAGAGGATAAGGTGGGAGGAAGTTAGCGTGTGCCTGCACAGAAAATGTAACAATAGAACAAGGAGAAACAACCTAAAGCTATTGTGAGGGAAGATCAGGAGCAAAATATTATTATTATTATTATTAATTATAAAAATATTATTTTACTGAAAGATGCTTGGATACTTCCAGCAGATGTGGTGGAAACAGTCAATTAATTTAAATATCCCTGGGATAAGCGTAGTCTATCCTAAGATATAGTGGTCTCCATTTGCCATCAAACTTTTGACAGAGAGGTTGCCAATCAGCTGTAGTTGAGCAAGGACCCGAGGGTTTCAATCCCCTATAAGTTCTGGACTAGGATGGATCAGCTGTCTAGACTATCACCCTAATAAAGTCAAGCACATTTACTACCAACTACAGTTCAAACTGTAATTAGGAGATCTTCAGCATCTTCAGCAGCACCACCACAGCTCTTCTAGCTTCAAGGTTCAGTGACCCTTTGGTGCTTTATTTTAACTGTTAATCACTTGGTTCCCCTTTATCAGGGAAGATGGATTTTAATCTTATGGGTCACCTGAACCAGTTTCTGAAGTAATTAAGCATTTCTATCACATTTTCCTTGACTTTCTGTATGTGTCCAAGAATGTATGGGTATCTTCTGTCTTACATTCTTTATTATTTCCCATAACCATCTCTCTCTTACTGGCAAATAACAAGAAGACAGCGAATAAGATACTAAAATGTTTTATACAGCAGTAATACTAAAGTGATAATGATTACATTCCCTACCACTGTATGCACAATACATCACCTTCTCCAATAAATGCAGTCTTATTTTATTGATTGTATTTGGGGCTATGGCAGTCAGATATGATCACTCTTTTTCATATCCCACTCCAACATGTTTTGGTAGCCATTGTATGCTGGGCATTGTATGATTGCGCACACATAGGAATTTAACCTTGCATTTAACCTATCCATGCAGTGAGTGTACATTTCCCAAGAGCAGCGGGCTGTGCTAATCATGGCACCCAGGGAGCAGTTGGCAGGTTGGGTGAGTTGCTTAAGAGCACTTCAGTCATGTCCCATGATGAGGAATCGAACCTGCCACTCTCTGGGCACAACCTTTACCCCATGCCTGATTCCTTTCTGCCCTCTGTCTGTTAGTGTACCACAACGTTCCATTCTTCGACCACTCCTCTTCAACTATGGTCTTGAACAACTCAGAAACACAGAACACCTTCTATACAGAGGACACTCAAATCTACCTCTCATATGCAGATCTCTCCCTCCTATCTCATGTACGTACCTTTCTGACAGCTATTTCATCATTCACATCATCTCGCTCCCCCAAACTAAACATGGACAAGACTGAGTTTGTCATCTTCCCACCATCCAACGCTCCTACTATCGCAACACTAACCTACTATCTCACTTTTCTCTGTCAATAATCACACATTTATTACAGCTGGGTATTATACTGGATTCTTCACTTTCATCCACCTTCTGTTGTCGGTAGCTCAAAAATATCTCCCAAATCATCTCACCAATATGCCCTGTTTATATCCCGGTTAGATTACTGCAACACTCTCATTTGTAGTCTACTAACAAACAGACTGGCACCTCTCCAATCTATCCACAACTCTCCTGCATGTCTCAATCACCTCCCCTCTTGTTTCTCTAGGGCTGCGCCTCCTAACCTTAACTTACAAGGCCCTCTGCAATCATTCCCCTGCTTACATCTCTTTGCTTATCAGCAAACACCAATCCAAATGCAATTTCTGCTCTGCTCAGGTCCTCCTCCTGTCCTCAACCCTAATCCACTCCTTCCAGTCCTGTGTTCACAACCTCAAACGCTTAGCCCCAGTACTCTGGAATGCCCTCCCCTATACATTTTGCCACTTCCCAAACCTTCATGCCTTTAAATGTGCACTCAAAACTCACCAATTCAGATGGACAGCCCAAGCCACTTCAGGTTACTTGCCATCATAAACAGTACATACTTCTTGTGACCTACCTATTGTCTCCAACCCTTGTCCTTTAGATTGCACAAGGACAATGACCTCTCTCCTATTGCATTTAAAGTGGACCTTCACCCTGTATAAGATCATATCTTATATGTTTCCCACACCCTGTACATACAGATTTCTCACATTAAAAATCATCCTACCTACATCTACTGCATGTTATTAGCCTTTAAACATCCAAGATGGCGGCTCATGAAGCATCAGGCAGCCTGCAAACAGGAAGTGTCTTCTGACTGTGCTGCTCTGAATTCTGGGATTGCTGGCCTTTCCCTGACCCCAGCTCTGCTCTGTCTGTGCAAAGCACAGCTATAACCCCCCCCCTGCACTTTATCCTGCTTTCCTCTCCTCAGTATTTGTGCCGCTTCTGAGTCAAGATTGCGGCACCCGTATCCTAGAGTCCGGAACAGAGTTGCAGCTCAGTGGTGTAAAGAATAATAAGTAAGTTACTAAAAACTTAAAATATATTAATTTTAGATGCTGGAGAATAGTTTTTTAAGGGTTTGGGCTTTTCAATAAATCATGGTGAAGGTCCGGATTAAGTATCTGTGTATTCTGTCACATATAACTCATACTGCTCACGTATTATCATACCATGGAAGATAACGGTGTTTTATAAAAGAACAATAATAATAATTTGCCCTATAGCCCTCAGGAGACCCAGTTGCAGTGGTGGAATGTATATTTTTTGCCCATGAGTTCTGGTCTCTGGAAAGTAACTAAAACAGCCAGTTGTAGCTAATATGCATAAAAAGACCATTAAATGTCTAACGAACTTTGGGCTAATTAAAGAAGAAACTGTGTACAATGTGTGTGGAGGCCCATTCTATGCAGCTTGGAGGGCAAGATGAGATGAGAAAGTCCCAGATGCTTTAATGTACAATTTTGTGGGGTCCCAGATTCTTAAGGAACCACAAAGGTTTGTTTATGGGACTCCCTACTGCACCACCATCTGATGATAGAACATACCTTTTTTAAACACATTTACGCAGAAAGAAAGCTCTGCAGTAGGTAGAAGACAGCAGTGCTTACAGTAATTAATATAGTTGATAACCGTATGACCAATAACCCCTCTAGTCACAGCAGACAGCAATGAAGATGAAAACTATAGACGAGCTTCACTTTTTGGTCATAGTTAAATTTGACAAGTTTTGTCTATTCAATTTGAAATTGGCCAAATAACTCATTACACATTTTTCTATTTCTTGCATTTTTTTTGGGGGGGGGGGGGGAGCTGGCATGCACAGGGTATGGTGACCTCTGGCTGTGGTAGCATATCAGTTTTAATGCCCCTCAACACAAGACCAGTGCTTGGACACCCCTGGAAAAACATCTGGCTCATGCTGATGGACACTAGGCTCTTGCTCTGCCCAGGAGGAGGTATCGGTAAACCACCTGCTATTTGGGGGGAGGGCAGTGACTTGCTGCCAAGCCTTTGAATCAGTAATTGGTACTTTGAACCCATTACCAGTTCTCAAGCAGTGGTAAACAGAAGCACAAGAAGACTTCCCAACATTTTAGGAATTGCCTAAATACCTCGGGGGCATAGTTTCTTGGGGATTCCCCTATGGAGAAACCTCAAATGGTAAACATTGAGGACCATTCAGCTTAAAAGCTGTCAAGCCAAACAGAGGCATGTTTGTCAAATTGCTTATAATGACTCATGTTTTACAATACTCAAGTATTGCACTTAGGGGGTAATTTACTACACTCACGCCTGTCCACTAGTTTACGCCTGATTGGGTACGCCATGTGTTCTGGGAGTGTGGAATATCACAGCGAGCTAAGCTATTTAGTGCCGGCAAATGCAGGGAACAACTAATTTTCTGGTGGCATTTTGCTTCGCCGGTCAAAATGTTTGATATTTACTAGCGGCGGCGCAGTTTGCTGTTACCAAACCAGGAATGGTGCTGGAAACCCACTTAACAGCTTAGGGCAAAATGGAATTTGTCTCAGAATGTATGTATGGAGTCTCTAGAGAATCTGGGGTCTTTAGGAAGCCTCTAAAAATAGTTTTAAAAACATTTTAAAACATTTATTAGTTGTCTCTCCGATACTAGTTATCCATTTGACCTTCACACTCTATGTATTACATATCTAAAGTATTACAGATATAAATATAAAATGTATTCATATGGGGCTTGCCGCTAAAAACTGGCGTACCAAAAAGCCATTCACCAGCATTCACCCAATGAAGAGGAAGGAACTTAAGTACGGCAAACACAGCCTTTGCCTGGTGAATAGGCCATTTTTTGCATAGCAAATGTGGCAAACTTGCAAAAGCAGAGCAAATGGTCAGCGACTAGTGCCTCGTAGCGGCAGGCAGCGTCTGGTGAATGCTGGGCGCTGTACACAATACCACATTTATGAAGGCGATTCTGGTGAGTGACTGTAACAGCACCATGTAGTGTACGATTCATCATTACAGGAGGCTCAGTGTATAGCGCCGGAGCTCTAGCTTCCAGAGCGCCAGGTATTACCTGTCACTACCTGTCACTCTCCCATACATTTCAATGTACATTTCTTTTCTTCTGTTTAAACAGGGTTTTTTTGTTTTAATTTTTATTTTTTTTCAATCAAATAATTGTGTCACCTCTCCTGACCTAGAAAAAGTCATTTTTAAAAACTTTTTAGATTTTTTATATTTTATTGCAGAATTGTCATTACAGGTATGGCATTAAAGAATTAATGTCACAATGTTACAACAATGTAATTCCATATGTTTTCGCTTTGTTACTGGTGGATATGTGTTCAAAAACAGACTTTAATCACACAGCGTCTGCTGCTCTATGCTATAGCGACCAGATCTAGAGCGCCTATGCTCTGTAAGTCTTTTAAGTTTTTTTGTTGAATATGGTGTGAGTCGCTGAGAGTCGGTCGCAATGAGCTGGCGCTACCCCTCGCTCCCTGCAAGGCTGTACTGGAGTTAGAGAGCCCAACATACATCTCATTCATCAATGCCGGCCAGGTTACTACAGCAACTGAGACGCTCTGTAACAGCGCCCGATAGCTGATCACAGCTTATACTAGCAGTCGCTCTTAGCGCCTCTGTACAGACTCTCATCTGCCGATAGCTGGCGCTAGTAATGAATCAGCCTGTTAGTAAATCACTCCCATAAATAACACTGCTTGCCTGACAGTCTGAACCTGCTGTCTGGTCTGTATTTTTCCAAAAAAATAGTAAGCATCACCAACAATTTACAAGTCAGCCCAAGTTTAAACGTCGAGTAAGAATATGTGAAGTGTGATAAAGAAAACATGCCTCAGTTTAAAACCATGTGTAAATCTTTCAAGCAATCTAGGTTAGTATGTCCAGACTGCTGTACAAATTACCTTATTTCCACCCCAAAACCTCCTGGCTAACTTTCCCCAGTTAAGAGACAAAAGTCAAATATAGGGCCAACTCAGCTTTTTTCATTTACCTAGGATGGGCTAAATACTATGTAATGCAATCGTCCATCACTAATATTCTGTTCCAATAAAATCCAACTACTGTATGCTTTGCCCTGTAGGACACACCTGTCCATAAGATACACCCAGGATTTGGAGGAGGAAAATGAGAGAAAAAATATTTTGAAATGGTGTGCTAGCTCCCCCCCCCCCCCAATCGCCATATAACAGACAGTATGCAGAAAACCCCCAATCCCCCCATTACAGACCTCATATCACAGGCAGTGAGATGCATTCCACATTACAGGCAGTGAGCGGCATCCCACATTACAGGCAGTGAGTGGCATCCCACATTACAGGCAGTGAGCAGCGTCTGACTTTACAAGCAGTGATCGGCATTCCACATTAAAGGCAGTGAGCATCATCCCTCAATACAGGCAGTGTGCAGCATCCCCCAATAAAGGCAGTGAGTGGAATCCCACGATACAGGCAGTGAGCGGCATCCCACAATACAGGCAGTGAGCGGCATCCCACGACACAGGCAGGGAGCGGCATCCCATGATACAGGCAGTGAGCCGCATTCCCACAATACAGGCAGTGAGCAGCATCCCATAATACAGGCAGTGTGCTGCATCCCCCTGCACAGGCAGTGAGTGGTATCTCACAATACAGGCAGTGAGCAGCATCCCACAATACAGGCAGTGAGCGGCATCCCACGATACAGGCAGGGAGTGGTATCCCACAATACAGGCAGTGAGTGGCATCCCACAATACAGGCAGTGTGCGGCATCCCTCAATACAGGCAGTGTGCGGCATCCCCCTGCACAGGCAGTAAGTGGCATCCCACAATACAGGCAGTGAGCAGCATCCCACAATACAGGCAGTGAGCAGCATCCCACGATATAGGCAGTGAGCAGCATCCCACAATTCAGGCAGTGAGTGGCATCCCACGATACAGGCAGCGAGTGGCATCCCACGATACAGGCAGTGAGTGACATACGCAGTGAGTGGCATCCCACAATACAGGCAGTGAGCAGCATCCCATGATACAGGCAGTGAGCAGCATCCCACAATACAGGCATTGAGTGACATCCCACAATACAGGCAGTGTGCGGCATCCAACAATACAGGTCGTGAGCAGCATCCCACAATACAGACAGTGAGCGGCATCCCACGATACAGGCAGGGAGTGGCATCCCACAATACAGGCAGTGAGCGGCATCCCTCAATACAGGCAGTGTGTGGCATCCCCCTGCACAGGCAGTAAGTGGCATCCCACAATACAGGCAGTGAGCAGCATCCCACAATACAGGCAGTGAGCAGCATCCCACAATACAGGCAGTGAGCGGCATCCCACGATACAGGCAGTGAGTGGCATCCCACGATACAGGCAGTGAGTGACATCCGCAGTGAGTGGCATCCCACAATACAGGCAGTAAGCAGCATCTCATGATACAGGCAGTGAGCAGCATCCCACAATACAGGCAGTGAGTGACATCCCACAATATAGGCAGTGTGCGGCATCCAACAATACAGGCCGTGAGCGGCATCCCACAATACAGACAGTGAATGGCATCCCACAATACAGGCAGTGAGCGGCATCCCACGATACAGGCAGTAAGTGGCATTCCCACAATACAGGCAGTGAGAGGCATCCCACAATACAGGCAGTGAGCGGCATCCCACAATACAGACAGTGAGCGGCATCCCACCATACAGGCAGTGAGCGGCATCCCACGATACAGGCAGTGAGCGGCATCCCACGATACAGGCAGTGAGCGGCATCCCACAATACAGGCAGTGAGTGACATCCCACAATACAGGCATTGTGCGGCATCCAACAATACAGGCCGTGAGCGGCATCCCACAATACAGGCAGTGAATGGCATCCCACAATACAGGCAGTGAGTGACATCCCACAATATAGGCAGTGTGCGGCATCCAACAATACAGGCCGTGAGCGGCATTCCCACAATACAGGCAGTGAGAGGCATCCCACAATACAGGCAGTGAATGGCATCCCACAATACAGGCAGTGAGCAGCATCCCACGATACAGGCAGTGAGCGGCATCCCACGATACAGGCAATGAGCGGCATCCCACAATACAGGCAATGAGCAGCATCCCACGATACAGGCCGTGAGCAGCATCCCACGATTCAGACAGTGAGCGGCATCCCACAATACAGACAGTGAGCGGCATCCCACGATACAGGCAGTGAGCGGCATTCCCACAATACAGGCAGTGAGCGGCATCCCACAATACAGAGAGTGAGCGGCATCCCACGATACAGGCAGTGAGCGGCATCCCACGATACAGGCAGTGAGCGGCATCCCACAATACAGGCAGTGAGCAGCATCCCACGATACAGGCAGTAAGCAGCATCCCACAATACAGGAAGTGAGAGGTATCCCACAATACAGGCAGTGAGCGGCATCCCACGATACAGGCAGTGAGTGGCATCCCACAATACAGGCAGCGAGCAGCATCCCACAATACAGGCAGTGAGCAGCATCCCACAATACAGTCAGTGAGCGGTATCCCGCGATACAGGCAATTAGCGGCATCCCACGATACAGGCAGTGAGCGACATCCCACGATACAGGCAGTGAGTGGCACCCCACGATACAGGCAGTGAGTGGCACCCCACGATACAGGCAGTGAGTGACATCTCACAATACAGGGAGTGAGCGGCATCCCACGATACAGGCAGTGAGCGGCATCCCAAAATACAGGCAGTGAATGGCATTCCTCAATACAGGCAGTGAGCGGCATCCCACAATACAGGCAGTGAGCGGCATACCACAATACAGGCAGTGAGCGGCATACCACAATACAGGCAGTGAGTGGCATCCCAAAATACAGGCAGTGAGCGGCATCCCACAATACAGGCAGTGAGCGGCATCCCACAATACAGGCAGTGAACGGCATCCCACAATACAGGCAGTGAATGGCATCCCACAATACAGGCAGTGTGTGGCATCCCACAATACAGACAGTGAGCGGCATCCCACAATACAGGCAGTGAACAGCATTCCACAATACAGACAGTGAGTGGCATCCCACAATACAGGCAGTGAGTGGCATCCCACAATACAGGCAGTGAGTGGCATCCCACAATACAGACAGTGTGCATCCCACAATACAAGCAGTGAGCGGCATCCCACGATACAGGCAGTGAGCAGCATCCCACAATACAGGAAGTGAGCGGTATCCCACAATACAGGCAGTGAGCGGCATCCCACGATACAGGCAGTGAGTGGCATCCCACAATACAGGCAGTGAGCAGCATCCCATGATACAGGCAGTGAGCAGCATCCCACAATACAGGCAGTGAGCGGTATCCCACGATACAGGCAGTGAGCGGCATCCCACGATACAGGCAGTGAGCGGCATCCCACAATACAGGCAGTGAGCGGCATCCCACAATACAGGCAGTGAGCGGCATCCCTCAATACAGGCAGTGAGCGGCATCCCACAATACAGGCAGTGAGCGGCATACCACAATACAGGCAGTGAGTGGCATCCCACAATACAGGCAGTGAGCGGCATCCCACAATACAGGCAGTGAGCGGCATCCCCCTGCACAGGCAGTGAGCGGCATCCCACGATACAGGCAGTGAGTGACATCCCACAATACAGGCAGTGAGTGACATCCCACAATACAGGCAGTGTGCGGCATCCAACAATACAGGCAGTGTGCGGCATCCCACAATACAGACAGTGAGCGGCATCCCACAATAGAGGCAGTGAGCGGCATCCCACGATACAGACAATGAGTGGCATCCCACAATACAGGCAGTGAGCAGCATCCCACAATACAGACAGTGAGCGGCATCCCACAATACAGGCAGTGAACGGCATCCCACAATACAGACAATGAGTGGCATCCCACAATACAGGCAGTGAGCAGCATCCCACAATACAGACAGTGAGCGGCATCCCAAAATACAGGCAGCGGGCAGTGAGCGTCATCTCCAAACCCCCACCACCCAATCACGTGTGTGAAGGGGAAGCAGGTTCTCCAATGTGTGGCCCTTCACACACACTCATACAGTACCCTACATGGGGGTGTGGACTATGCAGCCAATGAATAAATGCCAGAGCTAGGAACTTGAGAGGCGGCGGAGGAGCGGTAGTGTTGTAAGGTAGTGTGTGTGTGTGTGTGTGTGTGTGTGTGTGTGTGTGTGTGTGTGTGTGTGTAACAAGGAAATGGCAGGCACAGCACTGCCAATGTTTTACAGAAGCTATTATCAAACCACAATGATACTGTTTGTCTTTTGAGCACCTGAATAGCAATGTATCTATCAGTGGATAATTAATTTACTAGCTGGATAGCCACAGTGGTAGCATGTTTCTGGTCATATTGATGAGCTACCACTTGCTTACTGTTCAACTTTCTTTGGTGCCAGAAGCTTTGTGATAGACAAACATCTCAGTCTCTCCCTGGCTAACCTGGAATGATATTTACAATCAAATCAAGACTAAAACCTTCTGATCATGCATTTATACAGCTATAGAGAGCTGGCTCTATATTTTGATATATAATTGAATCAAACTGTGTGAAGGATTTGCATATTTAAGTATGCACAATTTCATTAAAATTTCTCTATAACTATGTTTCTAATTAGAAGAAAACACATTTGCTTACAGCACAAGCTAACAACCATAATTTTAGTAATTGTGCAAAATGGTTCATCATCATTGTACTGTACATCAAAATGGGTTGATAAGCTGTCAATGAACAAGCACATTGTAGTGGAAAATAAATATGCAATTTTCATATTACAGAATAATGTATGGGGTGGTTTTGACAGTATGAACGTGCACACATTCTTTACACAACATTTATCATTTCAACACATCTTTACAATTTAAGTATTTTACACTAAGTAATGTGAGTTGGTAGATTTCTGAGGCTCAACCAATCAAACGGGCAGGCTGATTCATTATTAGCGGCAGGTAGCGACATGAGCGTCTGTACAGTGGCGCTATGGTCGCCTGCTAGTGGCCACCCAGATCAGTCGTCAGTCGCTATTTCAGGGCTCCTCAGTCGCTATATTAACCTAGCCTCTAATGTTGAATATGATATAATGCTATAATGCCACTTTACAATCGGTCACCAAAATCTAATAGTGTCTGGATGTTTTAATGTTGTTTGAATGCTTAAATTTAGAATAATGTTATATTGTCTATGCTCACATAGGCAATATAAGATTATTTTGTCAACTTGTTTGCGTGTGTGTTTGTGTGTGTTAATTTAAAGAAACTCTGACAACAAATGTTATGCAAAATAGATTTTTTTTTTATTTATTTTTTTTAAAAAAGGCTCAACATGGGCATAGCGGCCAAACTAATACCCCCCTCACCCTAATGCTTTTTCTTCTTTCCCTGCAGCATAAATCTTGTCCTTCAGACATACTGCCACAGTCTGCGATGCTCAATATTGCAAGCTGTAGGGTGAAAGAAAGGTCATTATTATTTGGACATCACAAAAATTGAAAACAACCTATGAGAGGTCATTAATTTTACGGCTTAATTAATGTTGGTCCCAAATATTTTATTATTTTTACATTAGGCCAGTATAGTGACATATTTTATATCAATATTTTAGTTTGTGGTCTACCATTCACTTTTATCCTCCCTAGGCTCACTTTTTACATTACGTTACTAAATCAAATTAGGGCTACTTAAGCATTTGAAGAGTATACATCCTGTTTTGCTTAATTACTCATGTCCATTGTTCTACAAAAATCCTTCATCTATTACAAGTATAGTTCTAGAATATACTATTGAAGGATTTATTTATGTACCACATAGACTCACAGGCTGCATGTTTAATGTATTTAAACCTAACCTAAGCCGAGCCAACAAACTAGCATGCATACATGCAATTATGACTGTGGCTTGCAAAGATATCATCTACATGTTTTATAATTAAGCCCAGAATAACATTAAACTTTATCCCTGGTCATGTATATAGACATATGTTTTTAAGGTATGTTTAGGTTAAATTTAATTGTACTCCCCATCGCAGCTGTGGCTGGGGACCATGCTGCTGGAGATTCTGGAGCTGGGTTGGGGAGTATAATGACCGTGTCCGTCTGTGTGGAAACAACTGTTTTTGCAAAAACACAACAGAAAAATTCATAAGTTTTTTAAAATGGATGTTATTAAGCAACATCCACCTGTATTTTAGGACTAAAAGTCTGCAAAAACAACGATTTCAAATATTTCAACAGACATTTGGTTAATTATTCTAACAATGTTTAACACATGGTTTGAACACATTAGCATGGTATTTAGGGGTACATGAGTTGAGCTGTTTCTGTAAACTAGTCCACATAGTCCACTCAATACCATATAATGTTGTTTCGCATAATACATGTTTTCATTTTCAAGAGCTAAATTTAATACACCATGTAGAATATTCTTAAAAATAACTTACCACGACTATACCTGAGTGCAAGATCTGCAGCATAGCTGGTGGAGGTGCCGGCTCTATGATGCCGTGTAAAACAGTTAATGGTGGAAAAGTATATATAAGTAACAACAAGGTCACCATGGAACTTAACAACCACAATAAGAAATGCACTCACCAGGGGATGAGCTGCTGCTGGTATCTCAGGGAGGGCTATGAGGTGGAGACGTGGAGCCTCCACTCCTCACAATGGGCCCAGCAGATACCAAACCCCATGGGCCACCCTCCTCCCTCTCACTACCTGATCCTCGAGGGAGTGTGGGCGAGTCCCTCACCTCCACCCCATTGGGACTCCCCACTTGAGAGTGGCCACAAGGGGTTGGGGACTCAGCCCTCACCCCAGCAACACGCTCCACTGGGGCATCATCCCCTTCCTCCCCTGGATCCTCTAGATGAGAACGACAAGAGGGACCCCTTCCTGTGTTTCCCCAGGGGAGGACACTTATCTGTGGAGAGGAAACAAAAGGAAAATAGGGTAAAATCACACTCAAATACATTAGTCATCCCACATTATACAATTAACAAGTATGTAGGGATTTAACACTTACTAGATGCGTAGGCATCATAGAGCCGGTAAACGCCCTCATTGTCTCGGCACTTAAAGTCCAACTATTTTTGAATTATTGCCCTTTTGGACAATTTAGTTTTGAAGTGTCGGGACACGGTGGCTTGCACCTCCATCACTATGCTGCTTTTTGCATATTCGTACTCCTTCACGCTCAGAATCAGAGGAGGAGCTGGGAAGATGCCTGGCTGGGCGTCTAGGCCTCATGGTGGATCCTCGTAGGTGTAAAACCGGAAGTACACAAAATGAAAGTGAAAGCAAAACCTTTGACACTCCTCGCAATATAAAAACACAAAGAAATGCCAATAATACCGCTGGGAAATGCAAATTTAACAATGCGTATGCATACCAATGTTCGCCGCTAGAGCCACACACGCAAAATCCATATTTAACAACTGTGGAGCGCTGCATGCTGCAAATGACAGCGACTGCTCAGTGCGAACGAATCTCTACGAATCCGATCCTATTCAACAAAATTTGACAGCGACCAAACGCAGTCATTCTAGATTGTGTAGCTGGAGGACATAGCACCAGTCGTTGTGTGATTAAAGTGATTTTTAGAAGCCAAGAACAACATTAGGCAAGCGAAAAACACTGGAATGACATTGTTGAAGGGATGTGACATTAACACTTTACTGCCAGACAAGTAAATACATTTTTTATAAATAAAAGAAAACATTCAAAAACATACATACAGGTCAGGATAAATGTCTTAAACATTTGATTTATTGAAAAAAAAAAAAGGAAGAGAAGTGGGATTTGAGGATCATCCATTGAAATATATGGGAGAGCGGCAGGTAGCAAGAGGTAAGACGTGGCGCTCTGAAACTTTGAACGCAGGCACTGTACGCTGAGGCTGGGATAATGATGAATCGTACGCTACATGGCGTTATCCCAGTCACTCAACAGGATCGGCTTCATAAATTTGTAATTGCGTGCTGTGGCCGGCGTTCTCATGCCGATACCTCCCGCTACCTGTCGCTTAATTGCCACTACCTGGCGCTATCCCTTCATGAATAAGGCCCTTAGACAAATGCTCCAAAGTTTCTCTTGTTTTCCTTTAACCTGTTTGTCTGAAGGATCTCATCTGAAAACCTATGAGCCAATAAATCAGCGCTGCTAAAAGAAAGGGAGGCAGAGGGAGTATATATTATCTATAGGGGTAATTTTGCAGGGCCACACTGACAAAGGGCAGAGCAAGGAGCTCAACATTTGTGGGGAGGCCCAAGGTAGAGCCCTGTTTCACA